>OX377614.1:7603659-8803659 GCA_947397855.1 Thelaira solivaga
TAAACACCCTGTAGCCAACCAGAATTTAGTAATAAATTTGAAAAGGGTATGTGACAAATGCTTATGTCTTATGAAATGATTTTAGAAAACTATAATTCTTCTAAAGCTCTAATAATTTTTCCTATACAATTATTTCGATTTTAGCAAAAGGTATTATTTTAATTTCACATCTGCTAAGTTCTGCAATATTTCGCTGAACCACAGTAATATTTTTATTGACTTAATTGCTTTACTTAAACCGACTTGAATGAATTTTCCTTCTTAGCACAGAAATAATTACACACAGCTGGTCTTTAAAAATAAGTTTTTATTTTTGAATTCCAAAATTATTTGCCATAAATCTCAACTGTGGAATTTATGCCTTTACCAAATTGACCCTTTAAATTGATGGTGGCATATTTGAAACCAGGACCCCCATTCCAAAGTAAAGGATAAGCACCAGAATTATTTTTAAAACGATCATAAGCATGAAGAGCGGTAATATTTTTATAGTTGGTGTAGCCCTAAAATTAAATCAAGAGATTTAAAAATTTATTAAATTAATTTTGCAAAGAAATATTTACCTGAGGGGGATATCTAACTGTTACACTCCAGGTATTGCCATATTGCGGCAAACGTATAACATTTTCACGATACAATAAGTAATCATAAGGTAAACGTTTGCCCCAGCTGGCACTACTAGTCCAAGCAATCGTAGCCAATGACGCTAACAAACACAAAGTTATTACAAATTTCATATTGATGTGAATTATAATTGCTAGTTTTGTTAGTTTTTCTATTACTAGTTGAGTGAAAGAAACTACAAGAACTTTTATACCAAAACAGTGAATTGATAAAGGAAAATTGATAAGCTTACAAATTATATTCACTTAATAAGAGGCGAGGTAATTTGAAATTTTTCTTGGTAATACAATTTGCGTTATCAATTGTTGATTGATACACACAAACCAACAAAATTCGGTAAACACTTGATATTAAAAATTATGATTCAGTCACACACAAGAGTTTTTTTTTATACTGAGAGAATTTTGTTCATATGGTTTTAAAATTTTAAAAAACGATTTATTAAAAAATTTTCATTGGTTTAATGAAACATTTCATAAATAATATTTTATAAATTAATTAAATCAAGTTATAGTGAATAGAAAAAATTTCATAAAATTAATGAAACGTTTTTAGTAAAATTTTTTAATTGATTTAATGAAATATTTCCTAAGTTACGAGATTTAATGAAATAGTTTCATTGATAAAATAAAAATTTTGAAATTTAATGAAATAGTTTCTTTGATACAATGAATATGATTTCACTAAAATCATTTCATTGGATTTATTAAACTTTTTTTTCACTGTAAAGTTCTGAACTCTTGAGCACTTAATATCGATATTTTTGGCATAAAATTTTCAATGCATGTTCTCTCAAAAGAGAACAAGGAAACTTATAATGTGTTTAAGTGGCAAGATGTTCACTTAATTTTCTTGTGCCATAACCATGGCAGAATGGCCAATGTGGCATGAGCTGTATGGCAGGTATTATCTTCCTGTTGAAACCACATCATTCAATTTAGGTAAAAAAAAAAGATAAATTATTAACTTGTAGAGCTTAGGGATGACGATGGTGATGACAGCCGAGAACCGATGCCAAGCCTGCAGACAAATTTCACTTAAAATTTCCTTAACTAAAATACGATCAGCTTTAGACTGCTGCTGGAATTGTGTGTCACGTTTCATTTAAGCCTATAAATATGTGACAAAATATCCAGGTTTTTTTCTGATTGTGTGTTCACAATTATAGTAGGGGCATTCACAAAACTTCAAGTTAATTAAAGAAAATATGTTTCAGTTAGTAATTTCCAAGGTGATTTGTCAAAGCTGGCTGAGGTCAGTTAAAGTTAGGATTTTTTGCTAAAAAATTTGGGTGGATAGTTAAGCAACACTATCCGATATTTTTAATTTAATCTCCAGTTAAAAGCTGGATATTTGACTTGTAAAATTTTAACTTAACTTAACTGTAACTTGTAGTAATTTCCCTAAATAGATGACCGATAGTCATGTTCATAAATCTACACTGCAAACAACAAACATCTGATTATAATTTAAGCAAACTTTTAATTAATTTTTATAGTGTTTCGGCTTTTAATATAATTTTGTTTAACTCAAAATTTTTTTCTATTACAATTTATTGTACTATTTGTTACTTTTTATATTTACCTTAATTTTTTTTAACTAATTGAAGGCGAATGATAATTTTAAAATCATGTTTAAAAATTCTTTCTTTTTTCCTGTTTTTGGGTTTGTTTGTAACCAGTTTCCCTGGTAACATCTGTCAATCAGCAACAACCAAAACACTTAACTCTTTCACAATACTCTGGTAATATCGTGCATGCCTGATTAAAACAAAAAAAAAAGTGGTAATAAAAGATTAAGCACAAACACCAAAACAGTTACAGACACACTCGCAAATAAATAATGTCGTGTAAGTAGTAGAAAAGATTTACGATTGTAGTAAATAATCTCTAAAGCTTAAGAAATCTATAACAAAATAACAAACAAAAATTTAAAAACAAAAAAAAAATATTCAGACTCCAACTATAGAAAGTTGAAAGAAAACGTAACAAAAATATTACGAAAGTTGAAAATCATTAAAAAGAAAAATCCAGAGGCTTGTTTATAAATTGGGAACACTAATTTTTATGACAATTTAAGAATTTGTTGGAAAAAAAAAACATTCAATTTAATTAACACGCATGAAATACCTTTTTAGTCGTACTTAAAATAAATATAATCAGATTGATTGAGATAATTTAACGAAATAAGTTTGATCACTAGCTAGTGGCAAAATATTTAAAAGCTGTCTTATACCACCTTCTTTTAGAGTTATGAAGTCCTACAGATTAAGTTATCATTCTGGCTGTCAAAGATATTTATAATTTTTCAAGCATTGAGGCATGTGAGTTTTTGTACCAAAAAGGCATTAGAAGAACAATAAGTGATACAATCGAAAGTTACATCTTGTGTTCTACACGAAGCCAAAAATCTTGTTGCGAAATCAACAACGAATGTGATCATTTGGACACCATCCCGTTGTCAACGAATGTTTTCAATTTTTTTAGCAAGCGTGTTCAAATACTTGTCAACTTAGAAAAAAGCTACGATTTTATTTGTTTGACAATACACGTTGTCAACTTGTTAACAAACGTTGTGGAATTGCCAACAATATGTTGTCAAATTTCCATTTTATTAACAAACGTTGTCAAATTGAGAATGCATGTTGTCATTTCAACATCACATGCTGTGAAATTAAAAACAAATGGTGTCGACGTATTACTGGTATGATGTCAATTTGACACCATTCGTTATCGGCGGGTTAAAATGTGTTGTCAAAGTGAACATAAACGTGCTTGATCATTTGGCAATGGATGCGTGTCATTTCTGCTCTGGGTGTAGGCCTGTGTTAAGCAATCTGATAGATCAGCCTGACTTATACTTGGTATGGATTTCTAAAAACAGTGACTTCATTGGCAAAGAGCAGGACAGCTTCTATATCAGTGACTCTATCGCTTAAAAGCATCAGAAGCGTCTTACTTTATTACTACCAAGTGAAGACGAATGCCAGGTAGCAGGGTCTCAAGACTTACAAGGTTGAGAGTAAAATATGGGGTCTTCATGATGGCCAGTGCTCAGCTGTTGAGCAGTAATAGGAAAAATATTTCCAGACTGGTGGCTGTGATAGGTGACCACAGGGCAATCGATACCCAGGCCGACAAGCTAGAGCTTTAACATAAACTCTAGCATTACCAGATACTTGACAGTAAGGATACAGTTTTTTA
Organism: Thelaira solivaga; assembly: GCA_947397855.1. Lineage (NCBI taxonomy): Eukaryota > Metazoa > Arthropoda > Insecta > Diptera > Tachinidae > Thelaira > Thelaira solivaga. Next base: position 7,607,487 of record OX377614.1, read on the forward strand.
CCTTCCTGCTTTTCTGGCTTCTAGACACACATTTCTAAAGGTACATTTGATGAAGGACTTAGCTGGGATATAGGAGAGTTAGAGGATTTTTTGAAATATCTAAATGATGCAACACTTTATTATTCTGTTTACTGATTTCTGTGACTGATTTCCAATTAGAGGACGTACTTTATCCACTGTTTGAAAAAAAAAAATAATACATTTCTCTTTCGCTCTCTCATTCTCTCTTTGTTTCTTTCTTTTTGTGTCTTTCGCTCACTCTTTCTCTCTCTCTCTCTCTCTCTCTCTATTTAGCCAATAGGAATAGCCATCGCATGATTTATTTTATGCTACATGTGCAGACAATTTCAATTTTACATGTGAGATGGCGTAATCTTGTATTTCTCTCATTATTGGCGAATCAAAACGGAATCTTTAAATGCTAATTGATATCCACCAGGCCATTACGCAAGTCTTTAGTTAATTATTTTTATTAGAGGATAGTGATGATGCTTTGTTTGAATGAAAGGGCTTCTTTCTAGCGAATATCCCATGCTCTGTAAAATTATTCACTAATCTCATAATGGGTTACTGCCTTTATTTTCTGTGAACTAAAACTTCAAACTTTAGATTATTTATTTTAGTTTTCCATTTTCAATTTTTTTTTTTTAAATCTCAAGATCAATCTACAAAAATAAAACAAAATATTCCAGATGGAAAGTTTTCTTTTGGTATTAGTTTTCATAAGCCACCTTGAACTATTTTTGCCTATCTAAACTCTCGTGCTCTAGTGTTTAACACTTTTGTTGTTCTTTTTTTTTTTTGTACTAAAATTTAATTTTTTTTTTATTAATTTCATATTATTACACTACAAAACATTGCATTGATGTATGTATAATTAAATCCCTTAGAAAAAAAAAATAAACAAACAAAAATAACATTAAGTTACTTGCTGAAATGAAACCGCAAAAATTGTTTGTGTCACTAATTTTCCACTGACCCAAAATAATGTTAAACAAATAAAAACACAATAAACCACACAGGTGTTGTTTAATATAAAATTTAAACAATATAAATAATAAAATTAGCAAATAAATTTTATAAACATTCTATATTTTAATTTAAGTGAACAGCAATTTAACATCAATCTATTCTAATGACTACTGACATGTTGGTCCAAAGTGTGAAATAAAAAAATCAAAAAAAAAAAAAAAAAAAAAAAAACATTTAAACCAAAATGCACTAACTAATTAATATAAACATTTTTGTTTTTATATAAATTTTTTGTTTGTTGTTTTTTGTTGCCACAACAAACAATAACAACTGCCACAGGTATACGAATTTGTTTATTTAAAATTTATTTGCAAGCATTTGTGCGTTAACGAAAACAATTTGTAGAATTCAATTTTGCTTGTTAAAGTTTTAGGCCTTTTTTTTAATTAAAATGAACAAAACAAAAACAACAAATATGTTTTTATGGGCCGTATAATGTGCGGCAGTTTTAGCCGCCCAGGCAATGATGTGTGAAATTTATTAAGATTTTTTTTTCTTTTTGTAAATATTTGGGTTTAAGTTAAATTTTGGCAATTGTTTAAAATTTAACACAAAAATGAAAATTATAAATTTAAATGAGGTTAATTCAATTTCTTGTTTATTGTTGTTAGTAAAAGCAGAAAATAACAAATAACTGAAATGATAGATACAAATTGCATGAACGAAATTCATAATTAAAATAAAAATATTTTTGGACAATAATAATTTACAAAAAAAAATTTTAAATAAAAAATGTTTTTTATTTATTTAAAATTTAAAAAAGAGTTCAGTATTGCGCTTCACTATTCAACTTTTAAGAAAAATGTTTAATTAAAAAGAGTTAACCCTAAAATTAAAGAACTTGTCATTTAGTAAAATTTTTAACTGTCACCTAGGTGGTTAATTAACCTTAAAATAAAAGAGCTTGTGATTTTGTAAAATGTTTAACTGTCATTTGAGCTGTTAAATAAAAGCCAGAATTTTGTGTGAAGTTTACTTAATTAAAATATAACAATGAATGACTCTTAAATAAAATAAAAAAATATAACAAATCAGCAATTTTTGGTTGTTGTACATGGTAATTTGTAATAATTTTGGTTGCTGTACCCGATATTCATATTAGTGGTGAATTTTTAACTCCTAATTTTAACCTAGAATTTAGAGTTAAAAATAATAAGTTACCGAACTCTTACAAGTAACTGAATCGCACTAGAGAATTTCTTTGTTTGAAATAAAATATTTTAAATATATTTTATCTCGTTTAGTTCTATAAATGATTTGATTTAAAATGCATAACTTTTCTTGAAACTTTCACTTTAAATTTAACTTAGCCCACGGTCACATTACACAAATATTTGTTGAAATAAGAGTAACCACTACTTTTTGGCAAATATTTTTAAAGTCTTCCATGACTTTCAATACATAAAATTAATTCAAATAACAATAGTACAAGTTATGTTGTATTTTAATAAAATATTAAGCTATTCTAAGCCAAAATTTCTTCAAAATATGTTAACTTATATAGGGATGACATAATGGTTATGGTTTTCGGACAAATATTTGTTAAATTTGACCGTAGCTTTACTCTCTATAAAATACAAGTAGTTTAGGTTAGGTTAAGTGGCACAGGATATTTCTATAAGAAAAACAGAATGGGGTGTTTTGATGTGATGTATAGAATAGAAAGAAGTGGGAAAAAGAAAAGCAGATAAAAAGTAAGAAAAGAGTAGAGTGAAGAGTACGTCACTACCCAAGGCAGTTGCTCCTCTATAGTTCCTCTTCCTTCTAGCCCTCATTCTCATAATGATAACTTTTTAGTAGTCATTTGATGAAACCAGTTTTGTCTTTCTATCATTGTTCGAATTTATTGAATTTTAAAAATTAATTAAACACAGAAAAATTACTCAAATCTTAAATCTAATTTAATCTTAGATGTTTGAATGCACATTCCGTTAAGTCTGCACACGAGGCTGGAGCCACTGCTTTTTAGGGCAACGAAAGCGTACCGAATTTAGATGTTTGAATGCACATTACGTTAAGTCTGCACACGAGGCTGGATCCACTGCTTTTTAGGGCAACGAAAGTAATTTAATCTTAGAGCTTCTTAAAATAGGCCCATGAATGTCAAAATGTACTTGCAATGGCCATACTATCACAATATCACAATTAACCATTAATGGAAACTGCAGAGCTGATGCCAAAACAAGATAGTGACATGGCTTTCAAACAGCAGATCGAGAATATTTTTCAGCACAGTTCAGATGAAAAGGTGAAAGAACATGGGTAAAAGCAAAAATGATCTGGTCAATACTAAATCACAATAGCTCCAGTGATTTATTGATGATCCATAAAGCATTATTAAGCAATGACGGACCACTGCTGCTTTGGATTTGTTATTGAGATGAATAAAATTATTTCAGAGAATTTATAAAAGACAAAAATAAGCTTAATGACTCCCGTTTCATACATTTTATGAAAGTTTTCATTAATATTATTTAAGTGAATTTTTTTTTTATTTTCAATTTCTAATGACTTGATTCAAAAACTAAGGAAATTTTCATTGAATTAATGACAAATTGCAGATTAAGTATGAGCAAAACTATTTTCATGTTATTCAATAAAACAAATTTAATGAATGGATATTTTTTTAGTGTACAAAATATGTAGAAGCATAAGACAAATTTAAAAAGAAAATTATCCTGAACCTTAAACTCTTTCTGCTTTGTGTCTTTCCTATAAAAATTATTCAGCCTTACAATTTTGTAATCAAACTATTCCATATCATAATTTGTAACCTGAATAAGCAGAAAAAAAATTTTAATTTTTGTAGCATGTCTAAAAATGTTATTTTATTTAAAATATGTAAAATATAAATTAAATTTTTATTATTTTTTTTTCTTTGAAAATATTAAACCCACAAATTTATGCAGCCTTAAAATTGTTTTTTTTTCTTTTGCCTAATTTATCTATAAGATACTAGATACTCGTCTATAAAAGCTAATAAAAAAATGTTTATGGTTTATTGTAAAATTAAAATTATGTTTAGAAAAAAAGTCATAAAACTTATTTATGAAAAAAAATTTATTTTTTTATGTCATAAAAAATACTCCAACCAACAAACAATAAATTGTAATAATTGTCACCAATAACAGTATCAACACATATTACGTGTTTGCTTGTTGCATGAATGTAACCAAGTCACGAGTGGCATAAATTCACAGCAGTTGGGGGTTATTTAAATAAAATAAAAAAAATTTTTTTTTCCTATTTTGAGCATGTAAATTGTCAACGATATTGTTACAATAAACTATTTCTTATGCACGAGTATGTCTTTATTACCAAAAGTTTATGATGGTTTTTGAAAAGTTTATTGTGCTGGTTTTCTTTTTCTTTTTTCTCTTGATTTTAATATGAAAATGTTACAGGACCTCTGCTCACTAAGTTAAATTTGTAGTAAATTTTTTTTCTCTAATTTATTTTTTATTTTTTATTATTATTGGTGTAATTTTGTATAGTATAAAAACAAACCTGTTTATTAAAATAGCCAAATAAAAACTTACCTAAAAATAGAAAGAAAAAAAATATTATTATTAGAAAATTTAATAAATTCATGGGGAGTATAAAACTATTTTTTTTTTTTTGGAGTCTTCATCAAATTTAATCTTAGAATTAATTTCTAATATTAAAATTTAATAATAATATTTTTTTTTAATTTAAAATTTTATCAATAGCTTTGCTGGGAAATTGAATTTTTAAATTTATTTGAACTTATGCATAAACTTGAAATATAATTTAGATTAACTTTCCAAGTTTGATAAAGCTTTTTACAACCACACAATTTACCAAAAAAAAAATTAAATCAAAATAATTTATCTAAAAAAATTTTTTTTTTTTCATCAGTGTGTTTTTTAATAGATTTTCTTGCCTACATTTGCATAATAAATTTAAATAAAAAAAACTTTCAATCATGCCAAAAAATCATGCATGCAGCCAGTAAATTTACTTTAAAAGTTGGGAATTTCGTGTTATAATTCCTTAAAATTTTATTGCCAACCAAATCAAGAAAAACTGACTGACTGACTGACTAAATTGAGTTGCACTGTTTGGTTGTCTGTTTAAATTGGTTGCACATCGTGTGAAGGCAGCATGCATTTTGAATTTTTTTTTTTTTAAAACGATTTTGATACTGATACTGTTACCGATGCTGCTGCCTGCTATTATTTGCAAAATATTATTTGTTTGTGCAATTTGCATGGATATCGGTGTACTGCAGCAACTAATCACACACATAAAATATTATATTCATTTTTATTTTTGTTTAATTTAATTTCTTTTTCTTTCTTTCTTGCCTTTATATTTTGCATAAACATGGCCAACAAATGGCCATCACTTAATTTTTACAGCATTAACAACGCACATTTCCATTTTTTTTTTCGTAATTTAAGTAAATTTGGTCTAGTGGGAAGTGGAGAGGGGGAAAATTATTATTTATAAATGGAGCAGGGTGGTTCATATTAAATTAAAAAAAAAACCTTAAAAAGAACCAAGACCAGATCAAAGCAAATTCATTTTTAGTTAAAGATGAACAAAACAAATCTACTTTCAAAACAACTTTATGTCACTAATTACCAAATTAATTACAACTGTTGTATGTAATCTTAAAATTACGTATATTTTTTTTAGAATGAAGGTCGTTTTTAAAAAAAAATTTTTTTTTTTAATTTTGTCAATGAAAATTTCATTATATTTCAACCAATGAAATGTTTCTTTAGATTAGTGAAATATTTCATTAAAAAAATTTAAAATATTTCATTAGTTAAAAGAATTTATAAAATATTTTTTTAAATCAATTAAAAATTTTAATAATTATTTGAATTAAATCAATTAAATATTTATTTAAGTCAATTAAATATTTAATTCAAATAATTAAATATTTATTAAACTCAATTAAATATTAAATTAAATTAATTAAATATTAAATTAAATCAATTAAATATTAAATTAAATCAATTAAATATTTATTTAAATCAATTAAATATTTAATTAAATCAATTAAATATTAAATTAAATCAATTAAATATTTAATTAAATCAATTAAATATTAAATTAAATCAATTAAATATTAAATTAAATCAATTAAATATTTAATTAAATCAATTAAATATTTAATTATTTTAATTAAATATTTAATTAAAATAATTAAATATTTAATTAAAATAATTAAATATTTATTAAACTCAATTAAATATTAAATTAAATCAATTAAATATTTAATTAAATCAATTAAATATTAAATTAAATCAATTAAATATTAAATTAAATCAATTAAATATTAAATTAAATCAATTAAATATTAAATTAAATCAATTAAATATTTAATTAAATCAATTAAATATTTAAGTAATTAATTAAATATTAAATTAAATCAATTAAATATTAAATTAAATCAATTAAATATTAAATTAAATCAATTGAATATTAAATTAAATCAATTAAATATTTAATTAAATCAATTAAATATTTAATTAAAATAATTAAATATTTATTAAACTCAATTAAATATTAAATTAAATCAATTAAATATTTAATTAAATCAATTAAATATTAAATTAAATCAATTAAATATTAAATTAAATCAATTAAATATTAAATTAAATCAATTAAATATTAAATTAAATCAATTAAATATTAAATTAAATCAATTAAATATTAAATTAAATCAATTAAATATTTAATTAAATCAATTAAATATTTAATTAATTAATTAAATATTAAATTAAATCAATTAAATATTAAATTAAATCAATTAAATATTAAATTAAATCAATTAAATATTTAATTAAATCAATTAAATATTTAATTATTTTAATTAAATATTTAATTAAAATAATTAAATATTTATTAAACTCAATTAAATATTAAATTAAATCAATTATATATTAAATTAAATCAATTAAATATTAAATGAAATTATTTAAGTATTTAATAAAGTCAATTAAATATATATTTAAATCAATTAAATATTTAATTAAACCAATTAAATATTAAATTAAATAATTTTATTACATCAATTAAATATTTCATTAAATAAATTGAAAATTTCATGAAATCAATTAAATACTTAATTAAATCATTTAAATATTTATTAAAATCAATTAAATATTTCATTACATCAATTAAACGCTTGTTTTAATCAATTAAATATTTCATTACATCAATTAATTATTTAATTAAATCAATTAAATATTTTAATATTTGTAATAATTTCTATTTGGAATTTAAAAGTTTAACAAAATATTAATCTTTATTTGTGCTTAATTCCAGAAATTGTGTTGGTTTTAAAATTTATTCTTTTACTCATGATATTCTCATGAGTTATTTATTCAGTACAATAAGTACTGAAGGGGAGAGCATACCTATATGGACCATTTCATCAGATTTTAATATTTTTTAAATTTTAAATATTTTATATTAAAATATTTAATATTTTTTAAGTATATAAAAATTTTTTAATATTTTATTGAATCAATTATATATTTATGGTCTTATCCAAAACAAAAAAATTGAAGTAGACTTTAAAGTAAAATTTATGAAAATATTATATAAAAAATTCCGATAACGTTGACTTTAAAGTCTACATTAATTTTTTATTTTTTGAGAAAAGGACATTTTTGTTTATTATATTATATAAATTTTTTTTAATAAATTTTTCTTTATTTTAATATTTCATTATGCTAATTGCAGTTTTTGCCCACCTTCTAGCGAAACTTCTCTAGAACGCTTTAAATAGTTAATGAGTTTTAGCAATATTGACGCTTAACTTATACTCATACATTTAAATCTTCTATAAACTTGTAGAAGATTGCTGATAATTCAGGCCTAAAAAGTAAAACCCAGCACTTTATATCTGTGAGAGGCATTATTGCAGTTTCACTCTGAATCTTTTTTTCTTCTTACTAAAAACCATTAAAAACAAAAAAAATTTTAGTTCATGTACGACTTAAGCGACTGTTGAAACCAACTTTTCTAGGAAACCCTGCTGACTTATTGATTGACCTTTGACAAGCAAAAATAAAACTTCATTTTCTTATGAACTTGAATGTCCCTAATAAAGTCATCACTTTAAATAGTGCCTGCCTGTGTGTGTACAACATTTGCTGGCAAGTAAATATTTCAATTGTTTGTTTGCAACAACACAATTTTTGTTACAAACACTGAATACAAAATGTTGCCTACATTGAAGTTTTTTTGTTGTGTGTTTACTATCAGTTTTAGGTTTGTCTGTCTGTGCGTCTGTCTGTTTGTACTTTCCTACCCTTGGAAATCATCTGTCTCTAACAAACCAAACCAAATGTCTATAGTTCGCGTTTAATACTGCAATTGCTTTTTAAATCGATTAATCAATCAAATAAGCACAACACAGCAATATTAACAACAACAACAACTATATATATATTTATAAAATACAATAACAATAGCAACAACAAGAAGCACATTAAATTACTATAGAGAAAAAATGAATTTCAAAACATATTGCAGTGCTGTGTTGGCTGTTATTGTTGTTGTTGTTGCTTTTTTTCCATTTTATTTATGCAATCTAAAGTTTAAATCCCATCTAAATACAAACATTTCCTGTGCATTTCATTTTATATTTTTTTAGTTTAGAGAAGCTTAAAACAACTAGAAAAAACCTCCTCATTGTTGGATTTAAGGTGAGATCTTTAAAGTTTAAGATTAAAAAAACAAAATGGAAAAAAATAATAAAAAGCAGCATATCTTAACACGATTAAGCAAACGTTTTGCTGCTGTGGGAGTTAGTTAAGTTTCATTTCACTTCACTTCTTTTCGTTTATTTTGCCACGTTTTTTTTTTTTTCTTCGTTTTAGCCATTTTAGAAATTATAGGAAATCGTGTGGATGCCTTCAACTGCTTGCCATATGCTCAAATTGTTAAATCAACTCTCATTTATTTCCATTGCCCTTGTTAGAGTATTTTTTTTTAAATTTTTTTTCCTCTTGCTTTTTAAAATTATCTTATCATTGGATTTTATTGATACTGTGGGTGTTTTTATTTTAATTTTTATTTTCTTTGTTTTTAATTTTTTTTTTTAGAAAAAAGTGTGAACATAAAACCTAATAAGCAACGAAGCAGGATTTAAGAAACTAATCAGTGGTTGTATGAGGCTTGAAATCAATTTTCTATTTAAGAATAATCGAAACTAAAATTTAGAAGTTTCAATAAATAAAATTTGAAGTGAAAAAATCGTAACAGGTAGTTAAGCTTAGCTTTTTAAGCAAACTTTTATATGAACACAGTTGTGCTTTTGGATTTTTGTTGTTTCTATAAATAGTAATTGAAAGTTTCTTTATTATTTGGAATTAAGAAAAATCTCCTTAGCAAGATAAAACTAAAAATTTCAAGTAGATAAGATAATAATGACTAACCTAAAGGTAATAATCGCCAGACTTAAAATTTTTTTTAAGGAGGAAGGTGAACAGTAGGACCAAGGGTTGTTATAGTAGCAGTACCTGCATTTCTGCAAAAGCAGCCGAACAAAATAAATAAACAAATACTTTTTTGAATAGCTTATTTAGAAAATAAGCTAACTTTCCTTTTATAACCAGCAGAAGACTTTAACAAATAAACTTTTTGAAGTCTGTTTTTTTTAAACTGAGCATTTACGACATTGAATTCTTTTTTCTTTGACAATTAACAAATATTTGGATTCGAATTTCAGGATCACTTTATATTAATTCTGCTTAACGTCACCTTTTAAAAATCAACTCAAGAATTTATGCTACCCACTAAAGCCAAACATTAAACAATTCCTTCATTTTCTTTTACACATTTAAAAAAAAAATATTTTGTTTTAGGTTTTTTTTATTAACTAAATTTTTTTCTTTTTTTTTTCTGTGTGTGTGTGTGTAATACATTTAAATATGACTAATTGGAAGGAGTTCAACACTCGTTAAAGCATCTTTTGTTGTGCAGAAGCATTTTTATGTGAGAAAAGAAATTGTCATTAAATCTACTTAAAATATTAAGCAGCTGTCTAGATTTGTGTGTCAATATACGATGAATACCAACATAGCCGGTATATACGCTGTGATGTTGACAGATGTTGTCTGTCTGACTCTCTATTTGTTTGGCTTTTTGCTGTTGCAAGTACAACAGCAAATATTTATTTAATTTTAAAAAGCATAAAACAAATTAAACTCAAAAAAAAAATATTTTGTGTGCAAAGAAAATTGTTTTTTGTTGCTATTGAAATTAAGTAAATATTTCAGTTGCCAATTTTTTTTTTAATTGCAGTTGCAATATGATAATTACAAAAATTCCTAGTAATTTAAAAAATAATTCAATGAAATGGAGGAATTTCACATTAAATTATCCCAAGTTGTTTTTACTATTAAAGTACAGAAAAATAGTAATTTTCTCAAACATTACACTGAAAGAAAAATCTTTTACAAAATTTCGGTAAAATTATTTCATTGATTCAATGAAATATTTTACAAATTACGTAGATTAATAAAATCATTTCATGAAATTAATAAAATCATATCATTAAAATAATTAAATCATTTAATTAAATTAATGAAATCATTTAATTGAACTAATGAAATCATTTAATTAAACTAATGAAATCATATAATTAAACTAATGAAATCATTTAATTAAATTAATTAAAGCATTTAATTAAACTAATGAAATCATTTAAATAAACTAATGAAATCATTTAATTAAATTATTTAAAGAATTTAAATAAACTAATGAAATCATTTAATCAAATTAATGAAATCATTTAATTGAACTAATGGAATCATTTAATTAAACTAATGAAATCATTTAAGAAAATTAATGAAATCATTTAATTTAACTAATGAAATCATTGAATCAAATTAATGAAATCATTTAATTAAAGCATTTAAATAAACTAATGAAATCATTTAATTAAATTTAAGAAATTACTTCTTACAATTAATGAATATTTCAGTTTTTCATTAAAATAATAAATATTTTATAGAAATAACTAAATTATTTCATTAAATGAAATATTTCATTAGTTTTATGAAATGTGTTACTGGTTAAGAAATACTAAGTTTTTCTTTTTAATTATTTCCAAAATTCAAAAGATATATGAGCAAAGCTTTAATACTTTATGACTCATTCGATACACTATTGTGAATTATATTTTTTAGCTTAACTCTAGGCACGCAATACATCGTAAATTTGTCATGGGTTTTCTATTCATAGAAAGACACTAGACTGTTGACGACTATTGCTGACCTTAACTCAGGGGAAGAAGTGTAACTAAAGTAAGGCAGCTTAACTAACCTACAGTGCGAAAACAACTTTGATTGTGGGAACTACATTTCTTTTAAATGAACGTTCTGTTGTGATAATCTAAGATTTAATTGTGATAATTGAAAATCGATGTTATAGCTCGAATCATATTTAAGAGAACTAAATTTTGGTTTGCTTTGTGGAAGTGTGGTTGCTACAACTAAAATAATTTATTAGCAAAAGTAAATTTTTGATTAGTAATAAATTTAGTTTTCATAACCAAAATGGTTTTCTCTGGATTTATTTCAAATCAATATAAATTTTACACAAAATTTTTTTTGTTTATTTCATTGAAAAATGGAAAAAAAGCAGTCTTTAACCTGTCCTTGCTGGTGTCACTACCTTGAATGTAAAATTCTGCACACATTTTTGCACTTAAATAAATTTTTTGTTTTTTTAATTTCAAGCTGTTGGCAAAATAAATATGCTAGAATTGAACTCAAGCATAAAATAGAATTGAAATTTTCAAGCAGAAATAATTTACAACTAAAAATAAAAACCAATTGAAAAGTAAAAAATAATTTTTGTTTTTTTTATCAACTGAAATATTGATTGAATACAACAGTTAAGCACTTGAAATAAATAAAATATCCAAATGAATAAATTTTCAAATTTTATCTTATTCATTTTATATTTAAAATAAACAAATCCAGGTTGTTTATATTTAAAACAAGAGCAAAGTAGTCGAGCAAATTGAAAAAGTAATTCAAACAATTTATAAAGAAATTTGTTTTTAAAAAATAAGTGTGCGAAGAAGGGTTTTTAAGAATTTACATGAACAATTTACAATTTAAATTATAAAACCACTTGGGTGTTTTAAAGAAAACAAAAAGCGCAGAGGCTAAAAATTTGTGCCATTTCTATAATCCAGCCGTTCAAAACGGGAGTGTTTTTCATATAAATTTTCAAGACGATTTGATTGATTGTGTTACAAAAACAGCATAGCACATACATAAGTTTTTAAATTTTTTTTTTTTTATAAAAAATTTTCTATACATTTGGAACATATTATGTGCGAGTGCCCGGCGGTAGCCAAACACAGAATGAAATGCTTAGGTAGTGAGACATGGTACCTAGAAGAACTGGGCATGCTTCATGCTACATCAATTACGAGATTCGTAAAGAGTTTCGAATTGTAGCTGGGCTGCAATTAAAGCACCAGGAAAAAAGAAGATTTTCTCTCTAATAACAGGTCCTTAAAAAACATTTTATCAGTAATAAAATACAATTTAATTTAGATTTTGAATTTATCCTTTAAAGCTTAATATAAAATTTTTGTTTTTTTTTTTAAGAATAATTTCCCAAATAAATTTCCTCTCATAAACAAAATTAATATTCATTTAAGTAAAAATTTGCATATTTTTTTGGGATTTGATTCAATGGCCTAAAAAGTTATGGGCTTCAGTGTACAACATGCAAAAAGAAATTAAATTGAATTTTTGTATACAAATAAAACTTTTTTACTTTTTTATTTTTTTTAATACAGATTTTATGATGTTGTTGTACAACGAACAGAACAGAATTCCAATGAAAGTGAAAAACAAAAATTCGTGAACCAAATTCCATTAGCAAAACAAAAACAAACAAAATTTAATAATAAAAAAAAAAACTCAATTTAATCTAAAACTTTTATGAAATAAAAGAGTTTTTAATCTACACGAAATAATGAAAACTCTGACTAAAACACTAACAGGATTTGCTATGCAAATAAAATTTTTTTTTGTTGGTTTTTATGCCATAAAAATTCAACACGAAATTTGATCACTTTTTAAGCGAAAATAATTAATATTAATTAAATGAAAAAAAAAAGAAAAAGAAATGTAGCCACTGTAGGCGTTAACCGAGAGTTAATTGACAAACGCTTTTCTGTTAAAACCATGAAAACAAAACAAATAAATAGTTTTTAGTATAAATACTATTTAATAAATAGTTAGAGCTGGTTTTTAATGCCTTAAAACAATAAGGCGCCTATAAAAATGTTTTGCTAAAGTGAAAATGTGGTTTTTAAACACTAGAATTTTGGAGTTTGAGTAGCAAAACAACGATGGGTGTTGTGTAAAGTTATAAAAATAACGAAATTATTTTTTTATATATGTAAAAGAGGGTGACCTATGAAAGCAAATTTTTAAAAATACTTAGAAAAAGAATTATGCAGCAAAAAGCATATGTGAAAAAACCTGTTAAAGCGGGTTTTTAGGCAAACAATGCCTCTTTTGAGAAAAGAAAATGATTTTAAAATTTAATTAAAATTTGTTTTGTGGGTTACAGCAAACTGAACTGCTGCAAAAACTTCTCAAACAACCTTTGCTAACTCTCCTGTAAAAAACTTAATTCAATAATTCATAAACTCTACCACCTTTAACAAAGGGTTACATATAATACTCTGTTACTATAATCACATACATTGAATGTGAGTGTGAGCGACCCTCAGCAACGAACACACAACTAAGGAAATTGAAAGGAAAAAAATTTGCAACACCCCATTATAATTAACATACCTGACTGATTTTTATGCTTTTCTTGCCTTAACTAACAGCAATTTCAAGTGTATTTGTTTGGGTGACTGATGCAGTAGTAACAAACAATATACAGAAAGAAAGAAAGAAAGTAAAACAATAACAACTCTAGCTGAAAACAACAACATGTGAAGAACAAGCATATCACTCACGCACATGTTGCATTAAAGTGTGAGTGAGGTTTGCTGGTGCTGTGTTCGTTCACTAAGTGAATTATTGCGTGTCGTCTGCTGATTGTGTTCTACATGTCATAAATAATGAATGACAAACAAACATGTTGTAGTTGTTAGTAAATTGTACTGAGAAACATGATGTTGCTGATGGTAAGAGTTTTTCTCATAACAGCAGGACTAAAGGACTAGTTGTGATGTATGTGTCATAATGGAAGGTAAAATATACACTTTTGACAGATAAACATCAAAATTTACACTTGAGTCATAAAAAAAAATAAAACTTTATGAGCAATTGTTTTCAGAGAAAACAATTTCAAGTTTCATTTCACAAATTTGCAGGTATTTAACAAGAGTTATGACTAAAAGATGAAGCCGAAAAAATTCTCTTTTTTTTTTTTTTTTTTTTTTGTTAAAAAGGGCTAAGAAATTAAGACTGACAATCTTCAGCCTTAAGCAAATGGCGAAATAAATTTGAATTTTTTTTTTCTTTTTGGTCTTGCTTTGCTCAATAGACTGTTAACTAGCCGCCTCTAGTAACAAAAAGCTGTGTAAATTATCTAACATTTTGCTAAATTCATAAGCACAGTTCTTTGTTTAGTAACCATTTCCTTTAGCTTTGCACCACCCAGTAGCCAACATAAATATTTTCTTTCCTTTTTTTTTTTTTTTTTAAAAAACAAAAACAAAAAGCGTGAAAAAGCCAACAAGCAGAAACGAAATCAATGTAAGAAAACAAAATTTGTTTGATTGAAACATGTTCAATATGTTCTTTTCCATAAAATTTTGTAGACACACAACACTTTTTATGGCTTATCATCGAGCCAGACATGTCTTGCATGGAAATTGATGAAATCAACACTTGAAAAGTTAGTTGTTTCAAATCAGCAAAAAAGAATTCTTTTTTTAAATCCATCATGCGTTAAAAAAGCACAACATTTTCAATACTTTACACACAAAAATGAAATGAAATTAAAAAAAAAAAAACCAAATTTGAGAAAATAAACAAAGAAACAACGAAACATAAATAGAAAAGTAACAGCAAGACAAAGAAAAGAGTTTTAAATGAAAAAAAAAAAAAAAAAAAAATTATAAAAAACAAAATTTTTCAAGTTAAGGTTTGCCTCGCACTTACTGATTGGCTACTATAAGAAACAAAATAATTCACTAACATGAGTTATGGCTTAAAAGTGAAGCCACTTACAGAAAAAGAACGGTTGTGAGAACTAAGTTTGTTTCTAAATAAAAATTCAGTTGTCACAAGCAATTTTTGTAGCTGTAGTAACAAAGAATTCCATTATAGAGAGCAACATTTAGTTGTTGGAAAAATTATTTTGAGCTGTAAGAAAGATTAAAAAATTCTAAGGTCACAACTGAATTTTTGATTGGAAACAAATTTAGTTCTCACAACCGAAGCTGTTTTCTCAGTGCAGTCAATGGACAACAAAAGACAATAACTCAGCCTCTTTAAGCTTCTTAAGGTGCAGCACTCATATTGACGAATTTTGATTGTATTTCTTATTTAATCTACAGCAACAAAGAATTCACTATTTTATTAGAAATTTCAAATTGTAATAGCAAAAACAACAAAAAAATTAATTTTCTAATAATTTTAGTAAATTATTCGATCTTATAAATTTATTATTATTTAATATTTGAGATCTTAAATAATAATAAAATTAATTTTCTTTAAAAATGAAAGACTTCAATAGGAGAAAGTCGAAATATTGAAAATATGAAGATCTTAAGCTTGAATAATTTTTATAATAAAAATTATTAAAAAGGACGAATAATTTAATTATATAATTAAAAAAAAAAAAAAAAAAAAAAACTTTCAATAGTAAAAGTTAGGAAAGATCCAACCAAAAGCTTGATATTTGATTCAAAAAATCTTAACTTTAACTATCGGTAACTTGTAAAAATGGCCTTTAATGAATTTGCTTTTATACACTTACACTTTTTTGAGTATAAAAAAATGGCGTGCAGAAGATGCAAACACATTTTGGCAAATACTACAGCAAATGACAGACCCAAATAAAACTAAAGAAAAAAAATCAACATCCGTTGTCGAAATGACAACAAACGGTGTCAATAGTGTATTGACCTCTTTTGTGCTCACTTTTAACAACGCAATTTGACAATGCTTGTTAATAAATTGGAAATTTAACTACATATTGTTAACAATTCAACAACGTTCATTAGCAAATTGACAACATGCTTTTTTTCAAAGTTGACAACCAAACGGTGTCGCTTGTTAAAATACTGAAACTTGTTGGTGTCAAAATGAGCACATACATTGTTGATCCTGCAATGCGATTTTTGACTCACTGAACGATTTAATTTATAAGCGCCTACTCGTATATGTAACAAACCTGACAACCGCCACTATCTGCAGCTCTAATTTGAATAGCGATCTAAATATAAAATTCAAATTCTCGTCAAGGTTTGTTTTTTGTTTTTAGTTTCTTTTTTTTTTTTTTTTTCTTGTCAAAAATGATGAATTCATCGTTATTGTTAAGGATGTTTATTCTTTGTGATTTTTGGATTCATTTGATTTTCTCTAACATTGTTATTTTATTACAAGGGATTTTATGCATTCCATTTTTTAGATATTTCCAAAAAAGAAAGAAAGCAATAGCAAAATAAAAACAACACAAAAGGGGTTGGTTATTCAGCCAGCACAGTGCTGGGAATATAAAAACAAAAAGTTTGTTGTCCAACTGCCATTAAGTCAGTCATTCACTAAAACTGTAAGTTGAATTTCCCATTTTTATTTTACATTTTTTCACTTTCCTTTTGTTAAGAGCATCTTTAGTTTGTTGTTTATTGTTTTAATTTATTTCTTTCTTTTCTTCTTACTTCTGCTGCTTAACTTTTTTGTGACTGACAGCAAGAAGTTAAAGTAATTTGATACGTTTTCTTATTCAAAAAATTATTGTTTTTGGTATTGTTTTCATTTCATTTTAATTCATTTTTTATGCTGAAGTTTGAGAAAATGAAAACCAAATTAAGATAAATAATTTTAATGAAATACAATGTAAGATCACCAAAGAAATGTGTTGATTTCTTTAATTGTGTTTGTATATTTTTATACTTTTGCACAATAATATTTTACCGTGCAATTTCATGGTATTGAAGGTAGTCAATATTTTTTTCTGATAATTTGACTTTATTTGAAACGAAGAAAAATTAATGGACACGTTTGGATTTGCGCTTTTAAAATCTTCCTATAGTTTTCCCAGAAATTAGGGAAAATAGCAGCTATAGAAAGCAAATTATAAATACTCCGAATGGTTTGAAGCAACTATAATTAAGATAAGTTATGGAGGGAAAGATAAAGAAACAAGGGAATTAGTTTCTTGTAAGGATTATGTATACGTTTTTAAAACCTACAAGGTCCTTCAAGCAAGTTTTTTCTACATTCTTCTTTCAAAGTGTAATGTTATATATTCCATCTTATTAAAATTGAAGGATGTTAATGCATTTACTAAGTTCACTTTATGGAAGAAATATTCATTATTGAGTTGACAAGTAAAAGCTGATTTTTTGTAAGGATTTTATTTAAATAAAATTGTAATAATTTTCTCTTTTTTAAATTAAATTTTTATAATTTTCTTTCCTATAATAATTTTAAGATTTTGGTTTTCACGCTCGCTTCATCCTTAAATAAAAGCAGCTGGCCCTACGTCATAGTTTCTTAGGTTGTTGAGTTGGGTTCTAAAAGCAGCGTTGTAATTCCATTTAACCACAACTTACCATTGTAGCGTTTTTTTTTCCTTTATTATAATGTTATTGCATTTTTTTCTTATCATAAGTTTAATTTTCTTATCATAAGTATTACCATTAATTGAATGAATTTTACTTTATATTTAATTAAATTATTTTTTTAGTTAATATTGAAAGGTGAAATGGCAATGCCATGATAATAACATGACAATATTATAGACATAGCAATGATGTTGACATAACAATCCGACTGACATAATTGCGATATAAAAATGACACCACAGTGACATAACAATTACATGAAAATGATTTGAAAAGCATAAGATAACTTTATGACAATGACATGGTAATAACATTACATGAAAATTACATGACAGAGACATGACAATGACATGTTTAAAGCATGATATGCCAATGACATCACAATACATGATAGTGACATAATAATTACGGTATAATGACATGAAAATTAAATTGTCTAGAAAATGACACCACAGTGACATAACAATTACATGAAAACGATTTGAAAAGCACAAGACAACTACATGACAATGACATGGTAATAACATAATTACATAAAAAATTACATGACAGAGACATGACAATGACATGTGTAAAGCATGACATGCCAATGACATCACAATACATAATAGTGACATAATAATTACGGTATAATGACATGAAAATTAAATTGTCTAGAAAATGACACCACAGTGACATAACAATTACATAAAAACGATTTGAAAATCATTACATGAATGTGACATGGTAATAACATAATTACATGAAAAATTACATGACTGAGACATGACAATGACATGCTAAAAGGATGATATGCCAATGATATCACAATTATATCACAATAACATGACAATTATAAGACAATGACATGACAACGACAGGAAAATATTTATATAATAATGAAATTGACTTAGCAATGATATGGATATGTCAATGATATTGATGTGACGGTGACATTGGCATAAAAATGATGATAATTTAAACATTTGCAACTACATATTGCAAAGCTTCTGTAAAAACTGTTATTTGCTAATATTTATTATATAATATGACAAGTATTTTCTTATAAATTTTAAAATAATTCTGTGGACAGTTAATTTTGTTAACATATTTTTGTAAATTAAGTTTCACTAAAATTAATTTTAATTTTATTCCAAACTAAATTTGTTTTATTTCAATCCAAAAATTAAAAAATTACACTCCACACGACTTATAAACAAATAATTAAAAAAAAGCACAAAAAAACGAGATCTTGGATCACCTCCTATTGATTGGCAATAGTGTGGTAATAAACAACACCACACGCCATCATATTTGTTTTTATTTTACCAAAGAGTCTAAATGAACAAGTTCAGCCAGTCAAGTTAACAAAAACATGTTTCATTTTATTCAATAATCAATCGTGTGATTGAACTTTAAACCAATTGCATTTGGCTTGTAATAAATTAATTGTAAATGATTTTATGGAAAAAGTGATCGATTGAAATGTTTACAAGGTTCAAGTTCATTAAGAAATCAATCAAAATTTTTTTCTTGTTTTTTTTTTACTTATGTTTAAAAAGCACTTGCAATTGCTTAAATAAATAGAAATTTTCTTTTAATAAAAAATTGCTAACAGCAGCCACATCAACACAACGAGTAGCTGCATCACTGCCGATAACAACAACAAATACAACAATAAGCAGGCAGCTATTTTAATTGTTTACAAATAGGCTTGCTTGCTCACTCTTGCCTTGTTTTAATTTAAAATTTATTTTTTTTTTTAACATTTTATAGACCTAAATAAATTTCTGTTAGCGAGACTTGGAGGGGGAAAAAACGAAACTAAATGAAAAACTCATTGAAAAATAATTGTGTTTCATGTCTCATTTTTATATTCAACAAAATCTTTTTTTTTTATTCTTATTGCAGTTGCAAGTTATGTGCAAAGAATACTACGAGTATAAAACAAGTATTTTTTTTTCTCCGTTTTTGTTGAACTATTTCAAGGCAGCAGTTTAAAAGAACAAGTTCTCAAGTTATCAAACACATTTTTATAAACAAAAAAGAACAGGTTATGGCTTATTGTTGACCAACCGCTAAAAATTATTTAACTATTTATGAATTCAAGGCCGTATGTAAGCGTTTTGCAAAAACCTTTTCATTATAAATTTATTCTTTTACAATATGCTTTTTTTTAACAAGTAGATATCATACGTTTTAAATTGTTTAAACATTTCTTGTTATAAACTGTGTGAGTATGCATGGATTATTCATATAAACACCGCATGAGTAGTTGTTACGGATGCTTTTTTATGTCATGCCTCAATGCTTAATGTCAGTCATTTTTATTTAAATGCACATTTAGTGAGTGTAAGCAGACAGTTAAATTAATGTTTCTTTTTCTTTAGCTTCCACTTTTATACAATTTTTTTTTTCTTAGCACAGCCAACAACTCCCCATAGTAAACGGTGTCTGCTGCAAAGTGTTTTTTGCTTTTTCGCCCTTTTCTTCAAAAAGCCACCAACCCACCTCAGTTTAGTGTAGGAATCTGGTTGTTTAGGTAACAAAAACCAACAGAATATTCAAGATAATTTTAACTGAAACTTAAAGTGCAAAAGTTGTAAAGACATATTTGGTAGCATTCAATAAAATGAACAGGAAAAAAAAGGACTCTGGGGAAAGAAAATTTTTCCAAGTTCCACTAATTTTGATTTTGCTCGTAGCAATCTTGTTTATTGCATTAAACAAGTGTGAGAAGTGTTAAAGCAGCGCTTCAGTGATTACCTTTATTTCATTAGATGATTGCATATAATACAAATTTTAGAAAGGGAGTGGGAATGAGCAGAGACTTTTATTATCAATTTTGTTTATTTTAATTTTATTGATATACAAATTGCATTGCTTTGTTCGATGGATTTGATTTACAAAAAATATTTAATAGGAATCACGTGATTTTAAATCAGTATTACCTTCAAAAATTATTAACTTTTGTTTTAATGGAAGACCCACTAATTGCTTATAGATCTTGAGCAGAAGATAAATAAATCTGGTTATAAAATATCTAACCGACAAAAAACAAAGCAAAAATCAGTTTTTTTCTTTATTAAGTTCAGTCATTTAGTTGAAAGTTTTTAATAATTTATTTTATTTTAAATAAACTAATAATAATATCCTAAAGAAGCTACACAAAGATGGAGCGAAATATCGTTATTAAAATAAATATTTATAATATTCAGAATAAAAAGAAAATGTCAAATAAATTTTTAAAAAATTTTTATTTTTCCTTTTATTTATAATAAATTAGCATTTAGCTCGCTACTTCGTCAGCGAAGTACCACACTGTCGCTAATATAATTTTTGTTAAAAAAATTTCAAAAAAAATTTCTATTAAGGAAATTTCAATTAAAAATTTTGACGTAAAAATTTCAATTAAAAAATATTTATCAAACAAATTTCATTTAAAAAATTCTAATAGTAAAATTTTAATTAAAAATAGTTCAATTAGAAATTTGTTACACAAAAAAAAAATTAATTAAAAAAAAATTTAAATCAAAAAAATTTTAATTCAAAATTCAAAAAAAAAAGTTATATTAAAAATTGTAATAAAAAATATTTCAGCTAAAATATTTAAATAAAAAAAATTTTTAAAAATTTTTAATAAAAAAATTTCAATATTAATTCAAGAAGAAATTTTTTATTTGAAATTTTTTTAACAAAAAAAAATTTTAAAAATTCGTCTTGAATTGAAATTTTTTAAATTTTTTACATTAAATTTTTTTATATTGAAATTTTTATTCTTCATACTTTAATTAAATTATTTTTGTGTGAAATGTTTTTTTTAATTTTTAAAAAAAAAACTTTTTTTTGTGGTTTATTTTTTTAATTAATTATTAATTAATATTATTCACGCTTAATATCTCAATAAAAAATCGTGTTTAATATTAATTAATAATAAATTTATAAGATCGAATAATTTATAAGATTATCTTTAAATAAATTTTTTTTGTGTAGCTTTTTGACAAAAAAGGATGCTAAAATTTAGTCTTAAATTGAAATTATTAAAATTTTTTAATTGATTTTTTTTTAATTATAATACAACATATTAATTTATTGGGAATAATAAAGTTTAACAAAATTTAATATTTATTGTGAGAATATCATGGAAAATAAAGCATTTTGCACACCAACATAATTTGGAATTAAGCACAAATAAAAATTAAATTTTTTTTAATTATAATATTTAATTAAAATTTTTAATTGAAATTTTTTTTCTGAACTTTTTTACATTAAAATTTTTCAACTGAAATTTTTTATTTAAGTTTTTTTTTGTTTGAAATTTTTTTAATTAAAATTTATTTTAATTAAATTATTAATTGAAAATTTTGTAATTCTTTTTTTGTGTGCCTTTTTTTACAAAAAAAAAAAGTGTTAAAGTTTTATCTTAATAAACATTTTTGGCAACTTTTGCTATGAAACGCAAATAATTTAGCCCAACAGCAAAACATTTTTTCTTTAATTTAGAAAACTATTAATCTAGTTAGCAAAAAAATCTTTAATTAAATTCATAGTTTAAGAAATTTTAATCTCATATTGTTTCTAAAGCTATTTTGAAAAAGTTTTAAAAAATATTTGTTTGCTGAGTATTTTGTAAGTTGTTGTTGAGAGCTCTAGCTAGCAACCAGTTTTCACTGTTTCTCAACCATCACGCCATGAACAAATTATCCATAACGAATCTGTCTTCTTTTTTTATGTATTCAATTTAAGCCAGTGGCATTCAGTTATCTTTAGATGTTCATGTAAAATCACATTAATTAAGATTTAGGAGTTTTCTTTCAACTTGTTTTTTCTTTCTTTTGTTTTTTTTTTGTTACTTCATGGTAAATTAAAATTACAATTTCCACCTTTGTGTCTGTTTGCTTTGTGCCTTTAACAACTGACGCAAAAGTTTCTTTGATTCTGTATTTAAAAAAAAAAAAATAGTCTTTTGTTTATTTTAATAATTCTTTTAATTTTTTGGCTCTTTCAATTTATGACCTGCTTTAATTAGCTGCCGGCAATTGTGTATTTTCTTTTTTTTTATTGTTTGCTTGAAAAATTTTTATTTTCTCTGCTCATCTCTGTTTCTTTTTAAAATTTTTTTGGCTTTTTAATATTTAGTTTTTTTTTTTTTTTTTTTTCGTTTAAAGACGGAAACCCATTTTAGTTTTTAGCCTTATTTTTTCTCTGATTTCTGTGGTTGTCTATAATTATGTGCCAGAAATGACAGCCGCCAAGTTGTGCAGGAGACCTGCAGATAGATACAAGGCGGTTTTCTTAAAAAGAAAAATAAAACTGTGGCAGGTAACAGCAAGATCATTAAAAGATGTTAGACAATAAAATACAAAACAAAAATGGTTTTTATTTCGTGCTACACAATTAAATCTGACCACAATATCAAATATGATTAAAAGGCAAGTGTAATTAAATAATAATCATAATGATAATAGATTTCCTGTAATCAAATTATTCTCGTACATTCTTAATAAAGGAAATGAAATTAAAGGCCAGCCTAGTCTAAAATGAAATCATGAATTAGAGCAGTCAGAAACTGCAAAGAAATTCAAAGCAATTATGGCATTTTATACTCGTAGTTTTATGTTGCCATGATGAGAAGGAGTTTTTGTTTATATTTAGTTTCTTAAACCAGCATGCATGCAATACGAGTATGGAATCTAGCTTGTTTTAACTAAAGCCACAGTATTTATAAATTTTTTCTGCAAACTATTTAGGTGTATTTAAGTGGTCTGTAATTTACCTTTAAAAATTTATTAAAAGTTCATAACTTATTTGCGTTTAAATATTTCACACAAATTCAATACTTGGCTCTGTTAAATAAATTTACACAAATTTAATCATAATACACAACCCGACCTGCTGTGAGCCTCAAAAATAATTTTAAATTTTATTATTTTGTATGGAGTTAATAAAGTGTATTTTAATTCACTTTTATACAGCCACGAGTACAAAGAACCGTTCACACGTCAGCATCATAAATTTTCTACGATTTTATAGACCTTTTTAATGGACAAAACTAACTAAAGGCTAAATAACAAAAAAAAAAAATTAACAGCCAAACATAAGGGTTATTAACTAAATCACTAGCAACAACAACAACAACAACCATAGCGAAGTGTAAAATTATCACAAATATTTTCTGACTGTATTATTAAACAACAACGTTTGTAATTGATTGTAATATTATGAGCAAGAGAAATGTATTTGTGTTGGAAAATGAACAGAGTTGGAAAATGAAAAAAACGAAACATTTAGTTTAGTTTGGTAGTTTTCATTGAATAAAATAAAAGCAAATAAAAAACAATGGAAACGTTTGCCCTGATTTATTTTGTATTTGCTTTTGCTCTTGTAAAAAAACCAGTACGATTCGTTCAAACGTATTAAACCAGTAACTTTTACTACGAACATTCGAATAACGATATTTTATTCAATTCCGTATTCAGCAAATTTCCGAAAAAAATATTCGAAGCTTACTACGCAGTTACCGAATATTTTTTGTCAGAAAGTTACTGAATACCGAATTCGATAAAATATCGTTATAATTGTTTTTTCGAAGCGAATGTTATTTATACTCAAGTCATTTACTCTTAGACCAGCAGATCAAGTATCCTTCAAAAATTTGTTTTACTTTTAAAACTAAAAAAATTCACATTATTTTCCTTAGATTTTTTTTTTTTAATTTTAAATGTATTGACGGGCCAGGTAACTTAAAAAAATACACAGCTTAAAACTTAAAAAAAGCTAATTAAAACATGCTTGCCGTTTTGTTAAAATCAGTTTAGAAAATAATTTTTATTTTACCTTTGCTTTCTAAAAACATTCTCCCTCAATTTTCTGGTGACCAAAACCTGTGCTTAACCTCAATGAAATTTATTTTGTTGCCAACCAAATTGTTTTCTATTTTGTTTCTTGTCAGCTTTATCTTAATTATGTATGTTTTTTTTTTAAATATTCTTTTACATAGTTTTCCAATTAGCTGGTTGTTGGTTGATGGTGCTGGTACTTTGGTGGCTTTTTTTTTCAATTTTTCTTCTTAACTTTTTTGCTGTAGATTTACAATTTTTTTTTCGTCTTTATAGCCAAAGAAAATTTATACACACATACATTTCTTTCTATGCATAAAATATTTTTTTTATTTTATTTTCTTTATTGTTGTTTTATCTATTTTAATAAATCGCTTATTTTGATGGTTAGAAACCAGCACCAACAATTTTTTTTACTTGTCTAGGGTGATTTTTTTAAGCGGTAGTGGTAGTGTGTCTGTTAGTTACTCTCCTCTGGGTACGTGGATATGTCAAGGCAGATAACCTGTTAAAGTAAGAGTTAAAGTTGCCCCAGTAGAATATTAATATATATGTGGGGACGGTAATACTGACACGACAATACTGACATACTCCATGGTAGTCCTTATACTAACATCAACCCTAACGAGTAGAAAAACGAACAGACAAACAATAAGATTAAAAAGACAAAATAGTCATCAAACAGCCTCCGCGAAGAAATAGTTCTGTGCTCCTTGTTATAAGTATTAAAACTATTTACTTATAAACTTTAGAAATTTTTATATTTAATTAAAAAAAAAATTATAAACAATTAAAGAATTAAAGCAAAAGTGTGTGTTAATTTTTTATACAACAGGACTCACATAAGTGGGGGCTTGTTCGGGATTTGAACAAGCATCCTTCTTTCAACCTGTAATCAACAGAATGAGAATTTCTTTCTAGTAGAGATTTTTTAAGGCTGGCTGGAAATGGGCAACTCTAAAATTTCACTACTGCAGTAGTTATCAGGACGAAGATGAGAAGCAACTGTAAAAGACCTTATCTGCCTCTGGTCACTGAAACATTTTTTTTTCTATACCTCATCTAATGAAAAATTTCATGAGTTTTCAACCTATGACAACGTTTTATTACACTAAAGACAACATTTAATAAATTCAATGAAATATTCAGTCATACTTGTAAAGAAATATATCATTAAATTCAATGAAATGTTTATTCTTATAGAGAAATATGTCATTAAATTAATGAAATATTGTCATTAGTCTAGTGAAAAGTTGTTATTGGTTGAAAAATATTGAGTTATTCTTTCAGTGTTCAGCACTAGCTTCACCTAAGTAAGCGCTACCTGTGATCATAATGGTCGGCAGGCTACACCACTTCAGAGTACCCCGTAGACAAGTAGGCAGCGTACTATCTTATCAACCTGAGGGCTGCAGATTCGATTCCTACCAAGACATTGGGTTTTTTACAGACAAGTCAGAAGCTGCGAGGATTTGTTTTGTTCAAAAAATAAAAAAAGCAGCTTGATGAGCTTTTCTAAATTATTTAATATTCTTCTCTTCTGCTTCGACGTGCCTCTCTCGCTCTATTAATACTTGCCTTTACTTCAGGTAGGGCTTTGGGGAGCCCTGTTTAACCTAATCTAACCGAATCTTTCAAATAATTTATTAGACTTTCAACAATTCTTTCAAACAGTGAGCAATCTGACAATTAGGCATAACCATAAATGTCACACGCTACACTGAAAGAATTTTGTCATTTATACACTGAAAAAAATAATACTTTTCAAATGGCCCCTTTCATTAGACTAATGAATTATTTAATAAGTTTTATCAAATTGATTAATTAATTTAATGAATTATTTCATTAATTTAATGAATTATTTAATCAATTTAATGAATTATTTCATAAATTTAATGAATTATTTCATTAATTTAATGAATTATTTAATAAATATAATGAATTATTTCATGAATTTTATTAAATTGATTAATTAATTTAATGAATTATTTAAAAAATGTAATGAATTATTTCATTAATTTCATGAATTATATAATTAATTTTATTAAATTGATTAAATATTTTAATTAATTATTTCATTAATTTAATGAAATATTTTTTTAATATTATACAATGAACATATTTCATTAATTCATATAATTTGTGATGTATTTCTTTAAAGTAAGAGAAGCAATTATAAAGAAATCGGGTCATTGTATGTATGAAAAATTTTTTTCGGTGTCTACTGACATGCTAATATAAGATGGTTTTCTACACTTGGAATTTTTCTTGTTGCAATTATTTTTAATAGTAGAGAAAAACAGAAAAATTTCTTTTCAACCAACATTTCATTCAAATACCAACAATAAACCAAAGCACCCTGTATAAAAAAAATCCTCGTAAAGATTAAAAGCATATTGCATTTTTCATGTTCATCCAACACTCCCAAATCATTAGAAAATCTCTTAATGAAAAATTGATATAAAAAAGCAGTTCCAAAGATAAACTAAGTAATTTGAAAACCAATTTCAATATTTAATTTCACAAGGTGTACGAGTGTAAGCAGCTGAGAGATTGATTTTATCAGTTTAATTTTCTTCCGTTGTGGAGTTTCTTATGGTTTTTGTTTTCTAATATTTTTATATTTATTTATTAACAAATATCGATTTCTAGACACTTTTATACAAAAATTTTATGAATTTCTTATGCAAATTTTTTTTATTTTATTTTTATTTTTCATTTTCTTTGTGTTGTGTTTCTGTTTCTATAAAGGAAAATGTGTGTTTTAATGAAGTCTATTTTATGTTAAATAAACAAATGTTTTGGTGATTGAAATGAAGAGAATTAATTGGCAGAGTATCAATTTAAAAACAATAAAATAGATATTTTTATAATTAAAATCATTTATGCAAATTAAAATCTTTAAAAGAATTATTTATTTCTTTATGAATGAATTATTGATGGAAAATGTAGAAAGAAATAGTATGAAAAATTTTTAAATAAAAAAAAATTAATTGATTTTTTTTATTCCATTGGATTATCATGAAATCAGAATAAGCTTTTAGTTTTAAATTGTTAATGTAGGTGGTAAAATGTCAAAAAAAGTGGGAGGTTTATAAGGCAGTTTTATGAATTTTCTAAAATTACTGTGTAGTTCAGATAGGGTTAAGTGGAAGCAGGTTAAAACAAAACACGATCACATGTATGGCACGCAGATGGCTTGAAAACAGTTTGACAGTAGGAGGCGAGAGAAGATAACAACAGTCACATCTCTATTCTCTCTGGCAACAGGGCATCCTTAGAGGCACCCAGTGCTTCAAGATAACTTCGAAAGTGGTCTGTAATTGTCTAACACTTCTACAGACACTAGCATTTCATAACAAGGTTCAATTATATGGCTGGCAGGTTATAATGGTTACATAGGTGAAGAGAAGCCAGACAAACGGAAAAAATATTTTATTACTTTTACCATTCATAACATCATTTATACAGGAAACGGGATTTTTTACTTTAGTCGTCATGAAATCGAAGTGCTTTAGTAGTGGAAAAAGAAACTTTTTCTTGCTTCAACAGAACAAACGATTCAACATCTTAAAAACTATATAGTCACGAAATTTAATAATTTCAGCCTGAGATGCAGTATATCATGAAGTCGAAAGTTGTATAGCGGTCACCATTTAGACGATATAATTTTCTAGTCATAACGAAAAAAAATTAACTTTTTGTGAAAACCAAACTTACTTATCTTTTCTTTGAGCAAAGTTATAGGCAATCAGAATGGTAGCGGGACTTTTGCCCCACCCGTTACTAAGTAAATTTGTATTACGTTTTGTTTAGTTTTATTTTATGAACAGATTTATACAACTTAAAAATGTGCTTATATTATTTTATTGTTTCATTTAATAAGAGGGAAGCCAACTTTTTCATTTTTATGTAGGTCGTAGTATCAGAAGGTTTGGAAGCTGCTGTTCTGCAATAACAATTTTTTTATATAACTTTTAAAACAGATTGTGTACAGCACAAATTAAATTACCAAATAGCCAACATTTAGCTGTATCTTTTACTAAATCAAACTCGAACCAGTTGCAAACTAATCACTTTCTTTTCAATTCAAACAGAAATTATAATTTTTTTTTTTATTAAAAGGAAATAAAACACAAAAACAGCTTTTCAATACAAAAATGTATTGGAAAAAATTTTATATTTTCTTTTCCATTACTCAACATGAGGTGAAGGCAAACAGCGTGAAAAATAACAAGCAAAGAAAACTACATTTTGGCTTTAGCCCTAGAGGTTTATATTTACTTGAAAAGAGAGGAAAAAAAATTTAACACGCAAAATTTCAAATACCTTGAAAAAACCAGAAAATTCAAATAAACTAACAGTAAAATTTGAAAAACTAAATCGAAAATTTTCTTTTGCTTTCGACTTTAGGCAACCAAAAACAGCAGGCAGGCTGGCAAGTAGGAAAACATGCAGCCAAAAAAAAAAAAATTTTTTTTGTTGCTCTACAGCTGCAACAGCAGATGAGATATATTAAACCTGATACAATTCAAAAAAAAAAAAAAAAAAAAAAAAAATTAATGCAAAGAGTTCAAAAGCTAAAATTTATTTGATTTTCTTTCTTTAAAGATTTACAGGCCATAAGCAAAATAGTGGGTCAAAACTTGCTTTTTAATATAATTTTTAGTAGTTTATTTTATTACCAGTAACCATAAAGAAAGCAATCTCACACAGTACTTAACTACGGTTGTGAGAACTAAATTTGTTTCCAAACAAAAATTCAGTTGTGATTATCCCTTCACAGTGCTAGCCATTCAGTTTGCGCATTCTACTTAAATACCTATTTAACTAATAACAAAAAAAAAATTATAAAAATCTTTTTTTAGGAAATATTGGTTTTAAATAATTGGGCTTTAATCATAATCACTCTAAAGTCGGTATCGGCTAGATGGTAATTTTAATATTTATAATTTACCTTTATTTACATTTTAAAAAAATCAACAAACTCCTTTTAATCAAAGTCATTTCTTTTTTGAATATTTTTTGCACTCATTTTAACATTCATCCATTTTTGCACTTGTCCACCAATCAAATGCTCTTGTAATGGCAAATCATGGGAACTCATATATTTGTTTTTGGCTTAGTTTACTAAAAAGTAACTGTTTTTTAAAACACACCATATCAAAAAAAAAAAAAAAATAAGAAAAAAAAATTCCCAAATATGTCTCTCTGTTTAAAAATAGAACAATAAAACAAAACAAAATCTAACTATGGGTGTATGTTTTTGTATGTGTGCAAATATTTAATATACTAAAACTCATTGCCAGAGAGCACATACATAAATGATATACACACGCATAGAGAGAGAGAGAGAGATCTCGCACAAACAAATGAGTGGGCACAAACACAAAAGTCATGCAAAAATGGCTTTTCTTTACAAAAATAGCTTAAAAATGCTTTAAAAAAAAGGTCAAATCCCGTTATCTAGAAGTAATTTTTGAGCGGTTTTTTCTATTTTTTCACTTGTGGCCAATCACATTTAGTTGTATGCAATTACAAATTATAAAAAAATTTTATGAAAGATAATGGGACATTTAATGAAAATAAATTTGATGGATTTGTGAGACACTTTTTAAAAAAATAAAAGAACAGCTACATAACAATTATTTGGAGTTTTTTATCCCATTATTTAAGACTTGTTGCTGTTTTAAAATTTTAATTCAAATATTTAAAAAAAATTCATCAACTTTTTTTTTTTCCTTTTCAATTTAAAAACAAAGTTCTTAATAAAAAGCCTGATGCAGAAGTGCGCAAAAAAATTTTTAAGCAAAATAAAAATTTAAATTAAAAAAAAAGTCTAACGCTTGCATTCAAAGAAAATTAAAGTAGACTTGAAATCGATATTATGACAAATTTGTATGAAAAATTTTGTCATAATTTATATTTGAAGTCGTTATTAGTCTCTTTGCCTGAGTGATTAAATTTTTAATTGAATGAATTAAATATTTATTCAAACAAAAAGAAGGAAGTAGCCTTTAAAGCAAACTTTATAAAAAAAAGTTATGACTATTTTTTTTTTTTTTTTGTTAATTACAAACCCCCAAATTCATAAAAAATATTATGTGCTTATTAAGGGCTTATTTGACAGACTTCTATGCAGTATTTGTCAAATAACCCCTTATTAAGCACATAATATTTGTTATGAATTTGGGGGAAAATATATAATTATTTCAGTTAAAGAAATTTAAATTAACGACAAAAAAAATCGTTCTGGGCACATAATTTTTAAAAGCAATAAAATGTTTCTAGGGAAATAAAAAAAAAAAAGAAATTTTGAGAAGGATATCCAATAAGTATGCAAAATTATTTTAATTTAACTTAATTTAAAAAATTTAATTAAAATGGCTATTTTATTAAGCTTGAGGTCTTATTTTATAAATTTATTTTTAAATCGATATTTCTTCCGGATATAATATAAAATTTGACTACTTTTGGAGCGAAATATCGATTTAAAAATAAATTTATAAAATAAAACCTCAAGCTTAATAAAATAGCTATTTTTATGAAATAGAAAAAGGTCAAATAAACTAAAAAAATTAAAATATTAAATTCATATAAAGAAATTAAAATAAAATTTATTTCTAGCATGTCTCTTGATGTAAGATATTTGAACTTTTATTTTTTTTATACCCAGGCAAATATACCTTTACACACACGTTGCTAATGGAGTTTAGAAAATTGATTTCAACGACTAGGCAGACAGGCAAACAGACGCACATCATTTTATTTTACATTAATTGAATTAAATAAAAAAAAAATAAATGTACGGTGTAGAAATTGCAAACAGAATCTACAGTGGAGGGTATAAAAACATGAGGCATTAATTCCATAAAACGATTTCATTAAATGAAAGAATATTTCTTAAAATTAATTGAATTATTTCATTAAATGCATGAAATAATTTCTTTAAAAGCACGAATATTTCATTAAAAAAATTAAATAATTTCATTAAATGAATGAAGATTTCAATGAATTAATAAAATATTTCATTAGTTTAAGGAAACGTGTCATAAATGAAAAATAAAGAATTTTTCATGGGATTAAAGGCAAAATTTTAAAGATATAAAAACGAAACTATTTTAGTAAATAAATAAATATTTTTTAAGCTTTTAGATCTTTTTATATATTTTAATTATTATTAAAATAATTTCCAAGATTCTTTTAGTGTAGTGCCTAGAGTATGTGTTTGATTTCTCAAGCCACCTTTTTTTAAACTGCCTTAATGTTACTTAAATAATTTTCTTTAATTTTTTATGATTTTCAAATTTGTTTCCTTTTTTTCAAGTGCGTGTCTGTAATTTGTTCATACCAACCAATAGACAAAAGAAAACTCAGGATTTCTTTCTTGTTTGAAAAATAATATTGTCATATTTTAATTTGACAAATACTAAAAAAAAACCAAAAGAAAAGAAAAGAATATTTCCTTTTACTTGCGGTTGTCTTTAAACAAATTGTAAAATTTTGCACATATTTTTTTTATTATTTCATAATTTTATCATTCATTCATAGTGTTTGATACTTACATCCATGTTGGTACACCCTGCAGCCCCTGTACTGTGGACACATTTAACGCAATGCTGGTTATTATGATTATAAATGTTGTTGTTATCGTAATCCTCAATGAAAAATGTTTTCTTTTAAGAAATTCCATTTTTAACTTTATTATTCTCTCCGTTTGCCTCTTTTTTTTAGAAAGGGAAGGAGGTATGGGAGCAATACTTTTTTTTTAGGTCGCCACAGCAAGCAGTGAGTGAGAGTGTTTGCAGTTATATGGCGTCGTCTTAAGTATTTTTTAAATATGGCAATAAAAAAATTTCTTAAATATAGACGCACTATTTTCTGTTAGCCCTGCTAACAATATTTGCCAAAAGAAATATTAAAAATTTATATTTTGCTTTAGTCTCTTGTTGACATAAAAAAAATCCTGGCCTGACTGCTGCTGTTGAGATCTACTGCTTTTTGCTGTTTCTCTTACTGCTGCTGATGTTTTATTTCTTTTCTTTCTTAAACACACGGATATCCGCTTATGACCACAATCACATATTATTGTTTCCGTTTGTTTGTTGGTTGTGTTTGTTACCCGAATCTACTTCTTTTGCTTTTCTTTCTTTTCTTCTCTTTATTTCGTACAAGATTTATAAATTTTTTATGCTTGCTAGAGATCCATAAAACAGCATTATTAATCACTGTGGTACGTTACTTGCTTGCTCTTTCTTCCCTCTATTTATTTGTGTGTATTAAAAATGATTGGTTATTATTTACTTCAGAGCTTTTTTTTATTTATTTCTGTATTATGGTGTACCTCTGTGTTTTGTTATTTGAAGTAATATTTCATTTTCATTTTTAGTATTTTTCTGTTTCATTATTTTATTTTTTTATTAAATTTTTATTACTTCTCTTCCATTTTGTTTGATGTCAGTTGGTATGTGATGTTTTATTTTATTTAATGGTAATTTTTATTTCCTGTTTTGTATACTAATGAGATTTGATTATGTTGGCATTATTTCTTTTGTTCTCCTTAATAACTTTTAAATTGTTAAATTCGGATCTAAAAAAAAAAAGAAAATTTAATAAAATTATTTAAATTGCTTAGCAACATTTAACAACATAACAAATTAAGTGTAATTTCAATAGAAAAGTAAAATGTATTTTACAAATATATTTAAAATAAATTTTATTAAAATTTTTTCAAACAAAATTTTTTTCTTTTGCAATCTGAAATGACTTGAAAATTAAAAAAAAAAAAAAATAATCAAGTTAAATTCGGCTGTGTCGTGTCTTAAGCTACGGTCACATTAAAGAAATATTTGTCGAAATAAGCGTAACCACTACTTATTGGCCAATATTATTATAGTCTAACATGACTTGAACTACATTAAATTAAATCAAATAATATAAAAATGCAAATATGTTGTATTTTAGTAATAAATTGAATTAATTTGAGTGGATATTTCTTCAAAATATACAAACGTAGTATGTAGATAACATAGTAGATATGGTTATTTCGACAAATATTTGTTTAATATGACCGTAGCTTTAGTGAATTATTCATATTTTTGACTTTCGACATTCTTCTTAAATATCAAAAAAAAAAAAAAAAAAAAAAAAAAAAAAAGCCGAAAATTATATAATTGGAACTGCTGGCTTATTAAGCTTGAGTTCGTATTTAAAAAATTTATTTATTTATTTATTATTGGAGCGAAATATCGATATAAAAATAGATTTTTTTAATACGACTTCAATCTTAACTAGCCGTTCCAATAAAAAAAAAGTTAAATAGACTTAAAAATAAAAAATTTAAAAAAATACAAAAAAAAATATGCATAAAAAACTTTTCTTTGAATACCTATTTTTTATTAATCCTAAATAAATAATTAATTTCAGTGCAGAAAAACTAAAATTACCGAGTTATAAGAAAAACTCCTTTGATAGAATCTAATTTTTAAAAGCAATAAAATGTCTTTAGGCACTCAATTTTTAAATTAATAACAAAAAAAAATTCTAAGAAAGATATCTAATAGGAATACAAATTCTATATAATTTAATTTTGAAAACACTTGCAAGCATTTTTTAAATCAAACCTAATTAATTCAATATTTAATATAAATAAAGATTTTGAAAAAAATTTTCTGGATGAACCATAGAAAATTACAGGATGAGATATATATCATTTTAAAGAGGAGGTCGTCTAGATTTGTAATCTACAGCACAAATACTCAGAAGTTATTTTGAATTATTTTAAAAAATTTTTTTAAATTTCCATATACTTCAGAGATGTTGCTTTGAGCAATTTTTACCATTCCCCACTTTGACGAGACACCATTCCCGATTTTGCTTGAGAAAATTACTAAAATCAAAAATTAATTTAATCTGTAGGCTCTAAGCTTTCTGCAAGTGTTTTAAAATTTTCTGACAACTTCATAGCTTTTATTTTATGATGCAAAACGGAAACTGCCAAAATCGTAGAGAACAACACTCTCCACTCCCCACTTTGCCGAAGTACCATTAATCATTTTGTCCAGGAAAATTACCAAAATCAAAAAGGAATTTAATCTGTAGGCTCTAAGCTTTCTGGGAATGTTTTAATATTTTCTGAAAACTTTGTAGTTTTTATTTTATGATGCAAAACGGAAACTGCCAAAATCCTTGAGAACAACAGTACTGGGGTTTATGGAAATTCAAAAAAAAAAAAAAAAATTTTAAAATAATTCAAAGTATTTCTTGAGTATTTGGTTAGTAGATTACAAATCTGGCGACCTCTCTTTTAAAATGATATTTGTGTCATCTCGCAGTCTTCTATGGTTCGTTTAGAAGTTACTTTTAATTATTATTTGCAATTAAAGTGGATCTGCTATGGAAGTGCCCTTATTAAGCAATAGATACACTAAAGGTATTGCCAAACTCCTCATTTGTTTGTTATGCAATTTAATAATCATAAATCATAAAGTATTTTTCTTTGCTACAAAAAATTTCCCAACAAAATTTATATATTTTTTTCATTCAAATTTAACATAAATTGTTGATTTTTATATTAAAAATGTTTTAAGAGTCTACGACATTTATGTTTTTAATACAAAAAAAAAAAAAGTTTATTTATTAAAAATCATGTAGAGTCTTAATAAAAACAAACTTTTTACAACCTCTTTCAGTTAAAGCAAAAACTAAATAAACAAAAATTGTCATTTTCTAGGCGTTTATTTTTTTCTTCTTTTCGTTGTTTGTAGCCCCCATGACCGAGACGTTGTATCGTAATTCATGAGTTTTTTTTTAAATAAAATTTTTCTGTTTATATAGTTAATAAATTTGTTTAAAATACTATTTATGAGTGTGCGTGCGTGCGTGTGTGTTAGCCAGTATCTGTGCAAGCTTTTTATGAGTTTTGTGCTGTTAAATTGTTGTTGCTGTTGTTTCCTTTTAGTGATCTTTTGACTTTCGGACAAGTGCTTTTTTATGTGATTTTAAAAGATTTATTTTATATAAATTTTTGAATTAGAAAACTACAAGAAACTTTGTTATTGTTATTGTTTACAATGTTTGGCTAACAAACAAGCTGCTGCTGCAGCAGCAACTTAACAAATTAAATGTTGTAAACATTTTGTTTTACTTGTTTTTTTTTATGGTTCTAAATTTATTATGATTATTGAACATGTTTATGGTTGTGTTAATCAAAAGCATTTTTTTGTGCCAGCATTTGAATTTGTTGGCCAAAAATATTTTTTTTTGTTATCACATACTGAAAAACTTTCTTTTTTTTTGCTTCTCTAGGTTCTTTATTGGCTTAGTTGTATTTTAATTTATAATAATCGGTTTTTTTAAGTGTTTTCTCCTTTCACCTGGAATTTTGTTATTAAAGAGGGATTAACTTAAGTAGTTCAAGACAAAGAAAACAGCATCAACTTAGTATATACCCAGTAAACATTTAGTTTTGAATTCTTATTAAAAGAAATCCTTACAAAATTTAGGCTTTAAGCTACAATCTAGTTAAAAAAGTATTTTTAGAATTGTTTGCTAAAAAATAGAACCGTATTTGTCTAAGAAAATTTAGCAGAATTTAATGATATAAATAATTAATTCGGTGTAAATTTTGATGGCTTTTCCAACAACACTCTCACCCACATAAAATTTCGACATCAATCATGTATTTTTTTTAAATGTGTATGAATATGACGAAAATCATAACTAGTTTGATTTTTGTGATACGCCCACAAATGCCTTAGGTAAGGTTACACAGAAAAACAGAAGTTTGGTTCATTTGGGTTCTCTGACGTGGTCCCTTTGTGATACATACAAATGCCTTGATTAATCCCAAAAGTCTGTTACCTTTTACCACTTGTCTACTTAACTAACTGATTAAATTTTTTTTCTCTTTGGAATTTATTTAAAATGAAAATTATTTTCCTTTGAATAACGCCAAAGCTACTAAAACTTCAAGGGGCAAAATTCTGTTTTGCTAATATTTTTCTGAGAAGAATGTGATTTTTGCGAGCAACTGACTGACTTTTAAAACTGTCTTATAAATATAAGAACAAAAATGAGCTGCACAATAAAACTATATTTCTTACCTTTTCTTCAAGGATTACTAGTTTTGGCCTCATAAGCTTTAAAAAAATTAATCTGAAGTCTTTGCTAAAAACAAAAGGATATAAAAAGCAGCACAATCTTAAATAAGAAATCTTTCTTTATTTTCATTTACCCCTTTTAACAAGCAAAATACACCAAAAGAAAAAAAAAACAGATTTCCTTTTTCACTTTGTTCTTAACAATTGATTTGATTTTGTTATTTTAAGTTTTAGTGATTATCCTTACAAGTTGTTTGTGCTCGTACATGTCCATTGTTGATTTTATGCTCTACACCTTTTTGTTAAAAATAATTCTTTACTCTTTTTGTTTTTCTACTTTTTTCTGTGCAAAAAAAAAAAATAAAAAAAAAAAGAAATTGTATTAAAAGTAGAATGCCAACATAAGAGTTTTACAACAATTTTTATTCCTTTTCAATTTATCCATTCATTTATAGTATTAAAGTACACACACTCACACATGTTACGAGTAGTTTATAGCACTTGCAGAGATGAATTCCTTTTTGTTTCCTTTGATATGCTCATACGGACGATTGATTTCATTCATTTAATCAATTATTTTCTCGTTTTAACTAAAACTGATGGATATCAAAACTCAACTCAATTTCAATTCAATTCTTTTTGCCTTGAATCAATTTCATTTTGCGACCACCATTCATACATGTTAGCTGTGTGGCTCTCCCTTTCTCTTTTTCATGTTTTTGTTTAATTTCCATTTATACTAGAGTCTGGTTTATTGCTTTCTTTTTTTATATTTTTTGTTTTTTTTTTTTTTTTTTTTTTAAATACAATTTTCTACTTAACTACATGCTAACAAAATACTTTTAACTGTAGCCGGAGTATTTAACAATTTCACGAAAGTCATTTACAAAGAAAAACTTTCAAGATGGTTGTTAATCAAAAAAGTTGTAAGAGTGTGATTAAGAGTTAAATAGAGCAAATCACAAAACACCAAGGCACCCTACGTTCTATTATTTGTTAAGCAAAATTCTACACAAAAATAAAAAAAAAAACCTCAAACCTTACAAAGCACTTAATATAAATAAAAGCAGGGAAGGAAACTAGACATACAAGTTTGGCAAAATCCATTTATTTTGGAAAAATTTTGCAAAAGTTTTTTTTTTTTTTTTGATATCAAAAATTTGAATTGTCCATAAATGTGATTTGATTTGCAAAAGGCAAAGACAATGCAAGATTCAAGCTCCTGGTAATCACTGTGGCTATTTAAGGCTATTTTGAACACCAAAAAAGGCTAGGGAAAAAGCTAGAGGCTAAATTATAAATTTTGAAGCTAAATGCGAGAAAAGAAGGCTAAATCTAGCCTTAAAAATTCTAAAATGATAACGCTGGTGACTACCACTTCGAAACGCCTGGAGAATGGGCATGTTTTTTTTCATAACAACAGAGACGGCGAGGTGAGAAGAGTTCCAGACTGATTCTAGAATTTCCACATAACCACTAAGGTTGCCTTCTTTAAGTGAGTTTACTTATTACTCTCACAATATGAACTGTTATATATAAAAGTGGTATAAGTCCACTTAGAAAAAATAATGAGTTAGCGGTGATTTTAGTAAAATAAGGAGACCATGTAACTAGAATTATTAATGAATAATTTTTTTAAATATAAAAAAACTCAAATATTAATTAACAGTTTTAACTAAAGGGTGTCCCAACAAGAACGCAAGATTTAAATTTTAAATAAAACACAAATATTAAAAAAAAAAAAATTGTGAAACTTTATTATATCGTAAAGTAGACAGAAAGAGGTTATGTGTGGAACAACATATCGGGCAGATGGCCGCCCGCGTAAACCATCTACTTCAAAAAACCCCAAAGAAAAAAGTCTAATGGTGTTAAATCGCACGATCTAGGCGGCCAATTCTGGTCTCCAAAACACGAAATAACACGACCGGGAAATGACTGATGCAGCAATTGAATTGTTTCTCTCGCTGTATGACATGTGCCGCCGTCTTGTTGAAACCACAAGCCCTCCACATTCACTTCTTCAGTTCTAGGCAAGAAAAAACTGGTTATCTTTTCAAGATACCGAACGCCAAATTTAAATCTTGAGTTTTTGTTGGCACACCCTTTATTTCTTAAACTAAAAACTTGTAAAACAGTGTAATTTTTCAAGCTCATGAAAATTTTTATAAAAAAATTAACAAATTTTTAATTCAAATGAATGTTAAATTAAATTAATGGTTCACCAAGCACTTTTCTTTTAAATATCTAAAACTTGGAAAACTTTTGAAATTTTTTTAATTAAAAAATTTAATGAGTATTTTGGAGTATCAAGAAAAAAATAACATCAAACGATTTCAATTTAAATTTATAACACACAAACTTTCTAAAATTTCCTACTTTGACTTCAAAAGTATTTCATATTTTCTTTTAATAATAAAAGAAAACAAATTATAATGAAATAACTAAATGAGTCAAGAAAGCTTTTTTCAAATTTGTCACATTGTTGGAAAACTTTCGGGTACATGCTTTTTTTTACCTTAAAAAAAATATTTTTAAAAATATTTCTTTTATCACTTTAGAACTTTTGAAAGTTTCCTCTTTTTTAAACAAAAAAAAATTTTTTTTTAAAACTTTTTAATAAAACAATTGCTAATTTATTTTCTAAACCTTAAAATTATAACACATTCTTGGACAACTTTATAAAAAATCTATTCCTTAAAGTTAAATAATTTTTTTTTACTGCAAGGATTACACTCATCGCAAGGCTGAGCAAGTAAATACCAAAGATTTACACAAGCAGACTTGAAATGGCTTACAAGCAATTTTGATTATAAAACTAAATGTTTTTGCACGGTCTAGCCCAAGCTATTGCTTTATTAGAGAGCGTATTTACCAATTTTTAAAGAAATCCATTTACAAATAGAATTTTATTTGTAAAAAAAAACCATTCAAATAAATAAAACCATTCACTACTTTATAAAGGGGATCATGTTTATGATAATATTATTATCAGAGGCGCCGGTTAAAGTGCTAAATAAAATATTTAAGTCTTAAATTAAATGAGGGCAGAAATTTTTTTGAACAGGGGCCATAAAAGTGGGCGTGGTTGGTCCCTTCCTTGGAAGAGACTATTTATACCAAACTTGAGACAAATTCGTAGGAAAACAAAAATTTGTTTATGGATCAAACAAACAAACAAAAAATAATTTTATTTATATAGATACTAGCTGAGCCGGCAAACGTTCTTTTGACTTCAAATTTTATTTATATTGAAAATTAATGAAAAAGAGAAGAGAAGTAAAAAAGTGGGCGTAAGTTTTTCTTTTCATAAAAAAAATTTGGGTTATGCAGAACCTCTAACGCAAAAATTAGCCAAATCGATTCAGCTGTTCTTCGATTTGAAAAAAAAAATAGACATAGTAATGGGCGTGGCAAATTTTTATTTTCATTAAATTATAAGCTGGGCTTTGATGAAAATATAAAATTTTGTACATTCGCTCTTCTTACTCTAAGAAATCGTACTCATAGAGTAAAGGACAGTGCAAGACCGGGTAAAAACGGGTAGTAGCTACCCGGCAGAATCGTTAAACCTTCCAAGGTGTAACCCAAAAGTATACACAGAAATTCAATTAAATCGGTTCAGCCGTTTGAAAGGAGTTCAATGTCAAACACACATACAGTCGAATTTTATATATAAAAATTATAGTGATATGTGCCTTTCAAGAACGAGTATGCTTGTGCAGCCATTTTTGAAAAATACACACTTTATTTAAAAACGTTTAAGAGTATTTTTTTTTTTAATTGGTTTTAAAAAATAAAAAATTTAGGTTATGGCAAAAAGTCGGTTTTTTCTGCTAAGTTATAAAACAAAGTACATTTTGAAAAATTTTATTTCAAAAAAGTTAGCACCTGTAGGGTAGTACGTTGGTTTAGCTTTCAATAGTATCAAGTATTAGTCTACTAAGAATTAATGAAGTCATTTACTTGTTATTAGTGTTTCGCTTAATTAAATTTTCCTTTTCAAATGGATTAACAGGAATTAAGCAACACATTGAAAGCAGAAAAATGTAATCAGGAAGAGAAAATAAGGCTGAAGTTAAAGGCTAATGCTCTTATTCAAAAAAAATTGACGTAGACTTCAAAGTAAAATGTTTGAAAAAATTATATGAAAAATTTCGATAACGTTGACTTTAAAAGGGGGTATAAATGATAATTTCTTTTGTTTATTTAAATTAATAGTTAAAGATCATATAAAATATTTTTTATAAATATTACGAAATATGACGAAAAATATGCATTTATAGCAAAATAGGCAAAAACATGCACTTAAGGCAAAATAAAGCAAAACTAAGCTCCAAATAATTGCTGCCATTTTACGGGAAATATTTTGATCTGTAAAACTATTAACTTTACTTGGGTCTCAGAGCAACGACTTCATGAAGATAATTGCCTTGCCTATTAGTACCCATGTCGCCATATTTATGTAGATAAAAAATCAAATTTTGCCTCATGTTTTTAATATATTTTTATCTAAAATTTTTTAACTTTGCTAAATATAAGGCCTTTAGGACTTTTTTTTTAACATGAACATGAACTTCCTGCCTTTGGAATGTCCACTTTAGCAGAAAGTGTCACACAAAAGACAAGACATTTTTAAGCATTAAGAACTTTTTTTTTAACCTCATTTAATATATTAATGATCCTTAATTGAATATATCAATCAATTTATTTAAGCGTGTTGTAGCCATTCGACATTGAACACAACAACAACAACAAAAATTAATACTAAGTGACTTAAACAATGATTTCATCATTCGTTTATAACAAAAAAAAAAAAAAAAACCAAATACATACTCCTGCTATAAGAACAACTTTTGTTTTAATTTTCTTTCTTTTTTAACGAAGCAGAAAAAAGTTCCGTTTATTTGAGTATTAAAAGCAAAAAAAAAAAAAAAGTACAAAAAAACAATGAAACAATTTCAACTTTCTCTGCAACAATTTTTATCCAAAAAAAAAAAATCTTTTTCTTTTCTCAAATTCTGTTTTTGCCCTTCACTTTTACGCTATTTTTTCCCCTGTTGGCAAATATTTTTCCTTAAATTCTTTTCGATTTGGGTTTTAATTGTTTTGGTTTCATTTTTGTTTTTTTGTATTTTTTTATTTCAGTCTTTTGGCGCTCTCTTTAATGATGTTAATTAGTCTCATTTACAGCTAAAATAATTTTATTTTGCTCTTGTTGGAGATCTATTTTACAGTTTTTTTTTTTTTCGCTTTTTATATGATTTCTGTAATTCTTGTTATTTTGAAAGTTCTGTGTTTTATTTTTTAGGGTTCAATTTAGTGATTTTAATTGAATTATTTTTAATTTATACAGCACTTTAATACAATCTTTTTGGTTTTATTTTTTCATTAAAGTACTTAACGTTGTTATTGATTGTTTGCAGTAGCACGTACGTATATATTTTTTCACCTGTTATGCTTTTGTATAGATTTTATGTGTCAAGGCAAAACTTATTAATGGATTGTTTTCAGTTTTATCAATTAGAATGAATTCAAAAATAACTATGGATATCAGACACGCATAAAAGTAGGTCGCTTGTTTGCCATCTATTATTAAATTACAGCAAATAAATGAAAAAAAAAAATTTATAATAAAATAAATTGAATAAAAAGCAAACAAAAACATATTTTCATTAATAAAAGGCTCTTGGTAGAGAGAACCCAAAACAAAACACATGATTGAGTATGGTCACTGCAAACATAGTTTGTTTTTCGCAAATATATTATTGTTAGTTTAAAGTATAAAAAAAAATCACAATAAATATGCTTCTAGTTATTTTTTAATCATACTATGTTTACCGTCATAGATTGTCTACATCTTTATGACATTATTTTTTAATAATATGTTAACTGAAACCATAAATATGTTTATAGTAAACATAATAATGGGAAATTAATGTAGAAATTATTTTCTATATTGCCTCTTCTACAACGATATAAATAAAGTGAGTATAAAACAAAAATTTAATAGTTTTATGGCTGAAAGTGATTGAGTGGCTAAATATTCCAAAGTTCGAATCCTGGTAGAGTCAAATAAAATTGAAAAAATAATTCAAGCTGTATAATGTAATAAATAAATATAAATTAATAAAAACGAAAAAGTCTATGGAATAAAAAAAATTTATTTATACAAAAAAATTAATATAAAAAAATTAATTTTAAAAAAATTATATAAAAAATCAATGTAAAATTTATATAATTATTTATTTAGATTTTTGATTTTATATACATAATGAATTATTATTGAGCTTTAGTCTTTTTTATAAAAATTATTCATTATTTTCAATATTTAGCTTTCCTGTTTAAATATTGAAAATAATTTTTATAAAAAAGACTAAAGCTCTATAATAATTAATTATATATAAAAAATTAATGTATGTAAAACACAAACACATAATTTAAAAAATTGCATAAAAAATTAAAAAAGTTTTACTGTGATCGGGAGTAGAACCGCAACCTCAGTAGTTGAAAGGTATTTTTAATATGTTTGATTTAAATCATAAATCTAACTATACTATATTTCCATCAGAACATAGTTGCCTCAACCATATTTTTTCTTGTGGGCTTCAGTGAAAATGTAGCTGTTAAATATTTCACTTTGAAAGTTAAATATTTTTTTTTTAATTTAAAACGATATGTGAAATTATAGTATAAATAACAATGGGCCATATTCATAGTCACAATAAAGTAGGCTTTTATTGAGAGCTGACTTTTGTTCATAAGAATTTTATAAATTTAAAATCTTTTTAAAAAGATACCGACTTTAGTGGGACTATGATTATGGGCCAATAAATGTAATAAAATCCTTTAACTAAAACTCTTCACTTTTTTATTTTAATTATTAAATTCAAATTTTATTTATATTAAAAAATAATTAAAAAGAGAAGAAAAACATAAGTTGGTTATGCCGAACAGACTCGTATAATAAAAAAAATTAGCCATGTTATCTAAAAGTTCTCCGGTTTGAGAAAAATTTAAAAAGTGAAATGGGCGTGGTCTATTTTAATTTTCCTAAAAATTTTTGTGAAAATATAAAATTTTTGTATATTCGTA
Organism: Thelaira solivaga; assembly: GCA_947397855.1. Classification (NCBI taxonomy): domain Eukaryota; kingdom Metazoa; phylum Arthropoda; class Insecta; order Diptera; family Tachinidae; genus Thelaira; species Thelaira solivaga. Next base: position 7,651,310 of record OX377614.1, read on the forward strand.
CTTACAGAGTAAAGGACCGTGCAAGACCGGGTAAAAACATGAAGTAGATAAATAAGTCAGATACCGACTGCCGCGCCACCTGCCAGGCGGATTTATGATGCTAAATCTTCTAAGGCGTAACACGAAGGTATACACAGAAATGCAATTAAATCGGCCCTGTCGTTTAGGAGGAGTATTAATGTCAAAAACACATACAGTCGAATTTTATATATTAAGATAATTTGTTCCCAATAAAAAATTCAGTTGACAGCAAAAAATCGGTCTTACAGCTGCAAATATTTACAACAGAATTTAATTCTGGTTGCTATCTGGTTGGATCACTAAAAAATAATTTTTGAAAAGAAACAAATTTAATTCTCATAACGGAAGCTGTTTTCTGTGTGTAGAGAAATAGGCCCGGCCCTTAGGTCTAATTGAGAATGCCATTAATATTTGCAACCAAAATTTTGTCAGCTAAAACTCTACTTGCTGTCTATATTATTATTTTTTTTATTTTTTTCTCCACCTGTTAGTTTTCCCTGATAAATTATTCCTTTTCAATAAAATCGCTAATTTATTTACACTTTCGACTAGTAAAATAAAATGTTTTTTTATTTATTTTTTATTTTTATTATTTTTTAATATAAAATTCAAACTTTTTGTGTGTCATATGGACCGTAAAGTTTTTTTTTATTTTGCAAACTAGTTGCTCTACTTTTTACTACTATTCGCATTCATGGTTTTTTTTCATATTTTTATTATTTTTTAAATGCAAAATTATCTTTTGAATTAATCTTTTATTTTATGATTATGGAAATATTGAAACTAAAGCATTAACAATATTTTTTTTATATTATTATTATGAATTTTATTTCTCTTATTTATTTTTTTATTATAAAAATGTCATTGTGATAAGAAAATCCATCAAATTGTAAAAGTTATGTTTGAATTCAATGGATAATAAAATAAATTCAAATCCATAAATATTTGCACACACACACACACACACACACACACCCACAGATACTCAATATAATTTTTTTTTATGAAGGCAAGTGTAAGTGAGTGAATGTTTGTTATGGCCGTTTGAAATAAAATATGTCGACGTTAGCTGAAATTGAAATTCAATAAGAACTTCAATTTAATAGAGTTTCAATGTTCATAAAATTAAATAAAATATGTTGTGGTCAAGACTTTCTCTAGACATTTTTAGATATAAAGGGTCTGCCAGAAGTTTAGACTTTTTAATTTCGTACTGCAATAAATCAATTGTTTCAAGTACAGAGTGGCAAGTCTTGCTGAAACCTCACGTTGTCCAACTCCCTCATCATGTTCCTATAACAAATGCCGTTCACAGTCCGTGCAATTTCCCTCTCATTTTCAAAAAGGGAAGAACTAAACCAAATCCTTACCACACAGTTGCTCTTTGTGGGTGAATTTGTTGCTCATAAATTGCATGAGGTTTTTTTCAGCCCCACATTCAACAATTTCTTGTATTCAGAAGTTATTCAGATGGAAACGCGCTTCATAGGAAAAGATGAATTTTTTTTTCCAATTCTCTCTATTACTATTAAAACTCCTTATTTTTATTTTAAATAATCGGAATAAACATATAGGACAGCTGAAAAATTTTAGAGTTGCCACTTAACAGGGGAAAAAATTTCACTTAATTTAAAAAGTGCACTTTTATTGAGACACTTTATATTATTGATTAATTATAGTAAAATGTTTATGATTAGATTTAAGGTACTGAAAAAATGGCCCCATGACTATTAAATCGCACTACGAATTACCAAAATCCTTTTAGAAAATTTGTAGCCTTTACCTGTTTGTAAATAAAAATTTATACTTCCCAGCACTTCAATAACACATATGAAACCAAAACTATTTTACAGATTTGATTAAAGTTACTTTTTTATTTGTTGTTTAAAATTATTTTTAAAATTATTGGAAAATTAATTAACCAACAATTTAATTTCCAACATTAAATTTCTTTAACAAAAAACCAGTCACTCAATCATTGGTCAATGAAATCCAGTAATATCAATTGCTTAAGAGACCTTAATTAGTTGAAGTTTTATTTTTATTCAGCTTGTCTGCTTTTGTGTATTCAGTAGATATTATTTTCGCTTTTATAGCATCAGGAAGTGGCTGTTACATTCGTTATTATAGCTTTCAGTAAGAGACAGGAAAGAAAAAAAAAACTACCAACAACAACAGGCATTTAAATCAAACTTAAATCTTACAAATGATTAGTTTATATGACAGCAGAAGAAGAACGAAAAAAAAATCACTCAACAGAAAAATCTTTGTTATTCAGAGCAACAGCAACAACATGACATTTAACTGACAAACAAACAAGTACGAGTACATGGCTGTCATACCAGCACTACACTAATGCTGCTCTCTTCCTCTACTTCCTTCACGTCTCTCTCTCTTCCCAATTTTTTTACTCTATATAATGCAATTTATTTACATCTCTGCACACTTTATTTAAGTGATATGAAGAAACAAAAAAAAAAAAAAAATTAAAACAAAGTCAAGCAAGTACGTTTGTATGTATGACTAAGCATAGCCACAGTTTTATATAAACTTACAGATGGATGGGACAGACAAACACATGAACGGACAGGGAGAAAAACAAATTTATTCAAATAGTATCACTTTAAGAGCACGTCTAACAACTTTAAATACACATTCCTTTTTGTTTGTAGTGTTAGGCTGTTTGGTGCATTTTCAAACTCAAGTACTTAGCAGCACAATAAAACAACTTCACAATTATGCAGGGTTTCACAGAGAATGAAATTCATAACATACGAGGGCAGTATGAAAAGTGTTTAATGTTTATTTAAAAAAAAATAAAAATCAAATCTAAGCCTTAGAAACATATTTAATTAAAAGATAATTTTTTTAATGAAATTTTAAAGTAAGAATCAGATTCAGATGCCAATTTTAATTTCCAAAGCTTTTAAGCTTTTAATTTTCTTAACGAAATAACCTTCCCCAAAACCATAAGCTAGATCTGCACTTTTATAAAATGTATCAGAAATAGAGAACGTATCAAAAATAGCTTCCACAGCTTTTTTTACATTTTATATAAATTTAAAATAACACAGCTTTAAGTTTGATTTTACTCAAAATATTACTTTTAAAAGCAGAAACAGAAAAAAACCAACTTTTGATATCGGAGACCAACTGTAACATCGTATAAAATCAAAAGACTTAGAACACGAACTCAGTGTTGTATATGAGTTTTAATTAAAATCAAAAGACTTAGAACACAAACTCGGTGTTTTATATGAATTTTAATAAAAATCAAAAGACTTAGAACACGAAATCAGTGTTGTATATGAATTTTACTTAAAATCAAAAGACTTAGAACATGAACTCAGTGTTGCATATCAATTTTAATAAAAATCAAAAGACTTAGAACATGAACTCAGTGTTGTTTATGAATTTTAATAAAAATCAAAAGACTTAGAACATGAATAAAGAGTAACATATTTAAGACACGAACTTTGAGTCTTGCTCAGTATTAAAAGACTGAAGATACAAAACTTAAAATCTCAAAAGGAGAGTGTGGAGGATAGACAGCAAAGAAGAAAATGTTGTCTTAAAAAAAAGGCCGCCAAAGGCTTCCAAGGTTGATCTTTAACAGGCAGTCTTCTGTGGCCTAATTTTGCCAATTTTATCATAAATAAAAAATTCTTGTAATCATTTATTTCATCAGGGGAATCATTATTCGCCATCATTCATAAATACAATGAAATTTTTTTTTGTTATTATTATTATTTCATATTAGAAATTAATTCTAAGATTTATTTTATTAACGACCACTGGTAACTTTGACTATCGGCTATCAGGCGACCTCCAGATTGATAGGCTAGCACCCTACCCATCGATCTACAGGACACCCGAAAGGAAAGAATTCAGTAAGTTATAATTTCACTGAAAAATCTTATTGCCTTCATCAAGTTTTTCTTTTGAGAGTAATAAAACAGTACTTCTGTGTAATAATTTTGTGTGAAGCATGAACAGACAAACTGATTTCTGTGTTAATATTTTGATGAATTTTGAAACAAATTTTTATAAACTTCAGATGATTTGTGATTTTTAGAGAAAAGAATTAAAATAAAATAAATTTTCCTAAAATAATTTTTTTCCATTCTTTTTTTTAATAAAATTTTCAATTCGCCTACCTAACTTAATATGCCTGAACTTGCACATGCTTGCATATTTTTTGTTTGTAGTCTGTAACAAAAGTGAAAGCGTGGGATTCACTTAACAGGAGAAAAAAAGAAGAATAAGAAAAAACAAATTCATATAACAGGCACACAAATATTTCAAACAACTTTTATTCAAGGGAGCAACAAAACTTTTTCAAGACAAAAACAAAATATTTAAATTTTTAATGACACAAAGCACAAAAAAACATAACGAAAACACAAGCAAAAGAAAAGCATGTAAGAAAATTTATGTTTAAATGTTTCTTTCCACGCCATTAAATGCATATGAATTTGCATAAAGAAAACTTTTTGCTTTCCATTTGCAGTTTAACTACAAATAATGAACGAACGCACTGTAAAGTCTTAAAGTGGAATAGAGATTTACAAAAAAAAAAAGAGAAAAAAATGGTAAATAAAGCTAGTTAAAAAAAGAGTGACAGAAAAGTATTCAGGGTGTCTGTACCTTAAAAGGAGCAAAGCGGCAGATAAAGAAAATATTTAAGTTGTAAAACTAGACACTCTCGGAAGAAAGGTATTTGAAATTGTTGTAATTCTTATATTCACAAAAGTTGAAGAATGGAATTTTTTAAACGACAACACAAAGATACAAACGTGGCCGTGCTGCAAAATGAGTTAAGAAGAAACTAGAAGTGCATGCAATTATCAAAGCCCTACATTCGTTTGACAAAAAGGCCTGTTGTTTTCTCTGATCGCTTTTTAAAATAAGAAGCTTAAGTATCTTTAAAAAATAAAATTTTGTTGGTTAAACAGGACTTAGTGCAATTTAATATTGAATTTAATGCAAAGAAAAGGTAGACAAAATAAAATCTATGATGCTGAGACTTCGTGGGAATAGCCAGTGGCTAAATGTCGCTCGCTAAAGAAAACCTTGTCATCAATTATACACAGGGCGAAATCCAATTTGTATGGGAAGTATTAAGGATGTTTTAAAAATACAAGTAAATGTTATGCGAGTCGTTCAAACATGACTGGAGGAATAGCGATTTGATTATTGGGAAGATGGCAGTTTTAATTCCTCTAAAAGAGTAAAAGAAGTTAGAAATATTTTTCATACCCGAAATTTGTTGGCTTGCAGATAACGCACAGAATGGAACCTGGGACCTTCAGATTGATAGGTTAGTATAGTTTCCACCCCCTTCCACGACAACTTTTTGTTGTCTATAAAAAAATACATTAATTTTGCCATAACCACTTTATTTATAGTTTTTATTAAGGGAATTTGTACAAAACATGTTACATGAAGGCTCACCCTTAACAGTTGCTTTGCCATAACACTTCTACTCTTTACCACAATGACCATCCTCATCAAATATTTTATTTGATAACTCTGATTTTTCATTGTCAGTTTGTGCGTTACAGCTTTTTTAGAAAAAATTACTCTTCTCTGTTTTTTTTTTATATATAAAATTATGAACTAATAAAATGTTACACATGAAGCCTGTCATGTCAATTGTCAACCCATTTTAACACTTAAAATTTTAGACCACAAAACACATGAAGCACATGCAAATCAAATGCACTTATGCAACCAGCACAGGCATAAAGAAGCATTAGCAGATATACAAGTCGTAGCTTGTGGTACTGGTAGTGACTTCCACATCATGCTAAAGTGACATTTGGTGAATGAATAAATAACTCGTGTGTTTTTCTTTTTATTTCTTTTTTACAACGTGCGTAATTTGCCAACCAACGCAATGTGTCATTAAAAATTTTTTTCTTTTTTTGCATTTTAATGCATCTCGTTAAATATGTTTTTGCTGCTGTTGATGCATGTTGTTGGTGATAATGTTTTTATTGCTGGCTGCAGGCATGTATTAACATTTAAATTGCGTTGCTGTTAATTTGTTTGTTTGTTGTTCTGCTGCCGTAGATTACAAATGCATTTGAATCTTTTCTTTAAATGGCTTAACGAAAGTTTAATAAAAATAAAAAATCCAAGATCCATCATAAAATAACTCCAAAAAGATGGTCTGCTATTAAAGAATATTTGCAACAATTACACACAAGATTTTGTCTTAAAATTCCTATATTTTGTGAGTTTATTAAACTTTAGAAAAAAAATTTTGTAGAAAATTAAAAAAAAAAAAATTTGTGTAAAAATAGATTGTGTGTATTATGTTGTCTGAGAGATTAGCTTGCTAGATTTCCAAGAAATTTTTAACAATTTTAATAGCCATTTTACTAGCAGGCACATGATGATAAAAATCCCATTAAAGCCAGTGAATGGACTGTGAGTTGAATAAGCTTCAACAGTTAACATTGTGTTGGCTGCACTTTTGCAGTCGCAGTTAGACTTGCATTTGTGTTGTTTGCCATCAAATCGTTTGGAAAATTTTTAAGAAAAACAATAAAAACGATTCAAGATTCTTAGGTGTTCTGAGGTCGAGTATGCTACTGCCTATCTCCGGCCAAATGCACAAAATATGTTCTTTTTGAAAGAAAAAACAGGACTTGTTATCTACCACAACAATTTCATTCATGTAGTAGGCGGCCTTACCGCTATCAATTCTGTTTTTAACTAAATAATCAATGATTTAGATCCACCCTTTGGCATTAAAATATCTAAGAAGATAACCTAACTCTATTACAGATATTCCTGGTATTCCGTTCTGGGGTGCCTTAATAGACTTGTCGGTAGTATGCTAACTTATCTGTTTGGGAGTCATGCCTTGACCCTGGGGGTTTTCTGTAAATAAGCGAAAAACCTTAGCGGATTTGGGTTGTTTATAAAAAAAAAACAATTCAAAGTAGTGCTTGATGTCATAACTGCTGGAGTGGCAGTATTTTTAGGCTCACTCGAGGGATCATTCTTTGTATTTTCTTGTGGCATTAGAGTTTTGCTACATTAGAAACTGAGGCAGTGAGCCACAAGTGACTTCATTACGATAGTCGTTAAAAATTAAGCCTTACTGACAACAAGCCGCCAGACATCTGGACCAACAAAAGGGCCCGTCGAACGTTTATAGAACTAGAACCCTACTTTGGCATCTCTATCGAATATATTAGGGAGAAAACTGGTTAATGAGTAGCATTACAATTCTTACAACATTGCGAATCACTGACTTAAACAAGAGTGTCCTAAAAATTTTAACGATGTGGCTGAGCAGCCATTGTGATCTTAAGCATCTCTTAGGCGATCATGAGCGGCATGTCCACATGGTATGATGAGAGAGAGCGAAAATATCTAAAAAATTTTAAAGCCATCAAACGCAGTAAGTCAAGCAGCAATTTTCCGCTTTACACGAGTATAATGACATTTTATCATACCGTGCTGATATGCCACGCATGATCATCTAATACCAGCTTTAGATACCTCCAATGGTAGATAAGAAACAATGCAATTAGTCAATCGAAATTGTTAGGTTTGCTTGAAAAAACCTAACAACACGTGCTTTGTAACTGTGGATTGTGTAGGGCAAAGCTTCTGGAAGACTTTTTGTTGATTGCCAGAGAAATAGCTGTGCTACCACTGAGCAGGATAAGTTTTTTTTTTTTTTTTAAACAACACAAATGCTCGAAGCTTCTTGGCTTGTCTGCAGAAAACACCCAGGGTCTAGACAGGAATCGAAACTATGACCCTGGGGGGTGGGTTAGTACGCTGCCTACTAATCTATGGGGACACCATATGGTTTTGTTTGAAGCCTAGATCTTGGGGTGTTCAAAAGAACCTCTGGATCACGGTGCATATGGCCTAATTTACAACAATAACAACATAAAACTTATGACAAGTGCTGCCACATTTTTTTATTGTTTTTCTTAAGGCTTCAACTACTCTAATGAGATTGAATATGTAGCATTTCTTATAAAGAAATATTATTTTTTATAAAACGAAGCTCACAAACCACTTCTAAATACTAAATTAATTAATATTCCCTTGTATAAGATTTATGTAGACTCATACACTTCACATTTCTGGTGATTACATTAAATCATTTGTGTTGGTGGTTTTATAAACACAACCAAAATTTTTGTTCATTAAAATAAATTTATTACGGTTATTCAAACTCAAGATCTTCAAGTCGCTATGCTTTTTTTTCTGTTAATTTTCTTTGTAAATATTCGACAGCATATTGTATATGTGACATGCCACCCGCTATTTTAATTTTGATAATGTCAATTCTTCTGTCACTACTCATGTATTTTGTTGTTGTTCCCTTTTAAGTGAATTTGATAATAGTGTCATTGTCAGTGCTCATCTTAAATGTTTTACTGCGTGTTTGTTATGAATGACTTTAATATGACTGTCTTTTAATTTAACAATAAGAGAGGTATCACCTACTCTCACCGCCAGCCAGCCATACATCACTCGAGTACATGCTCTTCTTCCTTTACACTTTTCAAACTCAATTTTTGGCTGTTTGTTACAAACAAGAAAGACTACGTGCAGGTAGACAAACATTTGTAGCTTTAAAAGGTAAATGAGTAGATACGAGGGTTGACTTAAAAATTATAAATAACAAAGCATAAATAAGATATTTGCTGTAGTAAAGAATTCGAAACAAGAAAACCAGTTTAAGTATTATCTGCCTAAAAGACACATGACAATAGCCGTCTTTCTTTTTTAAGTTTCACAAAATCTTTATTTCACGAGCTGTGTAGAAAGTGGCGCTATATTGCTGAAATCATATGTCGTTCAGATCCATTACCATGTTCACGTAACGAATGCCGTTTACAGGCACCGCAATTTCGGCTTAACTTATATAAAAATTAAGGCCTGACCAAAATCCTTACCGCACAATTACTCGTTTTTGGTGCATGAATTTCTCGTGGATTGCAGGAGGATTTTCTGAGCCCCAAATCGAAATGCACTTCATAGAAGAAGCTGAGACTGAATTCACTTTGTTCCCTTGGCCATTAAACAAATTTTTAGCACCGATATTTTATTTCACTTACTCAATAGGAACATATATTCTTTTGCAATCCAATAAAAAAATGCCAACTCTCTCCAAAAATTCATGTTTTTCTTTTAATAAGAAAAAAAAGCACTCTTACTGAGACAAATATGAAAAATTATTCCTTAAGTTCTTTTCTTTTTTCTTGACTAAAATTTAATTTAATTTTTTTTTTTTTAACCTCTAAAATTTCTTTCCAAAAAAAAATTCCCTATGAAAAAATTTTAAGGGAATACTCATGATTGATCTCTCTCTATAATACAAATGCTAAGATTTTCATTGGATTTTGTTTATATGCTCAAAAATACACCCCTCGTTTAACGAAAAGTATACGCGTTTTGAAAAAAGCCGGACGACTGTCAAATTTTTATCAGTATTTTTTGATAAATCGTATCATAGTTTCTCAAATGATTTTTTGAAAAGTCGTTTCACTCGGCATAATAGTGGAATAGCCCTATTAGGGTATACAAGTTAGCAAAAACTTAATTTTATGGATTTTTTTTTTATTAATTATTTTATTTATTTATTCGATTTTTATAAATTTTTATAATAAAGTTTGAATATCTTAATATATAAAATTCGACTGTACGTGTATTTGTCATTGTACTTCTCCTAAACTTCTGAACCGATTTAATTGAATTTTTGTGTATGCCTTTGGGTTACGCTTTACAGTCACAAATCCGCCCGGCAGGTGGCGCTGTAGCCAGTATCTGGCTTTTTACTCTATGATTACGATTTCTTAGAGTAAGAAAATCGAATATACAAAAATTTTATATTTTCATCAAAACCAAAGTTATATTTTAATGAAAAGAAAAATGTGCCCCGCCCATTTCTGCCCCTTTTTCTCAAATTGTAGAATTTTTTTTTATATGTTCAGAGCAACCCGATTTAGTTTTTATGCCAAGATCAAAAATAAGTTATTTTCCTCTCTTTTTAATTATTTTTTAATATAAATAAAATTTTAAGGCAAAAAAGCTAGATTTATTATAAATTTTTTTCATTATTTTTTCAGTAGAGCTAAATTTTTAGTAAAAAATATGTATAATTTCAAGGAAAAAATCAGTGCAACCTTTCCATCAGAATCTCTTTTCGACTTTTCGTAACAAAAAAAAATTAAAGAAATTTGAATAAATTTTACATCCATTTGATTTTTAAAAATGAAAATTTCTGAAAAAAAAATTATAAAAAATCCATGCTATAAAAGGAACATTTTAAGTATTCGTATAAAATTAGCTACATTATAATTTCATAATAATTTTCGAACGCCCCTCGTTATTTTCTCACCATAAAGGTGTCAAATTTATTTTAATGTTTCATACTCCGTAACTACCCAAATTCCCTCTTTATTTGTAAAACATCTCGCTATAGTATGTTTTATATTTTTCTTTATTTCTTTTCCCGTAACATGAGTTTTCATGTTCAATGTTAAAATGTCATTTGTAGGGTTGACACATTTTTTTTAAACAAACAACAGAAGCACCCATAAATGTCACAATCTAATGTTGTTGTTTTTCTTAGGTAGTATTTGATTTTTTCCATGAGAATTTTAAAAGTGTATTTGTGTTTGTTTCTTTGTCATAAAAATTTATTTTTTCAAAAAATTTCAAATGACAAATTGTTTGCTAAAATATCTGTTACCTGGCTTATAAAAAATTTTCTATAGCGAGTGTGTGTGCATGTGTAAATGAGTCTAACTATGTGTGAAAATGTTAGAGAATGTGTTTTGTGTTTTAGAAAAGGGGGAGTTTATGTGTTTGTGTGTGTGTCTCTTTCATTTTTCCTCTATTTTTTTTTTTTTTTTTTGGTTTTCAGAAGGAAACAATTAAATAAAATTTTAGTGGCTCATTTAAAAACATGATTAGTTCATTTTGGTTTTGTTAGAAAATTGTTCTTGTGGTTGAACAAGCGGTAGCCCAAAAAACACTGGGATTTTATTTTTTACTTGAAACAGCCATTAGAAGATTTTAAGGCAATTTGTTATTTATTGCTTTTTAAAGGCACAAGGATTTTTTTTATAAATTTTTGTTGAGCCTATGAACCGTTTTTTATGAAAGTGGTATAAGTCCACTTTAAAAAAAAGTTTATCAGTAGTAAATAAAAGCTAAAGACACCATCTTACTAAAATTATCGCTAATTTTTTTTAAAGTGGACTTATACCACTTTCATAAAAAACGGCTCAAATATTAAATTCAGTTTCATTCTTTGCTTAAAATGCATGGATTTTTTGCCAATTTATGTCGATTTTTAAAGAAAAGAAATAAATTTGGAATTTTTTGTTGCCCTTGAGAGTTAACTAGCATTATGTATTAGAAAGTGCTAAGCAAACCTTAACCAAAATTCAAAATAAATTATTATTGAATGCTGTACAATTTTTTAAAGAAAAAAATTTAAAAACAATTTTCTAAAATCAAATTCACACATAAAATTTTCAGTTGCGACTTAGGCACTTGCATTTCCTTAGGCTACGACATAAACAAAATGGCCGATGTACTTACAGACTTCTTGCAAACTCTTGATTTGTGAACAATTTTTCATAACTCCCGTGTTACTGCACATTTTAAAAGAAATATTTTTGTGATATTCGTTTGCTTTTTCACTCGACTGTAGTCGAAATTAGTTGTACAACGAATTTTTTTCCGGTTTTATGACAGGCATTCCATAGAATATTTCGCTTTATTGAAAATTTACTTTATTTTGGTGTAACATATTGTATATGAAAACATCAGAGTACCCACAAATTGCTTGTGTATAACGTATCGTTCATGTTTGAAGGTTCACATGCTTTATGTAGTGTTTTTGTAGCACTAACTTTCAACTGGCTTTGGAAATTTCTGTGGAAAGCTTTTAATTTTTTGAGTACTTTTTGTATAAGATTTTAAAATGAGTTGTTACAGAAACAGCTCATTAATTTCTACGATATTTATATCTATAACCGCGTTTTTTTTTCTAACCGAGCATCATTTGTATTACATTTACGGCTTTTAAATCATTAAAAATCAGCTGCACTATCAAAATAATAAAATTTTAATTGTTTTTTTTTATTTTACCTGAGTATCTATTAAGTTGTAATAAAAACTCTTGCTCACCTAGAAGTAAAAGAAAAAAAAAGAAAACATTAAAATTGTGAAAACACTTTGTTTATTTTAAAAACAATAAATCCTAAAACTTTTAAAAATTATTTTTTCTCTTTTTTTTTAAACATAAAATTTGTTAAATCAAAAGTTTTAATGGTTTAAAATGTCATTATCAATTTAAATTTTGTTTTAAATAAAAATTCTTGCTGTTAGCATGAAAACAGAAAGAACATCGTTTTAAGCGACTTTCGAAAAAAAAAACATTAAAGCCTCAGAAATCTGTTTTTAATGATGGTTCTTTAAAATTTTTCTCAATTTAAATACAGTACAAATGTATTTCTCTTTAGAGTTTTTTTTATTGTTCTCTTTTTACCTCCAAGCAGAACATTATCATTTTAGGTCATTAAAAACCTTTTTACAAAATGTACAGACAACAAAAACATAAAATAAAATAAAACAAATAAAAAAATAAACTGAAAAACATTTCAATTTTGATAATAAGCCATTTAAGAAAATGACCCCTTTTTTTGATACAAAACAAGGAAAAGTATAACTGAATGACATGATGATTAGGGGGGTAACTAAGTAAGAGGAGATACCAGGAAATATCTGCTAACATTTGCATATGAAAAAGCTTAATTCTACTTATACGAGTATATGTTTGCTTCTCTTTAAGCTTTTATTTTTTGATTTTTTTTAAATTAAAAGAATATTGAAATCAACATAAAAAAAATTTAGGATAAAAACCGGGTTTTCAAACATTTAAAAATATGTTTTAATTTTAGAAAACCTGAGATTTTAGCAAATTTGATATTTTACAAAAACCGTTAATGAAAATCAGCAAAAATGTTTGAAAAACCGGTTATGAAACCGGTTTTTAATAAGATTTGATTTGTCTGTAAAACAAACCTAGGGTCTAGTCAGGAATATATAATTTCGTATACCCACTAAATTTTCAGGGGCACCCTAACTTATAAAAAACTTTCAGTTTAAAATATAAATTGGAAAAACCCTAATTTTTATTTATAAAATTTTTTTTAACGTTATAAAATTTACAAAATTTAGGCCCTGAGAATCAGAAAAAGTGATGGAAGCCGATTTAAAAAAAACCGGTTTTTAGCCGAATATAAATTGAATTAAAACTAGTGGACAACTGCAGAAACTTTTGCGAAACTTTTTAACAAAAAAATAATTTTTTTTAATTAAAAAGCAGACAATTTAGAAAAACCATATGTTAAAACCCGTTCAAAATCGGGAATTTAAAATTTTATAACAAATTAAACAAATTTTTTTTACTTTAAAAAATTATCTTTGTTAAAAAAAAATGGCGGAAAACTATATTAAATCCGGTTCTTACCATATTAAAAACTGTTTTTGGAAATAGGAAGATTTGGAGAAAACTCATATTTTAGCAATTAAGAATCTTGTTTAAGATGAAAAAACCGACATGGCAGAAAAACCCTATTCATGAAAATTAAAAAAACCTAAAAAATCCGATTTCTTACCATATTGAAAACTATGTTTAAAAATTATGAAATAATGTGGGATTTAGCCAATAAAATCTTTTTTAACATTAAAAAATCTACATTTTAGAAAAAACCGTTCTTGAAAATTAAAAAAAAAACAGTGAAAAAACCCGGGTTTTAACAACAAAAAAATGGTTTAATATTAAAAAACCAAAATTTTGACAAAATTGTCTCTGAAAGTTGTAAAATTTTTTTTGCAAAAACCGGTAAAATCCGGTTGTAGCATTTAAAACCGCTTCTTGAAAATTAAAAAGAACCGTTGTTTTTAAATAACAAATTAATTATTTTTTTATATAAAAATTTCTATATGTATTTGAATATTATAAAAAATTTCCTGGAAAAACCAGTTAAAAACCGACGGTCTCACCCTAAGATACGAGTACATTAAAATTTATTTACGTCTGTGCTAATGAGTAAGTAAAATAAATCTTCCTTTTAAAAAGAGTATTTTTAAAGCCGCACCGTGACCGTTAAGATCTATGGTGCTGCACAGTTCTTAGCTACAATTCGAGACTCCTTACGAATCTCGTAACTGTTGTAGGAGTAATCATGCTTAGGTCTCTTGGGACCACTAAAATCAGTATGTAATTCTTATTATTCTTCTGACTACTCGTTCTGTGAGCAGTTTAGAAAAAATATGATCAATAATGATTTTTTCGCAAGAAACTTTAATTTTTTAATTTATATTTTCTTTAGTAAATTATTTAAAATTAAATCTCTTTTAATTTAAGTTTGCTATTTTCTCCTTGTTGAAATATGTACCGCCTTAATGTCAAACACCTTTCAGGTAAAAGAAATCCAACTTTGGTTGCTTTCAGTTCCTTTCTGATATTTTCTGTTCAGTTGAATCTCCACAATATTGTTGTCGTTTTTATTCTATTTTTTTAATATTCTTAATATTCTTTGTTTAATATTCTTAATTTTTGTTTTGTTTTTTTGTTGTTGATGTTGCTCGTGTTCATTTTATTTCATTTTACTTATTTATTTATAATATATTTAATTTTTTATTAATGTCCTTTTAATTTTTGTTTTAAATGTTGTCTATGCTGTAGATATTTGTTTTGTTGCAACCCATGAATTCTAGTTATTGTTGTTGCTGAGTATGAGGATTTTAACAATGTTCTTCTTACGTTTTTAGTTGTTGTTGATGTGGTTTGTTGTTTTAAATGCTAGACAGAAATTCATTTAAAATTTATGACATTACAACCTGTTATAATGTCACAGATAAAATGAAAGTTATGTCAGGACCAAAAAAAAAAAACACATACACACATACAAACAACAGGATAGCTAAGGATAAAATAAAAAGAAGGAGAATACAAATATAGAAAGAAAATAAAGAGAAAATGGTGCTTAGCAAAGATGAAGGTTATGGCATTTCAATGAAATCTTGCCAACGCAAGATGTGACTATAAATTTATAAATTTGTGGTCTTCATTTTAGAACTTTAAAATATTTTGCGTAAAAATAAAAAGAAGGAAATTGCATTTCAAAAATATTTATTTATTAGTTGCTGTTTCCATACAGTCTTACATGGCTCTTTAGTCAATGAGAGGAGATACTTAGAGTAAAGAGAAATTTCAAAAAATTCCATTGAGAAAATTATATTTTATTAAAATTTAGGCGTGTAAATGGGCGTGGCCAATAAAAAAATTATCTTTTCGGAATTAAGATGAGGGTTTATATAAAATTTTTGAATAATTCTCAGATTTTCAATGTTTTAAAAACAAACTAAAATAGTTTTATTGAAAAGTGGGCATGGCTGCTTAAAAAAATTGTTTTTCTGGACATACAAAAAGCATTCTTATAAAATCTTAAAACACCCTATATGTTTACATTGTTTAAAAAGCAAACTAAAATTGTTTATTAAAAAGTAGGCGTGGCTCATTAAAGAATTAGTTTTTTTGAAGTAGAAAAAGTGTAAGTATAAAATTTTTCAACAGTCTAAGGGTGTTCAAGCATTTCAAAATAAACAAAAAATTTTAATGAAAAAACCGGTTTTTGGCTAAAACTTTGGAATCAAATTTGGGTTAAGAATACACCCTTCAATGTTTAAATTATTGACATTTTTAATTTAATGTTCAAACAAAAGCTTGATATTTGACTTATAAAATCTTAACTCTAACAATCGGTAACTTTCAGAAACATGAAAAAAAAAATTACGACATGAAATATTAAAAATTTTTTTTAAATTATTTTAATAAAATTATTTGCATTTTAAAATATTTAAACAGAAAAAAAAATTTTTTTATACTGAAAATTTTCGTAGACTTTCTAAACAAAAATTTTTTTTAATCTGCTTAACCTACATTTAAATACTTTTTTTTTTTTTTTAAATACGAGTGCTTTAGCTTTTTTTCCTGATTTCTTTAAAGGTGTTTTTTTTAGCCATAACAAGCTCCATATTGACATTTTCAAAATTGTATTTTTCTGCCATGCCGCTTCAGCATTTATTTCCTTTTTTTTCATTTTGTTTTAGTTACAATTTATATTCATAATCTTGTTAAGAAAAAAAAACATGTTACCAAAAAAAAAAAAAAATCATCTCAACGATATTTTGTCGCTGTCGCAAACTTGTGAAGTCAGTCTCTAAGGTAACCAACATTTTTAATATTTTTCATTTGCTGCCAGAGTATCTCAACTTGAATATAGTGAATTTTGTTTGAATATTATTTTTTCATTTATTTAATTAATTTTTTTTGTTAATTCGGGCTAGCAAAAGTGTTGCAAAACCTAAATATATAAAAATCACATGTCGTTCGCTTATAATTGCATCACATGAGATTGGCTGGAGCGATTTAGCTAATTTTTTGTTAGTGTTGGTCAAAGCCCAATTTAGCTTTTACAAAAAGAAAAATTTACCACGCCTATTTGAAGGCTTGCACCCATTTAGTAATTTTTTTTAATGTGTGTACAAATAGAGAAATGACCCACAAAATTGTTAAATTCCTTCAATGCTGGGGTTTGAGGGAATTTAAAAAAATTTTTTTAAATAATCCAAAGTGACTTTTAAGTATTTAAGCGGCGGCTTTTGAAGTTGCGGTTGCTTTCGAGTCTTATAATAGAAGTCTAGATTTTATATTTGTTACAAAACTTGAAATGTTTTGTTTTTAAAAAAAATAACTTTCTTTACTTTATGACGTTGTGGCAGCAACTGAGCAACATGTTTGCTAGCCAAAGGCTAAATAAAAGTTTGTCTCTTTCACTTTGCAACAATTTGTTCTGGCTTTTAACTATTTTAAATCCTCAGCTGCTTTTATATTGAAATAAATATGTGCGAGTAGGTACATCACAGATAAGAAGAATTAAAAATAATTGAATTTCTTTTGCGCTTTTATGCCAGGCTGTTTCTGGCCTTTTCTAAAGAAAAATATTTTTTAATATTTGAATTTTTTTATTAAAAAACATTTTTTTTTTCATTTTGTCATATTGAGTAAATAAACAAGAATTTTGAAATTAAATTTACAGGAATTTAAAAGGAACAGAAGAAATAAAATGAAGTAAAAACAAATAGAAAACAAAGACAATGAGCTGGAAGGCAGCAAATAAACAAACAGCTGGCTGTTTGGCTGCAACATTTCTTTTGGCAACATCAGACAAATTTTAGTTAGTAAGCCCAAAAGGCATGTTTAGGATTATAATGAAATTAAAGCCATAAAAAATTTATTAAAGGCATGAATAATAATAAAAATAGCTTAACAAATGATATTGTTCTTTATGAGAAATATAAATATGAAATTAAAAAGGAATGCTGGAACGCAACAATAAAAAAGGAAACAAAAATCAACAAGTTTATAGCGTGAGTAAGAGATGAATTTTAAGTAAATATATTGCCAATTTGTTACAGTGTATACAAAGCAGTTTGTTAGCTCATAAAAATTAACAACTCACCGGTAATTAAGTTCAGACACTTTTGACAGCTTCAGCTTTTAATGAAATTTATATCTTGAAACAAATTTTTAGCCTGCAATTTCTTTTTTTTATTTTTAACAGCATTTTGCTTTAGTTAATTTACCTTTTATAAAACAATCTCAAGTGTACTGTAAATTTAAAGCATCTTGATCTAAATGCATATTTTGCTTATGTGGCCCCCTTTTACTACTTTATGAAATTTATGCGATTCAGAAGTATTCTGTTTTCAACATAAATAAATAATCCTTGAAAAAGCATTTACTCTTAAAATTTGCTAATTTTGTTCTTATAGTGCTGCATTCATGCCAAAGAAATCTTAGCATTATAATTATGCATTTTTAAAGTAGAAAAACTTTGCCATATTAAATATTAAAATTAAAAAAAAAATCCTTAAATTAATATTAATAAAGAAAACAGTTTTCAACGTCAGCCATTCAGCTGGTACAATAAAGCTATTAAAATCTCTTAGTTTTTTTTTTTTTCAACTCGTGTATAATTAGTTAATATAATTAACATCAAAAGCCAAATTGTGTAGATATTGTTTAAAAAGCTGTTGAAATAAAAAGAGAGCAAATCTGAAAAGACTGTGGTGTTTGAGTTGTTGATGGATTAAGAATTACAAAAACAATTTTGTACAAAAAAAAATACTTTATACTTTTGGAAAATAAAAAATTTACTTTTTTTTTAAAATGAGAATAATAAATTATGCTCTTATCCAAAAAAAAGTTGTCATAGACTTAAAAAAATATTTATGAAAAATTACGATAACGTTGACTTTAAAGTCTACGTTAATTTTTTTTGGATAAGGGGGTTAGTATTTTAAATCAAAATATGAACTTAATTAAGAGCTGCAGTGAGTTTTTTTTGAATGCTTGAAAACATATTGTTGGCGCCCATATAAAATATATGCCCGACGTTGCCACATATTACTGTTTGCCACACGACAACGCCACTCATAATCAGGCCTATAATTTTTTAATTTAAAATTTAACTAAGAGAAATATATCTACTTAAAAGAATTTATGCTGCAGTCATGTTTCTATTTTTTAAATATTATTAAATGTGTTTGTTTATTAAAAAAAAAATTTTAAATTAAAATAGACCCTGGAATGCTTTTGGTGGAACTAAATAACACTTTGAACTTTATTTGAAATTAAGTAATTTAAATTTTATTAATTTTAATAAGCACCTTTGGTAGAAAGTTCCAACTTCTAAATGATTTTACAACCCAATTAGTTGTAATAGGGCGACCCTCCTCTTTTTATACTCTCAGTAAAAAAGCTTTTACATAAATAATATGACGATTGTTTGACACCACTGTAACACTTACATGTCTATGTGTGTGTGGGTGTGTTTTTTTTTATTTTATTTTAATAAGCTACAAATGAAAAGCCTTACTAGCACATAAAATAAGAGGTGTGTACTCAAACATTATAAGCTGAACTTGAGTTAATAAATTCATACATGTTGGTAGCAGGCATCATTAGTTAGCACTATCATCATCAGCAGCAGCCTTTTAGTATTTTTTTTTTTTTTTTTGGTTAAAGCAAACCAAACTATGAGTTGAAAGTTGTACTAATTTATTCATTTAACATAATTTTCAAGTACCGCCTTTTAAGTTAAAATTTTTTTTTCATGTTTGTGTATGCATACAGCTTTAAAGCTTGACATACAAAAAAAAAAAAGATGATTTTAAATTTGTTAAGAAACTTGCTTGTTGAACAATAAAGTTGTTGAATATTTTTGTAAAGAATAGAATAAATTTCACTCTTCTTGTATTGTTTTGTATTATTAAAAAGTTTTTAAGCAACAACAACAACAATTTTTGTTTATAAATTTTTTTTATAACATAAATTATAATAGAAATTATTAATGGTGCACACATACAATAACATGAGCATGCAAGACAAAATTGTCTTGTTATAAATACGTTTAGCTTAGAGCTGAAGGGGGCCTTTCTTTAAGAGTGTTTACTTTACTGCATCAGTGTTTGTACAGCGTACGGTCATGTTGATAGACAAACCAACAGACAGACAGACATAAATGTCTTGTTTTAACTTAAAGAAGACTGTCAGGCAGCCAAATAATAGATGCAGTATCAGTGTGATAGCAAACACAACAACAATAACAACAACCTCAACAAAAAATGAAGCATAAAATGACAACACCATTTCCCACAACAGTTAAGTGACCTAGAGCCAGCACTAAAGGAAAAAATAAAACTAAATAAACGACCATCTGAAAGCAAAATAAAACATAAATCGAATGAAATTAATTTAAGCGATTTAATGAAATATTTTCATTGAATTAATGAATCTGTTTCATTAAATTAAGAAATATTTCATTGAATTAATGAAATTAATGAATATTTCATTAATAAGTCATGCAAATACTATAGTAAGAGAAGGTATAACTAGAAAAAAAAGAGTCTTTTTAACAGAGTTTGCAAAGAAACGAAACTAAACGACTGCAAACGTTTCTCTTTATGGTTTTTTATTATAATACTCTGAAAAACTAAAAAACGAAACGTTTGCATTTGTTTCGTTCTTTACTAACTCTGATATTTAGTCCAGAGTGACAAATGGCTACATGGAGCAGCATAAAAAACAAACGTTTGCTTTACCAACTTTGCTATTTAATCGAACAGCTTAAAAAATAAATCAAAACAAAACAATTTTGAGCACAAAACACTTATGTTTTGTTTCGGCAATACCAGCAATCTAATAATCTAGAAATTTTTAATAAAAATTAGTTTAAAAAAAAGTGATTGGGCTTGTTTAGCTAAATGCGAAAGAAATAATTAGTTTTTGTTTTCAATACAATTATGTGAACTTAGCATTTAGCTCCGAGAGTTTTCGAGACGAATTGATAGCTTGTGTATTGAAAATTCTACATTAAAGTCCATTAGATAAAGTATTAGAGATTCGACTTTTGTAAAAATTGTTTACGTTTCTACAAGATGAGCCCAAAAACTGCTTTCATTTTTGAAGTTCTAACCAAAACTGTACCATCATCATTAGCAGCTTTAGAAAAATATTAAATTCTGCTAAATCTTTCGGATCCTATTAAAAGTCTTTACAGTTCCTTTTCTACCTAAAAAAACATCATGAAATTTCTATTGTTTTGGCTACACTCTCTCCTCGTGATACCTCAGCAATAGTTGTAGTGCACTATGCTGTCAGTTTTGCTAATGTTGCTGCTGTTCCTACTATTATTATTATTAATATTATTATTATGTATGTGAGCATATATGAACACACAGATCCTTTCCTTGTTCATGTTTTCTTTTTTCAGCTGCATAAGGAGTATCAGCCGTGTTAGCAACAGACAAACACAGCAGTAGTGATAGTAGTAGTCAGCTGCTGTAAGTAGCGGTGTTTGTCAGTTGTTTGTTTAGTAGATGTAATATGACATGACGCCCAGTTGACTCGCTTGAGTTGACTGAACACATCTTTTGAAATTACTTGTGTTTGTTATTGTTGTTGTTTGCTATTTTATTCTTTTATTTTCATTTCATACACATTTTGCCTTGGCTGAATGCTGACTGGATTTTTTTTTTTTTGAGAGCAAAAACTAAAAGTCGTCTATCTATCTGTGCTGTGGCAGAAGTTAAAGTTCAAAACAAGTGCAAATAATACAACAATTGTTTACATATAAATAAATGTACGAGCACATAAGTACGTATAAGATGCAGAGAGTACGCTTGCATGAGGATATAAATATTTGAGGCATTTTGTAGTCATTTATCACACAGGTGAAGGAAGAATGCTAACCCAAATAAAGCGACTTAAAAGGAAATAATAAACATGAATGTAATCGTAGTTTTAAGTTTATTGGAGGATAAAAAACCAATTATGAGTTAAAATTTTTTTTTTCATTTTATTAAAATAGAAACGATAGAAATCGTTATTTCCGATGACTACTTACTTACACAGAAAAAAAATTAAAAATTTTAATTAAAAAATTTGTTAAATCAAATAAATTTTTAATTGAGTCAATTAAATATTTAACTAAACTGAAAAATATATTAAATAAAATTAATTAAATATTTAATTGATTCAATTAAAAATTTAATTAACTTAACAAATTTTTTAATTAAAATTTTTAATTGGTTCTTAGTTTTAACTTCTTTGTAAACTTCGAATATTTTTGCCAGAAAGTTACTAAATACCGAATTCGATAAAATATCGTTATACTTCTGTCTTCGATACGACTGTTCGTAACAAAAGTTACTGAATCGCACTACAGTTGTTAGAACTGAATTCAGTTATAATAAATGACTTGTTTAGTTGCATGCATCCATAAAAATTCGATAATACAGATCAAATTTTTGTTAAGAGAACTAAATTTTGGACAAATGAATTTTAACTGGCGGCAAATTCGGTTGTCACAACCAAAGTTGCTAAGAAGGCTTAAAAGTTTTCATACCAAATGAATTTAAACAGAAAAAAATCTAGGAACCAATTAAAAATTTTAGTTAAAAAATTTGTTAAATCAATTAAATTTTTAATTGAGTCAAATAAATATTTAATTATGAAGTATTTAATTGATTAAAAATTTTAATTAAAAAATTTGTTAAATCAATTAAATTTTTAATTGAATCAATTATATATTTCAAAATTAAATATGAAATAGAAAATTAGGAAGCAATTAAAAATTTTAATTAAAAAATTTGTTAAATCAATAAAATTTTTAATTGAGTCAATTAAATATTTAATTATGAAGTATTTAATTGATTAAAAATTTTAATTAAAAAATTTGTTAAATCAATTAAATTTTTAATTGAGTCAATTTAATATTTAATTATGAAATGTTAAATCAATTAAATTTTTAATTAAGTCAATTAAATATTTAATTATAAAATATTTAATTGATTCAATTAAAAATTTTAAATTGAGTCAATTAAATATTTAATTATAAAATATTTAATTGATTCAATTAAAAATTTAATTGATTTAACATTTTTTTTAATTACAATTTTTAATTGCTTCCTAATTTTTTTTTCTGTATAGTAGAGGTTGTTAAGGCGAGGAGGAGATGGAAACCGTGGAACACATTCTCTGTATTTGTTCGTCACTGAAGTAGCAGTGTGAGCTATCTGAAGGCCTCACTGGGCTGGCGACTGTAGGTACCACTACATCTCCTTCTCTTTCTAACTCCTATTTATTAGACATATTTCTATTGCTGTGTTTCTCTATCACAAACGAATCACATGAGAGGACCCAAGTGGGCCCCCTAGGCACCGTAGGTAAAATAACCTAAGCTAAGCTTACATTATATTTTATGGCTTCTGTTGAAAACTAAAATCTGCAGAATAACAAAGTCTGGCATTGAGTCTACTTTCTCTTTACATCATCTTCCATTTACAGACTCGTACAAGTATTAGATTCTAGCACAAAATTTTGATTGCAGTTGTTGTTTGTTGCTGCTGCTAATGTGCGCTCCTTTTTTCGTTAGTAGCTTGCTTGATGATAGCAATGGGGTCATAACATCTTATGTGAGCGGTTGCTTAAATTTTTATGGCGCTTTTTTTTTAGCTTTTCTATAAATTTTTGTCGTCATAAAAAATGCAACATAAAAAAATAAAGAAAAACAAAAATACCTTGACTGTAGTGTCAACAAAAGTATATTTTTCTGTGTGATAATGGCATGATGCCTGACTGCCTGAATATAAACACACACATATTTACATTTCAGGAAATACTCAAGTGTACGTATGTGTTTGAGTGTCTGTTGATGTGTTTGTATCAAAAGGAATGCACTACTACTCTTGCATATCAAACAATCACTTTAAACAATATTTTGACACATTAACATACAATGTGCTCTCACTTAACACGATGTGAAAAATGTTAAAAGAGAGTGAAAGGACTATAATGTTGAACAAATATGAATTACGTGCGTATACGTAAACAAGAGGCTGGAAAAAAAAGTTATTTAAAAATAAAGTGCATAAAATTTTTAAATAAAATAAAAACAAAAAATAACTTAATATAAATTCCAATAAAGCAAATTCTGGGTTAGATAAAACGACTTCCGTTGTGGGAACTAAATTTGTTAACAATTAAAACATTTACTTGTTAAAGTCGAATGTTTAAAAAAAATCAATTTAAAAATTAAATTTTGGATTGTAGTAACGAATAATGGTTGCTACGACTAAAAGAGTTTAGTACAGTAATGGAATTTTTGATTATAAATAAATGGAGTTCTTGCAAACGAAGTTGTTTTTTGGGTTCAGTTTAACCAAACTACATGAAATCAACAGTAAAGGGTTTAAAGCTCTGCGGTGAAAGATAGGAATTCTTCTTTAAGGAATATAGGGAAAAACAGAAGAGAACTCACTTAGGTACTCTCAAGTGGTCCTTTTGTAATATCTGGGTAAGAGGAAAAATGAAAAAGAAAAAGATAGAAACAGAATAAAGCAATAAAAAGAGTGCAAAAGATAAAATGAGATATGAGTCCCTTATCTAAACCAATTGCTACTTCTAATGAAGCTAAATAGCCTTTTCAGTGACTGGGCTATAAGGCTGCTCTTGCAGTATCGGTTTAAGGCAGAGAAGGTTCTATAACTTATACAGTAGCCAATTGATTAAAAACTTATTCTCTGCTATGATTTTAATCCTATCTAACCCTGATCATTGTTGCATATACTTTCGTCAATCTATCTAGACTGCGCTTTATGTAAAAAGATACATTCAATCTGCTGTTGGCAGACGAAGAAAGAGCTGCCGCATACTGAAAAAAATAATTCATTATTTTTCAACCAATGAAATCTTTACATTAGACTAATGACAACTTTTCATTGATTCAATAAAATTATTTTATTTTATTTATTTATTAATTCTCTTAAATTATATATTAGTTAGTTTTATTTGACCTTTTTCTTTTTAATTAAAATGGCTATTTTGTTAAGCTTGAGGTCTTATTTCTCAAAATTTTTTTTTTTTTTTATTTTTATATCGATATTTCGCTCCAATTTTTGTAGCTTCTTCAGGATATAATTATAAATATATATTATAAATTATAAGGCAAGAGGAAAAAAAGGGGGGGGGGGAGCAATGGCATCTTAGGCCTTTAGCTCAAAACAATTAAATTATTTGATTAAATGAATGAATATTTGACTGAATTAATGAAATAGTTCATTGGTTGAAAGCTAATAAAATTTTTCATTGAATTAATGAATGAAATTCTTTCAGGTCGATATTCTGCTTTGGCAGCCTCGACTCATTATTTTTCAGCCCAACCAGAAATGTATGATAGACTCTAACACATACTCTTGTTGAGATGCATTTGATCCATAAGTGAGAGAGAGATACAAAATCACAAGTACACAATGCCCTTGATAGAAACTGTCTTCTACGCTGTGATAGATATTTCTATCAACAATGTCAAACAAAACTCTTTTAGTCGTAGCAACCATTATTCGTTACTACAATCCAAAATTTAATTTTTAAATTGATTTTTTTTAAACATTCGACTTTAACAAGTAAATGTTTTAATTGTTAACAAATTTAGTTCCCACAACGGAAGTCGTTTTATCTAACCCAGAATTTGCTTTATTGGAATTTATATTAAGTTATTTTTTGTTTTTATTTTATTTAAAAATTTTATGCACTTTATTTTTAAATAACTTTTTTTTCCAGCCTCTTGTTTACGTATACGCACGTAATTCATATTTGTTCAACATTATAGTCCTTTCACTCTCTTTTAACATTTTTCTCATCGTGTTAAGTGAATATTCTACCATCTTATCCTGGTATCCAACCAGAATTGATGCCGAACAGGTCTACAAAAATAAATTTCTATTTCTCAAAATTAGAAAATCTAATAACCCTTGCCAAAATTTAATCTTGGATCTGGAGCTACAGTTAAATTAATTCTCAAACGGCTTTTATATTTTGTAAATGTTAAACAAAGGCTTGTGCGCAAAATACACACACACGTTTTAAACACATGTGTGAGTATGTTTCTTAGTTTGCATAAAATTAAAATGTTTTCCTAACGGGCATTAATACAATTACACATGCAAAGGGGCATCCCATAAGCTGCAAACTGCAACGAAACTCATGGCAGTATTAGCAGCATCATTATGTTTTTCAATTTTCATTATGTTCTTGTAGTTATTGTTGTTGGTACTGCTGCTGCTTTTATGTTTTCACTTGCCTGCTGCTTGAATTTACAACTTGTTTTAATATTTTAATTTAGCTTGTAATATTTAGTTAAAAATTTCTTTTTTTTTCTCCTTTTTTTGTTGAAAATTTTATTTCCTACAACTTGTTCGTTCATCATCATGTACTACAACATATAAATTTTATTTTATGTTGCAACTTTCAACTTGCCACTAGTTCCAGCGTTGCTAGGTTAATTTGTTATTGTTACTGTTGTTTCAGTTTTTAATATCATAACAAGCAAAAAAAAAAATTAATTTAGAGTTTTCTACATGTTTACATTGTAAGATTATTAACAAAACTTTTATTTTATGTTGATGTTGATGTTGAAGTTACAAGCGTTGGAGTTGGAGTTGAGTTGAGGTTTAGTGTTGGCAGTGCTACCACGAATATCATGTTCACATTTATGGCCACATCAGCAATAAGTGATAAAAATATTTTTTTGTTAAAAGCTTTTACAAAAAATAATGTTTTCATTTAAAAAAAAATTTTTTTTCACAGTTTAGTAAGATAAAAAAAATAAAATCCTTAAAAAAGTAAAAATAAATTTTTTTTTTTTTTTTTTTATTGATTTTAAAGCAATAACCAGCCTCAACTGAATGGAATAGATCTTAAAATAAACAGAGAATAAATTATTTAACAAAAATTAAAAAAAAGTTGCTTTTCCTCATTGAAATGAATTTTCAATATATTTGATTAGTGATCTGTGGCAACGCCGGCCATTGGATTCGATTACGATCACACTCATAATAATAATAAATATTTCCTTAGCAATTTTACTTTTCTGCTAGAGTTTTTATCGATAAGCCACTACTCAGATAAGCTAAAATAATACTAGTACTCACTGAAAATGACTTCAGATTCTTAAGATGATAATCTAGCGGGCACTGTAGGCGTAAACGTGAGAGTAAACTAGACGCGACCGGCTATTCCTTGGAGTGTAGACACCCTTGGTACAAAATTTCAGAAAAATCCTTTGGAAAACAAAAATTTGTATAGCGCTCTATCAAACAAACACAAAACGCTAAAAAAGTTTCCTACTGGCTTAATAACACCAACTTAAGTTTTTGTTTTATGTATGAGAATTTGCACGTTTTATATGCCAATTTTTTCTATTTAAAAGTTTTCACCTTTTTCTTTCAGAATTTAACATTTTATAGGTTGAAAACAAAATCCTTTGGCGTTTTAGAAAAGCACATTTACAAATCGTACATTTTCTTTTAACAATTTAACTTGTTTTTCTATTTTTTTTTTTTATTTCAACTAATGCTGGTTGGTTGTTTTATCTTGTCAAAATGTAAAGCAAATCTTTTGCACAAAAAAAAAACTTTATAGAAAAAAAAAAGCAGCAAAACTTATACAATTTTGTTCTTTGTTTGTTATGAAAAGAAGCACTGAAAAGCTGGAAAAAAATCCGACAACATATTGCTGGCTTCAACAAAATGTGGCAAATGAGTTTTGAAACGTGTGTGTGTGTACTGGCAGTTATCTGTAAAAAATTATTTAAAAGAATAAGCAAAAAAAAGCAGCTAAAAACAAATGAAAAGTTGTTTCATTTACAAACAAGCAAAGAAAAGGTGGTGGTGGCTCTTACAAAACCGCATGAACAAACTGAACAAAAAAAAAACAACAAAAATTTATAGATAAAGTTCAATTTTTTATTAGACAACCTGACATACAAAGTCCATAAAGTTGTAGATAAAAAAAAGTTTAAAATGTTCTTTTATGATTTAGATCAAATAAAATCGTTTAAATTTTGCTCAAGTTAAAATCTGGGATTTAAAGTTGCAAAATGGCAAATGAAACCGAAAGATGTTTATCAAGCAAAATGTCTGGGCACACAGACTGCCAGCACTTGAAAATGAAAATAAAAAATAAAAAAATATTAAAGGGAAAAAAATTTATGTTAAAAAAGGAATCTCATATTCGGGCTTAGCAATTACAATATTGTGTCTGCCACACTTATTTTTTGATTTAGATAAATTTTTAAGATTCACAAACCTATTTTTTAACCCAATACAAATGTGCACAACTTGTACAGATAATTTCCAAGGATTAAGTTTAGACTACATGAGCCTGATTTAACAACTTTAGCTGACAAGTTCAAGTTCGTTAGCATTTAGATTTCTGTTATTGAAAGCAACTTTTATTTAGTGTAGATCTTGTTTTTTTTTTTATTAATTCTTTTTTTCAATTTCTTTTACTTATGCTATATTTTCTACACAGAAGATATGCTTTCATCAAAGAATTTAATTAAAAAAATTAATGAAAACTTTAATAAATTTCAGTTAAAAATTTAATCAAAATGATGAATTAAGTATTTTCATTAAAAATTTAATCAATATCGCAATTATCAATTAAGAGTCTTATCAAAACCATAATGAAAATAATCTCTAAGCATTTGAAATCTCAAACTTGGCTCAGGGGTTCTGTAATTATATAAATCCTATGAGGTTCGTGCTCTTTAATAGTTTTCTAGTTTTCTTTGGGACACTTCCTTCAAAATAATATTCAGGTTGTGTTGTAGATTATCGGCTGAGTCAGTCTGCAAGGCAATATTGTCAGCAATCTCTTCTTATAAAAAGTTCACATTGTACGAGCACATGCTCCCATTGTGAACTAAACAGACAAAGACTTCGGCTTCACTAACACCTTCAATAATCTTAACTTCCCTGAATTTCGTATTCTATATTTGCGGTAGACATTGTAAAAACTGAAAATTCGTTAAACATTTCATTAGTAAGTTTTATTTGACCTTTTTCTTTTTAATTAAAATGGCTATTTTGTTAAGCTTGAGGTCTTATTTTTCAAAAATTTATTTTTATATCGATATTTCGCTCCAATTATAAATTAATCAAATTATTAATTAAATAATAAAAATAAATTTTTGAAAAATAAGACCTCAAGCTTAACAAAATAGCCATTTTAGTTAAACATTTCATTTAAAAAGTACTCTTCCCATTTGAGTTCACTGTTTAACCGATTCAATTAATAAAAACTAACCAGTTTCACATTAGATTTTAAAGGTGCGATCATAGCCCATAGTGATAATAATAAAAAAAACTAATCAAAATAATTTTATAAAAATTTTTTAATTGAAATCATAAATAATTTATTTAAAAATTTAATCAAAACAACAACAAAATTTAATACAGCCAAATAAAAATATATTCAAAATGATTGACTTAAAAATTTATTCAAAACTGATAAAAAAATTTTTTGATTTAATTAAAAATCTCATTAAAATGTTTAATAAAAATTAATTGATTCAATTAAAAATTTAGTCAAGCTACTGATGAAATATTTAATTGCTTTGATTAAAAATTTAATCAAAAACCAAATTTTTTAATTAACAAAATTAAAAATTAATTGAAAATGATAAAAAAAAATTTTATTTTAAGCAAAACACTTCATCAAAGTAATTAAAATTATTATATTAAAAATTAATTCAAAACAAAAAATTTTTTTATGTAAGCAAAAACTTTATCAAGATGAATAAAAAACTTAATTAATTCAATTAAAAATATCGCCAAAATAATGAAATATTTCATTGTTTCATTAAAAATTTCGTCAACAACTCAATTTTTTAATTAACAAGTTGAATTCATTGAATTAAAAATGATAAAAATTTAATTGATCTAATTAAAAACATTATAAAAATAATGAAATACTCAATTGTTTCGATTAAAAATTTCATCAACAAACCATTTTTTAATTAACAAGTTAAATTGATTGAATTAAAAATTAATTGAAAATGATAAAAAAACATTCTTTTTTATTTAAGCAAAAACTTGTAGATTAAAAAATTTAATTGATTCAATTAAAAATATAGTGAAAAACTCAATTGTTTTGATTAAAAATTTCTTCAAAAACACAATTTTGATTTTTGACTGAATAAAAATTGATTAAAAATGATAAAAAATAATTTTTTTTATTAAATTAAAAACTTTATCAAAATTATTAAAAAATTTAACAACTACAATTAAAAATGCAATTAAAATGATTAAATTCAAAATTAATTCAAAATGATTAGTTTTATTTTTATTTAAGCAAAAATTTGGTGATTAATTAATATGCAATTGTTTTGATTAAAAATGTCATCAACAACACAATTTTTTAATTAATAAAAATTTATTCAAGATGATAAAAAAATTTTTAATTAAATTAAAAACTTCACAAAAATTATTAAAAAAAATAATCAATATCACAATTTTTTAATTAACATGTTTAATTGTCTGAATGTATGCAAAGTGAAAAAAAATTTTTTTATTTAATTAAGAACTTCATTACAAAATTTAATTGATTTAAATAGAAATTAAACTAAAATTATGAACAAAACTTAATATTCAAAATAATTAAATTAAAAAATTTATTAAGAATCATTAAAAAATTTTAATGATTTAATTAAAAATTCAACTAAATTCGATTAAAAATTTAATCAACATCACAATGTTTTTTATTAACGTGTTTAATGGGTTTAACATTTTACTCTGTGTTTTTATTTTTTTTTTTCTAGAAACTCTTACTGTCCCAGTTACTTTAACTTACACAATCCCTTTCTAATATTGAAAAATAAAAAAGAAAATCTTACGTAAGCAAATAAGTTCCACTAGATTATGCGATTAAGCATGACATGATTTTTATTTTTAATACATTTTTTCTCCTCTCCAAAATTACTTTGTAAATGTAATTTTTATTGTGATAGAAAGAAAGATTTTTTTTAAAATAAAAATACGGGTAAAACAGCAATTCACATTAGACCACATTAAAAAGATACCGTGTACACAGTATTAAGTATGAATGTATGTTATTTATTATTGACTTGTGAGGATCAGGATGAGAATAAAGAAAAAATGATGATGACTAGATACCCAGCAATTTACCAAAGGGAATCAGCTGTAAAGATTGCATGGAGTCAACCAACCGAACAAACGACCCAGCAACCTGGTTCTGATTTTAAACTTCTCTGAAGGCTTTGTTTTTCATTATTCTTTATTTTTTAAGCGTTAAGCAGATATTCCAGTGTGTCAGTTATTTTCTTTTTTTTTTTTTAATTTATTTTTGTATGAATGTTTTGATAGCTACCTTGTTTTGTGTTGTCTTTTGATTGGTTTGGTTGGTTGTGGTACATCGTTTACAAAAATAGGCTGAGCTGTAGGTATGTATGTTGCTAATGGTTTATGTTTAAAAGCCCAAAAGGTTTTTATCAATGTGTAGTTGTTGGTGCAAGGGGATTAAATCAACAGCACAAATTATATTTAAACATTAACATCCCTGAACGCAGCCATTATTGTTGCTTTTTTTTATAAATTTTTCTGTTTCTTTTTTTTATTGAAAAGTCCATTTGTTTCTCAAATGTAAATGTGTAGTTGTTGAATTTTTGTAAAGCCACATTCTCATAAATTTACAATTCGCTATGATACAAGCCTGTTTGGTTGTTTGTTTCATTTTTCCTTTTTTGTTGTTTTCTTTGTTATTAAACATTTTCAACAAAATGTTGTTGCCTTGAAATGAATTGGTTTTGTTTTTATTGTTGTTTTATAATGAGCCATGTAAAACATGTTGTCTTACATGCCAATTTTTATATTCGATGATTTTTTTTTTAAATATTTTTCTTGTTATTATTTTCATTTTGCTGCCAGCAGTTTTCTCAAAAAGAAGACATAAAAAATGGAATATGATATGCAGCTCAATTCAAATAAACTTGTTTTTAATTTATTTAATTAATGAATAAAAGAACCTTTTTTTCTTTTTCCAAAGAAGGCCTATTGTATGACAAAAACATTTAATCAAATTATTTTTAATTTACTTAATTTACACTTTTATTAAATCAATACACAGAATAAGGAATTGCAGCAGATATAATTTGTTTAAAAATTGTCATAGTGATTAAATTTTTAATTGAATTAATTAAATTATTAATCAGCAACGTAATTTTACTCAGTAACCTACAGAAATCCAAAGTCAAATCGTTAGATTCAATATCCAGCAAAATTCTAAAGAAAATTTAAAATTATTACACAGAAAAAGGCTGGAATTTCGATTGATTTTATTCGATATTGAATGCCGCAATTTGTACTCAGAATATTGATAAAAAATTAACAAATTTTTGAATAGATTTTTAATGTGTGTGAAGATAATTAAATAATTTTTTTTTAAAAATATCGCATGAGATAAAAAAAATTTCCATACATATAATTCACATATGTACTGAATTTAAAGGGGTTTATAGAGAGATGAAGCCATTCTCGCCAAGCCCTTCTATCTCAAGGAATGACACCGAATGGAAAACAATCACAATGGATAGGGCTATCATCCTGGGTATAAACTTTCTCCTAATTGTATTTGTGAAATTTTTTAGAAAACGTTGAAAATTTCTCTTAGTACAAAAATAGCATATAGCATATGTGGTCTCTGAGGAATGAAGGCTACTGTGGCCAAACTCTTCTATCTCAAAGAATCAGATTTAATGGAAAACAACTACAAGGAATACGGCAATTATTCTGGGAATACAGTATTTTTCAATTTTATTTGTGAAATTTTTTAGAAAACGTTGAAAATTTCACTTACTCTGAGGGATGAAGGCTGCGGTGACCAAACCCTTTTGTCTCAAGGAGCTGTGGTTGTTTTTTATTAGATACCATTGTTAGATATAGAAGCGTTTGGTCATTTCTCTATAAGCCCCTTTAAATTCAGTACATATATGAAGAATATGTTTTGAAAACTTTTTTATCGCATGTGATTTTTAAATAAAACGTATTTAATTTGACGTATTTATCTTCATTTACATGGATTTTGATCAAATTTTGTTTGTAATCTATGTAGGTAGCAACATTGAAGACAAACTTTAATATTGTTTTTATATTATATTTTAAAGAATTTTTTAAAAATAAAGTTTTGGAAATTTTCTTCAAAAAATATACATTTTCCTGAGAGAGCTTCTAAACTATAGGACTGCTTAAACATTGATAAAGCATAACATAATTTAATTTAATTTAAGTTATTTCTCTCCCTTATGTGTTTTTGTAAATTTAATCAGACAGCTGATTTTCGAGTTATTGCAAATTATATGGCAGAAGCTCCCAAAAAATTAAGTAGACAGTTGTAATCAGGATATCGAGTATGTTAGAAATCAGTTTAGTTTATAGGTCTGGGTAAAACTTAAAGTGAAAACTAAATTAACAAACTCCTGAAAAAATAAGTCAAAATAATGTAATTTCATTATATATTTTGCTAATTTTTATTCTTTTTTTGTTGGTTTTTTGCTGCTCTAAAAGAAAAAAAAACGAAATGATTTATATTTTGATTAAAAGAAAAATACTCATACATATTAAATATTTCTCTGTTTGAAAACTTTTTCCTTACGATATAAATATCAACAATCCTTTTCTGGTTTTATTGCATTCAAAACAGCAGCAAAAAAAAAAAAACTACTTTGTAACTCAATTCCCAGAATATTTTCGGTAGTTTTAAAAGAAAAACACAAACAGACAGCCATCCCAGTTGAATATATTTTTTAATACGTTTGTCAACATTAGGGAGATGATTACATTCACATCAAGCTAAGCTAATCAAAGTGATAAAGAGAGAGAGAGAGAGAGATAATAGCATACATCTTTTTCTTTATTAAATGAAAATATTATGATTTTAGTTTACTCAATTCATACTGTTTTTCTTTTTGCTTTTTTGTTTGTCATTATTTCAACTTACACAATATTTACTTTCATGTTTTATGTCATATTTTACAGCATTTATTAGTTGTGGAAATCGCATCAACTTTTCAAGTTGTTGTATAGGGCAGAGTCATACAGATGCCACAATATTTTATTTCATTTTTTGTTGCTACTAAAGAAAGTGTAATACTTGATTAAAGCAACCCTACTAATTGCTTGTTTTAACTTTAAACTTATTTTTATTTTTAGTGTTTCTTTTTTGGCAACATAAAAAGATAATGAACAAGCAAGCATACCTAAAATAAAAAGAACATGCCACAAATTTGTATGTGTTACAAACTCATTATGTTGCCATCTTCTAAATTATAAAACAAAAGTAAATATTAAATGAAATACATAAAGTGAAGCAAGTCTGTTTAGTACACTTAAGACTATTTTGTCAGCTTAACATTTAATAACCTATTTGAATAGCTTGTGTCCACAAAAAATAGGACAGTGCGCACCTACTGTGAATATCTGCAACAGGATTTTTTTTTTATTTTTTAGAAAACTATATGTTTTTGTTTGGTTTTACCCGGCAAGGTTGTTTATTACGTAGGCTGGTATCCTTAGAAAGTGTGTACAGCAATTTTTAGAAAAATCCTTTAACAAATAGAATTTTAATTTTAATCAAATAAATACAGCCATTCACTACTTTCTAAAATGGCTTATGCCTTTGCCAGCATTATTATCAGAGGCTAACAACAAAGTGATAAATAAAATAAAATGAGTGAAGATAAATCTGCCGAGTTAAATAGGTTTTAACGTAACCCCTTACGGTATTTAATATTTGTAAATATCTTTTCAGTATTTATGGCATATTTATAAATATGTTTAGGAGAACTATAAGTGCATGGGTACAAATATGCATAAACACGTTGACTTCTCAAAAAGACTACGGGATGGGACATATATCATTCTAAAGGGGAGGTTGCCTAGACTTGTAATCTACCGCACAAACACTTTGGACTATTTAAAAAATTTTTTTTAAAATCCCTAATACCCCAGTACTGTTGTTCTCAAGGATTTTGGGCAGTTTTCGTTTTGCATCATAAAATAGAAACTACAAAGTTTTCAGAAAATGTTAAAACACTATAGAATAAATCCTTTTTTGATTTTGGTAATTTTCATACGCAAAATTGGGAATGGTACCTCCTCAAAGTGGGGAATGATAAAAATCCCTCAAAGCAACAGCTCTGAAGTATATGAAAATTTCAAAAAATTTTTAAAAATAGTCCAAAGTATTTTGCAAGTATTTGGGCAAGAGATTACAAATCTAGATGACCTCCGCTTTAAAATGATATAGGTTCAATCTCGCAATATGCTATGGTTCGTTCGGAAATTACTTTGGATTATTTTGAAATTTCCATATACCCCAGTGCTGTTGCTCTAAATGATTTTAGCAACTTCGGAACGAACCGTTAAAGATTGTGGGATGGGACTCATATCATTTTAAAGGGGAGAAGGTCTAGATTTGTAATCTACCGCCCAAATAGTCAGAAGTTACTTCAAATAATTTAAAATTTTTTTTTGGAAATTTCCCTATAACCCTTCCATTTATAATTCTTTATAAGAGGTCTGTGTGTAAATTTATTAAGATGATGTACTTGTTTATGTCTACCACCGCTTAAGTATTGAATTGTAAAAAAGAAAAGAAAAAAACTGCCACTCTGCCACAAGTACATACTTTTCATGATGTTGCCGCTGCTTGCTACTCCTTTTAAAGCAAATGATGCTGCTGATGTTGATAATGATAATGACGGTGAGTTTAAAAATAATAAATGTTTAAGTTGTAAACTATTGAAGTTTATAGAATTTTTGTTCCTTTTATTTTGTATTTTTTTATTATGAAACACAGCAAGCACAGACGGCTCTGCTGTCGGATGTAGCAGGAACACACAACTGCTGGTAGTGTAGCAATTCTTACCACTTACATACACTAATGTTGGAATGTTTTTTTTTTTCTCCATCTTTCTTTATTTTAATAATGATAATGTTCATGTTAGTTGTTGCCTTCTGCCTTTGTAGTTGATTCTAATGACTAGTGACTCAAGCTGTATAACGTTTATGTTTTTATTCATAATTTAGATTTTCTAAAAGTGCTAAAAATAAAATTACATCAACGTAAAGGAAAAACTAACAGCATAAAGGATATTTTTCAATGACAGACAGCTTTTCAAAACTGTCATGGTTTTCCAACAAAAAAAATAAATAGAAAAAATATGTCCGCATTAATTTTGGTTCGTTTAATTTATACGGGGCGTGCTTAATGTCATGTTGACTATTTGCCTTCATGTATGTCTGTTGTTTGTATTTAACTAAATTTCAACATGTGTTGCTGTTGGAAACAAACAAAGAAACAAAATCATTTCACATACGGCTTTCAAATGTTCGAAGCCTATTTATCGTTTGCGTGTAATGTTTGTTGTACACGAGCCGTTTTTGCTGTTGCCTTTTTTATAATTTTCCTGAACGCTTGCAGTTATTTGGCATATAAAACACCAACCATAATTAGTTGATGTGTGATTTTCTGTAATTTTTTTTTATATTTTTCTGCCTTTGCGGCACGGAAAATTTCCTTAGAACTTATCATATCAAGTGTTAAATACAAGAAAAAAATCTGACGATGCTTAATAGGATTTAATTGTAATGACTGATGTGAAATAAAAAAATAACAAATAGATTAAAAAATTGACGATAACTAACTCTCAAACTACATTGAGTCACAACTTAGGTTGTAACAACCAAATTTGTTAACAATAGGAAATACAGTTCTAATAATCAGATTTTTTGATTAGATGCTGCAGTTAAATTTATTATTAAGAGAATTAAATTTTGAGTTCTAGCAAAAATATTTTGGTTGCTACAACTAAAAAAATTCGGTTATCACAACCGAAGTTGCTTTCTGAATGTACAAATGAGCAACTTAAAATAAATGTAAAAATTTTTATTTACTTACATTTCAAAAGGAAACAACCTATACCAAATTTCTATTCCTACAACTATAAAAGTTCTATTCTGACTACCAAAGTTTATTTTCTGTGGCTAAATATGAACAACTTGAAGAAAAATTTTAAGTTTTATTCACTTAAATTTTAAAACAAAAACAAAAAATTTTAAACAGATTTCTGTCACTACAACCAAAAAATTCGATCGTCATAACCAAATTTTTTTTCTGTGCTAAATATGGATAACTTGAAGAAAAACTTTAATTTTTATTCACCTAAATTTTAAAACAAAAACCGTTTTTAATAAGTTTCTGTCACTACAACCAAAAAATTCGATCGTCATAAACAAATTTTTTTTTTGTTCTAAATATGGATAACTTGAAGAAAAACTTTAATTTTTATTCACCTAAATTTTAAAATAAAAACCGTTTTTAATAAGTTTCTGTCACTACAACCAAAAAATTCGATCGTCATAAACAAATTTTTTTTTTGTTCTAAATATGGATAACTTGAAGAAAAACTTTAATTTTTATTCACCTAAATTTTAAAATAAAAAAAAATTTTAAATAAATTTCTGTCGCTACAACCAAAGAATTCTATTGTCATAATTAAACTCATTTTCTGTGCTAAATATGGATAACTTGAAAAAAAACTTAAATTTTTATTCACCTAAATTTTAAAATAAAAATAAAAAAATTTAATAAATTTCTGTCACTACAACCAAAGAATTCTATTGTCATAATTAAACTCATTTTCTGTGCAATATGAGGAAAATGTTCAAGTTTTGTTTTGCTTAAATTTTAATGCCAGCTAGTTTTAATTAAGTTTTCTTTAGGTGAAATTTCAATCAATCAAAATTACCTTAAGTTACTGAAATTATTTTTTTAATAGATTGATTTAATAATATCCTGAAGAAGTTACAAAAATTGGAGCGAAATATCGATATAAAAATAAATTTTTGAAAAATAAGACCTCAAGCTTAACAAAATAGCCATTTTAATTAAATAAAAAATTAATTTTTGTTTATTTTTTATTAATTTATTTATTATTAAACAAAAATATTTTTTTGTTGAATTTGGCTGTAAGTATTTTGGATATGATTTCATTCAATAGATTTTTTCAATGGAGTTTCTAGCATTTTTGTCAGGGACATCAGTTTTTGACTGGCTGAAGGGAAAACAAACCCAGATCTCAATTATGCTCCAAAAGTAAATAAAATACTTAAGTTTTCTCTCACTTTTAAAGATAAAATATTAGCATCCCTCATTTATATATTTATGATTAACTGGCTGATTGTTTTATGTAACTTTAGTGATCACATTTTTATTTTAAGCTAAAATTTGATAATAGACCACAGAACTTACCGATTTAATTTTATTTTAAATCAAATGAGCCAACCCCTCAATCAATTATATTTATTTTCGAACAATTTATCTCAAAGACTGTAGCTAATTTAGTACTCCAGTTAAACGCTAAGATAACCTGTTAGTTACTACACATAAAGACTTTTCATGATAATTTTTTAATAGAAACACGTTGCTTTTATTTTTGTAGAGAAATACAGATTTTAACTAACGCTTAACTTTTGATTGATTATATTTGATTTTATCTTTTGTTTCATTTAATTTTCTCTGGCTAAGCTTCAATCAATTGTCTGTTAAGCATTTTTCTAGAGGCCATTCTTTGGTTTTAATTCTTTCAACTCTTCGTTTTAAATCATTTTCTTAAAACAATTTCTGTAATTTTAATTGCCTTCTATAAGTGTTTTAGATTTCCATTTGAAATATGAAAACAATTTAAATTTCTTTTAATTAGAATTCCTAAAATTGCAGTTGTGAATTTTATACACAAACAAAAAAATTATTTTTCTAAAACAAACAAACTATTTGCAATTTGATTAAGCTAAAACGAAAACAATTTCAAGTTAAAAATTGTAGTTTGAAATGAATCTCATCATAAGGAAGACAAGCTGAAAAATATTCTAGGAAAATAATTTTACTCAATCGTAAAGCCATCACATTAAATATTTCTTAAACAAATAACTTAAAAATGCAATTTTGTTAAGTAAAACATTTTTTTTAATTCTTTTTTAGAAAATTTTAAGGTAAAATTTTTATTAAGTTGTGAGAACTAAATTTGTTTCTAACCAAAAATTCGGTTGTGAGAATCAAATATTTTAGTTGTAGCAACCACAATTGTTCAAAATTTATTTTTATTAAAAATATTTCTAGCTGTAACACTAAATTTTTATTGTTATGATTAAAAACTTCAACTATCACAACAAAATTTTTGATTGGAAACAAATTTAGTTCTCACAACCGAAGTTGTTTTCTTAGTGTACGGTCGCACCACACAAATATTTGCCGAAATAAGCGTAGCCGCTACTTTTTGGCAAAAATTTTTAGTTTTCTTTATATAATTCAATAATGCAAGTGTGTTGCATTTCTAATCTAAACGTATGTATGTACTTAGATGACATAGTGGTTATGCTGGTTTCGAAATATGTTTAAAAAAAAAAAATTAGAATGAGAATTTTTTAAGAAAAGTTTTTGTCTTCGCAAGGAATGGTATATGAGGGTCTCTCATCTTCGCATTCGATATCGAGCAATTTTTATTAAAATTTTAAGTGATTTCATTCCAAGAGGATTATATTTTTGTTTACAAAGAATTTTTACATTCTTTTTGATAAAAAACAAAAACAAAATCATAATCAAATTATCCAACAAATTCATGTACTCCCACTACTTCTTGTCAAATGCAACTTAGTTGTTTTGTATGATAAAGTTATTTAGAGTTTTTTTGTATTTGTTGCTGTCCCCACACATTTTTCTCTATGTCCCTTTTTAGTTTTTTTTTTTTTGTCATTGATTTCTTTCAGTACTCGCACTTGCTCATTTGCTTTTGCACTTCTCTCAATATTTGCAAATAAACGTTTGTTTAACTGTTGAGGAAATTGTGTGTGTGTTTGTGCATTTTCTTGTGCGAGATCGTGTGTGGTTTGTGTTGTGTCTGTTTCTATTTGAGCATGTTTGAGCCCTGTTATACACAAGCATGCATTTTATTTTTGCATATTATGCAGATTATTATTATGGTCAGATGTACAGAGAAAAAATACATTTTTTTTTAAATACTCGTATTGTATTTTTAAAATTTTTTTTATGTAGTGTGTTTGTATTTGTATTTGTATGTGTTTTTTAGTAGTACTCTTTACTACAAGTACTTTCAATAATACATAATTGAGTAAGTGTATGAGTGAGAGGAGGAGGGAGTTTATTTGTGTGGCATTTTTAAGTGATTTTGATCCATATGCATAAGCAGAGGTACACTTGCCACCTAGTTAGTAAGTAGATGTATTTACATGTACTTACTTGCATACATATTTTGCATTATTTTATTTTTTTATGTTTTCATTCTTTTGTGTTGGATGTGCTAACTATTGACATGATTTATTTGAGGTGATTTTAAGTTTAACTGGGTTTTTTTTTTATTATTTTCATTGCTTGAAAACTCCTTAGTTAGTCTAGGCATACACAGGACAATATTTTTAATTTTTAATTCTCTTGTGATATTGACATTCATGGGATTTATGAATATTTCCAAGGAATTTTTCCCTGGGAGAATTTTGGTTTTTGGAAGAAAATTTTCTAAATCAGATAACTTGCCATGTTAAAAAAGGGAGAAATTTTGTTTATAATAAGAGGAAAGGGAAAAGTGAAAAAACTCCAGGGGAATTTTTATTCATAATTGGGCTGATTATGTCTATACAAAAAAATTGGTTTCGAGAAGCTTAGCATGCTTTTCCAAAATCAATTTGAAAGTTTTTTTCTTGTTTGACAATTTTAAAAGGTAGAGAATTGCTAAGAACGAGTTAACCTTTACAGTCTTCTCTCTCTGCCACTAAAATTTGCCGTGTGTGCTAACGCACCCAACTAAGTGATTGAATTTTCTTCTTATTTAATCACAGAGAAATCAATTACATTTATCAACTGCTCTTTAAAAAATGAAAAAAATTTTTTTTTTAATTAATTACTTCCGCTCCGATTTTAATAATTTTTTTTTGGATGTAATCTTCATTATTAGACTGCATAGGTGCCGCGAATAAATAAAATTAAAGGCTTAAAATAGCACCTGAGTCACTCAATGTATTTTCTGGTGAAGAAAAATTTCAAATTTTGGCTGAGTCAAAATGAGATTAAAAATTATAATGCAAGTCTAGAAATTATGTGTGAAAAAAACTCGATATCGATTAA
This sequence comes from Thelaira solivaga, assembly GCA_947397855.1. NCBI lineage: Eukaryota > Metazoa > Arthropoda > Insecta > Diptera > Tachinidae > Thelaira > Thelaira solivaga. The sequence goes on from OX377614.1 coordinate 7,692,018, forward strand.
GTGTAAAGCTACGGTCGCATTAAACAAATATTTGTCTAAATAAACTATATTAGCTACATATACGTTCTTTTACATTCAAAAAAAAAAAAAAAAAATAAAAAATAGCTGTCGCTAACTGACGCTAACACTGTTAATTTTTAGTATTTAAAATAAATTCTTACACTACATCTAACCAAGCCTTTGATAAACAAAAAAGATGTACTGTAGGTCACTTAATATTTTTTTTTTTCTGTTTCAGGGTTTTTCATACAAACAGCAATCAACAAGAGAGTTTAAATATTCTTTTTTTTTTAATTTTTCTTTTCTTTGTGGACCTCATTTAGGACGGTTTAGTATAACAAAAAAAATCCTTTTTACTTCTAAATCCTTCAGCAAATAATTCAGTGCTTTAATTTACATCTTCCAAAAAAAAATCATTCTTTTTTAACTAAAACAGTTGTCTAATAATTTCAGTATATTATTCGATCTTATAAATTTATTATTAGTAAATATTATTCAAGCTTAAGATCTCAATGAAAAACTTGTTTTTATTTTAATTTTAAAATATTTCGACTTTCTTTAAAAGGTCTTTATCAAATTGGAAAATTAAAACAAAAACAATTTTTTCATTGAATAATATTTACTAATAATAAAAAAATTTTCTTTAGTATGAGTATATTTGCTATATTAATTAATTTTGGAAAATATTTTATTACAAAAAATATTCAAAAATATTTAAGCATGAATACCTGATAAATTCTCTCTTAAGTTTATTTTAAAATTCGTTAGATTTATCTTGTGAAAAAGGGAATATTTAATTCGGCTTAATTCTATAACTTGTTTTCCTTTCTTTGTGTTTCTTATTTTTGAAAAGTGTGTGGTCACTTAATTTTTATAATTTTTTTTTTTTTTTTGACAATAAGAAAAAAATATGTCATTAAACATACAGACACAGTAGTCTACACAGTAGGTTCATTATAGCCAATGAAAGGCACCCAGGTAATAAATTAGTAAAATTACAATAAGAGTTTTAAGAATTAGCGCTAAAATAAAACAAACAAAAAAAACATGAAGGCACACAAAGTCTTAAAATATTTTGGTGATATTTTAACGGAAATAATGACATAATTTTTGTGCATGATGATTGTGCCACCGTTAAGGAGAAATAAAAATAAAATAAAAGAAAAATTGCACTATCAAGTTTTGACAGCAGGGATTTCTTTTGTTGAAATGAGTTTTATGAAGTCTTAAAAAAAACAAAAAAAACAAAATATTAATTAAGTAAAATATCAATGATGTTAGTCATCGAATAGGTGTTAATTTCTTGAACAGAAATAATAAATCAACTCGTTTAAGCTTCTATTTCTGGTAATCCACTACTGCTACTAATAATAGTACTATTGCTACAACTATTTTTATTGATGCTACTGCTTTTGGTACAAATTCTGCAATTGTTACTGTTTTTTTTTTCAATTTATTTTCATCCATGCATAGTTTTTTAAATCAACTTTTTACATTATTAAATTATATTAAATTTAAATTTAAACTATTAATGTTGCAAGTTTTAGTACTGCTACTAATATTTTCACTGTTAGATATGTTTTTTTTTAATTCAATTCAATATTTTCTGCTACTCACTGTTAAAACTTTTGCTACTGCTGTTGCTTTTGCAACTTTTACACATTTCAATTCAATTCATTTTATTTCTATACTTTTTGCTACATACCAAATTTTTTTTACTATTATTGCTATTACCACTGTTAGTAATTCTACTATCATCATTACTATTGTTACAACTTGTATTACTGGTACAGCTATTACTTTTGTTACAACTTCTGCAACTACAATTCTCACTATCATCCTTACAACTCTTACTACTGTTACTGCTTTTGCTACTTTTATAAATTATATTGCTGTTCCTTTTGTAGCCACTGTTACAAATTCTACTATTTATTGCTATTACAACTATTGATTTTGCTGCTGCCATTATTATAGTTAAAACTGCTGCTAAAGCTTTCGCAACTATTATACTATTGCTACTGCTAGTAGTATTGAGCCTGTTACAACTTTTACTACAGCTATTTTGATAGCTACTGCTGCTACTTCTTATACTGCTTCTAATATTGCCATAGTTACAAATACTATTGCTACTGCTACAACTTTTATCATTGCTACTGCTATCATTAGTGTTATAAAATTTACTACTGCTTTTACTACTACTTTTACTATTTTCACTGCTTTTATTGTTGTTGCTACTGCTGCAACTTTTACCATTGTCACTCCTTTTTTGTTTAAAATTTAGGCAGTGCTATTTGATTATTAGAATTAAATTTTTTTAATTTTATTTTAGCAACCGCAATTTTTTTTTTCGATGCAATTGCTATTGTTACAAGTTCTGCCACTGCTATTTTTCTGCTACAAAAACATTTTAATTCCATTAATTGAGGAGTAATATTCTTAATAATAAAATACTAACTAACTTATTTCAAATTGCTTAATTACCTTATCACAGCTACAATTTCTGCTACTGATATTGCTATTATAACTCTTACAATTTTTAAGATTGCTATTGCTATTGTTACCACTTTTGCTACGGTTTATGTTATTGATATGATTACATGTTTTGCTTTTGTTATTGCTATTATGAAAACTTCTGCTACTGCACTTGGTATTATCTCTGCTACAATTGTTACTATTGCTATTGCTACTGTTACAACTTCCAATACTGCTAATACCATTGCCATACCATAAGTAATACTAAATTTTTATTTACACTCTTGTTGCTATTCGTAAAACAAGTATTTCTGCTGACTAGCTTTTTAGAAATACACCAAAAACTTATTTTTTTTTTTTATTTCTGATAAATTTGATTTAACAAATAAATTTTGTTTGCATACGTGTTTGCTATAAAATATTTTTAAAACGGCAAAAATAACATTAAATCAATCAAATTTTCAGCTCTAAACTGTCATTGATTCCGTCATGTTCAAAAAAATATTACCACTTATTCCATAACGAATCCAATAATAATAAAAAAAAACGTACACGTTCATTAGCTATGATAGCTCTTTGAAGATGAAATGATGCTGTTCACGAGACTGTTTGTGTTAAACAAAATTAACAATCGACATTATTTTGTCACCTGTCAAACTAAATTCATTTATGCACTCATTTATAAGCCATGCAACAACAACGAGGCACAAGTTATAGTATACATCTACATCCACACCTACATGTACATGCAGAGATGTTGCACGTTTAACATTTCTAGATATTGCAGCTGTATCAACGTGCTTTTATATGTTTACGAGGTTGTAGCAGATGAACACAAAGTGTAAATATTAACAAAAATAAAAAAGGGAAAAATGATAAAAAATAGTGCATGTGTATTTGTAGCCAGCCAAAAAATAGCATGTAGCATTACAAAGAAATAAAATTCCAAGTTTTCATTTAAAAAAATGTACTGAATTGTACAAATAAGAAGAAGAAGAAAACTCAGAAACATTTATTAGATATGGGAAAGCTAATATTTTCTATTCTCTGTTTTTTATGACTTTCTTACTTATTTGCCCTTTGAAATAACGCTGAGTTTATTAATGCCCTACAATGCAACTGATAAAGAGGGTACAGAAACTGTAAAATTGATTTGAAATTTAATAAAAGTGTCTTATTTAAACATTGTAGAGATTATCTCTACTACACTATCGCTAGATAACATTAATTGTATTGGGAAAATACTTGACTACAAAAACTTTAAACATAAGCTCTACAGAATTTTAACTTTTTTCTGTTTGCCTAATCTTACACTTTTAAAAGAAAGTAGGTTCAGTATTACAAGTTATCGTTAGCTAAAATTAGAATTTTGGTGAGTAAATAATCGATTATTGGTTACACTTTTAAGTGTTGTCTACAATATCTTAACATTAACATTAAGAAGTCTACTGTAGCAAACAAAATAGAAGACAGGGATCGAACAATCAAATCGTCTAAATATGTTTTCTAAAAACACATAGAAATATTTAAAAAATTGAGTGTTTTCCAAACAAATTCTTTTAGACTATTAGATTGTAGGTAGCTCCTTAAGTCTTAGCTTCGCTGAATAGTCCACAATTTACAATAATTCCTCTCAAAACAACAACAATGATTCTCAACCACACTAAATCTTCTCATGTGGTAATTGAGTCCAAATAACTTTGCAGTCCAGTGTAAAGTCTGATGTAATTGCTGGTGAAAACAACCTCTAACACCATTAAAGTCGACAGTATGTTGCAGAGAGATGAGTAGTTTGAGTTCTTGATTTCTATATCCAGGATGCTGTGTTTAGCAATCTGGCGTTACCTTGTTTTTTGCATACAAACAATTTATGAACAAAGTTAATTCCTGTTGTAATTAGACCATCAGTTTGCTGTTGTGATGATGTTTTGTATTTTATTTTTCTTTTTTGTTTTTAGGATTTTGCAATTTCATTTCAGTTAGTTAAAATTACTTTTTGTCTATTTATTTATGCGCTAGTCCAGCAACAAGCAGTCATTTCTGCTGGCCGACTGTTTGTTACACTAGTTTCTTTTTTCTTCTCTCTTTTTTATTCAACTTTTCTAACAATTACATATGTACATCGTATTGGCAACATATGACATTTAGGTGTAAGTGTGTGTACAAGTGTGCACGTTGCCACAAATTTGTCTTTGCAAGTTTTACTTTTAAGTTTGTTTGGCCATTTTGTTAGTAGTTTCATTAACTTAATCTCATTTTACTTTGTAGGATTTTATTTTCAAAATGTTCGTTTGTTTACAGGATAGCCCAAGGGTATGTGTAATTTTCTAAACAAAATGTTAAAATTAATTAAAATTAAAATGTAATTGAAGGAAATTTAAATTACTATTATTTCAACTAGACTTCTACAATCTTAAAGAAAGAAATTTGTAAAAAAAATTTGCTTATTCTATGGAAACTTTTGCATGAATTCAAGGATAAAAGTCCTCAAAAAGTCTAGAGTAACTTTGTAAACACAAGTTTACAAATTTTCACATAAACTATTGGACTGTTTCCTAAGTATTTGAAGCACTGATTTCAAATCTGTAGCTTGTTTTTTCAAATAAGTTTTGGTTTCCCAGATGTTGTGAATTGAAATAAAATTAAATTTTTATTTCTTTAATGCAAGAGGTGACCTGACTGACATCTGTCAGCTTTACTTGACAACTGTTTGTTTTATTTTAATATAAAAATATACGAAATTTTGTCATAAAATGTTTTAAAAATATCCCAAAGGTTCCGATGAAAAATACCATTTTTTATGAAAAATTAATGAATTTTTTATTTTCAAAAAATTATGTAAAATAGAAGAATCTACAATTTTATCGATTTTTCGTGTAATACTTTGTTCATGTGACTTTGTTCACAATTATGTCAATCTATAATACACTAAAAAAACACTATTTTGTTAGAAAAAATGTTGCCATATGTGCTTGCTAGTATTTCTTGAAGTGTTTTTTGGCAATTTTGATGAAATTTTTTTTGAAACGCATGGGACCCGCTTTTACTTCTATTTATTTGAAATAATTTTGTAAACTAAGCCAAATTCACACTGTCATCTCCTTACATAGAAAAATTAGTAAATCGATTAAGCATTTTCATTAAAATAATTATCACACTAAATAAATTTTTAGTTCAATTAATTAAATTTTTTAATACAATCAATTAAATTTTGTAATTCAATCAATTACATTTTTAATGCTATTAATTAAAATCAATCAATTAAATTTTTAATTTAATAAATTAAAGTTTTTTATTTAATGAATTAAATTTTTGAATTCAATTAATTACATTTTTAATACAAATAATTACGTTTTTAGGTCAATCAATTAAATTTTTTAATTCAATCAATTACATTTTTAATACAATTAATTACATTTTTAATACAATCAGTTACATTTTTAATTCAATCAATTAAATTTTTTAATTAAATTAATTACATTTTTAATTCAATCAATTAAATTTTTATTTCAATCAAATAAAATTTTTAATTCAATTAATTAAATTTTTTAATTCAATCAATTAAATTTTTAATACAATCAATTACATTTTTTAATTCAATCAATTAAATTTATTTATTCACTCAATTAAATTTTTAAAACAATCAATTACATTTTTTAATTCAATCAATTACATTTTAATTTTTAATTGAATTAGTTAAATCTTTTAATTGAATTAATTACATTTTTAATACAATCAAGTAAATTTTTTATGCAATTCAATCATTTAAATTTTTTAGTTCTATCAATTACATTTTTAATTCAGTCAATTAAATTTTTTAATTCAATTAAAATAAAATTTTTAATTCAATCAATTACATTTTTAATTTATTTAAAAAAAATGAATCATATTGATTAAACATTTAATCAATCAAATTAAAATTTTTATCAATATGACAAATTTGTTTAATTACCGTATTTTTTTATGTTTGTCGAAAAGTTTTTGTGTTTGACAATTTTTGTTTTTAATAAATACCAATAAAAAACATAATTTATATGCAACACCCTTTAAGATTCTATTCTCATGTAACCTTTTTTACGTAATTTTATCTAACAAACACAACAACGTCATTATCATCAACATTTCTGTGTGATATTTTAGTATTGCAACTCCATTCATAATTTGCTTGATTTCAAGTTGTTGAGGAATCTGCACAACAACAACAAATAATAATATTTTATTCATACCTTTAATGAAAATTAATATGATTACTGTCAATTCATTTATGCCATACGATGAAATGAAATAAAATGAAATTTTGAATTACAAAATTTATTAAATTTATTCTTCTACTTATAACGAACGTACTTGTTATAAGATTTTCCAGAAAATTTCATTTTCAAATTTTATTGCACAATTTAAGTCAGTGATCTACTTTTTTTTGGTAGAAATTATTATAGAAATAAAAAAGTTTACATCAACTGCACACTCTACTCAGTCTTATGTTTGTTAGAAACTATTTACTTACAGGCATGTGTAGATATAAATTACAAAATTGTTAAAAGGACTGCAGTATTTGCATTCATTTAATTATTTAGGTAAAATTAAAACTTGAAATTTAATAATTTATGGCAGTTTTGTTGCAAATAAAATATTTTTTTTTTACTCAACAATGCAAACAATTGTTAGTGTCTTTGGTTTTTGTTTCAGTGTTTTGTTTAGCAGAACTTTCATTTTCTAGAGATGCAGGTTCTTAAGCGTATTTTGAAAATAACAAAAGTTTGGGTCATCATTGACTGCAATCAACTGTTTTTGTAACTTCTCCTATAACTGCACAATGTTTTCTAGAATCTTTTACTTCACTGCTTCATTTTTTTTTTTTTTTTTTGTAATTTGATAGCAGTGCTGCTCTGTATTTCGAGTCTGAACATTTTATTCGGAAGTGAAAAATTCACACTGTGGTGCATTTTCAGTTTTTGTTTAATTTGTTTTTGCCCATACAACTTCTTTGTATTCCGTGAATTCTTCATTGAGTTGTGGAAAAATGTACAAAGTGAGCCAAGAATTTACGCATGTTGAGGAGTTTTAAAGAAAATTTTCTAATTTATGTGAAAAAACTAAACTCATAATATTTCCTATCAATCAAGTATTAGATCTGGCATGTGTTTTACAACTATTCTTTCCCTCTATTAAAGGGCCACTCTTTCAATTAGGTTTAATTACTTCAAAAACATTTTTTTTCATGAAATTTTTTTTACATATTTGCTTACAGATATATTTTTGTAAGATATGTAAATTTAAATTAAATTAAAAGTAAATATTTAAAACATTTTAAAGAATTTATTTATTTTTTCAACTCTGTTGTTACAGCAAAATATACAAATTGAAATTCAAAACCCTTAACTAAAATAAACAATTTAGAATTAAAATACAAATTTAAATTGTGTCAGAGAAAAAGGAAGATTATAGTTTTGAGTTGTGTAAATGTAAATATACCGCAATCAATCTATTAATTATTATAGAACATTGAAAGATCAAGAAGAGTAGGTGGAGTAGACTCTTGTGCTTTTGTTCTTAGCAGCAGAAAGTACCCTATTTTGTCAGAAAGGCTGGATAGTTGTATAAATACCAGAGGTTAAATCGCTTAACTCGTGTTCGAACAATTCTAATAGACATACAGAGTCTCATGTTAGTGACACAATTGCTAATGATGAAGAAAAAGTGATTTTTTTCGAAAGCGTCAAACCAGCCATCTATTCTGAGAGTAACAGCTTCAATAATCATACTTGATTAGTTGACTTTCTACAAGGAATGGCTATGAATCTGCTGAAAAATGTCATAGAATTATTTATAAAAGGAAAAACAGTATAAAAAGGTAAAACTTTTAGCATTTTCATTTCATTTCGAATGTAATCCAGCAATTACTTTCAGTAATTGTTGCCATAAGGCTTATGTAAGAAGTATCAGCTGTTTGCTGCAGTCATTTATAATAACTTAGAAAACAGAAGGAAACTAAATAGAAAAAGTAATCACTTATACAGGTTGCCTACTTATAAATACCAATCAGCTGATTCGTAACGGAACGGAAAGTACCCTTTATAGACTGGATTATGTGACCGTTACTTTCTCATATGTTCTTTCTCTCCCGCCTTCTCTTTTTCTATCTCTCCTTATATTTTTCCCCCTTTTTTCTTTCTCTCTCTCTCTTTCTAACTCTCCTTATCTGTCTCTCTCTTTCTAACTCTCCTTATCTGTCTCTCTCTCTCTCTCCCTCTCAAACAATTTAAATGCAGATTTTCCGGAGTTTCTTTCTTTCTATTTTAAGGTAATTTTGTTATTTAAAAGAATTTGGTTGCCCTATAGCAATTACTTCTAGCACAAACACAAAAAGCACACACGTAAGCGAACATGAATATGATTGGTTAGGCTACACTGTGGCATGAATTTTTTATTTATTAATTTTTTTTTTTTTTATAATTTCTGCTCTAGAATTCAAGAGCTACAAAATATATATATTTTTTTTTTAATTTCAAAAGTAACTTTTCTAAATATTTTGTTTTTTTTTTTTTTGTTCATGGCCCAGTAGCTAATGTGTTACTAAAACAGAGTAACCGTTGCTATCTAGTGGCTGTTAAGCATAAATTGTGTTAACAAGTTAAACCAACAAGAAGATTTTAATTGTAATCAGGTGTCAATATAATTGACACTAACTTGACAACTAACTGTCGCCAGTAGCCATCAATAATCATTTTCACACACAAATAAATTCGTAAGCCTACTAAGAGGACAAAGAAAAATTTTAGTAAAATATTCAAAATGTTTACAAAATTCTTTATGAATCTGAAAAATAAATTTAACAAAAAGTAATTTTCTTATGGAATTCATTTTTAATAAAAATAAAATTCCCCCTATAAACTGCACTTGTATAAACCACACGATGCGTATGTTAAAAATAAAATGTTAAATAAATGAATTAACAGCTTGAGTTAATACGATATTTTCGGACATGGTCTCACACTTGTATGCAAAGAGTTTATATTAATTGTTGACATGACCACTTAAACTCATTAACACCATGTGTGGAAAACGTAAAGTTCTTTAATAACTTTATTTTGAAAACATGTCTTTCACAAAAAAAAAATAATAATAATATCCTTATATACAAGCAACACCAGAGGGTTCCTTTGTATTAAATGTCATAATGCTTAAGCAGTAAAATATTTTGGACAGTTTGAAATGCGAGCAAAAAAAATTTTCAGTAATAGAACTTTATGTCGTCATGCGGAGTCAATCCGGCATGTTCTTCATATTCATATTTCGTAAACTTGTACAATATTTAAGATGCTTGTCATAAGACTAAAAACAAGTTAAAGTCGGTCATGCTGAATCGTAGACACCCTACGCTAAAATGCATACAAAAGTACTTTCATAATTTTAAATTAATAAATTTTTCTTCAATAATGAAAATTTAATTGATTAAAAGAAGGAAATTAATTGTTTTTTAATTTAAAATTCTTAAATTTTGCTTAAAAAAATTTTTTTTTCATCACCACTGCTACGATATCTTTTACACAAGTCAGTCTCAAAAGACTTAAAAAAATTTTCTTTTTAGTCAATTATGGCAAACCTTTTTCAAGCAAATCCCTTATATGTTTTCTTGCCTCTTAAATTTAGTAAAAAAAGAAGTTTGAGCTAAAAAAGTAAATTGGAGATTTGAAATGAACGCCTTAAAATTCTTTGAAAACAGCTTTTACTGACTTTAGTCCTCAGCCATGTTTAGTTGTGTAACCAAACAATTTGTGTCTTCGGTAACAGTTTTAGATTGCAACAATTATTATGTTGCATTGACCATAAATTTAACATCAGCTGCATCTGTACAGCCGCTGCAACGAATATTTAGCAATAGCAGTTAATAGTAAATTTGTTTTTAACCACTTTGCGTTAATTTAAAAAAAAATTAAAAAAAATTAAAAAAAAAGATAATAAAACTTTATTTTTTGTTAAAAGAAAATGTAATTTTCCTGTGGGGAAGTGAATCAAGAGTTAAATATGTTTTTGATTTATGGCATATTTATCAAGTACGTCTTATGTCATTAAATATTTCTAAATATGTTTAGAAGAAATATGAGTGCATAGGTAGAACTATGCATAAATACTTTGATTTCTGAACAAGATTACGGGATGAGGCACATATAATTTTAAAGGGGAGGACATCTAAATTTGAGACAGATTATTTCTAAAAATTTTTAAATTTCCCTATAAAAGAGTGAAGATTACGGGATGGAACATACACCGTTTTAAAGGAGAGGTTCTTTAGATTTGTAATCTGTCTTTTAGTTACTCAGAAAATACCTTAAAGTATTTTTAAAAATTTTTTAAAATTCACTTATACTTCAGGGATTTTTACAATTTCCAAACAAACTATAGAAAATTATCATTTTAAATAGGAAATCATCTAGATTTGTAATCTACATTTAAAGTAATTAAACAATTTATGTGTAAAGTAATAAATTTGCCAACTTGCCTCGAAATGAAATGAATTTTAAATAAAATGCACATTTATAAAATTAAATTAAAAGAAAACAAAATAAGGAAAAGAGCCGGACGCACGAGACCGGGCAAAAACATCTGGCAATAAATAAATCTACTTGTTCTAATAATTAAAAAGTCCTCGCAATTTTTAAAAAAATTTTCTAAGGGAATTTTTTTTAGTTTTCGTCTAATTTTGTCTCCTTTTTCTGTCACAAAAAAAATTTTGTTTTATGGAAAAAAATTTTTTTTTTAATTTGTACCGGCTGAAAAGTTTTCAGAGAATATACATAATTGGACTTAATACTCTGTAGCTTAATTTACTTTTTGCTTTAAATATTTTCAATAAAATAATTTTTTTTTTAATTTTTTATTATGCAGGAGCACCTCTTTCAAGCCTCTTAAAAGAGTAAATAAATTATAATTATTCCATTGAAGTGTATTGCTGTGTTAAATTATTTTATATATATTAAAACAAAAACTAAACTTACCTTTATGTATTTAATTAACATATGCCATTTATTTATTTGTTGTTTTTTTTTTTATTTTGTGATTTTAAAAACGTTTATTTCAGTTTGTCTGCCTCAAGTGCTGTGGTGGCCGTTGGCTATTTGAGTGGCTGGTATAGTTTTAATTTATTATTTTTTAATTTTACATTAATTAAACAAAACAAAAAAGAAATCAACCTCACTAGTATCCTTGTTAGGGCTATAAATCATTTGTGTGTTTATTAAAAAATTTTCCAATTTCATTACAAATTTATTATTTTAATTTTCAATTTCTTTTTGTTGTTGCTTTCTATTTTTTTATTTTATTTATTTAGTTTGCTGTTTTATTGCGCCTTTGTTTTTTTTTATTTTTTGAAAATTATTGCAGGATATTCACGAAACGTACCAAGGCACCATGAAAAATACAATTTTATTTAAATTTGTTGAGTGAATAATAATAAAATACAATTTGTGTGTAGCCAAAGGCTAAAATATATAAAAAACCGGCTACTTGGGTTTTTGTTGTTGTTGTTAGTGGTAGCACAATGCTGTTGTTGTTGTTGTATTTATTTCTGCTGTGTTTATAGGTTGCTGGTGATGATTGCTTGCGTGTTGCAATATAATTTGTTGCAGTAGACGAGGGTTTTTAAAAATAACCTTAAATATAACAAATGATGTTTGAGAATGTGTTTAAAGGTAGAATTATAATTAACCGGATTTATAAACTGTTTGTTGTTGCTGTTCTTGGCTGCTAATTTCTTTTATTAATTTATATGCTAGAGTTCTGATTCTTATTTCTTTCTCTCCCTCTCTCTGTCTCTCTGGCTTTAATTGGTGTGTGTTTGCATAAACAAAACTTTTTTTCGTTAAACAATTTAAATTTTTAAAGTTTATTTTCACTTTCTACAATTTCTTCGGAATTCAAAATTAATTTTTTTAAGATTATAAAATCAGTTTCTTTTTTCAGCTTCACTTTTTTTTTTAAGAAATTAAAATTTCAAGTTTATTCTGTCTGAAGAAAAATTTTTTGTTTTAAATTTAATAAAATTTTGCTTTAAAACTTCAACTTTAATTTAATATAGTTTTTTTCATTTACTAAGCCTGAAGACTTTTAGTAAAAGTAAATTTGCTTTCCTGCACTTTCATTGAAACAAAAATTATTTCACTTTCCCGCTCTAGGTTTTATGAAGCTTGAAGCAAAAACCATTCTTATTTTAATTATTTTGTTCTAGTAATTTTTCAAATAGCCAATTCAAACTTTAATTTTTTTTTTTTATTTATTTTTTTTTAATACAAGCATTAAAAATTAAAAATTTCTTGTTAATTAATTTGTTTTATATTCCAAAGTAATCACGCTAATTTTTTATATATTTTTTTCTTTCTTGTTAACAACCCTTCTCACATTTCTTTTATCTCTTTTTATCTCTTTCACTTTAAAATAAAGTATGGGATTCGATGGCTAGTATTTATTTTAATTAATAACATTTTATGTTACAGCATTCATATTGATTACATTTGTGCAGCAATGCAATTAATTTCTAGCGTGCGTGCGTAAGTTTTTTACGTTTTTTTAATTTCTTTTGCTTTAGATTTTTATTTTCGTTACATTCTTGCTGTTGTTGAAAACTTTGCCACAGTTAATCCTTTTGTTGTGCACCATAAAATGTAAAAATATTTGTGCAATTGTGCAGTTGCTGTTGATGCCAGCGTTGAAATAAAAACTGGCTATAAGCAAGAAAGTAAAAGATAAAAAAGAACAGCATCAAGGGTGGGTTGAGGTGACAACCCTAGACTAAAAAAAAAAATCACATAAAATGCACGTGCATGCTTAAGTCTGTCCATCAGACTGACTGTTTGTCTGTCTGTCTCTTTGTTTACCAGGCAAAGTTTTTAGTTACTTTTACTTTAAATATTTTTTAAATTTCGTTCATGGTAAAGAAAGAGAACAACAACAACATTCACAACAGAAATATCCTTTTGATTTAGCATCACACCAAAACAAAACAAAAGAAGAGAGAAGAAATTTTAATAACTAAGGTTTCTGGGCCAGCTGCTTAAAGGATTCAATTTGTAACAAAAAAGCAAGAAAAACAAAAATTGTGAATATCAATGTCATTGTTATGTTATTGGAATATCATTGTCATGTTATTTTTATAACATTATCAAGTCATTGTCATCTCATTGTCATGTCATATCAATATCATGTCACTATCATATCATCAGCATTTCATTATCATGTTACTGTCATGTCAGGTCATTAACATGTCATTTTTATGTCACTTTCATGTCATTATGATGTCGTTTTCATGTTAGTTTCATGTCGTTGTCATGTCATAATTGTTATTATCATGTTATATCATTATCATGTCTGTGTCATGTCATTATTATGTCATCTTCATGTTATTTCTATGTCATTGTCATGTCATTGACATGTCATGTCATCTCATTGTCATTATCATATCAGTATCATGTTATTGTTACGTCACTGTCATGTCAATTTTATGCCATCCTCATGTTATTTCCATGTCATTGTCATGTCATTGACATGTCGTTGTCATCTCATTGTCATTATCATATCTATATCATGTCATTGTTATGTCACTGTCATATCATTATCATATCATTGTTATGTCACTGTTATGTGACAGTCATATCAGTATCATATCATTGTAATGTCATATCATTATCATATCAGTGTCATGTCATTATTATGTCACTGTCATGTCATTATCATGTATTCCTCATTTTATTTTCATGTCATTGTCAAGTCGTTATCTTGTCATTAGCATGTCATTGTTATATCACTGTCACATCATTATCATGTCATTTCTATGTCACTGTCATGTTATATAATATCACCGTCATGTCATATTTATGTTATTGTCATGCCATTGTCATGTCATTGTCATATAAGGATTTTGTTGATAAGATAAAATTTTTTAATATTTTTGCTTTATTAAAGCTTTTTTAAATAATATTTTTATTTAGCTAAATTCGATTATCACAACTGAATTTTTGACTGATGACAAGTTCAGCTCTAAAAACTTAAGTGATTTTCTAGGTAAAAAATCTTTCTCTAGATAATTTTTTAATAAAAAAAAATGATTTTTTAACACAAATAAAAAATTTTTTTAAAGAAATCTGGAATTCTGCTGTATGAAACAGACTCTCAATAAAATCATTCATTAATTTTTTTTTTTGCATTTTGTTTTACACAATTTTTTTTAATTGACTTTCAATTTATTTTTTTAGTAAGTTTTTTTTCAAATTATTTTTAGTGCAATACAAAATGTAACTAAATGAATGATATATTAATACTAAAATTTTTGTTGAACTTGTGATAAAAGCAACATCATGGCAAAATAAAGTTTAATAATTTAGAATTATTATTATTTATTCAACATTTGAATTTAAATTTTTGTTAACTTATTTATGACATATGACATTAAGAAAGACTAAAAAGAAGCAAAACATGTGTAAATAGAAGGTTACCATAGTGGGAATCATTGCTTGAGATGTTTATGAGAATTTAACCACTTTTAAGATATTTTGCAATAAATGTGTTGATTTCATTTTACTTCAATAAGAAGATCTGATATGTAGATCTCAGAATCCATCGGGAATAAATAAATCACTGTGTATATTTTTATTGGAAAAAAAGCAAACAGAACCAAATATGCTTTTTTACTAATTATATTTTTTTTTACCCTATTATCCTATAGAATGAACCTTGAAAATAAGCCTGTTTGCTGGTTATTTCAATATTTCAGATTTTAATATTAAGTTAGGGAGCGAATTATGTCATTCGATTAGTATCGTTTTTTTTTTCATATGAGAAAATATAAATTTGTAAACGTTTATAGCTTATATAGATTCAATAGATGTTTTAATCCATAACAAGCACCATAATTTGATCCAAGATTTCAATTTGTCTTTTAGTCTTTTGACTAAAATTAGAGACTAAAACAGGTGTAACAGCTACGTAAGTTGCAACTAAGACATTGTCAGCTGTAGGTTAGAGAGCTTCATAAGCAAAGCTTGAATGTCTAACAAGTAACTTTTATTATAAAAAATATAATACGTGTGTATTTAGTGATGTATAACTTTGAAAATGTTTTGTGCAGATGTAAAAATTGTGTACAAAACAGTTAGAAAACTAGTGAACTGTGACAGGGCTGCATTAACTTGATATATTTGTGAATTAACTTCAGCAATTTTTACCTGTAGCTATAATTTGTTTAAATACACCCAGAAAACAACTTCGGCTGTGAGAACTAAATTTATTTATAAACAAAAATTCAGTTGTGGTAAGCAAATATTTTTATTGTAGCAACCGGAGTTCTATGCTGCAGTCCAACATTTAGTTCTCTTACAAATATTTCTAGATATTAGACTGATTTTCTATTGTCATTAATTAAAAAATTCGACTATCACAACAGAATTTTTAATTGGAAGTGTACGTTTAAAGTAAAAAATAAAGGGGGGCCGGTACAAATTTTTTTAGCTAAATTAATTTAAAAAAAAAAAAATATTTAAAAGGAATTAATTCTTTAAAGTTTTGCTTAATGTCTGCTTTTCAGTTATTATTTATTATTGTTGTTGTTGTTGTTCTTGCTGCTGCTGGGCTTAAATATTTTGCAATCATGATAATGATGATGATGATGATGATAATGTTATACTGATGCATATATTTACGTTTCTGTGCTTTAAATGTTGCCGATTTCATTTGGACTGTTGCAGAATATTTTGATATCCTTATTTTTCAGACATTTGTTTTTCTGGAAACACACACACACACACCACGAGTACCCAGAGTAAAACACAACATTTATTTAAATTTTATTTATGTAAGTGTTTTTGTATGGGGTGCCCTGCCTGTATGTGTAAAAGCGCTTTAAATCTCTGGGTTTTTGTGTGTGCATGTGTGTGTGTTTATATGAAAACAAATGTATTTGTATTGCCAAATGGGATTTTATTGTATTTTAAATGAACACTAGGGTAACAAATATGTTATCATGTTTCAACTTTATCCTTTTGCCTCATTCACTCATTCATTCATACAGTTTTTTTTTTAACCCAAACCATCACACAAATAGAAAGACAGACATTTAAATACACACACACACACGCAGTCATACTTGCAGACATGCAAATCTATGGGCGCTCATTTAAACGCGTGTAGTGCAAAGCACAACATCACCATCCTCCATTTAGACAGCCAAACAAACAGCCGTATGCAGTAGCAAGCAGCAGACATTTATAGTAAAATTTTTAATAAATAAAAAATAAACGTTTTTTTTTTTATTTCGTACAATAATCACCGAAATCCTCATGCGTATTTAAAATGAACATAAAAACACAAAAATTGTACACGGACGCGACATGCGGTAATTAGTGTTGCATATGCAACAATAATAACAAAAAATATCACCACCGTTGAAATAACAACTATCAAAACCCGATTAAAACGATTTTTAAGTAACACGATTTATTTTCTTTTTTTACGCCAGGAAGAACAAACGAAAAGAGCAAATGATTTAGATGGTTGAACTGTAACGAAAGAACAACCACGCTACGCGTTTCAATTAATTATTTTCTTTTTTTTTTTGCTATTTTATATTTTTTTAAAACAATTATTTTTGTGTGATTTTTTTATGCACAATTTTTTTATTTGACTCTCAGACAAAACAAATTCACAAAAATATTTTTTTTTAATCAAAAAAAAATTTTTTTTCTTGCTTCTTCAGCTGGCTTTCGTTTATTATTTTTTTTTATTATTCTTCCTAATTTGTAATTTTATGCATTCGTTTTTCCCGTTATTCGTTCTCGATACAACCGTTCACTTACTCTGTTTGTAAACAACTAAATAAAACTTGTTTTCACATGTTTGAATAATCGTCGTCATTTTGTATTTGTTGTTGCAGTTGTTGTCGGCTAGTGGTGAGTTTGACTCGTGTTTTGTTTTCATGTGTATGTGTAAAAAAATGTTGCTTGTTTTGTTTATTTGACTTGTTGTTTGGTGATTTTCTTTTATGCTGTTTGTTTTCCAAAACAAGCAAAATTAAAATGTGCATCATGCAACACGCATGTTGTATGTGGTTTGTTTGGCATGCAGCAAACACAACTGTTGGTGTGCTGGCAACACTGCTTTAATTGTATAAATTTTAATGCTTTTCGGCAGCTGAAAGAAGGATTTATTGGTGTCTTCTGTATGGAAAGTAAATTTTTTTTTTTGTTTTACTTTAAATGAATAGAATAAAAGACCTTAAGAATTTGTGTGGGAATGTACGACCGTATAAGAAAGGGTATAAGACCGTATAAGAAAGGGTACGCCAATAATAATCACCAGAATTAGACCAGGACCACACACAACAATTTTAGTTGGGCAATTCTTGATTTTGTAGAAGAGGAAGGAGAGAAGAATGGAAAGGGGGTATAAAATTGTACTCGGAAATTCCCTTTTGTTCTTTCTTTGTATTTTTTAAAGCTGTAAAAAAAAGATGACTGCATAAGAATGCGAAAATTGCTGAAACAAAATTGCTGTGTATAGACACAGCGTCAATTTTAGAAGAGAATAAAAATTTCTGTGTCCTGGTTTTACATAAAGAAAATTTAGGGTGCAATTAAAATCAAATAAGAAATTTGATAAGCTTCATAATACTTAAGTGCGTAAAGAAGTTACGACTGCAATGAAACGTGGGGAACGCTGCCCCAACAGCCATTTTTATGAAACATTTTTTTTTATTTGCATTCTCCTTTGAGTAGTAAACATCTAGACCGATAATGCTTCAACAACATGTCTGGAATCAACTGTACCCTAAACCTACAAGTGACTATTGAAAGTAGATATTTTAAACCAAAATCGTGAATGGTCCCTTCGCATAGTGGGGAATGGTAAAAATCTCTCAAAGCAACGGCACTGGTTTATATGGAAATTTTATTTTTAAACGTTTAGATTGCTTGTAATACAACAACAAAAACATTTAAAACTCAAACACACACACTTTTTATTCCTGTTAACAACTACAAAGAAAACTTTATGCTAGCAATTTGCTTGCAGCTTATCAAACTTGTGGCTTAAGTTTTTTAGCCAGTGGGGACAATTCAAACTTTAACATTTTTAAAAATTTAACCTCAAAAGATTAATTAACGGTCATTATTTTAAATGAAACGTTTAAATGCAACAATAAAAACATTATTATTCTTCAAACAAGTAAGACATCAATGGCAACGAGTAAAACGTTTTATTCAAATAAACGTTTTTATTGAAAAATACCAGAAAGAAAAACAGAAAAAAAGAGGGAGGAAAAATTAAATCCAATGAAAACTTGAGTGATTATGTTTTTATCACCAGCAAAAATAATTTTTAATACAACAAATAAATTGTCAAACCAACAATCATCAATCACATGCAGATGTTGTAAAAAAAAAAAAAAAACGAACACACACACACACAAACATTAAATAAATTTTTGTTTCTTTAACAAAATTGTAAAAAAGGATTAAAATGTTGGGTACTCATGTTGCTGGCAACATTTCATCAATACGACTTGTATGCAGCCAAAAAAAAACTCACCACTCCTTCGGTTTGTTAACGTGTAAATGTTTTTGTGACTGCATGTCATACAACATCATTATTGCATCTTAATAAAACATACGAGAATCGAATAAAAACCAAAATAAACCACAACACATTTTAGCGTTTAGAGTTAGAAACTGGGTTCATGAAAACAAAACCAAATTCTCATTTAATTGTGAACACGAACGAGTTCATGTTGTACTTGCTGTGTGTGTTGCAAGATATTGTTATTGTTGTTGCATTATTATTAGTGTTTTATTGTAGGATAGTTTGAGAGTTTAATGCTGACAAATTTATTATTTTCTTTATTCGAAGTACCATACTGTCGCTAATATAATTTAAGTGAGTGAAGATAAATCTGCCGAGTTAAATATGTTTTAATGTAACCCGTTACGTTTTTTAGTATTTGTAAATATCCTTTTGGTATTATGTCTAAATTTGTAATCTACAGCCCAAATACTCGGAAGTTAATTTGGACTATTTTTTAATTTTTTTTTAAATTTCCATATACCCCAGTACTGTTGTTTTCAAGGATTTTGCCAGTTTCCGTTTTGGATCATAAAAAAAACTACAAACACTTGCAGAAAGTTTGAAACCTACAGAATAAATTCCTTTTTGATTTTGGTAATTTTCAGTGATAAAAATTTCTTAAAGCAACGGCACTGGGGTATATGGAAATTTCAAAAATTTTTTAAAAATAATTCAAAGTAACTTCTGAGTATTTGGGCGATAGATTACAAGTCTAAACGACCTGTCCTTTAAAATGATATATGTTCCATCCAGTAATCTTTTATGGTTCTTACGTAAGTCACTAAAATGGAAATTTCAAAAAAAAAAAAATTAAAAATAGTCCAAAGTAAGTTTTGAGTATTTGGGCAATAGATTACAAATACAGACGACCTGCCCTTTAAAATGATATGTGTTTCATTAAGTACTTTTAGGTTCGTTTACATAAAAAAATCAAAAAGTACCATTAAATTTAGTAAAAAGTAGCATTTTATGGATAAAGGATTTAATGATATTTGACTTTGCTTAGGATGGTTTAATTCCAAGCTAGAAGTGCGAGGCTTGTAAATAATAAAATATCAAAAAGTACCAAGGAAATCAACAAAAAGTACCATTAGTCTCCTTAATGATTTTTCACTTTGTTCAGGACCTTTTGAGCCCAACCTTCTACTTCTGCATTCATTTACAGTGCAAGATCGTAAAGTACCATAAAATTAAAAAAAAAAATACTATTTTGTCCCTTAATTAATGATTTCTCATTTCGTTCAGTATCGTTTAATTCTACTGTCACAATTCGATTTTTGCACGCAACATAAAAATTAGCACTAAAATTAATTAACTATAAAATGCAATCTTATATCCCCCTTTTGGTACTTTTCTTCTTCCTTGATTTTTATTTTTTAAATAGAGTTTTATTGGGTTTTACAAATTAATAATGAATGTTCATATTTATAATACATAAAAATACATATTTAGAAATAGTAGTAAAAAGGGGTAAATATTTTACCCCTTTTATGCTCGAATTTTAAAAAAGTGACAATATATATTTTAGACCTGTGGTGTAAACGCAGCCAGCTGTCAAATTAAATTTCATTGATCAACACTCAACATACATTTTTAAAAGAAAACGATTTTTTTTATTTTTTTTTTTTTTTTTTTTTTTGATGTTTACTAAAACTAGAAGATCTAACAACATTTCATTCTCGCCTCGTTTTCTTCTTGCAACACATTCAATTAATTTTTCCTAATCTTTTTATTATAATTAAAATTAAAACTACAAAAGTTCAAAAATAAATATAAGCCTTGGATTTAAAAGTAATTAATTTGTTTAATTTTTACTGAACACGAGCCCCACAGACCTTTTCAAGAAGAGAAGAATATAAATTTAGTTTTTGTTGCTGTGATTGGTACTTTAAAAGATAAATTCGGTGTAAAAAAACGTGCCAACATTAGTTTTTACCCTTTTTATCCCGCAAATGTACAAATATCGAAAAAATACCAAATATGCATCCACTTATTTTTTTAGTATTATAGCATATTCTATTTGTGGTAGTTCCGGAGATATACGAATTTCGATTTTACCCGTTTTTACCCCTGCTCACCAAATTTCAAGCCCGTAGATTTAACCGTTTGGGCTGAGCGATGATGATAAGTCAGTCAGTCAGTAACGTTGTTCTTTTATTAAAAATTAATTCTAAGATTAAATTTTTAAACAAGCACGTGAGGCTTTGACCATTTGCTTTCAGGGTCTAGGCAGGAATCGAAACTATGACCCCCAGCCCAGTAATTTACAGGGCACCCTAGTAAAAATTTATATATTTTTTTTTCTTTTTTAAGATTAATAAAAAATTACACATCTTTAAAAGCCCTAAAAGTTTTTCGATTGTATCCCACGGTATTGTTTTCATTGCAAGTCATTTCTGGAGTACGGTAATAAATTCTTTGAGTTAATTGCGACAACAGCTCAATTTTGGCAGTAATTTAAAATAGAATGAGTTTTTTTTTCTCTCCTAAAAAAGCTTTACATCAAAGCTTATGTTGCTAATCATGCTAGAAAATCGTACTTAAAATATGAAATTATTTAAAATGCTTTTAACTAGTTGTTAATTTTTGTGCTATAAAAATAAAGTTGTTGGCATCACTGATCACTTATCTTAAGCTAGAAATGCTTCTGCAACCAAAAGATAACCAATCAAACCAACCAGTCGGAATTGGAATGTTAGGTTATACCCTTTAGGTGTACAATAAGTTTTAAATTTACAGTTTTAGTAAAACACACACACATACACACTTAATGTGTGTAAATGCATGAATCAGTTGTACACAAATTGCATGATAGGAAAAAGTACTTGTAGGCACCAATCAATTCTAAACAACAATTCACATAAAAACTTATGGTTACAGATACATAGATGGCCAGAAGTAGATGGATGGATGCATTGAATAGATTCCTATAAAGCATCATTCATTGTTGTGTGCTAGTTCCTGCTCTAAAATATAAAAAAAAATTGGAAATTATTCTGCTGGTTTTTTTTTTTTTTGGACAGCATTTTCTTCTCATTTCAAATATCAACTCAATGGCCATTGAGGCAAGCATATGTTTGGGTATGCATGTATTTAAGTCTGCTATTATTCACTCACTCATTCATTTATTCTGGCCTTTTAACTCTAACGTTTGTTTAGAACTTGCCTTCCTGCCTCCTGATAACTTATGGTTGGTGACGATGGCGAATTACATGCTGTGGTTAACAGCAAATATTAGTATGCAGCAGTAGGGGCTGCTTGTTGTATATGAGTGTGTGCTTACATACATTTTCAATACAAAACAATGATAAGGTAGGTACGTATCTTTTTTAACTGTTTATTAGTTTGTAGGTATTTGTGTGGCATTTTCAAGTCCTTTTGCCACGATTTCAGTCATACATGAAGTTCTATTTTTTTCGGCTTCTGTATAAAAGCTTAAGTGTTTGGTTGTGTAAACACATCCATACATGAATACTTACTTACTCGTACATGTGTAATACCCTATTTAAGTAGGGGATTTAAGATGACCAGCCATCAGTAAGAGTGAACTCTTACAAAGCCACTTGCACACACAGGTAGAGAAAAAGTGTCTGTCTGTGTTTATAGGAATATAGAAAAACAAATAAGAAATAAAGCCTGAAGTGTGTACTCAGTAGCATTATTGTGTGAAAACAATAGCAGGATTTAAATACAACTTAATTTTGTTTAACATCTTCATACATAAATGAAACTGAAAGTTATTTCAATGCTCAGCCACTACGGCCAGTTTATTCTCAATCCAATGGACAATAATTGTTGATAATAAGCTGCTTAATAGGTAGTCGTATGTATGAGTGTATGTGTATGCAAGTTGTTGCTTGCGATTATATTTTGCCAGCATTCTTATAAAACGCCTATAAAAAGAGAGTATTTATTTAAGCAAGTTTTTTATAAAATTTTTTTTAAGCAAAACAGACATAGAATTGCTTTAAGATAATTTAAAGCAAGTACGGCTCTTGTTTCTTTCTCTATCTTGCTGCCAAAGCCTTATGTAACTTCTTTTCATAAGTTTTTTAAGCTTTTGATTAAGCGACATTTTGAAGAGGATTTTTTGTTGGCTAGAAAAAATTTTTAAAATAGTAAATGATCACATGCAAAGAAAAAATATGGTCACTGCAAACATAGTTCGTTCTCCGTAAAAATGTTATCATTAATAAAATTTTTTTGTTCGTGATCAACACATTTCTAGTTAGTTTTAATCGTATTATGTTTACTATTACAAAAATATGTTTGAATTTATCCATGAATATGCTTATAGTAAAAGAGTTATGATTGCCATTAACATAATGAGTCATAATCACGGTCATAAAAACTATTAAAAGCTGCCTTTTGTTGATACGAATTTCATTTATTTAAAACAAATACTAACTTTAGTGCGACTATGATTATGGGCCAATATCAAATATGATTGAAAGTAAGTTGCTTGCTTTTTTATCTCTTCCCCAACCATATAAGTATAAAACAAAAAATTATTTGTTCAAACTGGATTTTGTGCTTTGTGGCTGAAGTGGTTGTGTGTCGAATTAAAGTTTCTTAACTGAATATGCCCAAGTTCGAATCCTTGTAGAGTTAAATAAATTTAAAAAAAAATTTAAGCCAGCCGTACAACGTAATAAACAAGAAAATATAAATTAACAGAAACGGAAATATCAAGAGAAGAAAAAAAAATTATTTAAAAAAATTTTTTATAAAAAAAAATTTATGTAACAAAAAAAAAAATTATAAAAATTGTATAAAAAATTAAAAAAAAATTTTTTTGGCTCTGACTGGGGCTTGAACCGTAACATCTCCATTATAAAAGCATTTTTAGTATGTTTGGTTAAATGCAGTCATAAATATTGCCCTACTATCACCCATGTTCAGAAAAACGTTCGTTTTCAAAACGACAAACGTTTTGCAAAACGCCAAAGCATGTTTTGGAAACCGCGCGTTTTGCTTACTTTTTTCTCATAGAATCTGAATGGGAAATCACTTCCAAATAAACAATTGGCACACAAAATTAAAAAAATCAAAATAAATTTTTTTAAAAACGGCTAATTTTCTTTTCAATTTTGCAACATTGAATTGAGCAACATTTTATTTTATCTTGTGCAAAATTCATCACTTCGCTTAAGTGTATGCTTGCGGTTAAGCTAAGCGTTTTACGTTTAGCAGAACATAGATGTATGTTTCCACCAGTCATACGTTTGGTCAACCATATTTTTTCTTTGCGTGCAGAAAATATTTTTTTTTATTTTATTCATGCTGTCATTTCCATTTTTTTGCAAACATTTCGGCAATGAGCTAGGCCTATCGTAGTTACATTGCTAAATCTTTTGGTGGAATTAAGTTAAATTTATTTTCAAATTAGTATAAGCAACAATTAAATTATGTGGTGACCAATAAACAAACACAAATAAAGTTTTTATTAACACTAAAGCCGAAAAAATATAATCCGATTTCACTCCGGACTATAGTAACATGCAAAACCTTTAAATTACTCTACAAAATATCGGGTCTTCATGAAAAGAACATTTCGAATATAAAGCCTTCCTTTTTCTTTCCCCTTCTTTGCTAAAACCACTTCACTTATCCTTGGCAATCTCTCTTTAATCCATGCATGTGTTTGTTTTTTAAATATTGAACAAGCACAATGCGTACGTATTGCTTACTGTTGCACCATTTTTCCAGAGATTAATTGTTACTTAAAAATTTAATAAATACAGTCGGTTATCTATTGTTTTTATAAACACTCTTTCTGGTTTTTATTTTAACCAACTGACAAAGATTTTGTGGTATGGATTGATTTTTTTTGTGGTTTTGTAACACAAAACATAAAACTCTTAAGGGCAGATTTCATTGTTTGTTCATTTTAATTTTTTGCCCGTGTCCACAGTTGATGTTTTTCAAATCAATTATATGCTTGAGTTGCAGCTATTTAATACTCGTTCGTATTCATATTTATTTGCGCTGTTATGTTTTAAAGTGGTAGAAGTCCACTTTTAAAAAAAAAAAAAATTCAGCGTTAATTTTAACTAAATGATACCTATAGCTTACCAAAATTACCACTGACTCATTTTTTAAGTGGACTTAAACCACTTTCAAAAAAAAACAGCTCATTTAAATCTTATTTAAAAACGTCTAATGTAAACTTTCTTTTTTGTTTTATATGAATTTTTTAGAATAGAATAAAATAGAACAAAAAAGTATAGAATAGAACAGAATAGATTAAAGTAGAATAGATTAGCTTAGAACGGAGTTAATTAGTGTAAAACAAAATAAATTATAATAAATTACTCTGAAGTGCAATTCAGTAACTTTTATTACGAACATTCGTATAGAAAAAACAAGTATAACGATATTTTATCGAATTCGGTATTCAGTAACTTTCCGACCAGACCCCAGATTAAAATAGAGCACAAAGTGGGTAATGTAAAGTGCAAAAGAGTACTGTATAGAGAGAGAGAGAGAGAGAGAGTTGACGAAAGTAAATTGTATGACAAAAAAGATTGAAGTGCAAATACTTTGGAATTTATATTATTTTTCCGATAGGTGCTGTTAAGTACAACAAGATTCTGTTTTTGGAATTTGCCAAACACCATCAAAAGCCCGTAAATTAATTGCATATCAACCAATTTTAAGTTTCTTAGCGGATTTAGAAAGAAAATAATTTGGGGCTTAATAAAATTAAGGTGTTAAAATGAAAGCTGTTCAATTGAATTATTTTTAAATTATTTGAAAATACTTTTCGCTTTAAAAATATTTTATTCCACCTGTTTTTGCTATTTGCGTCTTTTTTACCTGGATACAGCTGCTGCTGTTAAAGGTTTCTGCCCCTAGACATTTAGGTGACCTTTAAATAACCATTCACATCAATGACAATTCAAAGCTGTAAATGTTAAATTGCTCATTTGCTGGCACTACGGGTATAAACAGCTTTATTGTCTTCAACATGTCTTACACATTATTTGACAAACATACTTGCTGCTTGTCACATGAATTTCTTTCTTTCGTCCTTTTTCTTGATTACTTAGCAGAACTCCCTATCTCTTCTTATTCTTATCGATATAAATACTTGTGTTCTGTACTGTCATTTCTCCACTTTCTTGTTCTTAATTATTATTATGTATTTCTAAACAGTTTGACTTTGTTGACGGAGTTGTATGTGGCTGTTGTAGTTCTTAGGAAAGTACATTTATTTTTAAAAAAACATGATGATGTGCTTTATCATTGTCATCTTTTTTTTAGCTCTTTATTTTTTTTTTTTATTTGTAAAACGTCATCGTAATTATCACAACACCCAAAACAAACAGTCAGCCAGCCAACACTAACACCAATATGTCATTGCATGCCAGTTTGTATATACACATTGTTTGTCAGTTAAATTCTTTGTAAATATGCGCTCAGCTCACCAACAGACAAAAAGAGACATTCCTGGGTTCTTTGCTTAAGCTTACAAAGGCGGCCAACATTAAAGTACTTGTATGGACTGATGTTTGCTGGTAATACTGATAAACAAGACTTGTACCAAGATGGTGTTTGTTTAAAAATAAAGGAGAGATAACAGCTTGTCTTTAGCCTGACATTATTGAATTTCAATTTCTTTTACACGCCTGTGAAGCTTATAAAATTCTGCTTTTCAGCCCTCACACACGTATTACAAATAAATTTTCCAATAACCACAAGATTACGCCATGCGCATGATTTTCGAGCTATAACCCATGATGATAATAATAAACTATAAATAAAAAAAATTTGTACGAACAAAAATTTTTTGTGAACAAAAAAATTGTGTTAACAAAAATTTTGTGCAGACAAAAATTTTGTGCAAACAAAAATTTTGTGCAGACAAAAATTTTGTGCAGACAAAAATTTTGTGCAGACAAAAATTTTGGGCATACAAAAATTTTGTGCAGACAAAAATTTTATTTATACAAAGATTTCGTTT
The DNA here is from genome assembly GCA_947397855.1 of Thelaira solivaga. Classification (NCBI taxonomy): domain Eukaryota; kingdom Metazoa; phylum Arthropoda; class Insecta; order Diptera; family Tachinidae; genus Thelaira; species Thelaira solivaga. The sequence goes on from OX377614.1 coordinate 7,719,061, forward strand.
ATACAAAAATTTTGCATGCACAAAAAAATTGTGTTCACACAAAAGTTTGTACAGACAAAAGTTTTGTGCAGACAAAGATTGTGTTCGAACAAAAATGTTATGCAGACAAAAATTTTTTAGTGCATATAAACTGATTGAAATTTTTATAAAATTTTTGGCTGCTTCTTGTGAATGTGTAGTTTTGGCCATCACTGTTTTGTGCAAACTGATATTTCAATGAAAAATTAAAAAAAAAAAAAAATTTACAACAATCAAAGTAAAGGAAACATTTTTTGAGGAAATAATCAGATGATGAGTTAATATTTTTTTTTAAGAATTCAGATTGGCTAAACATAAATTAATTTAAGAAAAAAATTTAGTTGTATTTGCTACTTTAAAGACTCTTTCAAATCATTCTCTTAAGCTACTTTTGAGATGGCATTCGTTTAAATATACTATATACGTGTGTACAGGCACTACAACAATTTGTCCTGTTTTTCATTGCATCACACTAAATTGCATCACATGGTGTCGTCTATATGGTCCTCTTTGTGTATGTCCTGTGTGTGTCTTAAAAAAAGAAAGTATTTTATAGTTTTTCACAGTCTTCACTGCTTCGACTTCAAATGATTATCACCCTTTTTTTATATTTCACATTTCATTGTTAAACACATTAATTTAATGCTGGCATACGTACCGAACAAAAAAGACATACGAAACTAAAAAACTCCGAAACATCAATTCAACCAACAATGAAGAAGAAATAAATAACCAAACAAACCAAATAACCCAAAATCATTCATTCATCCAAAAAGCATTTGAACCATTTGTAAATATGCATGACTTTCAATTGCCCTCCGGTTACAGGACAAATAAACCAACTGCAGCAACAGCAACTGCTACAGCAACAGCATCCATAATAACAATAACAATGGCCAACAGCCATATCACAAGCAACCTTATTATTATTTTATAAAGTATTTGTAGATTTTTCTTGTTGTCATCATTTTTTTTATCTCATCTTTCATACTCGTGCTTGTTTTGCTTTAATTCGCTCGCTCACTCATTTTTATGCTTATTACTCTTCCCCAACTGCTGCTTTTATTTACTCTTTCTTATTAAAAAAAAAATATATAAAAAAATTATTAATGTTTATTTGTTTTAGCTTTAGTTTTCAAAATACAAATAATTTTTCACTTTTCGCAATTTTAGAAAAATATCCTTCTCCTCTGCTAAGCAGTTACTCGTACTCTTGTCATGATTTTTATGGTTTCCTCAACTTAAAGTCTCAGTATGTTTGTGGCAAAAAACCGACATGATGATGCAGTCATATTTATGTATGTGTGTTTGTAGGAGTGTGCAGGTTGTTTTTCATGTCCAGGTGTCAAGTGCTTTAACTGCACAACTGCATTTTTAAGTGAAGGATTTCTTTTTTTTAATATCATTCAGTCAGTTTTTCTCACATCGCAGTTATTTCGACGAGGATTACATTTGACTGAGTTTATTAGAAATTTTCCACATGAAATAATAAAGAATTGCTAGAGTACTTATGAAAACTTAGGTACTACATTCACACCGTGTACATACCAACAACTTCGGGTAAATATTTATTTATGTTTGCATTCAGTTACGTATATATTTATGTATATTCGAGTTTATAATTTCTACAGTCAGCAAAATCTTCTTAAAGTGAAAAGTGAGACACTAAAGTGGAATAGTCAAATTTACCAGAAATTAGATTATAAGGCTGACGTTACTTCAGTAGACTGAAGTCACAGATAGATACATATCGCTAAATCAACTCTGATATTCATAATTATGCAGAATATAAATACTTTATGGGATGGCACTTGTACGGGAAGGAGAAATTTACCTACAGTAAAGGATATAAAAATAGACAACAGAAAAAAAACAATAACAAAAATTTAAGTTAATTTCTTCAAAAACTTTAATAGACAAGTTAATTTAAGCACAAATTATTCCAAGATAAAAATTTTTCAAATCCCTTAACATTTATAGCATTTATAGGCCGAGTTTAATTGCACACAGAAAACAATTTCGTTTGGGAGAATTGATTTTTTACAAGTTATAAAATCAGTTCTAATAATTTAATTTCTTCGTTGCAACAATCGTTATCACAACTAATTTTTTGATTAGTAACAATCAGCGTTGCCATATTAGCCTTTTTAGGCTATTTAGCCTTTTTTCTTGCATTTAGCCTTGAAATTTATGATTTAGCCTCTAGGTTTTTTCATTTTCAGAATAGCCTTAAATAGCCTTTTTTCTTTTTCGCAATTTTTTTTTTGCGGATAGTGCGAAAAAATTTTTTCATGACTTTTTCAAAAAAAAAAAAAAGCAAAATGGTAATGGTAATTTTTAGGGAAAAATATTTTTTTCGCAATATCCCCAAAAAAAATTTCGAATTAAAACCAATATCGATATCTGGAAAACTAAGCAAGTTATGATCAAAAAGGTAACAAGTTCTACTACTGCCTCTTACCGCCCACTTTTTAGTAGAACTGGTTACCTTTTTGGTCATAGCTTTTGCAGTTTTCAATATATCGACTTGATTTCTTTTGCGTTGGATAGATAAACGTATTGGCTTTAATTCGCAATTTTTTTGATGATAGTGCGAAAAAAATTTTTGTATAATTTTTTCAAAAAACCGCAAGTTATGAGCAAAAAGGAAATTATGTTTAAAACGACCATATTTTCTCTAGTTCTTTTTTTGATTTTTAATAAAAATCATAATTATTATATTGAATTTTAAGCGATAGTTTTTTAACTCTTTCCTAGTTTTTTTTTTTTTTTTTTTGTAAGTGATTTAGCTTTTTCTAGCTTTTTTTTAGGGCAATTTAGCTTATTTTTTCTAGCTCCTGGCAACGCTGGTGACAATTTCAGTTCTCTCAACCGAAGTTGATTTCTTAGTATAGGCTCATGCTCTTTTAAATTAAATGGTTTTCACACAGAGAACTCAAAAAAAAAATTATGATCAAATTCAAACTTTTAGTTGTCTACTACGAACAGCAATTTATTTTATTTAAATTAACCCAGTAGCTTAAAGTTTCTATATTTATATTATCATTAGAAAATTTGTACTGCTTAATTGCTTAAGGTAGACCATTTTTTTTTACTTCTTTATGCTTGTAGTCTCAGTGGTACCCTACGGCGTATATGTAGATGACTTCCAAGTTTCATTCATCGATTTTGCGGTACAAAATATAATATTGAGATGCTAATTCTCAAAGCCGTTGGCCGCCTCATAATTTGTGTTCATCTTATAGGCTTCATACTTCAAATGTTTTTCTCCCAGTGTAGCTGGTTTGTTTAACAAAAATGGAAATTTAAATAAAAAACTAAAATAAAATTCAATGGAAAAATCAAGTAAAATGCTGGAAATAAGTGTAGTTATAGAAGAACATTCACCACAAGCATTTTGTATACGAGTCGTTGACCTAAATTTTCACATACAACAAGAAGAAGATCGTTACAGTTTGATAAGTACGAAAATATTTACTCGTATTTCGCATTTTTTTCTCTCTCTAGTTAATACAAAAAAAAAAAAAAAAAAAAAAACAATAATAAGTTTATAAAACTAAAGGTAAATATAAATATTGTATTCATTTGTGGGCAATAGTTTTGGTCCCCAGTTGAAATGTATATTTGAATTCACATATCATTCTTTGCTGTGTATGTGTGTGTGTTTTTTTTTGTAGGTTCACATAATAAAACCCTATTTTATTTTGCATGTGTACACACACTTATGTAAGTACGTTTGTACGAGTGTATGAGTATGTAATAGAATGTGCTTAATGTCTATGTTTGAAAAATAAATTTATGATTTTGTTATAAGATTATTTTTCTTTCCTCCTTTTTTTGTTTTTTTTTTTTTGGGTAGCATAACATGACCACAACAACTGCTTTTACATTCAGTTTAAAATTAAAATGAATTTTTGTACTTGTGTTTGGCCAAAGTACTTCTAGCCTGCCTGCCTGCTTGATTGCTAGCCTGCCTGCTGTTGTATAAATAAATAAATTTTCTCATGCATAGACAAGCAAACCTACAAACTTTTCAAAATAGGCTTTCATAGGCTGGCATAAGGAAATTGATATTAATCTGATATTTTTCTTTTCTTTTCTTTTTTCTTGTTTTTTTTTTTTTTTGCAAAAATTATTATGGAAATAATTGTTGATTGACCATAAAAAAGTGAATTTATTGGGGTTACATTTGTTGGCTTAGGGTTCTTCAGTGTGCTTTCTGCCTCCCTCATAAAAAAAAACGATTTCAATATTTCTATTCAAAAGCATTAAGTAAAAGTGGTAATAGGTGTTTTTAAATTAAAATCATGCAGTTTTATAAAGTATAAAATCTGTGCATAGAATATAAGAAAAATCCATTGAAGAGGCTGTTTTGAGCCTCAGCAGCAATAAACAGCATTAAACTTTGCTCATCAACCACTAACATCTTAAGCCAAAGTCTATTCTCAACCTTAGCAAGAATAACATACATTTCGGCACTAAAATAGCTAAATAGTTATGGATTCATTGATCACATGAATAAAAATGTTGTGCTACAAAATTATTCCCATCAACTCAGTAAAGGATTATTTGCTAGCAAAAAATAGTGCTTGAATGTAAGCAACTTTATAAGAGATACAACAAGAGAGAATCACTTACAAGAGCACATTTGATTTTTGTTAGCCATGAACCATATGGAAGAAATATTTTTAATTAACACAGACTTTAAAGTCAACGTTATCGGAATTTTTCATATAGTTTTTTCATAAATTTTACTTTAAAGTCTAGGTTAATTTTTTAGGATAAGGGGGTTAATGTTTCCACTAGATTGTATTTACTTTCACCATATTTTTTCTTTGTGGGTTATAATTGGGGTTTAAATCATTGCTTTTGATATCGAAAGAATGTGTGTGTTTTTTTTAAGAAAAAATTTATAAATTTTGATTGAAACTAATCGATATCGAATGCCATGATTTGGCCTTGGTTTTTGTTTCACTTAAGGCAAGTAATTAATAAAACTTTTATGCCAACTTGTACGCTCCTTTATTTAAATCAAACCCAAATGAAATCAATTAAAAGCATTTTAAAGTTTTGTTTGTAATCTATAGCTTCAGTTAAAAAAAAGTTTGTAAATGTTTTATAAATTTACTCAAAAATATGCATAAATTAAATTTTTTATTTTCTGTTCATTTAATTCAACTAACACTTAAAGTAAACATCAATATTACCACTAAATCAGAAGCAGCTTTATAGCAAATAAAATGAAACTAAATATGTAAAGCGGAATTATAGCGTATTTGTGTTTGCTTAAATACGTGGGAGGTTAGTAAAAAATCAATTAAATGTTTTTTGTTGTTCTTACAAACACCAGAAAAAAGATCAGGTTGGTATTTTATATGTGAGAACTCTAATTGAATCTTAATTTACAAAAGTCTTTAATAAATAAATTGTTTAGTTTTGTCGCCTAAAGCTACTTAAAGCTGAAGCGAAATATCGTTTTAAAAATATTAAAAAAATAAAATTTAATTTAAGAATCAGTCAGTTTTAATTCAAAAAATAAGAAAAAATCCAAAAAAAATTTATTAATAATTTTTGAAAATTTTCGTCTGTAGTGCGATGCAGTACATACTGCTAATTTGAACTCCATATTTTTTTTACGTGATTTAGTAATTCTTGGCTAACTTTAAGAGTTAAAAATTCAACACTGATATGACTAACGTGTACAACAACCAAAAAGACTACAAATTATCAAGTACAACAACCATAAATGGCTTATTTATTATATTTTTTATTTAATGGCGTTTTCTATTCTCAAAAAACATTCTGTCTGCAAATTATTTAATATTTTAAACAGGTTGCCTGAAACTGCTCAAGTGGTGACTTTTTTGTGGTTTCAACAGAACAAAAATAAGTTTTTATGTAACATTTATGTAAACTTAAAAACACTATAAGCAATTGGGATAAAAAAAAAACTTTTCTACTAAAAAGAAGTGTCCACTAATGGATTTTTATGAAGAATATCTTGAAGAAGACAAATTAAATAATTTGCTGAATTGTATAAACAAATAGGTGACACAGTTGTAAAAAAGGGCACTTATAAATTTAGTGTAAAATATGTAAAATTTTTGCATTTTTTATATGCAACATGTTGAGAACAGAACACAATTTTTGACAATAGAATGTAAACGTTTTTTTTAATAGAATATATGCAACATTTTTCTTATAAAAGAAAATGCCATAAGAGTCATTAACTTTTGTATTTTGTATTTATGTAAACACCACACAAAATTCTGGCTTTTATTTAATAACACAACTGGCAGTTAAAATTTTTTTTGAATCACAAGTTCTTTAATTTTAGGGTTAACTATTTTTAATCAAACATTTTTCCTTAAAATTAAATAAATAGTAAAGCGCACTATTGAAAAGAAGAGCAATTGAATTTGTTTCTTTTAGCACAAATAACTGCTATTGAGCTGTGCTTAGGAGGAGACAAAATAACAGTCACATATATATTCGCTTTGACAAAGCATCAGAAGTAAGATCAAAACTGCTCTGGATTTCCTAACACTTTTAAAAATACTAAAAATCTAACAACAAGGTCGCATCAAAGGGGATATTTAGGCAACGAGGAGCAAACGAATTTACTAGAAAAAAAGTGAGCGTTGTAATTGCATTAGTTTAATGTTTCTACTGAATAAAAATTGTTATTTATATTAATTATTTTATGAAAATTTGATATCAAGCCACCGAAATTTGCTTCTATTTTGTTCTTACCCATGAAATACCAAGAAATACTAAAATATGGAAAAGTGCACTTGTAAATAAACAAAACAAAAATTTAAATTTTTTAGAATTAATAACACCACCAACCTAAGCAGTTCAGTTACTGAATTCAAACAATCTTACTCAACATTTAGGTTACACAGAACACCCCAACAATAAAAAAACAGAAGAAAGGCTCATTTGGTAGTAGTTGCTTTATCCCACTACCATTCTGCAAACTGCCTTGAGGTTCTATCAAGCTCAAGTTTAAAAAAATTGCTTGGAAACGAAGAATATCAGAACGAAGAAACTACTCCCAACAGCTTCTTTGAAAACTTGAATAAAAAACACTCAATTTTTGTTTAAAAAATCTAAATGAGTTACAAATTTAGTTAGCACCCATACGACCCTCTTTTTATTTGTTTATGATAATTTCAATATTAACTCAATAAATATAGTGTTTATTGCTCTGTTTGTGTGCATGTGCTGGTTATATTTGCTTTTTACCATGTGTATCATGTAACTAGTGAGGAGAGAATATTGAAATTTATTTAAAGTAAAAAACAACTCAACTACAGACGATAAAAGCGATAACATTTTTATGAATTCCCCCCAGAGATTAACATACCCATCACTTATACCTTATAAACTTTGCATAAAGGTAAAGGCTTGGGTGGATGTGTGTGTAAAGCCTGTATGTTTTATATAAAGAAGAAAAAGCATTAATAAAGCTGATACCAATAAAATTATTTAGCAATGAAAATGGAAATGAAAATAGCAGGTTCATAAAATACGAGTAGTAAATTCACTCAACCAACCAGCCAGCTCAGATAGGCCAGCCTTTGGTTATTTGTTGCATAATTATACTTTATAGTTTTAGTGAATATTTACTCATGAATACTCATGAGTCCTTTATAAGCAGCTTGTGTATCATTGAACTCATACAGTAACTCTTGTATGCAATTGTTTAAGGCCATTTATTGTAAATTTAATCAAATGAATGGTTTAAAATGGTTCAAATGTTTTGTCATACACACGACACACGCTAAATGTCTGCTCAATATGAAATTAAGCTGAAATTCCCACAAGCATAAATATTCAAATTCTATTTAGGTGGGTGTATATGATGCAAGTAAAATAAAATTGTTTGCTACGGAATTAGTTAAGTCCCAGCAAAATCTATTTAATAATGAGAAGATCTCTCAATGAGATTTTCTGTAGAAAAAAATCTGAAGATCAAAATTTCAAAAGAATTTAAATGGAAATTTTGAACTAAATGAAATACCCTGTAGATTAGTGGTTAGTGCGCTAGCCTGTCATTCTAGAGGTAGCAGGTAAAAGTCAGCCGTGCTCGTTAAAAAATTTTATCTTACAATTAATTTTGAATATCAAATAATAAATAATAATCAAATGTCCCTAATTGGCTTAAATCCTGTGCAGATACCCTTGTCAAATGTCTAACATTTAAGAAAACAAATGAAACTAAAACTTGTATTCTCAATTTTTGCTCATGCTGTCAACCCATCTTTAAATTTGCCCTCTTACTCTCAAAATTATTTTTGTATTCATGAAAACTACCCATTTAATTTCATTGAATTAGTAAGTGATAAGAAAATATTAGCTTAAGGAACAAAGCTTGTAATTACAATAATTGCACAGAGAAGCTTAAAATGCTATAAAAAAAAGAGAAAAACTAATTGATTTACTTTTATTTCATTTTTATGAGAATTTAGCTTAAGATACGCTCATAACGAAGTGAGACTATTTTTTTATAGTTTTCAATTACCACGTTTTACAGGTGTTTTTTTTTCCAGTTGGAATATATTTGACATTAAACTGAAAGCAAAATTAATTAATGGTTTGTAAAGTGAGATAATGGGTTTTATTGATTAGCGATAAATTTATTAATCTGATGGTGTTGAATTGAAATGCTACTAATGTAATTAAATTTATGTGTAAATTTCTTAAATAAAATTCAATTAACATTTAGCAGCGTTGCCAGGAGCTAGAAAAAAAAGAAGCTAAAAAGGGCTAGAAAAAGCTAAATCACGCCTAAAAAAAAAAGCTAGGAAAAAAATAAAAAAAATTATCGCTTAGAACTCAACATCATAAATATGATTTTTATAAAAAATCAAGAATAGAACATACAAAAACAAAAACAAAAATAAGGTCGTTTTTAAAATAATTTCCTTATTGGCGATAACTTGCTTAGTTTTCTAGACATCGACTTGATTTCTATTGCTTTGGATAGAGAACCAAATTGGCCTTAATTCAAATTTTTTTTTGGTCTGATAGTGGGAAAAAAATTTTTTTCGCCAAAAATTACCATGGATTACCCCCTTTTGCTTTTTTTTTTTAAATTGATAAAAAATAATTTTGCACTATCCGCAAGAAAAAATTTTTTTATTAAAGCCCATACGCTTAGCTATCCCAATGAAAAAAAATCAAATCAATATTTAGAAAACTAAGCAAGTTATGACCAAAAGTGGCCGGAAAGAAGCAGTAGTAGAATCATTTAAAAAATTCTCTTTTTCTCTCTTTCTCTCTTCGTAGCTCTTTTTATAACCTTCACAAAAAGAGAAAGGCGGCGCATATAACTTTGTGATTCCATTTGTAATTTCTACATCGTACATGGGAAACCCTATAAAGTATTTATAATCTGAATCTTTATAAATAGCGGAGTCGAATAAGCAATGTCCGTCTGCCTGTCTTTCTATCTGTTCATCTGTCTGTTTGCTTGTCTCTCTGTTTATCTGTCTGTATAGTCGTTGAAATCAACTAACTGAAGTATCTAGAAAACTTACAGAAAAGTTTAGCACACCAATCTGTTAGTTGTTTCTGTCTTTCAGTTTCTATTTAAATTCAACTGAATCGGTTCATAAATGGCAAAGCTATCAGTCAAAAACTGCAACTACCTCTATTTTTTAACATTTTTCTGAAGGGGTTTTTGCCAAATTTTGTGTAAAACACAAAATGGACAGAAAAACGGGGTACGCAGTCTTATCACAAATAACAGTCACAATGTCTGCGAAAAAAATCAGAACGATTGATTTACAAAAGTGAAAAATATGAATATTTGTTTAACATAGTGAAAGGTATATAAGACTGGACACAGCCGAAATTAATTTATTTAAATTTACTATTAAATATAATTTGTATGATAAAACATGTAACGTCACCGTAAGAGAGAATAGGTTCCGAATCTCAAAAACTATAGCCGTAAGTTTTCAAATAATCACACTAAAATATATCAAGTGTGATGATAATATAATTGGAAAACTATATAAAGTGGACATTCTTTGCCCTGTGTAATAGGTGTTGTAGTCATTAAAACAGTAGTAGTAGCTGTATTGTGTGTGCATTTCTTTTAAATTAAAATAAAATGAAACAAATCTCATCACTTTAATTTATATAAAAGCTTCTTTGCTGCTACAAAATCAATTATTTACTTTGTTGCAATAAACAAAAAAAAAATTTTTGCCAAATTTAAAAAAAAAAAAAAAAAAAAAAAACATACTTTTGTTCATCTTTCAAACCTTTGCAGTCATTTCTTGTTATTTCCTATTGTTTCAATTTATACTTAATATCAAACAAAATGCATAACTTGACCTAACCTGATTGTATTGTTGACCGTAATGCCCTCACAGTTGGCCTACTGATGACAGCTGCTGTTGTATTTCTTATTTTAACAAACAAATTTATTTTTTCTTTCTTTTAAATTTTTTTTTTATGTTCTTATATTTCGTGCTTGAGGTTAAGTTGTCCATATTGCAACAACGTTATTTCAAATATTAGACATGCTAGTTTTTCAATTTGTTATGCTGCAGTAGCAAATAATACAATTGCACAGCAACAACAACAGCAACGTAATATCTTATTGCAATTATCTTAATTACAACAATCGGTATACACCTTCTATTTGGGCCAGGTTTACCTTTTTATCTTCGTGTGGACATGTGTGTGTGTGTTTGTGTGTACTTTCCATTATGTTTTTATGGGCCAGGCCACAATTTATGCATGTAGGTATGAAGTGAAGTTAAAGCAAAAGCAACTATTTAAAAGTCTTTTTGTTCGGTTATTAGTGTACACGAGGGTGGTGTTTAAAGTTTCTTAGCAAACATAAATATTACAATTTTGTTGACAAGGCAATAAAATTTTGTGTGTTTTTACCAAATTAATATTTTTAGATTTAAACACTAATAAAGTGTTTATAAGTTTATTAAAATTTTTACATTAATTTATAAAAAAAATTTTTTTTAAAATAAATTTTTGCTCAACGCAACTTCTCTTAAGTTGAAAAAGCAGATCTTTATGAACTTCTAAGTTCATTTGATTTTTATTTTAACAAATAAATTTTTTTTTGTCAAATAAATTTCAAAATAATTTATTTTTCCTTTTAAGTGCTAATCAAAAGACCTCTAAGTTGGCCTTTAAGTGAGTGAGTATATTAGTCATTCAAGTTGGTTTATAAAATTGCAGCATGTTCTTTTATGATTTCATTTTTACTGAAACTATACGGTTGTCTATCTTACTAAATGATTTTCTGTTTGTCTTTCTGTCAAGCCATCATCTACTCAGGTGGCAATTGCAGTTGGCCATTTAAAACGTTGATTACCTTATGATAACAAACACAGACGCACAGCCAGCCATATTCGCTTACAACAAACAACATAAACGTTGCAACCCAAATCGATACGTTAGTCCTCTTTATCAGGAATCTGAGGTTTTATTGTATTCTGTGAAAGGAATTTTTTTTTTTTACAAAGAAAAAGCAGAATGCGATTTAATAGCTTTAAATGCGTTTATTAGCCATTTGTTTGTTCTGTTGTTATGCAGCCGCAGCACCAGCAGTGATCTGTAATTTTCTTATGATTTTTTCCTTTGTTTTTATTTGTCGGGAATTATTCAACGTAAAACAAATGTAAGCCAGAATGTGATTACAATTTTCTTTTATTTTGTTTTCATTCTGTTTTTTATTATTAATTTTTATTAAGAGTTTTTATTGCTTTTAAATGGATTTCTTAATAAATGCTTCTGTGGTGAGTAGAATCCATTATTTTTTTAATGTTTTAAACTGTTTAAGTGTATTTTCTTTTTTTTTTGTAAAAAAAGTTAATTTCCATCATATTTCTTTAATTAGAGCGAATTATTTAAATTTAAAATAAGTTTTTATCTCTAAGTAACTGGGACGCTGTTTACTAAGAAGAATTGTAATAAACACTGAAAATACATTTTTCACTTGAGTCCATATTTCTTTAAGGAGTTTTGAATTTAAGCATTTATGGAAATGTACTATTCCCAATTAAAATATTTTATATTAAAGTACGTAGTATCTATTTGTCAACTTTTTAATAATAAAGTTATAAATTCGTAGAGATTATTCATTTCAATGACTACTAATCAACTGATTTATCTATTAATTAGGCAGTGAAAGCCATACCAGTAATTAATTTGGTTAATTTATTTAACCCTCAGATACTCTTCCATTTTTATTTATCTCTATCTCTATCTCTATCTCTATCTCTATCTCTATCTCTATCTCTATCTCTATCTCTATCTCTATCTCTATCTCTATCTCTATCTCTATCTCTATCTCTATCTCTATCTCTATCTCTATCTCTATCTCTATCTCTATCTCTATCTCTATCTCTATCTCTATCTCTATCTCTATCTCTATCTCTATCTCTATCTCTATCTCTATCTCTATCTCTATCTCTATCTCTATCTCTATCTCTATCTCTATCTCTATCTCTATCTCTATCTCTATCTCTATCTCTATCTCTATCTCTATCTCTATCTCTATCTCTATCTCTATCTCTATCTCTATCTCTATCTCTATCTCTATCTCTATCTCTATCTCTATCTCTATCTCTATCTCTATCTCTATCTCTATCTCTATCTCTATCTCTATCTCTATCTCTATCTCTATCTCTATCTCTATCTCTATCTCTATCTCTATCTCTATCTCTATCTCTATCTCTATCTCTATCTCTATCTCTATCTCTATCTCTATCTCTATCTCTATCTCTATCTCTATCTCTATCTCTATCTCTATCTCTATCTCTATCTCTATCTCTATCTCTATCTCTATCTCTATCTCTATCTCTATCTCTATCTCTATCTCTATCTCTATCTCTATCTCTATCTCTATCTCTATCTCTATCTCTATCTCTATCTCTATCTCTATCTCTATCTCTATCTCTATCTCTATCTCTATCTCTATCTCTATCTCTATCTCTATCTCTATCTCTATCTCTATCTCTATCTCTATCTCTATCTCTATCTCTATCTCTATCTCTATCTCTATCTCTATCTCTATCTCTATCTCTATCTCTATCTCTATCTCTATCTCTATCTCTATCTCTATCTCTATCTCTATCTCTATCTCTATCTCTATCTCTATCTCTATCTCTATCTCTATCTCTATCTCTACATCGCTTTCACTACTTTTGCCTCTATCCCTATTAACTGTTTTCCTTAAAGGAACCTCTTTCCCGCTTCCATTTGTTTTAATTTTATTTTTCTACTTCTTATTCGTTTGCTAACAGTATGAGATTTTGCATGTTGTTCATTTTAACATCTAAAGTTTAGAGATTGTGGTACAAAAATTTTACCTTATGCCACTGCCATTCTGAACGAGGGCATAAAAATGACTTCTACAGCTAAAATTGCATTTTAAACTTTAAACTTAAATGTTTAAAATTCATGTGAAGCCATGTTACACATTCTTCTACTTTTGTTTTGCAGCATTCTAAAATATTGCAGCCAATATTACCATTAATCAAAACCCTAACGGTATTTATTAATAAACCTCTTGTGGTCTATAAGCCAACCAAGCAGCCAACGACCACAAAAAAAAACAAATTAAACTATAAACCACGATTATGGTCAAAATGCATCTAAACAAACGCAAATATTTTGTTATTTTGTTTTTTTCTTCGTTAAAAGTCACGCAATTAAATTATTATGTAGATGTTGCATTTTAGATTTATAGCAAATAAAGTCTAAAATCATAAAATAGTCTACTTAGCAATGTAGCCTTAAAAACAATTTGTTGCTGCATCTATCTGGCTTCGACATACAAAACGTTTCAGTAAGAGCTCTTTCATAATGGCAACACATTTGCCAGTTATACAAATACCACAAAAACTACCCAAAATGATGTAGAAATTAGCAAAAATAAAGAAAAAAGTTGGCTTCGAAATTTTCTATTACAAATAAAAGTAATGAAACGAGATATTACAATTGCCTGTCGTCCAAGAGCAAATGAATATTTGTCATAAATCAACAAACAATTTTGTAAATGTGAATGAAAATCACAACATGATATCGAAATTATTTTGAGCTCAAAAGGAGCCTACACACAATCTGTGTAACAAGTCAAATTAAAAAAAGGGGATGGTAGCCTTATCAACATTGCTAAGCATCTTCAAATAAAAAGAACAATTTTTAATTAAATTATTCGCTTTTATATGAAACACTACACTAAATATTCAATATGATTACTGAGTAAAAGACTTGATTATTTTTTTAGTAAATTTTTTTAGCTAATTTTACTTTTAGATAATCAAAAAAGTTTTGTTTGTTTTTATGTTACAACTGAAAAAAAATAATATTAAAGAGAGAAATAGCTGAAGCACAACTTTGAAATTGGATAATAGACTAAATCAAATGATTGAAGGATTTAAAATTTTTTTTTATTTTTATATTAATAAATATTATTCAAGCTTAAGAACTCAATAAAAATTATTCTTATTTTATTTTCCGATATTTCTTTCTTTGCCTGAAAAAATATTTAAAAATTTATTTTTATTGAAATGTTAAGCTTGTACCTATAATATTTATTAATGTAAAAAGAAAAAATTTTTTATGTCTTTCAATCATTTATTTGAATTTTTTTCAGATTTAACATAAAAACAGAGATAACAAATTTTTTTGTTTATCTAAAAATAAAATTAGCTTTAAAACACACTCAAAAAATAGTCAAGTCTGTTACTCAGTAATCATATTGAATATTTGCTAGTGTAGTCTTCCATATTTAACTCATCATCCATTTCTTCTTTAGTCAACCAATCAAAACTACTTGTAATTACCCATTCAAAATTGTCTTTATTTCTTAAGCAAAACATAACTGTTTTTAAATTCAAAAAGTTTGGAAAACAACAACAAAATAAGCAAAAATGTCGGCCTATCAAAAAAAAAAAAAAAAAAAAAAAAAAAAAAAAAGAGTCTAAAAATTGCACACCTCTATGCATGAACTATTTTTTTTTTTTTTACTTGCTCACATACACAATGATGTAAACAGTTTTTAATATTATGAAAATGAGAGTTATAAAAGAGAGGGAGTAAGAGAGATAGATTAAAATACTAAACACAAGAGCACATTATATGAATGCTTGTATGTGCATAAAACGGTTTTTTTAAAGCAGTAAGTTACAGAAGAAAAGGAGAGTGAGAAAAAGAGAGTATTTGTGTGTGGTTTTTTTTATGAAAGTCGTATGTATACGTTGTGTGTGAATTTAATGTAAATCAAATCTATTTAGTTAGATTTTTTTTGATACGCACACACAAATGCATAATTTTATTTATAGGGAAATGTGTCGGTTTAAAGCGTCTCTTTTTTCCAAATTGGTATAATTTTATACATGATCATGGTATTACTGTGATAGCACTCTGTAATAGTACAGTATTGGGTACTGTTTTAAATGTTTTAAGTTATTTTTAAAAATTATTTTATTAAAATTGAGTAATTTAATGTTTTTTTAAAAACACACCAAATTTGCCAGTAGTCGGCATACATGTCCCAGTGCTTGCCATACTGTAATCCTATTGTCGGCTTATCATTTTGCCTTTACATTTTTTCAAGGCAATCAGATGCTGATTCCAGGAACATGATCCTGTATTCGCCAGGCTTGAAATTACTTATTAAATGTTCTGCCGACTACTGGCAAAACACAATTTACGAATAGTTGGCACCCAATGACGACATTTTTTTTCCTCATAACGGCATTATTAAAAAGTAAAAAAAATAATTATTAAAAATATGGAAATTATTTTTAACATGGACATTCTTTCAATTAATAGCTTTTCCGACCCATTCAAATTTGGTTTTGCCACTGAATTTTTCGTAAGAAAACAAGCACTTCTGCAGATGCTGCAGAGGACACATTCGATAAAGGCATATTATCAATAAATTACTCATTTCAGTAAAGTGAACTGATTTGAAATAGAAAGAAGAGTATATTACTTATTCAAAAATGATTTTTTTAATTAAAAATCTCTAATCCAATTTATTTAAGTTTTAAAAACAAAAATGACGACTAATGGAACATGCTGAAACTAAAATCATTTACCCTAGTTGGTCCACTGTTAAAAAAATTGCTTTCTCTCCCTCTCCTTTTTATTTAGCTGTAAATTATTAGCCAATAGGAACATATTGCGTGACGTCATTTCTGTCATTATTTGAAATTCGATATGTTTATCTCTCATTTAATATTAAACTTTTGTTAGTTTATTTGATTTTTTTATTTTTAATTATAATAGCTATTTTATTAAGCTTGAGGTCGTATTTTATAAATTTATTTTTATATCGATATTTTGCTCCAATTCTAAATATTACTAACAGTCGCCTAAGTCCTGCTAAATTCTATTGAGTTTTCTTCCCAATTTTTTATTTTTCAATTAATTGGGTAACAGTCAAAAGAGTATGAAATTTAAAAATGAAAAATAAATACTTGAATTAGGTCTCCTTCCCTAACAACTTCCTAGTTGGTTGCTTTCAAATGAATATTATGCAGTCAGTATTTTCATCTATATTTGACCAACTTGGTATTTAATATTAGTTATGCAACGTGTAGTAATAATTTGTTTTATATATGTACATGAAGTAGGCTTTTGCCTTTTTTTAGTGCATAAATAACAAATATAATCGAAAGAAGAAAAGTTTTAATTACAAAAAAAAAAAAATTAAAAATAAAAACACACATATTACGGCATAAACTAACCACTAACTGACACATTGGAAAAAGAAAAAAAAAAAAAAACAAAAATTATACAAAACTAAAACACAACATGCTTGCATAAACAAGAACATCTACAGCTACAGCCACAGAAATTGTCTTCAAAGTATACACTACAGTGGTTACTTTATTAGGGCAACACTTTTTCAAATTATTTTTACTTTTAATCTTTTTCTCTTAATTTTAATAAAATCTGTTTTACTAGATTTCATTAGGGATAGAGTTTTACATTTTAGTTATTTAAGCAAAGCGTGCCCCCCTAATAAAATCCTTTAGAATATTTTAAGTTTAAGGACAGACATTAAAGTCGGCATTAATTGTTTAATTTTTTCTTTATGAAAATGTGTGTCTGTTTACTTTTTTATTTCATTTCAATGCAACAATACAAACTGCCAATACAAACAAATAAATAAACACTAAAGTTGCAACAATTTTACACTGTCTACACATGAACTAAATAACATTCAACAAACTCAAGTTGATTTCTGTAAAATACTGACAAACAGCCAAGCCGATACAGGCTTTTTAAATACACATTAAAAAAGAATTAATTCATTCATGAAGAATTTTTTTCATAGCTAAACAAACTAAGTTTTTAGTTAACGAACTCCTTAAAACTAAAATTAGCTAATGTGCTGTTTATAGAAAATGAATCATCCAATCGTCTAACAAATTTGTATGAACAACACTTTTTAAAAATTAACCCTCTTATCCTAAAAAATTAACGTAGACTTTAATGTCAACGTTAACGAAATTTTTCATATAATTTAAAAAAAAAAAAATTTACTTTAAAGTCTACGTTAATTTTTTTTTTTTTTTGGATAAAAGCATAAATGTTTTACATACAATTTTTTATACGTTTCTTATAAAGAGCCCATATTTCCTTTAAAATAGGGGATTTACCTCAGTAAAAACTAACTCCTAAATTTACAAATGAACTCAAGCCCCTAATTGTTAATTTAAAAAAAAAAATATTGAACCGAAACTTTTTCTCCAACAAAGTATGTTCACGAAAACGTTAGTAAGCGAAACTAGAGTTGTACATAATTCGCAGTAAAAAATCAAAGAATTCAGCTTAAAGCTGGTAGTTAAAAAAAAAATTAAAAAACAGAAACTGGGGAATAGAACCATGCATTTTAGTAAATAATTTTTCTTTTGTTTGATATACCAGTGAATATAAATTCTTTCAGCCCAGCCGAATGCTGGGTATGCTCAAAGCCAGAAACGAAACATTTCCTGGAAAACAACAAACCTTTAAAAATTTTCAAATCGTGTTGTAAAATGTATAAAACAAAATACAAAACGATTTAAAGGAAAATAAATAAAACGATTCTCTTTGCTGGCAGTCTTCTTTTCTTGCTATGTACCAATACAAGCGTACATTTGGGTACAAAAAAAAAACCGAAACACATTTTTAAATTGAAAACTCATTCGTGTTTTGTTTAGTAGCAGCAAGAATATAACAAAAATGACTGTGAAAAAAATTATTTACTGCCGAAAAGTATTTTTTGAATGAACGACTCATTCGTTCTAGCAATAGCTATTGGGTAGTTATTTTGTTGTGTGCTCACACAAGAAACCAGACAATCGTGTTTATGTATGTATGTGTGTAACTTCACTGTTGAATTTAGCTTGTTTTAATTTTCATTCATTTTATTTCTGGCTGTCAACGTTTAAGCGAATTTTACTCTTTTTTACTACACAAAAAACAGAAGAAATCAGTGCAAGTGTTTGAAATGCTTTATATTTGTATTTGTTTTTTACTCTGAAAATTTACAAAACAATACGAATGCAAACGTTTCGTTTGGTATCTTTTGCGAATTCTGCTAAAAGCCGGCTTTGATTTCTAACAAAATTTATTAACTTTCTAAAAGAGAGGAAAAGAAAGAAAATTAAATCTAAACAAATCAAATTCGGCAGTAGCAAATTTTATACACCCCTCGTTGCAGTAGTGAAATGTTAATATTTTTAAATTCCCATATTCTTGTTTAAAATAAAAAAAAGCCAAAGAAGCTTTGCAGTAAAAAAGCCAAATATTATTTTATTTTATTTCTGTTCTTAATTTACATAAAAATTTGGTTATAAATAAATTTGATAGGTGCAACAAGAGCTTGAATGTATCAGCCATGGGAATATTCCATGAATAACGGGACTTGGCCCACTAGTTTCTGAAATGCCTGTTAGAAAACCATTTTTTTTAAGGCCAATAGCTCATATTCTTGCATAATTTTTTAAGTAGATCTCTGTGCTGCAACTGATTTGTGAAATATTTAATTCATCTTTATGTTCTTTCTCACTCTCTCTCTCTCTCTCTCTCTCTCTCTCTCTCTCTATTTCTTCCTTATAATATTAGCATCACATGGTCAGTCAGATGGCTTGAGGATTTTTTGTGAATATATAGAAAGAAATTTATGTTAATTGATCCCCTGACCAGCTCTAAATACAGAATAATGGAAACAAAGATTTTCCAAAAAAAAGGAGCATTAAATTTTTCTTTTAAAAGTCTTCTTTGAACCTGTCAAAATTACCCAGAGCTATAAATTAAGAATTTATTATTTTCCATCACTGTAGCCTTCTATCATTGGGCACATGCCCGCATACTAGTCTAGAACAGATAAAGTTAATGACGATGGCCAATAATGCTTTTGGTTTACATGTTTTTTTTTCTTTCAAACAATTTACAAACATACACAACTAGCTATACATACTCACACTCACACATCAAATATTAAAATACTCGTGTATGGAGTGGAGTGCCTGCCAAGCATTCAATTTTCCAGCTTAGAGAAATTACTGGCGAGTATGAATGGTTGAAAAGTGGTCAGTCAAGACAGGAGAGACTAAACAGGAAATTGCTAGACTTACAAACCTAAACACACACACACAGAGACACACAATTACAATGTGTAAACGTTTGATTTCTGTATTTTCTTTTTGTCTGTTTAAGTGGTGTCTTGAACTTTTTTGCTCTATTTAATTTATTTATTTATTTATTACGAGTATTATGTATTTTTTTCCTTCAGTTTTTTTCTTTATTTTGTAATTGGCCATCCGTTGCAGTTGTCTTTTTAAAAGAAGTTTGCGCTTTTCGGCTTATCGTCTTAAAAGTGCTGGTATGTGTTGTTGGTTTGTTTATTTATTTTGTTTTTTTATTTGTGACGTGTAACAAAAGTGATCTTTTGACAGCCTTAACTTAAGTAAAATTCAACAGTAAAGAGTTTTAAAAAAAGAAAAAAACTTGCAAAATATTGGCCTCAATACTAGGTGTGTACGTGGGTTACAGCAGTAGTTAAATATGTTTACATAAGTGTCTTGCAAAAGAATGGTTTCTGTAAGGGTTGCATAGTGTTATTAGAAATTATATACCAAAAAATCTCTAATTTTTCAAATTACAAAAAAAATGAGGTGGAGATCAGAGTTTTAAAATTTTTAGTAAAACTTAATAACTTTCTCAAAGATGCTTTTAGAGATCTAAAATATAAAGCGGGCTCTCCTAAATTTTTCTTAAGACACCTGTCCTATGTCTCTTTATCTTTAAATAGTATTCTTATCTAGTTTATGCTTTAGAACTACTCTAGCAGGATCAAACGAACGACTGACTTCTTAAAACGTGAAAAGTCTGTTGGGCAAGATTGAAAATGTAAAGACAATAAAATGGATTTAAAATGTATTCTTCGATAACTATTGCACTTTCCTTACAAAATCTATTAAATAAAATTTTGATCGCTATTGATGGTCCCCAGTAAAGAAAAGGTTAAGGCTACCAAAGTATTGCACCTAAGTGTCTGAGCCTATAAACAGCAGTTCCAAGATATCTTTTGGCATAGCGCATCTGGCCCAAACTAGATCACAATTACATCACATAAAGGCTCTATAAATAAAATCAGTTAAGAAATATGGTGGTAGACGTAACAGGCCATTGTAATCTTAGCAAATCCTGATAGAAGAATCTCTGTGATATTAAATGATAACTGAATAAGTTGTCAGGGGAGGGAGGAAACTGTGTCATAGGTTCTTTGGCTCTGTCTAACATTAAAACATCAGCGTTAACTCTCCTATCTCTTCCCCTCCGTTCTCTCTCTTATTTTTTTTTTCTCTTATCTCTTTTTTTTCTTTACTTTCATCTTCTTCTACTTCTCTTATACCTTTTTTATTCTTAACTTCTCCTTTTACTACTTCTCTCTTCTCTTCTTCTCCTTGTTTTCTAATATCTTTGTCTTCTTCTACTTTTATTATCTTCTTCTTTTTCTTCTCTCATCTCTTCTGCTTCTACTTCTTCTTCTATCATTTCTTCATTTTCTATCTCTCTCTCATCCATTCTTCCCCTTTTTTCTCTTATTTTCTTCTTCTTCTACTTCTATCATCTCTTCTTCGCTCATATTTTCTTTTTGTCTTATCTCTTCTTCTTCTTTACTCTCATCTTCTTCTACTTCTCTTATACCTTTTTTATTCTTAACTTCTCCTTTTACTACTTCTCTCTTCTCTTCTTCTCCTTGTTTTCTAATATCTTTGTCTTCTTCTACTTTTATTATCTTCTTCTTTTTCTTCTCTCATCTCTTCTGCTTCTACTTCTTCTTTTATCATTTCTTCATTTTCTTTCTCTCTCTCATCCATTATTCCCCTTTTTTCTCTTATTTTCTTCTTATTCTACTTCTCTCATCTCTTCTTCGCTCTTATTTTCATCTCTTCTCTTCTCTCTTCTGTTCTCCCTATCCTACTTCTTCTTCTTCTCTCTCTATTCTTCTTTTTCTTCTTCTTCTCTCTTCTCTTCTTCGCTCTTATTTTCTTTTCCTTCTCTCATCTTTTCTCTTCTCTCTTCTGTTCTCCCTCTCCTACTCCTTCTTCTTTTTTTCTTTCCTCTATTCTTCTTCTTTTTTCTTTTTCTTCTTCTTCTCTCTTCTCTTCTTCTTCTTTTTTAATTTCTCTGTTTCTTTGAAGATTTCCTATCGATATTTTCATCATCTTGCTAATGCCTTTTCTACAGGTATCACAAAGTGACCTCACTAGAGGTCTCATGTTAGCTATACCCTATACCATTTAACCGAATTTACTGAAAGTTGTTACTAAAATTGTTTAAAATTCTGATTTCAAATCTGCCTTTCGTTTTTACTCGAGATATAGCGCCATCTCTTAAATGAAGGAAATTATACGTTACAGCAGTACAAGATAACTTTAAAAAAAAGTTACGATTAGGAAAGGGGTGTATTTGACTATTCTTTTCTATTTAATTTTTTTTATTGTCCAAGTCATGCCAAATTTTATTAGTCCCATAAAAAATGTTTGTTGATTAGACAATAGTCCGCTTCCTGCTTACACACACATTTTCTTAATTAAAAAAAAGTCTTAATAATTGAATGAGTTTCTTCTGATTTAAGGCTACAACTTGTCATAAAAATGTTTTTCTCAAAAACTAATTGTGCACAAACACAGCACTTGTATTGAACGTGAAATGCTTGAAATGTTTTTTATCATCATGCATGTTCTTGTGCTGCTTGCTACACTTTAAAACTCATTTAGGTTTGCAATATGATGCTACTGTTTTAGCACTCTTGCCGCTTTTGGTTTTTAATGCAAAACTACTTAAAAAGAGTTGAAGAAATTCAATATGAATTGGAATAAATGTTGCTTAAATACTAATTTATTTACTAGAGCATAATTCAGACATCTTGTGGTTAATGCCAGTTTTGTAAAGAGAAAAAAAAAACCACCAGATTTGCAAACGGTTTTCAGTTCTTGGTAACTAGAGAAGAGTATGTGGTAAGTACGACTACATACTTGATATTGTGCGGTTAAACATTTTTGTTTGTGTTTTTTTAATATGCTTTACACTGACTAGTGAATAATTTTTTTTAAACTTTTTTATTTACTAGAAAATAGCATTTGTGCAAATGGTGTAAGAAAGTATTAAAAAGACGAGAAACACCTATTCCTCATACTTTTTTATTTTGCTCATGGCATGCACTTTGTTCTTTTTCTTTTGCTGTTAACAGTGTCCTCGACATCGTCAGCAATGTCATCGTTTGTCTTTCAGGTTTTTGTTTGTTGTAGAGCATACGATACGCATATGTTGTGTTGTTGTTGTTGTCATCAATGTCACATGCAGCTGAATGAATGAAATTCACGTAAATTTTAAAATCTTCGTTGCCGTTGATGTTGTTATTGCTGTTGTTGATGGTGATGGTGTTGTCGTTATAGTAATCATTAAGTGTGGCTTGTGTTCGTTGTGGCAAGAGAAACACAAGTAACTACAAGCAACTTGTAGTATAAATTATAGTTTCCTTACCCTACCTGGAAATCGAAAATAACTTTAGTTTGTTTATCAGCAGAGAGTAGAGTTGCTTTAAAAAAAAATAAAAAAAAATTTCAGTTAAACTAAAAGACAACTCCAACTAAGTCAAAAGATTTTTTGTACGGCCAAACACCCAGAGATCAAAGCTGAGAACCCCAAATTGTGTGATAAGCTAGTGAGCTAAGTACTAATCTACGCAAGCACCTTGAAATAAACTAACTTAAATTAACTAACTTCCTAAAACGAAACTGTGCTAAGTCCCATGTAGCATTTTTAATTGGGAAATGGGAAATTTCAGAAAGATTTAATTTTGATTTTATTTAGAACCTTAGCCACCCAAAGCCAAGTATGGCAAAAAATCTTTTTTCACTCAACAGTATGGATACATTCAGCATGAGATTCTATACATATAAAAGAATAACGTTACTGACTGACCAAACGGCTAAGGTATGGACATTTAAAAAAAAATTTTAAAAATAGTCCAAAGTAACTTCTGAATATATCTAGACAACCTCCCCTTTAGAATGAGATATGTCCCATCTTCTATGGTTCGTTTTTGGATTATTTTGAAATTTCCATATACCCCAGTGCTATTGCTCTAAGTGATTTTAGCAACTTCCTAACGAACCACTTAAGATTAAGGGATGGAACACACATGATTTTAAAGGGGAGACTGTCTAGCTTTGTAATCTACCACCGAAATACTCAGAAGTTTCTTTGAACTATTTTTAAATTTTTTTTGAAATTTCCATAAACCCCAGTACTTTTGTTCTCAAGGATTTTGGCAGTTTACGTTTTGCCTCATAAAATAAAAACTACGAATTTTTCAGAAAATGTTAAAACACTTCCGGAAAGCTTAGAGCCTTCAAATTAAATTAATTTTTGGTTTTGGTAATTTTCCTGGACAAAATCGTGAATGGTACCTCGGCAAAGTAGGGAATGATAAGAATCTCTCAAAGCAATGGCACTGGGGTATATGGAAATTTAAAAAAAAATTTTTTAAATATTCCAAAGTTACTTCTAAGTATTTGGACGGTAGATTACAAATTTAAATGAGCTTCCCTTTAAAATGATATATGTTACATTGACTAACCTTCTATGGTTCGTTCGAAAGTCTTTAAAACCCCTGAAAAAAATTTTCAAAATAGTCCAAGCAACTGCTGAGCATTATGAATTGCTTTATTAAGCTTAATTTGGCTTATTATCAGAAAATTTGCTTACTCTGCTTCATTATTTTGAATAATTTTTTTCAACTAAAATAAATAACTGAAAAAATTTAAATAAAAAATTGGAATAATCGAGAAGGTTTTCCTAAAACTTAAAGGCCATTTAAGGTTTTGGGTTATTTTTAATTTAACTTACAGATTTCATGTTATTCCATTTTATACTTCTCTTCAATCAACCTTAACCTATTATAGCTGATTCTTTTTTATTATTTCTCATGGTTTAGCGTATGAATTTATTTTGAGGTAAGTGCTGTCTGTGTGCTTATTGTACCGAACTGAACAAATTCATACATGAAATGTTTATATGAAAACCTCAACAACCAACATACTTCTTTGTTCAGGATTTTATTAAGACGAATATTACAGCAAAAGTTAAAAAAAAAAAAAGAAAAAAATGAGGAATGTAATCTGTACACAAACACATGCACACACACGTCAACCATTGCATTACAATTAATGAACATTCTTTATTACATTTCATGTTTATAAACTGAAAATATTAAGCGGAAGTAAAAGGTAGTTTAAATTGCGTGTCTTTCTTTCTTTTTTAATTGGGTAAAAGCTGGGAAATATCGCAGAGTTTATTTGTTATTGAATGCAGAGCTGATATTTTTAGGGATTTAGCCAATTTAAATTTGAAAAGAACCTTCTCCCCTACCAAATAAATTAATTTGTAAACATTTTAAAACTATTTACTTACTACATTCTTAAATATATTCTTATGGTTTTTGGCCAATCAATTTCTCTGCATAACAAAAATAAAACGAAATACGAAAAGCCAAAAAACCTAAAAAAAAACAGAGAAACAAGAAAACATAAGTTGTCATAACAACGGTGTAAAATTGGTTTATTATAAATGTTTCTTGCGCTGGTTTCATTCTGGTTGTTTGGTTACCAGTCATTAAAGAACCGATCGAAGCAGCAGCCACTCAACCATGCAATCAGTTTTCAATTGTTATCACTTGTGTAAATGAGTTGGTAAGCAAGAATTTCAACGTGTGTACTCGTATGTGTCTGCAAGTAAATAAAAAAAAAATAAATAAATAAAAAAAAAAACACTGTCCCCGAAAATGCCCTTAAGCCAGCATAAACACATTTATGTACTCGTATAATGTTCAGCAATTTGAGCATTTGTTCGTATGGATTTCTTAACGCTCCAAGAAAACGTTGTTCACAAATGTGTTTACATTTTTTTTATATTTTTTAGTCGTTTTTAAAGCCTGGCGAAAGAAAGAATTCATGAATATTTAAAAAAATATGGAGGAAAATTATTCGCTTTAATTGTCCAGCTTTTTAATGCACAAAATAAAGGTAGACAATGAGAAAGTAAAATAAAAATTTGTAAAATTTTTTTTAGGGTTTTTAAATTAAAAAGAAGGTTCAGGCTTACGTAAAAAATACAAGGAGACTAAAGTCTTCTCGAGATTGTTTAAATAAGATATTTTTAATTCCAATTACGTTGGTTTATTAAATTTAATTTAATATCCAGAATATTCTCATGGATTTTCCAAAAAAAAAAAATTTTTTTAATAAACTTTTTGATTTAAGAGAAATGATTATGTTGATCTTTAATATGATTTAATTTTGTCGTCTGCTGGGGTCATTATAACTGGCAGACTTACGTTGTGCAATAGAAAGCACATTTTCAGGTAGGCCATTGACAAGCATAAGGTAATTTAACTGTGCAACATCACATTGATCTGCAGCTGACTTCTCAAAAAAACGTGCAGGCCATTTACTTTCAACAGGACTCCGACTTGAAATATTTTACTTTACTAATAACGTAGATCAATTTATAATTCTTCTTAGTATTATCTTAGGCTCTATTAAATAAATTAGATTAAGTAAGAAGTCGGAAGCAGGCTTAGGTGGGTTAGTTAATAAGGTCTCTTTGAGATACCAGTAGAAGTGTTGAAAAGAAGACCTCAAAGAATGAAAAAAAAAGAAAACGAAGAAAAGACTTTATCATGACCTAAATGACTTAAATGTCGTGCAGTCAACAAAGCAGAAAATTTAAGCTTACTCTGATCGGCTAATGCCGAGTGAAGCATGCACCGCTCCTCCAGGGCAAAATACCGGCAAAGAAAGTGTTCTGCAGTCTCGTTTGATATCAAACCCATTCTTCTAATATGGTTGCAAAATTGTTACTACAGCCACCACATTTCTCAACCGGTCTCTCTGAAGCCCTAGTAAATCCCTGCTGCGATTGCTATTTAGCCTAGACCAGATCATCCTCGTTGTATTGCACGCTCGTTCATCTGGAATGTGCTCTTTGCAAAAATATGCTCTCGATCTGCTGTTTGTAGACTGAGAGAGGGATACCGCAGGAAGCGTCAGCATTCTTCTCTGGCAGTCTCGACTCTGCCCAAAGGAGAATAAAAAAACAAACAAAAAAAAAAAACAAATTTGTCTTAAGTAATTTTTTTAATTATTCCAAAATATATAATTTTTTATTTGTTTTTTTCTCCTGTTACCGAATACAATAAAATATCGATATAACTGTTTTGACGATGCGATTTATCGTAACAAAAGTTAATGAATCGAACTACAGGTTGGCTACTCTGTTTTGCGTTTGCTCTTTGATTCTCGCAAGGTATTTGTGTGTACAAAACGATATTGACATGCGCTTATGCTTTATAGAGCGGGGTACTACTAGACAAATAGAAAAAATAAACAATTAAACACATTGAAAATTCGATTTCGTACCGTTTTTTTTTTTTTTTTTTTTTTTTTTTGATTAAGTCAACTCTTAAGAAAATCTCTCTTCTCATTGTGATTATTATGCCACATGAAATGATAAATGGAATAAGTCCAAGATTAACTAAGTCATTTTTCTACTCACATTTGTTGAGGCAAAAAAAACACTTCTTGAAGGCAGTTTTATCAACTTGTGTGGTGCAATTAAACCTACTTTTCTTAAAGGTTACTATCTGCCTTTTAAATTTGTATTAATATCATGTATTTCATTGACAAATTAATAGAGTTAAACCAGTTATAAATCACTATAAATATGTATTTCATAATTATGGTTTATTAAATGTTAATACGCCTCTGTAGCCTTTAATTTTATTTTTATTTTGCCGTATACAATTTCAGTAATAAAGAAAAAAAATAAAATAAAACAAAACTTGCATACTA
Source organism: Thelaira solivaga (assembly GCA_947397855.1). Taxonomy (NCBI): domain Eukaryota; kingdom Metazoa; phylum Arthropoda; class Insecta; order Diptera; family Tachinidae; genus Thelaira; species Thelaira solivaga. The sequence goes on from OX377614.1 coordinate 7,746,492, forward strand.
GTATGCCTCTGCTCTCTACCTCTGCCTCTGCATTTTTATTATTATTTTTTTTTTCCACTATGAAAATGTTTATTTCTGGCATGACTCTTGACAATGTGCATTGCAAAAGACAACATGAATACATAAATAAATAATGAATGTCTTCTCCAGAAAATTGGCAGTTTATCATGTTAATAACGTAATTAATATACAAATAAACATTTTGTACTTGTACTCATATCTTGTTGTATCGAGTGTCTATACAGTAAGAGTGGCTCTTGCTAAAGAAAATAAAGCCTATTCAGCCACCAGTAGCCACCATCCATTCAAAAAAAAATCAATTCAATAAATACTCGTATCTGCATTAAAAAACCGCAAAAAAAAAAAATAAAAAAACTGAATTTTAAATTAAGTTGTATGAGTGATGGAACTGGTTGCACATGCGCCCCAAAACTAATTTAATTTAGGAAATTAAACATCAATGAATATTTAAATATTGTGTTCATTCTCCCTGGATAAAAGATGCAATTTCACTGAAGGTGGCTAAGTATTTAACCATAATTTGTTTACAATGTTTTATGTAAAATTTTTAAATTATAAAAGAATATGACACTAGTTAGTCAAGAACTTTAAATATAAGTTTAATTATTTTTATACTTAAATTGTAAAAATTTCTTAAAAAAACTTTATAATGTTAAAAAATTAAAATTTTGTTGTTCCCAAGATTAATGTCAGTTAAAGGTACTGACTGACTATCCTACACGATCGTACGATTATGTCAAAATAATGTGTGACAGAATTCTGTCCTACTTGAAGAAATCTCTTTAAAATTGCGAACTTTATGCCACACTATTGTACAAAAAAAGATGCAAAAACATATGTTTACTCACCTGAATACTTCTAAAAGTATTAATTTTCTTCTTTGGCGCAAAATATCTTTTTTACAAATATGAACAATGAAAAATAACTTAAATGTTTGTATAAGCAAAACAAAAGTTTGGTATTGTTGCTATTTTTCTGCCTTGAACATAGAAAATGCAACTCTGATCGCACAGATAAAATTTATTTTATGAAAAATTTCATAACATTAAAAAATCGGACAGACCTGTCAAAAAGTCTGCTGGTTCAATACACACAATCATACTTTTTTACCACACATGGGTTTTTAGACAGATCGTACGACTAAGTAGAATAGTGAGTCAGTACCTTAAGGTTGCAATTCAGTATCCTACACAATCGTACAATTTTATGGCTAAAAAATCTTATCGATTTTTTTTACTAGTTTTGAAAATTGTTATAGAAAAAAAATTGAAAGCAAAATATTTTAGCCTTTTTCATCAATCATAAAAAATAAATCTGATAAAAAGTTTCATAAAATGAGAAAATCGGACAAACCTGTCAAAAATATCTGCAGCAAATAGGTACAGCAACTAGACCTGTGCCAAATCGTTAGTTTTAGTGTTCGCTCTTTTTTGTTCAAAATTTTAAAAGTGATGCGTTGGGTCATTTTCGTTCAATCGGCTATTTCTTAAATGTTCCAGTTGAAACACATGAACGAATGACAAAAAAGAATATAAAAACAAATATTGTGATCTACTATTTTAAAACAAAAACTTATTTATTATAGATTTCGGAAAATAAATAATAATATATTTAATTGCCATTTTTATTTATTATGAAGGCGTCCAGGTTATCTCTTTTTTGAACCGTAATATACCCTTCTTTTGAAAATTAAGAGCAAACGAACGAAAGACCGACAAAGATTTAATAAAAGGAGCGTATCATTTCGTTTAATTAAGTGATTCAGTCAATTTGATTCGTTTGGTTGTGACCGACACAGGTCTAGCAGCTAATACTCACTAGGCTCCTTTTGTGCACACCTGTAATTTTCGACAAATCTAAAGACTAAATAGAATAGTAAAGCAAGGCTTTTAATGGCATTAGCATTCCTTTAGAGGATGGAAAAAATTTTTGAGAAAAATTTTTAACTAACAAACCCAGTAAGTGACGCTAAATCCATTAATTTTTAATCTTCTTTCACACCTTCCTTAACAACGATTTTATTTCTTTCAGTGTGCCCTTTCCTCCGATCTACTGATGTTACTGCAACATTTAGAGAAATCTTGGTATAAAATTTATCCATAATTAGAAGGATGGCTTGCTTAAGTGCTTCATAAAATTCTCAAAGTTTATAAGAGTGTCCGAACAAGAACGCAAGATTTAAATTTGGTGCCATTCGAAGTGTCATTGTTTGGCATTTGAACAATTGTTATTGTTTGCTAGTAGAAGGTACGAGGTTAGTAAATTGGGTATTGGAGAGACAACATGAAAATGCTGATTTTGCCGATAAAATCATCTTCAGTGATGAGGCCCATTTCCATCTTGATGGCTTCGTCAATAGGCAGAATTGTAGCATTTGGGGTGAGGTAAATCCTCGAGTGATTCACGAGAAGCAAATGCATCGTGTCACTGTGTGGTGTGGTTTTTGGGCTGGAGGAATCATTGGACCTTTTTTTTATGAAAATGAGGCAGGTCAAGCGCAAACAGTCAATATTGTTCAGTATCGTGAAATGATAACCAGTTTTTTCTTGCCTAGAATTGAAGAAATAAATGTGGAGGGCTTGTGGTTTCAACAAGACGGCGCCACATGTCATACAGCCAGAGAAACAATTCAATTGCTGCATCAGTAATTTTTTTAAAATTTAAATCTTGCGTTCTAGTTGGGACACAATTTATAAATAAAATTTATTTTCTGTTAGTTTATTTCTTTGCTATATAAAAAACTTTGTTTTTAAAGGATTCGTCTGAAATTTGACATATATAATCTCCAATTAAAGTCACTATGTATAATACTTTTGGACCATCCACGCCCTACCTACGCCTACTATTTAACGATTTTTATTAGCCACTGTCTGAAATTATGCTTTGAAATATTTTATTTACCACTTTAGTTGGCGCCTCTGCTAATAATGCTTGCAAAGCCATTCCAGTAGCTGAATGAGTTTTTTTTTTTAAATTAAAATTCTATTTGTAAACGGATTTCTTTAAAAATTGGTGCACCCGTTCTTTATACTCTAAGGATACGAACTCACTTATAGAGTAGATAGACGAAGGTGTTAATTTGCATTATCAGTCTTAATTGAAATTAACTTGTGCATTATCTCCAATGCAATGTGTCTGAAATCAAACTAAATTTAGCTTTTTCAGTATGGCAACAAAGTCGACAATCAATCAGCTGTTTTCAAATTGTTTTGTCTTTATTAAATTAAAATACATTCAAAGTCAGCAAAGGTGAGTTTAATTGTTTTTAGAAAAAAATAAATTAAAAACACAACGCATTTCCAAATGAAAGAAGAGAAGTATGTGTTTCGAAAGAGATATACAGATTCTCTAAGGATGCCACCGAAAATATTATTTCACAAAATGAACAGCTGTTTACTAAATGTTGTTTCAGTGAGATTTTAAAGCAAATTAACACTGTCGTCTGTTTATTCCATTAGTAAAGAACAAAAACATCTAGTCATTTATGAGTTGTGGGAATTAATAATTGATTGAGGCTGCCCCCAAAGATTAGTGGGTCTGAAAATAGCAGGTTTAATTCCTGTTTAGGTGTTTGGTTGTAAAAAAAAGTTTTAATATTGTTGTGAGACCTCAGTTGGAATCAAATACAGTGAATGCTGTACTTATTTTAAAGTTTACTTAATATCAATGATTTATCAGAAGCCAAACTCTACTTGCTTACAATCAATAAACTTTTTATGAGACATACGTAAGTGACAAGATGAGCCTTTGGATGGATATTGCTTTGAGGTCTTGTAGAAAAAACATTCTTTTAGATCAAGAAGTGTGAAATATTCACTACTAAGCCCTTAGTAATGAATGAAAATGCAAAATTTATGAGTGGCCATACAGAGTGGCTTTGTAATCATGATAAAGAGATACGTATACTCGAATGAGAATTGATCTTTGATTTGCAAGTTTTTTACCACCAGCGAATCATTTTGCTATTCTGTAAGTTGGTTTGCATAGCGGCCTGTCGGCTTTCCAGTAGAAACGCAATATTCCCTTTTGATCCTGTAGACTCCGTATTGATATTTTGCTTACAAAGTAGACCAAAATTTCGTTTTAATGTTACCCAGTGTCACTTTCTTTTGTATTAAAACACTTTTAGTTTAAAGAAACTATAAATTAGATTCTATGCTACAGACTCTTAACTAAATAATTTATTTCGAATATAAATTTCTTTGATTTCGTTTTAAAATAAAAATTTTAAAACTTTTTCTAACACTTTTGTCAATTTATTGAACTACTCGTGCAATATCTAATGGTTCTAAATGAAATTTCTTAATAAATTTAAGGCAACTTTACCTCTTTTTCACTTTCTTTCCACACACTTTTTGCACCACACCAGCATTACGGTTTTTCTTTTAAGAATTTGCTAAAGAAAATAATCTTCTTTTCTACACATAAGTAAAACTGAAAGAAAACTTGAAGTAAATCTTAACGAAATCAATAGACCGCATCACATAAGATTAATCACTTTGAAATTCTGGATAAAAGTAATACCAAAATTCAACTGAAAATCTCTTTTAATACCGCATAAAAAACTTACTGCCAAATTCGAAGATGTTTTTTTTTCTTGCATTCATTCATTCACTGCTGCTGCATTCAGTCGTTTATTTGTTGGGACACCGTGTGGTCACAATCAAACTTCCTTCAATAAGCTATAAAATTGTTCAATGTTTCTACAACGTTTATGGGTTTGTCAGTGTGCTTATGTGGGTGTGTTTGAGTGGGATAAGGAGACTTAAGAAAAATGTATCCAACTACTTACATATGATTACATCTCAAACATTATAATGACGACAAAATCGACAACTACAACAGCAAATAAATGTAACGTAAAGTACCAACAGAAAAATCTCTTAAGACAACTTTATACTTTTGATTTCTCTACGTTTATTTGCTTGCTGTACCTGAAACATACAGGAAGGTGCAAGCTTTTGTTCAAATATGAAGAAAATAATTTCAAATGTGATAAGTGAAGAAAACCTGGACTACGAGTCCAAGTGACTAGTAACAAAATTATAATTCTCACAACCAAAAAGGAGTGACTATCTCCAATCAGACTTGCTTGGATATCAATCGGAATAAAGTTGCTGGCTGCTAACTACTACTAGTCTTGAAAGGAAATGTGATTTCTAAATGAATACTCACAATGTACAATTTGAATAGATGTTTGATTTCAACCATAGAATAACTTATCATCGTTAAGTATCGAGCCTATCCTAGCACTATTTGCTACTCGATCATCTTCATCCGACAATCAATTAGACTATCTGTCCTAAATCTCTTGTTGTTCCTGGTTTGAAATTTCAACTTAGTATCCACAACCAACTTCAAGTGACATTAAATCTAAAGAAAGTCTTTTCCAGACTTAGAGAGCAGAACTTACTTTTTTTTTCGAGTTCTTAAAAAAATTATAGATGATAAAGCACGGAAAAAGAGCTGTTATATATGAAAGTGGTACAAGTCCACTTTTTTTAAAAAATGAGTCTGCATTAATTCTAGTTAGATGGTGTCCTTATCTTACTAAACTCATTATTTTTTTTAAGTGAACTTATACCACTTTAATATAATTATAACAGCTCATATAATAGTCTTGTAAAGGGTGTCCGAACAAGAATGCAAGATTTAAATTTGGCCCCATTCGAAGTGTCATTGTTTGACATTTGAACAATTGTTATTGTTTGCTATTAGAAGGTACGAGGTTAGTAAAAAATGACCATGGACAGCGAAGGGAGTTCGTTAATTGGGTATTGGAGAGACAACATGAAAATGCTGATTTTGCCGATAAAATCATCTTCAGTGACGAGGCCTATTTCCATCTTGATGTCTTCGTCAATAAGCAGAATTGTCGCATTTGGGGTGAGGAATATCCTTGAGTGATTTACGAGAAGCAAATGCATCCTCATCGTGTCACTGTGTGGTTTGGTTTTTGGGCTGGAGGAATCATTGGACCTTTTTTTTATGAAAATGAGGCAGGTCAAGCGCAAACAGTCAATGGTGTTCGGTATCGTGAAATGATAACCAGTTTTTTCTTACCTAGAATTGAAGAAATAAATGTGGAGGGCTTGTGGTTTCAACAAGTCTGCGCCACATGTCATACAGCCAGAGAAACAATTCAATTGCTGCATCAGTCATTTATTTAAAATTTAAATCTTGCGTTCTTGTTGGGACACCCTTTATTTTCGTTTTTCTTTTTTTTTTAATCCGCGAAGCTTCTTGGCTTGTCTACAGAAAATACCCAGGGTCTAGACAGGAATCGAACCTGCGATCCCCAGATTGGTGAGTTATTATAATACCTACTAATCTATGTTTTCGCTTACCGCTTCATTTTCAGTAGCTGCCGGGTACTATTCACTGAAGCTCGTTGCTTTAAAGCAGTGGGAATGACGTATAGTCAGTCTAACTGATCCGTTCACAAATGAATTGCTAGTGAAACTACTGTACTCACTTTATGACAATCTTTTATCATCTGCATGAGTGCTACATCAGCATTACTGAGTGATCAGTCGCAGAATCGTTCATAAGGGTGTCTCAGTGCCCTTTTTCATTTTTAAATAAAAATATGTCTTTTTTTAAAAGATTTATGATTTTTTTCTTGGACTATAAAGAAGACATGTTCGGATTAAGTATGAAATAAAACAATCGCTCTAGCAATTCTTTCAATAGGTAATGGCGTTAAGTAAAATCAATTGCATTTTATTTTAAAAAAGTCAGCTTCTACGATTATTTCCACATTTCCATTTGAATGGCATCCTGAAAACCCAAAATTATCTAGTTTGGGGTTCAGAAAATCCTCATCTACACCATGAAAAAGAAACTGCACCCACAATAAGCAACTCTCGGGCTTGGATTTTGGGCTAGCTTTACTTTTTTGAAGATGAGACCGATATTGCAGTAACTGTAAGCGGCATTTGTTACAAAAACATGTTAACGGAGTTCTTGTGGCCTTAAGGACGATATGTGGTTTTAGCAAGACGGCGCCATCTACTACATAGCTAATGAAATAATCGATTTATTATAGCATGATATGGAAAACTACACTCTTACTTAACCTTTAATACTCTTAGCTCAAGTATCTTTTGTAGAGCCTAAAACTGCCTTTCAGAGAGTCAAATAACATGTCTGACTCAAGTCAGCATTTCTTTCAAATATTTTGTGAATTATGTTTCGTCCCAGAAAGCAGTTTGTTGTCTAATGTAGTTTTTTGAGATGCCAAAAAAATTTTCTGGTTTTATTAATGGATTTGTAGCCTTTTTCATCTACTCCTGTCAAGGCACTTAATAAAATATAGAATTTTTAAGGATGACAAGGTCACCTAAAAGTGCTAAGCAGTCTGTAACTATGGCCGATCTTAGTTCAGACAAGCTGGCTGTTCAAAATCAAATGTATAGTCTAACCACTTGGGGATGGAGTAAAGCTTCACCTGAACTGTTATTGAGTAGTTTTCCATGACAATAAATTTTCGTAAGAAAACCTATCTAAAATCACCATCAATTAAGTTTTTGCAGCCTCTTCATGTCACCAAATTGAATTCAAACGTCATTGACTGTCAAGGGTAAAGATCTTACAGTTTCGAGCAAACAAAGGAGATTCTTCTATCGGTGTATCCAGGGTTTCCTGAAGTTCTCTGATTGTGTCAAATTAATTTTTTTTATGTCACCAAATTTTTTTCTGATTTTATTCAAAATTTTCCTATTGAAATATGAGTGTAATATTTGTCCCAAATATATTTCACAGGCTTTTTTAGTTGTCAAACATTTTAAAACTCAAAACAAAAATCATGCAGCACTTTCCTGCTTTCTAACAATTTTTTTTTTAACTTTTATTTTTTGTTTAAGGTTTCGAATGTGTTTTACCTTAAGGTTTATTGCAATTCCTGTATGATGTAACACAATTCAGAAACATTTCGACGATGCAACTTATTAATTTTTTTTTTTTTCAGAAAAAAATTCTTGAATTCTGCAAAATTTTATAGCGAGCAATCTGTGTTAAGCTGATTTTAAATTTATAAAATGATTTTTATGAAAAATCTTTATGTATAAATAGACCCTTCTCCGTTTTTATATGTGTGTATGGCACTACCTTCAAAATGTACATTTTCAAAATGAAAAATCTAGTGAAATATTTTTGTTTGCTCTTTTAGTATTTGTTATTTAGTTATTTTCAACAACACTTTTCTCTATCGAGTAGTTTTATTTTGCTTTAAAAAAGCATATAAAAACTGTTAAGGCAAACTTCTATGCATGAATACGAGTAGAAAGAAACTAATAAAAGACACCCAAAGGAGCAACTTGTAGGTGTACAAGAACTCTATACTCCAAACTGATTTCTTTTTTCAAAAAAAAAAAAAAAAAAAAAAAAAAAAAAAAAAAATATTTTTCTTTATTTTATTTCTATTATTTTTGTTGTTTTTGTTGTTGTTGCTGTATCTTCAATTAATTTTCTTATAGATTCAACAACATACACGCTTTTGTGTTGAAAAGTAGCTCATACTCGTGCAGGAAAATGCATCAGTGAAAATCATTAGACCGGTAAATGAATGAGTAAACTTTTGCCATATTGTCACCACTAACAGTGGAATACGGTGGTGGAAAATAACAAACAAAAAGAAACCTTTAAATTTTACACCATTTCAATTGTATTTCCATAACAAAAAAGATTTTTTCTGAATTATTTAAGTCACTTACTTTCAAGCAAGCACAATATGGGTCAAGAGAACTTAGTTTTTCAGCTTGAAATACCTGCTATAGAGCTCTACTTAAGAGATTAACTGGAAAGAGATACAAATAACAGTCATATCTATATTCACTCGGACAGAAGAGCGGCCTTTGAGATAACACAAAAATTAATGTGGGATTAGCTGAAACTTCTAAAAAGATAGAGTTCACTTGGTATGGATGCCAGGTCATAGTGGATATTTAGGGAATGAGAAGGCAGACGAACTTGCAAAAAAAAATTTAAGGCTTGGAGTTCGATTAAGCTTTGGTTTAGGTAGTGGCGGGAAAGAGAATCGCAACCATACTTACTTGAAACAAAAAGTATCAGAGTAGCGAAAACATTATTGACATTCCAATCTCGGAAGAGAACAAAGGAATTACTTAGCTTGACCCGGTCAGGAATTCGTTTTGTCACGGATATTTCTGACTGGACATTGCAAAGTATTGAAACACTTATTTATGTAAAACATTACAAAGAATGAAACTTTTTGACCTTGTAGCTCTTCAGTTAATAAAATTTTTTGGCTGGTACTTACAAAAAAGCATTAAAAAAACTAAGTAAAATTTTTAAAACACAAAACAGCCTTATTCAGTTTAACTTACGATATACCATATTTTTTCTTTCTTTTTTCTTATTCTTGACCCGCTCAGGTATTCACATTGTTACGGAATTCCTGACTGGACATTGCAGGGTATTGAAACACTTGGCGAATATTAGGATCAAACAAAATGAACACATATTGTGTCACTGTAATAGTCTAATTAGGACCCGTTTTCGCTACTTAAGGTAACATTAACTACAACTGTCGGACTGGACGGACGAATCATACAAAGAAGTTTTTGAATTCTTAATGAATACCAGACTCTGGGAGGATTTTTAACTTGAGAGTAGTGTTACAATAGGTCTATTTTGTCCGCACTGACCAGGTGACTTTTTCCTGCACCTCATTCTAATTCTAATACACTTTGAGGCTATAAAATTGGAAGGTTTTTGTGGGGAAAATAAAATGTTTGGAACTTAATGTGGGTGGATAGTAAAGGGCTGCACAAGCATAACATCACTACAAACATGTGTAATATTTTATATTAAAAAGTGCTTGCAAGCCATTTCAAATATGTTTGTGCAGCCCTTATTGGATAGCTAAGCACACAGTCTTCTATATTTAACTTAACGATATTTTTGCCTATTTCTTAGCGGGCGAACGATAGTTTCTTTCGTACATTTGTATTGAAAGCAAAAACAAATTTTCGTATTTTGTTTTTGTTTTGAATGAAAATGTACGAAAGAAATTGTCGTGCGCATGTAGAGAAATGGATCCTTAATTTATAAAAATTAATTTGTAGAAATTCCAATTTAAATTTTTAGAAAAAACAACCTCGTGACTTTTTTAAATGCAACACTGCTGGCATCAACCAAGATCCTTTAATAAACTAAAGTTAAAATTTAAGCAACCTGTACAGGAACCTCTAGATAAGTTTGCAAAACTTTATTAGACAAGAAAAAGAAAGGAAAATTTATTTTTTTTTAAATAAATGAAACTTCAGGATTAAAAAAAAATTTTACAAAACAAAATTTGTCAATTTATTAAGAAGCCTCTTATTAAGAGGCTCTTAAATGGCTCTTCATTAGATTAAATTGGATTTAATTGTTTTAGATCAGTGAGATGGATCACTGATGCACTCTGCTGAAGTCATTCAAAAACTATATTTAAAATAAATGGTGTACAATCATAGAATCATTATTATTATTGCTTAACATGCCACACACACACACACAAATAAAGAAGGAGTTGCAAAACCTATAGCAGCAAGAAAAACAAAATTATCCAAATAGAATGAAACACCAAGGGAAATGAAAGAAATGAAATTGTAAGAAAAAGTTCTTTCTTAAACCTCAGCAAGAGCTGTTGTGAAAAAATATTTTTGAATCAATTGCATGGCAGGCAAGCAAGAAGGCTGATTGTTTGGTTGACTGCTTCGTCCATGAGCAGATGCTGGTTTTGCTCTGTATTTTAAAGGCTTTTGCTGTTGGTTAAACTGGCAAGCCTTGGCTAAATGCAACCAGGCATCAATTCCTTATGGTGTCTATAAGATTTTATTTTTAAAATTGTTGTTGTTCTTATTTGTTGTATTGTTCCTAGACTGCTTGTGTTGCAATGTTGCCATTTGTATGTTTGCTTTCTTGTTTGTAAGTTTATCGTTGCTGCTGCCTGCTGTTCGTTGAGTGCAATCTTGTGTTCAATTTAATAGCACAATTCCAAATCGAATTTCAATTTCCTTTATTGAATCTTTGTAAACAATAAACGAGCAAAAAAAAAAAAACTTTTATTTTTGCTGGCATTTCTTTTCGCGTTCTGGTATTTATTTGTGGGCTGCTGCTGGATGGCTTGAAACGGTTAAGGTTTGTTTGTGTTGTACGTTTTTGGTATTCCTTCGTTGTGCCATGAAGGTGTATATTTGTGTTGGGGTAGGAATACCACTAACTACCACTTCATCTATCTACAATTTTTATTCAAACATCGTCAAGTTAAAATTTAATTTCTTACAGAGACGTGGCTAAATTAAAACTGATTTCTGGGAGAAACGAAAAACTACAGTTTATATAAGACTCAATTGGTTGCTTTATTCAAATTGTATAGAAAACCAGAAGTAGGACTCACTTGGGTGCTTTGAGGTAAAGGGTATTTTTTATAGACGTATAGAACTTTAAATTGCAATAAAACAACGATGGATTATTCGATTGACATGAATTTTATTTATCCGAAAGATAATCTTGTGGCATTACATTTTAAATATGATTTCTGGCATATGACCGCCACGGCTAGCTCGGATGTAGTCCAATCTGGACGTCCAATTTTCCATGATTTTTTCCAACATTTGTGGCCGTATATCGGCAATAACACGGCGAATGTTGTCTTCCAAATGGTCAAGCGTTTGTGGCTTATCCGCATAGACCAATGACTTTACATAGCCCCACAGAAAGTAGCGGTGTTAAATCACAAGATCTTTGAGGCCAAGCGTGTCTTTCAATAAATCGCTTGTGGCAGGAGCTGTGTGACATGTTGCACCGTTTCGACATACACTTGAGGATTAACTTCACTCCAAATGCGGCAGTTTTGTTTGTTGACGTAGCCATTCAACCAGAAGTGCGTTTCATCGCTAAACAAAATTCGCTTATGAAAATTGGGAACAACGGCAATCTCGTTTTCGATATAAAATTGGACTATTTGCAAGCGTTGCTCAGGCGTGAGTCTATTTATGAAGAATTGCCAAACCAAACTGAGAATAAATCACTTGACAGCTGTTAAATCGGTCGCCATCTTGAACAGTAATGCCAACTTAAAATTCTATACGTCTATAAAAACACCCTTTATAAGAACAGCAATAGAGATAGAAGCCTAAAAGGAAGTATTGAGATAAAAAAGAAGAAGATGAGTTCATCACCTAAACCATATAGTATGTGGACACTTATAGCAGGTGAGCCTCCGCAAGATAGAACTTATTTCCCTCCTCCAGAACAGAGCAAAGGCAGAGGCGTTGTTAATCAGTTTATTCTCTTCCTCGTCTTGACAGCTTCTATAGTAGTCATCTGATGGCAAACCCATTCTCCTAACATGGTTGCCAAAACTGCAGTGGCCTGTTACTACTGCAACCAAATTGGATACCCAGTAAGTCCCTTCTGCAATTAGAAAAGAAACAAACTTTTGTTGTGAATTATTTTCAATATCATGGCCTATGGACCAGGTTTGATGTATCCAAATGCAAACAACCTGTCAATATTTAATGTCATTATGCCACGTCCCTGTTTAAATCATGATCGTATCAATTACATTTATAAACTGAACCACACATACTGTTAAATGCATCACTTGTACATTAAACATCATATGTATGTATTCCTGCCACATTTACTAACTAATACAATTGTTGCCATTACCAACACAATAATGCCATATACAACCGCAACTATTACTTTTACAACTCCAACAAAACAAAACCAAAAACAAGTTTAATTGTAACAAAAACTAATCGTATGTATTCTGTAATGCAGTTGCTGTTGCTGTTGCTGTTGCCTTTGTATTGGATAATGAATAAATGAACGAAGGAATGAATGAATGAATGAATCGAATAAATGTTGCAAAATTACATTACAGCACAAACTTCCCTGCTACTCTCTATGTTCAGTTGGTTGTATTTACATCGTACGTTCGTTTGTTAAAGCAATTGTTTGCTCCGTGGGCCATATCTTTTGTTGTGTTTATGGCGGAGGCTGTCGGTAGTTGCAGTTGTTCTTGTAATAGAAGTAGTAGTAAAGAAAAAATTGACATTGACATTGGCCATAACAACAACAAAAAAATAATAATAAAAATTAAATAAGTTACTCTTCTGAAAGAGGCCAGGCCATTGGTGTTTTAGTTTTATATTGAGTTCAAGTTTTGCCTGTTTATGCTTTAGTTGTTGTTCCTTTTTTTTTTGTTTAATTGTTCTGTTTAACTTGGCTCAGTTTTTCTTTGCATTTTCTGCTCTTTTCCCTTTTTTTAACTTTAGTTTTTAAGCTTTTTTTTAAGCATTTTCTTAAAGTATATTTTGTGCTCTGTTATCCATGTTTAACAATTTTAAAGCCGATTGTTTTGTTTGCATTCAAAGAGTTTGTTTTTTTTTGTTAGTAAAAATTGCTGTTGTTGCTGCCAAGCTGTAAGCAACACACTCCTACAGAGTTAACAATATTTTTGTTTTCTTTTCTTTTCTTTTTTTTAGCTCTTAAGCTGTGTTTTGCTTATCTGTTACATAGTTTAGTTTTATGTAGATTTTTGTTATGGTTTCGGTTTTTATATGCCAGCCATTTATTTGGTCCATTAGTTTTTGTTGTTGTTGTATATTTCTGTCCAGCAATTGTCTGCGCAATGATGCTGCCTGGCAATTGTCTTTATTTCAATTTTGAACTTTGTTACTTGAAACTGCACTCTCCGGACAATTGCAAAAGATTAAAATCTAAACAATTGACAATTGATGATTTTAGCAGAAATTAATTAAATAAGTTTAAGACGATTTGGGAAGCCTCTAGCAGTTAAGACATAAAGTTAAGCTGTAACTAAAGGCAATAAAAGTTAATTAAGGATTTTTTTATTAGTCAAACAAAACAAGAAACGTAATAATGCTGTTACATTTGTCTCATTTACCTCAATATTATCATAATTCAAAACACTTGATTTTGCTAGAAAGCCATTTAAAATAAACACAGTTTGCAGTTTTATTTTATATTTTATTCTGTAAAGAAGAGCTTTTAAAGTATTTTTTTTTAATATTTTCACACAACACCAAAACAAATTCATTTAATTTATTAATTTAAAAATTAACATTTTTTGAATTATGACACTTTTGCAGCAAATGAGTGATATGTATTTGAAAATATTTTACAAAATTATATTGATGAAAATTTATAATAATTTACTCTTATGCCATAAGCCAGAGTTATAAGGAACAGTATCGGTAACAGTTACAGCCTTCATAATGTTTTGGTCCTTCGAACTGTTTTATAAAAATTTGTTAAAATATTATTACAACATATAAAATATATTTTTGTTTAATAAGAGTTAATTAGCACATTTTCTATGGAAATTTTTTTAATAAGCGCTTATTAAACAAAAATATTTTTTATAAATTTAACTCTTTAGTTAAGCTATAACACCACAACTTAAACATTAAAATTAATTACATAATCTATAATTGAGATTACTTTGAAAGCAATACCAGGTATATATATATATTTTTTAATAGAAAAAATTTATTTAATTCTTTTTTAAAAGTGAGTTCATTTTATACAAAACTTATCTTTGAAATTCCTTATTTCATTAGAGTAAAAGTAAAATTTAATTTTGTTTACAACATGATTTTTATCATGATTTTGAGTACCTTAAATATATAAAGGAATTTACCAAAAAAAATTTTAAAACTTAAATCTCTGTCTTTTCAATTCTTTTCTTTTTTTTATATTTTTTGTTTCTAAAAAAAAACACTTTTTTGTCATCAAACTACAGGTGTGTACATAAAACTATAAAATCTAAGTTTGTCTGAATGACATTTCACTATCTTAATGTGCATTCTTTAACATGAATAAACACTTGATTTTCTATTAGGTTTTCTAATACCCTTCACCTTAAGAAAAAAATAATTTAAGTTTTTAAAACAGACTGGCATTTAACCCGCTACTTCGTTGGCAAAGTAGGTAGCAGTTTTAACTCTGCTCAATAACATTTGAGCCTGATTTCATAACTAAGACTTTGTTAATATTATAAAAGCAAAAAGTACCCTTTAAAAAAGTTCCAAAAGGCATCTTGTGATTCTAGTTGAAGGCCACTTAAACCAGCCCTTTAAAAAATTAGTAACATATAATCACTTTTATGATTTTTTATTTCTTTCAAGACCATTTGATCTCAGTTTCATAATTCTAAGTTTGTTCATATTCAAGAAAAAACTTAAAAAAGTTCCATTATTATATATAAAAAGTACTATTTTAAAATCATTCTCTCTCTTTCTCTATTCTTTTCAAAAGTCGTTATATATGTTTGTAATGGCCATGCCCACTTTAAAAAAAAATTGTTTGATAAATTAAAGGTCTTTTCATTATAAGGATTCTATTCATAACGCCCAATACAGCTTAAAATTAGGGGAGCTGTTACAGCCCATAGCACTTAACCCATCTCTTTGTTAGCAAATATGCTTTGATATTAGAACTTAAAACGCGAAAATAATTTTTTTAAAGCTAAAAACAAATTTTTAAGTTTTGCTACTTTTTCAAAAAGTACCATTTTGGTACCTTTATGAATTTTCACCCTGCTAAGTAACGTTTGAATCTTGCTGTACAACTTTAGGTTCTTTAATATATTCAAAAATCAAAAAGTACTAATGAAATAAATAAAAAGTACTATTTGGTACCTATTTGCTTGAACTGTTTTTCATAGATCTGAATTCGTTAAACTTTTTCGCCTCTGCTAAAAATTCCTTCATATTCATTTTATTCCTTGTGATATTCAGGCTAACAGAGACTCTCTACATCCACATGATGCTAAAAATTTCTCTAAATAATTAAGTCCTGACTGTCAAATTCCTATTAAGGGTATTTAATATTCGTTATAGCTAAATTTTCTTTCATTTTCCGACTTTTACAATTTTTTTAACATACAATTCGTTCAACTCTTTTTTTTTTTTTTTTTGTTTTCTGTCTGTCCCTGTATAAGTATTTTCTGCATCATGATGTGAATAAATGCTGATGTACGATTACTACGTTTACTTGTCTAATTAAATTTGTTGCGCTTTTCTGCACAATAATCTTGACTTTTCATTTGTATAGATAATTTGCTGAAGGAATCGTTAGAGTACGAGTAAGTAATGCAACAATGTTGTCACATCACCCAAAAACTAGTGACAATGAGTTTTAAAGAAATAACAACTTAACCAAGACTCTAAAATCATTTTTCTCTTCGCTTTAGAACAAGGGAAATAATTACGAAAATTCAAAAAGGAAGGAAGGCAAAATCTTAAAGGCAGATATTTCTTTTTTTTTCAAAACAGGTAACTGGAAAATTTGGAGGTGTTACTTAAACAATTTTAAAAAATTAATAAATTGTTCATAACAAATTTCTACTAGTTGTTTTCACCCAGTATCTTATTCTATGAGCTCGAATTCATTTGTATTATTATTAATAACAGAGTCTGTATTAACCAGCTCTAATGACTTAATGTACAGATTTGAGTCTCCTCACAATTATTTGTAAATAAATAGTTACAAAACAAATCAAATATTGAAACCAAAAATTAAGTAAGCATTGAACTGAATTAAAATAAACCAACACAATTCAGGAATCAGGCATAAATAAAGATTAATATTTTGTTAAACTTTTGAATTCCAAATAAAGAGAATGTTTGAGTTTATTCTTCATTGAATAAAATTTAATTTTTCAAAAGATTTTTTTTTTGCCGCTATAAATGTCCTTATATACGGCCTTCAATTAGAGTCGTAAGACTCCGTTTTGATCCACCTACGCGCCAAGACCATGTAGCCGTAAGATGACCTAAGTCCACCTCGTGACATTCAGATATCCGAGAAGGTGTCCCCATATATTTTCTCTTAATTTTGCGCCCACTTTTCAATAGAATAATATTGATTAGTTTCTTGCTGAGGCTAAATTCCCGTTTTTCGTATCGAAATTTGCTTTTTGCTATAAAATATTTTTAAAAAATTATTAGTAAATATTACTCAAGCTTAAGATATCAATGAAAAAATTATTTTTGTTTTAATTTTCCAATATTTCGACTTTTTTTTAAGGTCTTCTTCAGGGAAATTTATTATTATAATAAATTTATAAGATCGAATAATTTACTAAAATTATTATTTTGAAAAAACTTGATAAAAACTGTCACAATTTAGTCGAAAAATTACAACTTAAAGGAAAAAGGTACCGGGATAGATCAGGAAGAAATAACTATTTTATAATCAATCAATTTTTGAAGAACTAATTCTCTAAACCGAAAAATAAAAAAGACAAAATTTTATTAATAAAAGAAAAGAAAAAAGGAAATTTTATATCATATTTAGGACCAACCATATTCAGATTTTTGACCTGACTTTGAAATAATTTTGAAAATAAAATTAAATTTTAATTAAGAATGGAAGAGCTCATACAATTTAAATTCAATGCAATGAAATCAAGGTTTTGTATAACAATTTTTTTTTTCTGAAATAAAATTGCACACACCAACACACATGAAATAGATTTGTTGGTTGGTTACCTGTTGTACTTGCAATGGAGACTCCTGGCTGCTGGCGCTGTTTCTTATTTCTTGTTTCTTGTAATTAAAATATTTTTCTCTTTTTTTTTTTAATTTTTGTGTAAATATTTTGCAGTTGTTGTGTTATTATTTTCTAACGTGTGTATTGCAAAAACAGAAAAAATAATAAAAAAAAAAAAAAAAATTGTTGTAAAAAGTTCAAGTAGTTGGTTAAATCTTTTGTCCTTAGCATATTTCATTGCTGCTTCAAATGTGAGGTTTTGTCATTTTCAGGGAATATTTTTTTCTTTTTGAACTTCAACTAGTGTTTTAGTTGGAAGCAGTTGCTAGCATTCTTGACAAATTTTTGTCAAGTGCCTATTTGTGCCTTGTATGTGCAACAACATGAAACCAAACAAGCAACATCTTCGTCTTTGCTCTACACACAAATACAAATGTTTATCGGTTTTAACTGTCAAAGGCACAATTTAAACTTTTCTTGGCACAATGTGATAATTTGTAGTTTTAATGTATTTTTATTCTTCTTGTTGTTATTGCTACTATTGTTGTCACTAGTAGAAATGACGCTCCTTTTACACACCCCTACATAAATTTCTTTAGGTAAAAGCCATGTGCCCGTGTGTGGCATATATGAGTAAGACAAGAAAATTAAGACTTAATTGATTATATTGTTGTTACAACTCCAAGTAGGATGTTGCTGACTTGATATTGATGGTAGGTTTCTGCTATAAAATTACATACCAACTTGCAACAACTAACACTCAGGCAGTCAAGCCAACAAAAAAATAAAATTGAAAAGAAGAGAAACCTTGTTGTGTTGCCTCTATATGGTGTCTGCTCACAGTTACTCTTTTCATAGATTTCAAAAACTACACACACACACACATATGTTTAACTAAAATACTGGTATTGTTAAAGAATTTTATAAAGTTTTTGCTGAGTAATTTACTCTACACTCTGTGGGTGGGTGTTTTCCATTTTTTTATTTTTTTTTTTTTTTTTTGATTATTGAGCACCAGTAAAACATACTTGTAATAAAAAGAAAACGTATTTAAAGCTCAATTTTCAAAATGCAATTTAGTTATTAATCAACAAGTTCAAATAGCAAAGGCTTCATAATACAAGTATGTGTAACAGTAGCTGATAAGGCACCCTACCGGGCTTTTGTTTTAACTCCAAAAAAAAACAAAAAATAATAATGAAAATTAACAATTTGCAGCAGAAAAGCGGAGATAGACAAGCTTAGGTTAAATCTTTTTTTACAAATTTATTTGTAATAAAATTTCTCTGCATATCTGCTCATTTATTTGGCTTAGCTTGAAAAAGCTACCTCAGACTTATGTTTTCACAAAATAAAAGTTTCGTTTTATAAAGAAAATAAACTGAAGTTTTATAGAAATTTTCTCATGAGAGTAAAAAATGGGCTACTTGCCACACCCACTTTAAATAAAAAAAATTTGAATTAAAAAAAAACCTTATAATTGTTTAACCGTTTGAGCGATTTTAAAAAAATATGCGGTTTTTTTCTTTATCGCTGAATGAAAGTTTCATTTAAAAATATTGCAAAATATGCAAACTATAGCTGTAGCACATACAATCATTAAATTAAATCAAAATAATATAATAGGCCAAAAAAAAAAAAAAGACCGGCAGTAGAAGGATTTTTGGGAATAAATTTTTGTTATTGTTTGTTTCAACATTTGAAAGGATAAATATTTTCTCTAGAAATTTGCAACGTATTGCAGAGAAAAAATCAAGCCTTATGCTACCAGCGTTGCAAAAAAAAAAGGTAGGAAAAAGTTAAAATTCAAAATAATAATTATTGTTTTTATAAAATATCAAGAAGAGAATATATTTACAATGACAAAAACTAAAGAAACTTAGGTCGTTTTAAACATGATTTCCTTTTTTAACATAACTCGCTGTGTTTTGAAAAATTATAAAAAAAATTTATAGCACTCTATCCGCAAAAAATATTTTTCGAATTAAAGCCAATACGTTTATCTATCTAACGCAAAAAAAATCAATTCGATATCTTGAAAACCAAGCAAGTTATGACCAAAAAGGTAGTCAGGTCTACTAAAAAGTGGCCGGAAAGAGGCAGTCTTACCTTTTTGGTCATAACTTGCTTAATTTTCTAGTTATCAACTTGATTTCTATTGCATTGAATAGATAAACGTATTGGCTTTAATTCGAATTTATTTTTTATGCATAATGAGAAAATTTTTTTTTTTCATAAAAAATTACCATGGACTACCCCCTTTGCTTTTTTTTGAAAAAATTATAAAAAAAAATTTTTTTGCATTATCCTCAAAAAAAACTGCGGAAAAGAGAAAAATGGCTAGGAAAAAAAGCTAAAGGCTAAATAATAAATTTTAACGCTAAATGCAAGAGAAAAAAGGCTAAACCTAGCCTAATATGGCTAAATCTAGCCTAAAAAAGGCTAAAATGGCAACGCTGGCTGCCAAACTCTACACCCATTTTGAAAAAAAAAAACATTTGAAATGCTCTCAGAGCAACAGCACCGGAAATTTAAAAAAATTTTAAAATAATTCAAAGTAATTTCTGAGTATTTGCGCAATAGATAACAAATCTAGAAGAACTGGCTCTTTTAAATGATATGTGTCTCATTCCGTAATCTTTAATGAGTAGTCCGGAAATTGGGGTATACTTAGGTATTTTATCAATTTACGGACGAACATTTTTTTTATTGTTCTTATGTGGTTTGCAGTATCAGAAGGTTTGGAAGCCGCTGGGTTAAACAGAAACTACATGGTACTACCTATGATGTTTTTATTAAAAATCTCGCTTCTAAATTAAATTGTTTTACTATAATTTATTTGTTAGATTATTTGACCTATTTATTTTTAATAAAAATGGTTTTTTTTTTTATTAAGCTTGAGGTCGTTTTGTATAAATTAATTTTTTTTTAAATGATTTTTCGCTCTAATTTTTATAGCTTCTTCAGGATATAATTATAAAGTAGCCAAAATTTATATTATACAATACGACCTTAAGCTAAATAATTATATTATTTTTTTCTTATTTAAAAGGAAATGCTTTACAAACTTAAAAATCAACAGCAAATCATTTAAAAAAATATATTCTTGTGTTTTTAATCTCTTGCATTCATTTTTAAGGGGCTCCCCTTAAAAACCAAAAAGAAGGGCTTACTTAAGACATACAATTGATTTCCGCCTGATAAAATGCTACACATTTTAAATGCAACGTCAGTCATGCGCATAAATAAAATAAATTACTTGAAAATTCCAATTAAGGCTTTAGAAAACGCAACAACAAAAAAAATTATTTCATACCAAATTTATGGTATTAAACTTATGGAAAGGGCTGGGGATCAGTGTTAATTGTTTCGCTATACAACAACATATGGCAGCAGCAACAACAGCAGCAGCAGCAGCACTTTTAAACAAGATAATAATGATTTGATCATTTCGTGTACAAGCACTATATGCTTTAATAAAAATGTGTGTGTGTGTACGTTTGCATGAGACAGTTGTGTTTGTAATAAAAATTAAATTGGTTAGGAATAAACAGCTAATGAAGTAAAACTAAAAAAAAAAAACTAAAATAAATTTGTAACACATTTCATGTGTTAAAGCATCAAACCATTGACTTGTTATTTATGAGTTCACCAGTTGTTATAAATACTTTTGCGTGTTCTTTACAAAAAACGAAACTATTGATCTCTTCTTATTTATGGTGTTTTTAATGAAGCTTAAAGAGTGCAAATCAAAAGAAAAAAGATGTTGCCAAAGTTCAAATTTCAACAGGGAAAAGCCGGACAAGGCAAGCCGTGTAGGTACTTACTTTTTCTTGCCAAGTAGTGGCAAAGCAACCCAACAAAAAACCGGTAGTAACCGAAAAATCCTGAATTAATTTTTATTATTATTTGCTTTTAGAAATTGATGGATTAGCACGCTACCCTCCAATCTACAAGGCACCCTTCAGTTAATTTTTATTCAAAAGCTTTTCACTACTCAATTTAGAGGAAAAATGTTTGTTTAAAAATAGTAAACCCTACAATTAAAAAAACTTCTTATTTAGTAAAATTTTTAACTCTCAGTTTCATGGTTAAATAAAAAGCCAGAATTTTTTTGTAGCGGTTACTTAAACCCAAAATAAAAATGATTGGGCCATAATCATAATCACACTAAAGTCGTTATCTTTTTAAATTCAAATAAATCTTAAGAATAAAAGTCTTTTTTTTACTTCTAATTAAAAAACCTTTTAACTCTCTAACTCTTAAGCCTACTTTTCTGTGACTATGATTAGGGCCTAATGACTCTTAACTATATTTAAAAAATATATAATAAATAATTTATTTGGTTTGTTTTACCTGGTGTTTGTACCCTTTTGGGTTGTTGTCTAGGGTATTCATATCAGTGGTGTATTTTTAATTCTTAAAGTTAACCAAGAATTACTAAATCCCACATGCGTTAATGCAAACAGAAAATTAAAATCAGCATCTAGAGAATCTTTAAAAGTTACTGTATTTAAATTACGGCTTTCGAAATTAACAATAGCTGGAAATCCATTTAAATTCTTTTGAAATTTCGATTGAAATTAATAGCCGCAGTTTGATCCTTGAAATTTGTAGGTTCCAATTAAACTACTTATTTGTTGCATGTATTAATTTTTTAACAAACAAAAAAAAAAAAAAAAAAAAAAAGATAAATGTGAACATTAAAAATAAAAATCAAAAATAGAGCTTTTATTTTCGAAAGTGACACAAGTCCCTTTTAAAAAAAAAAATGTTGTTACTAGTAATTTTAGTAAGACTGTATCTAACTTAGAATGATTTGACTGACTCATTTTTTAAAACAAATGTGACTTATAACACTTAAAATTTAAAGCAATTGCACTCACCTGAGGGTGCCATTGTTATAATACAAATAAAACTTGTATCTTTTGAAATTTTCTTTATGCTATTTCATTTCATTTTTGTTTGATTTTTTTTTTTTTTTTTTTTGTTTTTTTTTTTTTTTGCAATAAAAATTCCTTTGAGAATACAAGTTTGCAGAAACTTAATACAAAAAAAAAGAAAGAAAAAAATTATAAATGTTTCATGAATGCCATGAGCGCATAATGAATTTCTTAATGTCATCCATGCCTCTCTCAATTATTGGATTATCATTGGAAAGTGCTTGCTTGCTTGCTTGCTACGGCACATATGTGGCATTAAAAACAATGAAAATTTCTTTTCAAATATTCTGAATCAATTTCCTAGAACTCAGCAGACTCACTTACTCGCACAAAAATGTAATTTTTCATGCTTTTACGGTTTTTAAGTTATTGAATTTCATTTAAATTTAATTTTCATATTTTCAAATAAAATTCAAAGACAAGAAAGAGCATAAATTTTCCTTTTTTTATTTCAATCGCTAGCAAGAGCAGCGAAATTCAATTCAGCTGTAATTTGAAATTGTTTTTGTTGTTTGAAATATACAAGCCCAATTAAATTGTTTCTCATAGATTGGAAAGCAAAGAAACGAAATCTTGTTTAGGAAATATTCAATTCTTTTGTCATTCAAGAGTCGTTGTGGCATGCACGAGTATGTTGGCAACAATAAATAAGAAGAGGGTCTTTGCTTAAATGAAGCAGAGCAACTTTGAAAATCAAACAATTGCTAAAAGATTATATTGACAATAAACATTGAATGAGCCTAAAATATTTATAACAAAAGAATTCGTGTTGTGACTGTATTGAAATTATGGAAAGGCAAACCTTTGATACGAAAGTTTGGTTAAGACAAGACTTTTTAATTCATTAATGCTTGAGTTTCAGTTTACTACTTAAATTAGAAAGCGCATATTTTATGAACGAACTATTTGAGACATCCGCGATTAGGTTAAGAGCTTTTCTAAGCTACGAAGGCAGTTAGACCCATGCCTTCATAATTTTACAACTTTATTTTTTGGTAGTAGGTGCTTGAAAGCTGAATCCTACAATTCCAATTAATATCCTTTGATGGCCATTGAGTTTTATGCAACCTTTTAGCCCTCTAACTCTTCCACTTAGGGGTCTTTAGTGTCCTTTTTTAAGTTGGAGTTCAAAAAAGTTTAATTAATGAAACAGTTAGAGGGTTAAAAGGTTTCACCAAAACATTTTTATACCTTTTCAGATCTCTATCTCTTCAACTTAGGGGCTTATATTATCCTTTTTTTAATTAGAAGTCAAAAAAGTCCCATTAGTTGAAGAGTTAGAGGGCTAAAAAGTTCTACAAAAATATTCTTAGAAGTTGTTAACCTCCTTTTTTAATTAGAAGTCAAAAAAGTCTTATTAATTGAAGAGTTAGAGGGTTAAAAAGTTCCACAAACATATTTTTAGAATTTTTTAGCCCTCTAACTCTTCAACTTAGGGATCTTTAGTGTCCTTTTTTAATTTGGAGTTCAAAAAGTTTCATTAAAGGAAGAGTTATAGGGTTAAAAGGTTTCCCAAAATTATTCCTCACAGTGTTTTACTTAAAATTGCTGAATATTTAATGGACCTAAAATTAATTAGACCTAGATAAAGAGCCAGATGTAAACTTTCAAAACTCTGATACATTCACTAAGATAAAAATCGCGTTGTTGATAGTATGTGGTAATTTTGACACCATCCCGTTGTCAATTTAGTTGACAACGAGTGTTTTCATTTTTTAACAAGCGTGTACAAATCGACAGCGCTTGGTTGTCAACTTAGAAAAAAAGGAACGATTTTACTTTTTTGACAACGCACATTGTTAAATTGGTCGGGAACGTTGTCAAATTAACAACGCGTGTTGTAATTTTGTTAACAACCGGTGTCAATTGGACACCAGTATGGTGTCATTTTGTCACCAAATAGTGTCGATTCAGCACTGGTATGGTGTCATTTCGACACCATACTTTGTCAATTTTGCTCAATCGTGGTCAATACACTATTGACACCGTTTGTAGTCATTTGGACAACGAACGGTGTAATTTTTTCTCCTCTTTAGCATAAGCAGTTGTCAGAACCTTGTTGTTTTTCTTTGTGTGTTACAGTGTAATTGACTGTTTGGCTAGACTTTGAAGCTAGAATTAAAATTATCACTGCGTGACTTCACTGTTAAGCTAAAGTTGAGTCTAAATTATGCAACATTTAACTTAGCGTTAGCCTAGAAAAATGTTCATTTAATCATTGGCAGCTTTTACAATTATGCTTAAATTTAAAAAAATTTTGTGGTGGCCTAACCCTTGCTAAATGTCTACCCGAACGGGCAACCATATGTTGGCCATTCCTTTTACTTAAAGCTTATTACCTTAGATCAAGTCAATTCAAGTGAAGTTATGACAATGAAAGTTTTATAAAATAAAAAGAAAAATGAGAAAAAAAAAATAACAACCATTACAATACAGATTTGTTGTGTTCCAGCTTATTATGACAACATGAGCATCGAGCACACCGTCGATAAAATTTTAATGCTTTAAGTTTGACGTCATATGAAATGATTTTTTCTTTTTAATGTTGCGACATTCTGTCTAATGTTTGCGTCTTCATAAAACATTCTGATGGAGAAATTCTTTATATGCAATCACATAAAATAACTAACATCTGTCTGTCTGTCTGACTGCCTTTTGCATTACTGCTCCTCTCCTTTCCACTTGGCTATTTAAACATTAAAATATCACAAGAAAGATATAAAACATAAAGACGACAATATGAAATGCTTTTTTTATATAAAAAAAAATTCAAAGACATTTAAAATAGTTGCATAACTAAGGCTACACATGCTCTCAAAATATTTTGGTAGAGCTTAACAATTCCATAAGAAAAGCAAATATTATTAAAGGCTAAGGAATATTATTTACAGTGAAACAAGAGTTAAGGAATTCTGAGAATGAAGGGTTATTAGATGGGCTTAATAAGACCCAGCCAGGATGGGCAATGTTTGTGAAAAAGGAAATAAAAAACACTAATAACGTTTAAGTTATTCAATAAAACAATCTACCGACTACTGGGAGCACACTATTTTTATTTACTGAACTATGGTCATCTAACTGCTGTAATTTTTTTCTTGTAAAAAAATGTGAGATTTTTGCTGAGGCTGCTTCACACATCTTATCATAACCTTAAAACAGCTTATCTGATTTTCTTATGAAATATCTTAAAAAAATTCTAAATTTTATTATTTTTAATTTTGTTTGTTTGTAAAGCAATTATTATTTTCCAGGTTATGGACAAAAATTTTATAAAAAATATTTTTTTTTTTTCAAAAAATTATGTAATTTTTTGATTTTGAAAAATTCACAAAAAACAGAAAGCGCATAATACTAACCGGTTTTATTATTTAATCTGAAAATTGCATATAATGAAAATGAATTAAATTAAAAATCATCAAAATCGGTATGTTAATACTGATTTAATTCCCTTTAAGGTGCAAGTATGCAGTTTGTAAAGAAAACAATTTTGTAAAGAAACAATTCGCCTGTGTAGGGCGCTTTAACTAAAGAAACTATGAAATAATATTGGGTTGCTGGGAAAGTAATTTAATGTTTTTCTGACAGAGAGTTTAATTACATTTTTTCAAATCCAACTTGACACTTAAGCCACATAATTGTCATATATTTTGAGAGCTAACACAACAAAGCTTATGTAAAAAAAAACTCAATTAATTCTTTGCAGTAGTTTTTGGTTGGTGCCTTTTTAAATATTGCACACAGAAAACAATTTCGGTTGCGAGAACTAAATTTTTTGGGATAATCGAATATTCAGTTGGGATAATTGAATTTTTTATTCTTGACATTTTTAAAAGAATTAATTTTTGGCCTAAATTAACAAATTTTAGTTGCTACAACAGAAAAATTTTGTTATCATAAATGAATTTTTTAATTGGAAACAAATTTAGTTCTCACAACCGAAGTTGTTTTTTAAGTGTGTTTTACCAGCAGCAACTGTTTGGTAAGGATTTTGGTCAGGCCATACTTCTTATAATAGAAGATGAAGCTGAAACTGCTGTGACTGTAAATGGCATCCGTTACAGGAACATGATAATGGAGTTTTTTTTTTGAGAAACATTTATTTTCTTAAGCTCTGTTGGAATCGCTTTATAATCCTTAGCTTATCTGCTTAAAAATTTCTCTTTAAACACATTTGTGAGTGACTTAAAACAAGTAACTTTCTGTTTTTATTTTAGTAGATGACTTAAATTGACGTCTCAACTGGACGGCATGTATCTGGACGGTGTCACCTGCCACACAACGCGTGAAACAATTGATTTTTGCATCATGAAATGAAAAATGCACACTTACTGAGACACTATGTACTAAAATGTTCTTTTTCTTTTAAATAAAGTTTTTTTAGTTTAGATAAGAAGAGCTAAGAAGCTTCCCTTCTTACACAAAACATAATAATAAAAGAGAAGACTACGCCTTCAGCAAGTTATTTCTTTGTTTACAAAATTCAGCTGTCTAAATACACGTCACATCTAGACTTATGTATCAGCGTATATATGATTCAATTTAAAAGCAAAAATTCTTTTTATTTTTCCTGGTCTAGATGCAACAACTGAATTACGTATCGAATGCTGAAAGCGTAATCTTATTTTCTACTATTCCTGCTTCTAATCAGATAAAGAATTTTATTTAGTTTCCCCCAACGAGTAGTTCTTTCAATCGAGGGTTTCCTCTATCCCGAGTTTACTGTACCAACAACATTCCAAGCCCACTGTATTTGTTAGAATTTATTAAACTTTTTTTTACTCGTAACTTAACAATAACAGGCTTTAAAAAAATATACTGAACATGTTTTTCTCTGTGTACTCTTTTTTTGTTTGTACTCGTATCAAGAGCATTACACATATTACCCACCCGTCCCTTATTGGCCAATTTCTTTTGTTATTGTTGTTTGTTTTTTTTTCTTTTTCCTTAATTGTTTATTTATTTTAAAAATCATTTATTCTATACAATGCGATACAGGTTTTATTTTTTCTTTAGTTATTTATTTATGAAAAACTCTAAAAAAATTTTGTTTTTTTTTTTTTTTTTTTAATAAAATTTCATATTCATTAAATCATTTTACCTTAAGCTGGGCTTTAGCATTTCTTTTTTAGGAGCATTTAATGCTTTTACCTTGTTCAAGTTAATATAAACAATAAATTGGAATTTTTCTTTTGTTTTCTGGTTTTAAATCAAACAAAAAGTATTTAACCAACCATGGCCGGTATGGCCAGTAACAAAGGAAAACAAATAAATCAGTTAATGGCTCAGGGAGTCACAATATTTTTATAAAATAAAATCTTTTATTTTCACTACCTGAAAATCATAATAAAACAACAACAACTAAAATATTAAAAAAAAAAACAAAAAAAAAACAAAAGCAAATTGAGAACAAAAAATAAAAATAAAATTGTACTTGTTAGTCTTACATATCACATATGCTGTGTGTTTAAGGGTGTGTGTAGCAACTTGGACGTTTGATACAGTGATTGTTAAAAAAATTAAAAAAATATTTTGACTTAAATTGAACAAAATGAAATTAATGAAATTTGCTGAAGAGCTTTATGAGCACCATCTGTGGAAATTACGAAATTAGATTTACTTTTATTTATTTTCTCTTTTAACTAAAATTAAATTAGAAGGTAAAACAACGCACAGTGGCTCATTTTGCTACAAACCGTGGCAAAAATCAAAAGTTTTACTATGAAAATTCAAAGAATATTTTACTGATCAAGTATCAAAAATTCGTTCTTAAATCGGATGAAAATTATGTGTCTTGAAGCCGCTCTCTCTCTCTCTCTCTCTCTCTCTCTCTCAAAGATTTTAATTTTTTAGACTATTTGCCGGTTCAGCTAGTAAATAATGAACCGAATAGAGAAAACTGTAACAGTTTCAACAACAAGAAACTATTTTCTCTTCTATTCCTCATCAATAAACTAACACAGGTTGCTTTTAAAAACTAAAAAAAAAAATTAACTTTTTTTATTGGAAAGAGTAAAGTGGATGCAAAAATTTAAAAGAAGAAAAATACTCTCAATAATTTTGATTTACACTGTAAGAATGAACTTTTAGTTGCTGCTCAATTTACAACAGAAAAATAATTTTTTTTTTTTAAATATAATAAATTCACTAAAATAAAAAAATAAAAAGAAAAGGTAAGCAAGCAATTGCACAAGTACTCTCTCATACTGATGTTTGTTGATTGTACCTCACGGAGCATAATAATGGTCTAGAATTGCTGTTGGTTTGTATGAACCAAGTGAAGAGTCAAAAAGTTGTTTACAAATAAACATATTGCATGCAACTCACAACGTGTGTGTCCAAAACTTACAGAGAAACAAACATTCATATTGCTTTAATGTGTCTTCTTTTATGTTACATAAAAACCATTAATGTCCCTTTAAGGTGACCAGCATAGAGTTGTGATTTTTTGTTTGTTTTTCTTTGCATAGAACTTTTAACAAAAAGGAAATTATAAATCTTACTTTGAGTTTTATCTAAATGAAAAATCAATGTTTTTCTTTTTTAATTTATTTAAATTGTTTTTTAATCAAATTTGTCATTAAACTGTTGAGTTGTTGTCAGTGACTTAGGTACGTGTCGACTTAATCACAATAAACTAAAACACAATAAATTTGTTTTCAAGAATGCAAATTAAATTAAATAGATTTTTGCTGAACTCCAACGTATAATATTTTTTAAGAGCAAAAAAATTAAAATCAAATCTTTGGCATAATTAAAAATTAAGTCAACATGGTTTTAGCCCCGTGTTCCTAAATGAAAAAAAAAAATTAAAAAAGCAACTTCCACATAAACTTCATGCAATAACTCGATAAATTTCTAAGACTAACATTAAAAAAAACCATAAAAACGGTAATTGAATTTCTCAGTTAAAGCGACTAAAGCATTTACTTCATTTTGTAGCCTTAAGTGGATGCTAGACGATCAATCATTAACATCAATCATGAGGGGTACGCGTGTTTTTTAAAGATGGTCATCACACACAACTATACGTGTGTCGGCCATTTTTAAAAAACACGCACACACCTTCATGATTGATGTTGAATCGTTTAGCACCCACTTTAGAGAGAGCCAGACACACAGAGAGAGAGAGAGAGAGAGAGAGAGAGAGAGTGTAAGACAGAAATAAGAAGGAGATTGAGAGAAAGAGAGAAAAGACAGCATTCAATACTTTTCTCCAACTTATTTCATTTTTCGAAATTTATTAATTTTAAGTTCTTGAGAGCAAAACATTCTTGAAGTCAAAGCATTATATTTTCTAAAGCCCTCTGTATGTTTACCTAAGTCGTTAACGAATTATGTTTTCTCTCGCATAGCTAGGCAGCTTTAGCTGCATAAGCCAGCTACTTTTTCTGAACGACACTTACTTTGAATGCAGATACTTTGACTCACTTATCCTGATTTGGATACAAGAACATAAAGTTCATGTTGTTGAAGTAAGAAATATTCTTATAGTAAATTATATTTCGTCACAATTAACGGGATGTGACCAACCTTTTCAACTGAGTGTGGCTAGACCGCCGTCTAACAATGTGTACAATGACATAGTAGACTATCTGGTTAAAAAATGGTTAAGCCTTCTGCGGAGTAAAAAAATGGAGAGGAATGGAGGCTCTCAGATTGTTGAAGATCCGAATTAAGCATGCATTTAGGGACACTCATTAACTCTTTTTGCACGGAGCTGTTTGAACAGAAGTCATTCTTCAATAGAAATGACATTAAAATCTACCCTGAATTGTAGACAAGACTTTAATAAAATTGTTAGATGGAAAAAATCGGAATAAGTAGTTTGATACTGGACCCTAGAAGGCTTAGCTAAATGAATTACATCAAAATTATAAGATTTGTATTCAATTCAATTAGAATTGTAATATTTCCTTTTAAACAGATTCATAAGAAGCCTTGGAAAAGTCTGAGCTGCACAAAAACACTTACATGTTACACTGCTTCTATGACTCCTGACGATAATAAAAATAACTTAACTTTCTATTGCAAAGCAAAATCAGAAAACAAATTATACAAAGGCCGCCACTTAAACCTATACAAAGGTAACAATTTCACCCATTTCCGCCCTATTTAAGTGTAGACTCCCAAACAAGGTCTCACAAATAAATTCTTATTGATGAAATTAATGTGGTATGTGAAATTTTTTCTATCTGGACCTCCAGAAAAAATCGAAACACATTATGGGCTTTTGCCCAGCGTTGGGAGGATCCAGAATGAGCTACCAGGCAGTGGTAAACTCACTGCAGAAAGATTTAGTAAAATTAATTCCACAACAACTAAGAGATTTAGAAAGAGTTTTTGATTTTCTTAGTAGAGACTTTGACTTGACAATAGAGGAGGAAAGTTGCGGTGAAGTTATGGGCTCAAAATAAATCCGACTTAAAAAAGAGCTTTCTAACTTTCCATAGAACGACACCAAAAGGCATCAGTGCCCTTAAAATATTTATTTTAGTGTCCCCAAAAACTCAAAGAAATCCATCATAATCGCACTAACAAGCTCACAGGTACATAACATTTTCATATCACTTTATGTGATGTGGTATGACAACAACAACAACACTTAATTTATTTCTGCATGTCTTCTTTATTCAGGTACAATCTAATAAATTATTTTTATTGCTTTTTCGTATGATACCATTTGACGCCACTTAATGTTCCTTTTGGTAAGTGAATTGACTTATATTTTTTATGTTTGTCTATTTGGTTTTAATATTTCTAACTCTGTACGTGTGAATTTATTCTCTTTCCCGTTTTTAACTGACTAGGAGTCTATCAAGAATGATAGAAAGACAAGATTACGTCATGCTCATGATTTCCCGTTATATGACGTAGATTGTTTAGTGTTTCTCTCTCTCTCTCTCTCTCTTATTTAGGTGCACACATATGGCGTGAGGTCATTTGTGCTACATTTTCAAACATTTTAATTTTAATTTTATATGCAGGATGGCTTAATCTTGTATTTCTAACATTATTGTTGTCTATTGTGCTGTGTGTCCCCATGAAGTGTTTATGATAAGAAACAACAAAGCGGTTGCAATAAAACAAAGAAGCCATTACGTGAGAAAACAATTAACACATTTTTTTCTTGTTGTTTTTCTTATTACTATTGCTGTTTTCCTTTGTAGTTGTTGTTGCTGTTGTTGAGTGTATTGCATCATTAACAGCATCAGAACATAGGGAAATGTAATTCGAAAAGAAGGAAAGAAAAAAACCCAGAACATAAAAATCCTCAGCATGTATGCTCTTTTAGGAAAGCAAAATGAGTTTTATTTTTGTTACTATTTTTGTTGTTGTTTTCTTTTTTTCTGTACCCAGTGCAACAAGTGTTTTATGCTGGCATTATAAACACAAACACACTTACTTTTTTTAGGTGCACAACAACAATAAAATGTTGTACAGAAATTGACAGTTGCACGTACCACAGTTAAAGTGAAAATAAGGCTGAAGGATAAATAATGCTGCCTGCGTTGGGCAATTTTAAATCACTTCCTTTTGCTAACAGTCAGTCAGAAGCAAAATTTTTCTTTATCCACAATTCGAGTAGAGGTAAACTGTAGCAGGATGTGAAATTTTTCTTTTAAATTGCAGGTACACTCTATAATAAATACATTTTTTCTTTCTTTATGATGATTCTTAGTCGTTTTAAAATTTTATTTATGAAAACATTGTTTTAAATTATTTTTTTTTCCTAGAATTAAAATTTTGTCAGCCAACTGTTTGAGGAAAAAGTTGAAAGTCTAATTCAAATCAAAGTGAGTTCTCGTTCCTGCACGAAATTATGAGTATGGAAGATCAATAATATTTTTAGCTGAGAAGTAACAGAAGAAAATGTAAATTTTTCTTTATATTTTTTTTTTTTTTTTTTTTTTTTTTTTAATAAAATTGTTTTCGAAGAGAACTCAACGCATTGAACCCAAAAAAAAAATAATTTTAAAATTATAATTATATCCTGAAGAAGCTACACAAATTGGAGCGAAATATCGATATAAAAATAAATTTTTGAAAAATAAAACCTCATTTTATTTAAAAGAAAAATGTCAAATAAAACTAACTAATAAAAAATAATTCTTTTTAAATAGAAAAAAAAAATTAAATTTTGCCTAAAAAAGGCTAGAAAAAGCCAAATCATTCACAAAAAAGGCTAGGAAAAAGTTAGAATTCAAAATAATAATTATTGTTTTTATAAACATCAAGAAGAGAATATACAATGACAAAAACTAAAGAAAATAAAGTCGTTTTAAACATGCTTTCCTTATTGATCATAACTCGCTGTTTTTTGAAAAATTATAAAAAAGATTTGTAAAACTCTATCCACAAAAAATATTTTTGAAATTAAAGCCAATACGTTTATCTATCTAACGCAAAAGAAATCAAGTCGATATCTTGAAAACTTAGCAAGTTATGACCAAAAAGGTAACCAGTTCTACTAAAAAGTGGCCGGAAAGAGACAGTCTTACCTTTTTGGTCATAACTTGCTTAGTTTTCTAGATATCGACCTGATTTCTATTGGGTTGAATAGATAAAAGTATTCGAAATTTTTTTTTGCGAATAGTGCGAGAAAATTTTTTTCTTCAGAAACTACCATGGACTACCCCTTTGCTTTTTTTTTTGAAAAATTATAAAAAAAATTTTTTCGCAATATCCGCAAAAAAGAATTGCGGAAAAGAAAAAAAGGCTAGGAAAAAAAGCTAGGGGCTAAATCATAAATTTCAACGCTAAATGCAAGAGAAAAAAGGCTAAATCTAGCATAAAAAGGGCTAAATCTAGCATAAAAGGCTAAATCTAGACTAAAAAAGGTTAAATCTAACCTAAAACAGGCTAAACCTAGCCTAAAAAAGGCTAAATCTAGCCTAAAAAAAGGCTAAAATGGCAACGCTGTCGAAAATTCACGTTTTTTTTCTGTCACTTCCCTATATATATACTTGTATTATGTAGCAGCTTATCCTATAATCCTACGCTACTCTAGGACTGGGTTAGTTTATTCTACATCTTACCATTACTGAGGATGTTTAGTAGACGACCAATTGAGTCAAATAGTTATACCTAAATTGGTGGGGAAGAGTTTTTTATCGGTCAAAAAATACTCATGACCATACAAAATGTATGAATCATATCAAAATGGCACAGCGGCAAGGCTAAGTAATTAGAAAGTTTAATTTAAGCTTTTCTGTAAATAAAATTACTATTTTCGTTTTTTTATTCATCCAAGGCTGGCATGAATTTTTTTTTTAGCTGTGCAAGGAATTGTATTGAAAACAAACACAAACTTGCGTGTATTCCTTTCGTTTTCAATACAAACGAACAAACCTTTCGTTCACTTTTAGCTGAGCCAGCCTTTCTCTATGGCATGTAATCCGATTTAAAAAAACTGGCATATAAGCTTTTTCTGGGATTTTGGCTAAATACCTTTGCCTTTCTTATGACTTAATTTTTTTTTTTTTTTTTTTTTTTTTTTTTTTTTTTTGAGCCATTTGGCTTGTAATTATTATTGTAATCTTGCTGTGCCCACATTTTATTCAACAACTTAATTTAATATTTCCCTTTTTTATATAGAAAAAGAAAATCTGGTTGTAATTTGAAGGTAGAAAAGAAAATTGTAAGAAATATCACCTGTTAACCTGTAAAAAATAAAGCTTAACAAAATCTCCCAATTTGAGGGCTTTTAAATTTTAGAAAAAACAAAATTTTTTATTCTCAAATTTCTGTGTTTAATTTTATTTTCTGGAATCCTTAAAAAAAAAACAAAAATTCAAATAAATTTGAAAACGATTTTTTTTTTCAAAACAATTAATAATGGAAAATTGAAAAATTTCTATTTTTATTCATGACACGCTTGACTTGACTATATTTTACAACAAAAGATTTATTGAAAAATTAAATTTTTTAACACAAAAGAAACATCATGAAGAATGAACGAGTGACAACGAGCAAATGAATGAAGGGAATGGCTGAATGGATTTTCAAATATTATTTATTAACATTTCCCAACAAGATTATGACACCATGAGGTTCTTACTTCGCCCAACTGCAAACTATGTTGGGGTAAGATCGCTTTATATCAACACACAGTGTAAAAAGCAAACGAGTGTCAGGGTTGTGCTAGTGGTGCTGGTGTTGCTGATGTGATCTCAAGCCGTATAAACACAACAAATTTGTGCCCATTGGGCTTTTGACAGCAAACACTGAGTAGTTTTTTTTTTCCTCTGTTTTTATGGTTTATTACAAATGATCGCACGCTCCAGTTACTTCCTCTTCTGCAACAATAGTTTTTTATTTTTTATTTTTTTTGATATTCAAGATGTGGTTGTGTTGAAGAAGATGTAGGTGGTTGTGGTTGCGGTTGGTTTAATGGCATCTTTTTTTTTCTTCTTCTTATTAAAAAGTCTATGATCTTGCACTTTTGAGTCATCTATTCAATTTGTTTGCATTCGTTTTTTGTATGTGTCTGCGTCTGTCTCTGCTTTTTTTTTATTGTTGCCTTGTAAGAGAGATCAACTTTTTTATTCTTAATCACATTAAGCAAATTATGTAACGATAAGAAATAAACCTATAAAAAAATTTTAATTTAAAGTAAATTTTGGGGCATAAAAAGCCCTGTATTTCGTTGTGCGTAAAAGTAAACTGAACTTGCTGTTTTTGGGTGTTGGAATGTGAGTCTGCTTTTAAGGTTGCCTGAAACGCTCTGCAAGCTGTAGTGACGGTTCTTTTACTAAGCCCTTCCTACTTTGAAGTTTAAATAAAA
The DNA here is from genome assembly GCA_947397855.1 of Thelaira solivaga. NCBI lineage: Eukaryota > Metazoa > Arthropoda > Insecta > Diptera > Tachinidae > Thelaira > Thelaira solivaga. The sequence continues at coordinate 7,781,775 of OX377614.1, forward strand.
TCAGGTTGGGTACAATGCCAGCAGAGCAGGCTGATTGATTAGCAGACGCAGTCGAAAATCGTGCTGCAATAGTTTCAGCGTATGTAGTCATTTTGACACCATCCCTTTGTCTATCTTATTAACAACGAATGTTTTCAATTCCACACTATTTTGTCAATAACACGTTGTTAAAATGACACCATGCGTTGTCAAAGTAAGCACAAACGTGGTTGATACAGTTTTGACAGCAATTGATAATGGATGGTGTCATTTTTTCTCTGGGTGTAGTCACACCCCTTGTCTTTCTACTCAAGCCTTAGCAGATGCAAAACAAACAAAGTTAAGGCTTCCCAAGTTAAGCATCTTTTTAAAAATATTTTTTCATTTATAACAAAAAAATTTCTGTTTCTCATTAAATAAATAAAAAAAAATGTTGGACAGCTCTGCCTCTATTTAAACTGAACCATTTTCTTCATGGTGTTTGAGAAAACATTTTTGTGATTTTCTTTAAATAAATGAGAGGAAATATTAATGGCCAGTCAGTCAGTCAGTCAGTCAGTCATGCTTATGCACACACACCACACAACCTTATGCATTTAAAAAGTTGTCAACTAATTTAGTTAAGTTCTTTAGTTTATGTGTGTTAATTCTATTTCAACTACTAGTTTTGTAATTTATTTTAATTTAAATTCCTTGTCATTTAATGTCTATTTAAATAAGAATTTGTACTAATTTTCTAAATCTCCATTTGTTTAGTTGTTGTTTAACAAATAAAAGAAAAAAAAAAAATAAACAAAATTATGAAAATTTAATGTAATTGTTTAATCAAATTTAAAGAGAGCAAGAAAACAGCAATTAACATGATTGTAATTTGAACAAAAAAATGTCTGGAAGGCAATTTAAAAAAAATTGTTAGTTAGTGAAGCGTTTCCATTTTGCCAGGTGGGTTATGGGTCTAACGCAAAAAGCGTTATTAAAACTATAAGCTAAGCCTGATTATGAGTGTCGTTGAAGTGGATAAAATTAGTCAAATGAGCCGAAATTAGATTGTTGCAAATTCGACTACCAAAACACCACTCGTATTAGACTGAATACTTACTGAAGGGCAAACATACTCGTACTTGAAAGACTCACATCACTATTATTATATAACAAGAAGTGCTTGCAAATCCTTTTCAAATATGCTTGAGCAGCCCTTTTAATACTTACGTCTGTGAATCTTACGATTTATGCAAATTCATTCATTAATTCTCATGAATATCAAATAAATTTCTATTCTATTTGAACGAAATCGCAACAAAATTTATTATTTATGACCACACTAGCACACACCCAGTGAAAAAACGTAGGTTTTGCTAATGAAAAGAAAGTTCAACGCTGAGAAAATAGCAAATTACAGACAGACTTTTAAATAAAATCTGTCACACAAATCACTTTTAAAAACATGCTTGGCCAAGGGCACTGACAGAATAATTTATTACTTTTCAAACAAGGAAAATATTTCATTAAATTAATGACAACATTTCATTGATTCTATGAAATATTTCTTAGTCTAATGAAACCTGTCACTGGTTGAAAAAACATAATTTTTTTTGTGGATTAATAAACAAAAATCTTTCAGTGTTGACTCCTTTTTGAGCCCCATACTGGCCAAGACAATAACGTGGAATATTGAAGAGAGTTAGAGTCACCAAAAGGTCTCTTAGCCTAATAATCGTTAGTTTAGGCTGATCGTTCATAAAATGTGCTTTGAGCAATCTGTGCCTCGAAGCAGCAACAGCTGGGTACTTACGGGGAAGAGCTGACTAGACGTAGACCTTCGCGGAAAATATTCCAGAAGGTCGACCTGTGACTTATAACGGTATGCTTACCGTTAAACCACTAGTATAAAATAGGGAACACTAGGACTAAGCACAGCAGGTCTTATGGCTTACTTGATGAAATTTCAGAGCATCTACTTTGTCATTGTAGGGTCTTAGGGTCTTGTAAGACAAGAGTTTTGAGAGTCAACTAGTTGACTCCTAGAAAGATAAGAAAAATCTCTCACTAAATAAAGCATTTGGCTTCATTAGAGGCTCAGAGTAGAAAAAATTAAAGCATGGGCTCTTCAAAAGGTCTTTTGGGTAGCGATTCATGTTACTAGTAAAAGTTATAATGCAGAGAAGATGAAAAACTGTCTTCTCACTCTAGGCTGCCTAACAATAGCGGCGATGTATAATAAAGGATAGTCCCAAGTCTGTGGATGTGTGTACCAATCGTTCAATGACCTGCAGCCACAGCCACAAGTCGGGAAAAATCCTTCCTAATACTTCTCTACACTGACATAATATTTATCACTTAGTATACAGGGCACGCGCTTAGTTTTTGAGAGGTTTAACAATTGAGTCAGTTATGCTCTACAAATACAGAAAAACTAAATTCAATATAGCCCGGACACTTTTTTTGATTTAATTTTATAAAGACGCATCCTAAAAGTAAAGAACCAACCAATAAAAACAAAAAATATAAAAGCAAACCTTTTTTCACTTTTTTATCACTCTTGCTAGTTTTATCATTAAACATTTTTGACGTTGAGAATTGATTTGTTAATTTGTTGTAAAATTGCGTTTATTTTTTTTTTATTAGGCGACAGCATTCCTTTTCTGGCTTTTAATAAAAGAAAATCTTTTTGGAAGAGATAAAGTGGATTTACTGAAATGATTTTTACTCGTATATTGAAAATATTAAATTCGTTCATTAGCAGTCATTCGTTTTGTGCGATAAGATGTTGAACAAGAAGGGATTAATAATAATTTGTTCACATTAATTTTGTTATCAACTTTTATTTTCTCTTTTGGTTTCTTTTGTTTTGTTTTTGGCTGAGTGTCTGCAGTCTTTTCCATTATGATTTATAAGTCTTAATTAGAGATTCATTTCAATTAAATTGTGTTTCGTAGGGTATTAGCGCTTGAATGAAATACAGGTTAATACTCGAAATGAATTTGGTATTTATTTGTTATTTAATTCAGATGAGTCAGAAAGATGTTTGTGTATGTATGTGTGTGTGTGTAGGCAATAAAATAAAACACCTTCAAATAACAGGTTTCATATTAAAATGAACGTATTTAAGCAATTTAAGTCAATTTAAGAATAAAATCTTTTACACTTAGAGAATTTTGTTCATACATCCTTTTTAATTTTGTTATTAATCAAATGAAAAAATTTCATTATTTTTCAATCAGTGGCGTGCAAAAGTTATGTTCATTAATCCAATAAAAAAATTTCATTACTTTTCCCAAATGAAATATTTCATTAATTTAATGAAATATTCATTCATGTAATGAAATTAGTCTAATGAAACGCTTCATATTAAAAAAATAATTCCTTAGAATAATTTCATTGATTCAATGAAATATGCATTCATTTAATGAAATGTTTCATTTAATCAATGAAGTTATTGTAATGAATTATCCTTGCATTGTTTAGTGTTACATTAGACTAATGAAATATTCATTAGATAAATGAAATATTTCATTACATTAATGAATATATCATTGAATTAATGAAATTATTATAACGAATTATTCTTTTAGTATGAAGCGTTTTTTTTACACTAATTTCATTAAATTAATGAATATTTCATTGAATCAAAGAAATTATTATAACGAATTATTTTTTTAGTATGAAGGGTTTTATTATACTAATTTCATTAAATTAATGAATATTTCATTGAATCAACGAATATAACGAATTACTCTTTTAGTATGAAGCGTTTTATTCGATTAATTTCATTACATGAATGAAAATTTCATTAAATCAATGTAATATTTCATTTGGTAAAAAGCAATGAAATTTTTTTTATTAAAATAAAAAAATATTTCATTAATTCTTATAATTTATGAAAAATTTCTTTTAATCAATGAACAAATTTTATAGAATATCATTTTTCATTGAAACAATGAAAAAATTTTAATGTATTATTTTTATTAGACTATCAATACATTTTTCTCGTAGTGTAGTGCCCAAACCATTAATAAATTCTTAAAAAAAGTAGAAAGATTTGTTTTCATATAGAAGAAATGCCAAGTAGACATTCTTCATTATTTGTATGTAATAAAATAGGTAATAAAGTATCAATTAGCACCTGAACGAAATTGTTTTGATGCAGAATGATTTTTATGGTCTCTGTTAGCAGGGACAGTAAACCCTGAAACACATTAGACGGCGACGCAGAGCTAAGCAAAACAAAGTAAAAGTCACTTAGCGCAACACGCATTAAGGAAGTATTTTATTAAATAAAATAAGAAGTGTTTGCAGTTGTGAAATTCTTTTGCTATTGAAAAGTATCCATCCATGTCTCATCAAGAAAAAAATAATTCTAAAAAAATTTTGTACATACTGGTGGGCATCTTGGATAAAATTAATTTTTGTTTTAACTGCCTACTTTTATTACAGTTTCTCACTAGGTTTCTGTCTTTGCTACCATCTGATAAAGCTACTAGCTAGCAGAGGTCACTACCTTACACTAAATACTGTTATAACAATATAAAAATGTTAGACTAAACTGGCGTACAATGGACTCTAAATAATTTGACTCGTTAATTTAAATCTTGATATATTAAACGATTTACAGCTTAATTAAAAAACAAACAATAAATTAAACAAAACTCATGAAAATTGCTTTTTTTGATAATTTTAAATTTATTTTAGATACATTTTAATTGTCAAGGCTCTATAAATTAAATATTTTCGGCTCTAAGATCCATAAAATCTCTTAAAACAAAATGTAATAAAATAAAATTATTTTTTGTTTCAGCTTAAAGCCACTGCTTCATAAATATTTGCCATCATTTTCTTCAACGTTTCGAAATTTGTTTTTAATTTGAATTCATTAATTTTAGAATTAACCAGTTGCTTTGAATAAAAAAAAAGTTGTAATTAAATCTTTTAATTAAAAAAAAAATTAATAGTTATACAGCGCCTGAAAAGCTGCTATGAATTTTTTTTCAAATCAGCTTAAAAAATCTTGTTCTCCAGCTTGCAACTAAATAGTAGCATAAATAAGGAAGAACATAACATCCTTACAAAAAAAATATTTTTTTATATGAACAATAACATGTTGCATGTTTGCTTAAAGTAATTTTTTGTTTTTTCCCTATAACTTTTGAACGAATAAATATTTTTGAATGAAACTTTCACCGTGTGGCAGAGTGTGAAATAAGCTACATTTCAGTAGAACATTTTTCAAAAATCGTTTTAACACTTACAAAGTTATAATAGTTTTTCTACTAAACAAAGTTTTTAATTAAAGTGCATGTGGCATGTGGCAGCAAAAGAGGCATGTGGCAGATAGCCCAATTCTTACTCTGCCACATGGTCCAAGTTTCATTTAAAAATCTTGATCCATTCCAAAGTTATGGCCAAAACACCAAATTCTTTTCAAAATCCTCTGCCGCATTGTCCGAAAATTAATTTTAAGAAACTTGAAGGAAAAAAGTGAAACACCAGGCTAACAGAACCAGCAGTAGGTGGATTCTTGGGAATTAATTTTAGTTTTTTTGTTACAACTTTTGAACGGATAAATATTTTCGCATGAGACTTGCACCATGTTGCAGAGTAAGAAATGGGCTATTTGCCACATGCCACTTTTTCTGCCACATGCCACATTCGAGGTAAATAAAAAGCGTTTTAAGTGGAAAAACGCTTATAACTTTTTAAGCGTTAGAGCGATTTTAAAAATATGTTCAAATGAACTATAGCCCATTTCCTGCTCTATCACCTGGTACAAGTTTCATTTAAAAATATTAACGCATTCAAAAGTTATAACACAAAATGTAAACCGTAGACAAAAACATCATGTTGCAAGCTCCGATTGTACTCCTTTTTGGTTTTTTAGCTATAACTTTTGAATGGGTTAATATTTTTCAACGAAACTTTCACTAGGTAATAGACCGGGAATTAGGCTACATTTTAGTGGAACATTTTTTCAAAATCGCTCTAAGGCTTAAAAGTTATAAGCGTTTTTCTACATAAAATGCTTTTTATTCAACTTGGATGTTGCATGTGGCAGCAAAAGAGGCATGTGGCAGATAGCCCAATTCTTACTCTGCAACATGGTGCAAGTCTCATGCGAAAATATTTATCCGTTCAAAAGTTGTAACAAAAAAACTAAAATTAATTTCCAAGAATCCACCTACTGCTGATTCTGTTAGCCTGGTGTTTCACTTTTTTCCTTCAAGTTTCTTAAAATTAATTTTCGGACAATGCGGCAGAGGATTTTGAAAAGAATTTGGTGTTTTGGCCATAACTTTGGAATGGATCAAGATTTTTAAATGAAACTTGGACCATGTGGCAGAGGAAGAATTGGGCTATCTGCCACATGCCTCTTTTGCTGCCACATGCCACATTCGAGGTAAATAAAAAGCGTTTTATTTAAAAAAAACGCTTATAGCTTTTTAAGCGTTAGAGCGATTTTTGAAAAATGTTCCACTAAACTGTAGCTTATTTTATACTCTACCACATAGTGAAAGTTTCATTCAAAAATATTTAACCGTTCAAAAGTTATAGGAAAAAGACCAAAAAGTAGTTTAAGCAGAACTTGCAACATGGTGTTTTTGTCAATTTGTTCCTTTTGCGTTTTTGCTTTAATTTTTGAATAGATTAAGATTTTTATATGAAATTTTGATCTAGGTGCTTGAAAGGCAAATGGGTTATCTCCTTTTTTTGCCACTTTTATCGTACTATTTGCCCCCTGTTATTTAAAAACAATTTTTTCTTTGAAATATTGTAGCTTATTTTTTTTATAATTCCATTTTGAAGGGTCCTAAGAACTCAGTATGCCAAATATTTTCCTAATTAATAAAAATATTCAAATAAAATTTAAGCATTTTTTTTTTCAATTTATATTTATTTAATTATTTTATAGGCTACTAACTAATTAATCCATTAATTCATTATACTCACACATTAGACATACACGTAAACATAAAAAAAAAATGTTAATTACAGAAGTGAAAAGAAATTATTTAAATTATTAAATAATTAAGGTACCTACAAACATAAATAAAAATATGTTGCATTACATGGGTTAATTAAATTTAAATTTAAAATATAAAAAAAAATATTACTAGTGTTACAAAAAGCTTTTCTTTTCATTTATAAACAAAAAAGCTTTTCAGCAAAACTGAACGAGCAAACAGCAAACAAATATTTTAATATTTTATTTATATTAAATTGTTATTTATTTATTAATTTTTAATGTTAATCTTATTTTTAATTTTGAGCTTTTGTTTTATATTTATAACTAACTAAGCACACAATCTTTATAATGAATTTTGTGGCATAATTCTGAACTTATGCTTGACATAGAAATTTTGCTTAATAAAAAAAAAAATAAAAAATAAAACTACAAACTAGACTCTTAAAAATGTGTGTATATTTTTTAATAAAAATTTTTATATTTTAATTTTAGACACCTTCTTTTTGAATAACTAAAATAATCATTTTGTGTTAGGAGACAACTTTGGTCTAAATTAAATTCTATTTTATTTCTATTAGAAAATGTTGCGATATCAAATGATTAAACGATGCACATGACTTGGATTGATTGACTGTTGGCGTGTTACCATATTGCCATTTTCACCTATAGAAATGGTACTGGTATTATTGTTATTGCTAGTAATTATGTTGTTGTTATTGTTGGTTGAATTGCTAATATGCAGTAGGGAAGTGGTAGCCTTAACACGTCGATGTAAGCCACGTTTACCCTGGAAATATAAACAAACAAAAGATTTATTGAAAATAAACAATTAAGGCTTAAAGATTACAAAAAAATAAAAAAAAAAATTTAATAAAAATATTTTTTTAAACAACACAAATTCGACAAGCTTCTCCCCTTGTCTGCAGAAAACACCTAGACTCTGGGTGTAGGAATCGGGCCTGGGACACCCGTACCAAACTAGTAAACTAGTTTTTGTTCGTAAAGGTCGCGGTATCGCTTGGTAGTGTCAGAAGTAGTTTTTTTTTTAATATTACCAACAGAAGATGAGTTCCAAATGGCAAATGTGGCCCTGCTATAATGGCAAGTGTTCCACTCAGCTGTTGACCAGGAATAGACTTGTGTTTGTGATTACTAGTCACTACACACGCCTGCTGTTTGGGTTTGTCTTTTAATAAAACATTTTTTGTTACCCACCTTTTTGTTTTATTCACTACAAAAGAGAGTAATTCCGTTTATTTTTTTGTTTGTAAGTTTATTTGATTTTTGGCTAGTTTATTAAGCTTGAGTTCGTATTATAAAAATTTATATTTATATCGATATTTCACTCCAACTTTGCGTAGCTTTTTATTTTTTTATGTTGAACAAAATTTCTAACAAGATTTCAGCTATTGAAAACCTCGCAATTACGAAAATGCTTTCTGAAAATTTCCCATATTTTCCGTATTTTGCACGGAACACCTGTAATACCTTCTCAAAGCTTACCTGTCTTGTTTTGTTTGATGATTTTGATTCTTCAATTAAATTATTTGGCACTTGAAATAGTGTTTCACCACGCGTTATTAACACATTCGTGAGACGACAACATTGTGCCGCCATTTTGACTTGATCCTCTATGCTGTTCTTGTCGACTGGATGCACAAAACGTGGCGGAAAGAATGATGGTGCAATAATTGTAGCCACATTATGTAAATTCATTTTATTTAAATCTTTTCGATTGATCACATTGTTGAGAAAACGCAAGAGAGTACGCAGCGTGTTGCGATTTTCATGTGGCAACATTTGGCAAATAATGGCCAAAGCTTTGGCTTGATCTGTAGGCGGGAGGGCATGACACTGATAGAATAATTGTATAAGTTCATTGGTGAGCAGGGGTTGGGGCAATTCACGTAGCCAACGTTTAAGCAAAGCGCTCAAATCATGAACACTGGCCGAGCTTAGAAGCTGTTGGAATTTTTTTGGTTTTTGATAGAAACTCGATTCAAGTTCCTGATAAAGTAATTCAGTCTGCAAGTGGGAAACAAACAAATGAAATAAATTAAAAGGGTTATTTTCACCGCTTCGCCTTACCTTTTGTTTATGTCCAGCGACACGTAAAATACCTTCCTCACGGGCACCACGTTTTGTTAATTCATCTAGTAATCCTTCCAAAAACAATGGCACCAACGTGGAATCGGTACCCGTTATTTGTTGATCACGTCGTATTAATGCATTCAAAGAGACACCAAATAAATTGCCCTCTTCTTTGCGACGACGTTTAACGGGTTTTCGTTTATCTAACTGAACGTGATTACGATCGAATATGGAAGCTAATTCCAACCAGAACAAAGGTTGCAAGCGCTTTAATTCGGTTTCATTAATGGTATCAATGTCGGAGTAAAATTCCAAAGATAAATCACTGCTATCGACAGTATCCTAAAATAATGAAAAACAAATTACAAGCCCAATTCTCTCTATTGAGAAAACACTCACCACTCCATCTTGACTAGAGGTCTCACGGCACATACTCTCAAAACTTATACCATCCCTGGAGGAGGGTGAATTTTGCACACTTTGTGGTGGTGTATCCAAATGTATTTTACTGATTAAAATCTTTTGGGGCGTCGATTCGGGCGATGAAGAATTCGATAATCTTTGATGATTGGACAAGCATTCATCACTCGAATCACCTGAAGAGGTATTGTTATCACTTTGAGAATCCTGGGTCATTAATTCACCACGGGCACGTCTAATTTGACATTAAAAAAAATTATTTTGTTAAAAAAAAATAAAAAAAAAATCTTACCCCACTGAACATGAAGGATCTGAACCTGATCTATTTCTGTTGCGTGGTATGTGTATGGTGCCAATACGTGAAAATCCCAATAGTTCTATGCCATCGGCTGAATATAGCGGTATATCACAGCGTACATGAGAACCACGAAAAATATCTGTAGAACCTTTCAGGGGTGCACTCGGTGTACGTCTCAATTTCTGTTTAAGATTTTTACTTGAAAATAAAGGTGAATGGCCATTTCCATTCTCGGTTGTATTTCCATGATCAAAAATACTAACAAAACTTGGTCTGCAAAATGACATTCAAAATAAAAAAAATTAAGAAATTAAATATTAAAAAATTAAAATTTAAAAATTAAAAATAAAAAATTAAAGATTAAAAATTAAAAATTAAAAAAAAAATAAAAAATTACAAATTAAAAATTAGAAATTACAAATTAAAAATTAAAAATAAAAAATTAAAGATTAAAAATTAAAAATGAATGGAAATTAAAAATTAAAAAAAAAATAAAAAATTTAAGATTAATATTAAAAATTTAAAATTAAATATAAAAAACAATTAAAAACGAAACTAAATTAATTAATAAAATTTCAAAATGACATTCAAAATAAAAAAAAATTAAGAAATTATATAATTCAAAAATTAAAATTTAAAAATTAAAAATAAAAATTACAAATTACAAATTACAAATTAAAAATAAGAAATAAAAAATTAAAGATTAAAAATTAAAAATTAAAGACTAAAAATTAAATATTAAAAATTAAAAATGAATGAAAAATTAAAAATTTAAAATTTAAAATTAAATATAAAAAACAATTAAAAACGAAAAATGATTTAAAAATAAAAACTAAATTAATTAATAAAATTTCAATAAAATTTTTAATTTATATAATTAATTTTTTTATACAAAGTAGTAATAAAATAAAAAGTTTTTTGAAATGAATTTCAAAGAGTGTTTTTATTAAAATAATGAAATTTTTCATAAAAATAATGAAATTTTTCATTAAAATAATGAACTTTTTCCTGAATTAATGAAGTATTGTCAGTATCTGAAAGGGTTTTTGAAATTAATTTCATTAGATGGATAAAATTCATTAAACGTATGAAAAAAAAAAAAATTCGTAAATATAATGAAAACATATTTTATGAATTTTTTCAAGTGAAGCGTTATACTACACTGAAAGCATAATTAATTATTTCTTAATTAATGAAAATGTTTCATTAGATTTATGAAAACAATTCATAAATTGCTTGAAATATTTCCTTAAATGAATGCCTATGTCAATGAAAAATAATGAATTTTTTAAGCAATTAATAAACTAATTAAAAAACAATTAATTTTCCATTGGATTAATGACAACATTAATAAGCTACATGAATAAAATTTGTTTTTTTTTTTTTTTTTTGGTGTAAAAATGATTTTTCTGTATTTACTTACATGGATGCATTACCCCATACCTCGTCACCTGGTATGGAATCTAAAGAATCAGGTGTTGCACTACGCGATCTAGTACCAGTACTTGATTCCTAAGATAAAAAGAAACAAAGTAATTCTACAATGAAACCCAAAAACATGTGTTACTGCTTACATCAAAATCTCGAAAAACATCTCGTATATCGGGTTTACGTTTTTGACGATTTTTGGTACGACCTCTAACGGTTTGATTAAGTGTGCGCACTCTCTGTTTAATGGCATCAGCATGAGGTTTTGACAATGAGGCCAAAATAGGTTCCAATTCAGATGTTCTCAATTCCAAACCCTTGGAAAAAACAGAAAATAAATTTAACATGAAAATGGGTCGAAGTGCAAGTGATTGTGAAAAGTAAATTTAGTTTGTAGAACAACAAGAACCCTCCCACCAGTAACAAAAACGTTAAAAAATTAATGGCAGCAACAGACTTTTGCAAATTCTTATGCAGTTTTATTACAAGTTTCAGCATTTTATTTTTTATTTAATTTAATTTTTTTCTCTGTGTTATCTGCCGTTTTGTGTCATTAAACTTTCGTGTCTAATCAAATGCCAATTTACAACTGTCACTAAATATTGGCAATTGTAGTGCACGATTTTTTCTTTCTATCTCAATTGCAGTTGTTTTTATTTATTTGTTTTTGTTTTCTTTATTTTTTTTTATTTGAAATTATGTTGAACTTGTGTGTTGTAGGAGATCGTTTAACTTTAATTGTCTAATTCGTCCATTTTCTTATGTTGTTGTTAGTTTTGCTATATAAATTGTTGGAGCAATACAAACATGCATCAGTACAGACTTACACAACTGAATGTTTAAACAAGTTTTTTTATGTTATACAAAATTATAATAATAACAACAACAATAACAGTCTTATTGCAAAATAAATCAAAAAAAGAAAAAGCAAAGATGAAATTTAAGTCACTTTTAGTGTCAAGTTCTATTAAAATTAAATTCTCGAGTGTTTTTATAGGTCGCTTCTTAATTAAATTTGATAAACATAAAAAGGAAAATATTACAAATAAATATACGAGGGTCATAAAAAAGTTATCACAAAATTAAAAATTACTTTTCCAGGTGGAGAAGGCTAGGAAACAAATTTTTTTATTAATTTAAGCAAATAAATAAAGTTCAATGAAACTTTTCATTTATATAATGAATTTTTTCATTGAATTAATAAAATAATTTCAGGGTTCCATAATTACAAAAAAATTTTTTTTTAAATGAACTTCAAAGATATTTTTTTTTCATTTAAATAATGAAATTTTTTTAATAAAATAATGAAAATTTTCATTAAAATAATGAAATTGTTCATTAAAATAATGAAATTTTTTAATAAAATAATGAAAATTTTCATTAAAATAATAAAATTGTTCATTAAAATAATGAAATTTTTTAATAAAATAATGAAAATTTTCATTAAAATAATGAAATTTTTCATTAAAATAATGAAATTTTTCATTAAAATAATGAATTTTTTCTTGAATTAATGAATTATTGTTAGTATCTGAAAGGGTTTTTTAAATGAATTTCATTAGATTCATTCATCGTATGCAAAAAAAAAATAAAATTGAGAAATTTCTTTTTATTGTGTTCATCAAAAATGTTAATAAATTAAACATTTTTCTAAATAGACACCTTGAACAAATTATTTTTCTTATAAAAGGATCAAAATTTCATACCAGGCATTCTGGTTGTGAAGTTGTTTTGCAAGGCATAAAGTACATAACTATTTTACCGGGTAATCGATATACCCCCAAAAAATAGTCGCAATGAATTACTTGCACCATGAGTTTCTGTATCGAAGAAACCAACAGAAAATAAATTTTATTTATTTTAGTAGGGCTAAAAAACAAACATTAAATTTTATTTGTAATGTTGAATTCAAAAATGAAATATTTTTTTAAAGAGCTATAAGTCCACTTTAAAAAATAATACTTAGTCAGCGATAATTTTCATTCAGATTAATATTTTATGGTGTAAAGCTTCATGGCCCTTAGAACTAATTTATTTTCCAATGTTTTCTTTGCACTTCTTGTAACAATTTTTGCTATTATTTGCTAGTATTTGTCATAAAATAATTTAAAATGTCAATGAATTGTTATCTCTAATTGTCATTTATCTAATCAGGGAGAAAGAAGTCAATGGCCACTATAATTAAATATTTAGACTTCCTTAAACCACAAGTTAACAAAAAGGAAAATGTTTAATACATTTTTGTCTTGTTACTATTAAAGTAACAAAAATGCTATTATTTTTTATTACCTGTTCAAATGGTTTTGTTAGTTGGGGAAAACCAGCAGCAATTAACCATTCAGCTTCCAATTCACCCTCTGCAAAATAAGGCAAAAAAATGAGAAAGAAAATCAATCAATTAATAAAATGATTTATTTAAAGTTAAATTAAATTGTACTAAAACAAAAACTAATTTTAAGTTTAAAAAATAAAATAAAAAATTCAAATTATAAAAATATTTCAAGTGGCTTAGCAGGCACTCATTTAAGGTAAATTAGAGCAGTCAAGTCCTAGCAAGCAGCGTAGCAGTATAACCTTAAGGTTGGCACAAAAAAAAAATTTAAAAGATAAATGCTCGACGGCAGCGGTGAAGAGTTGGAATATACAATTTTGACAGAGCATTTTGTAGTGAAGTTGGCTGTAAATCAATAATTTATTTTTATTTTTGCTTTATTGTTGACCAGTAATAACATTTTAAATAGTTTTTTTAATCCAGCATTTTTAACATTATTTTTGTTTGTTTTTGATGGGTTTTATTAAACAAGATGATTAACACTAATGGAGAGAATACGCGCCGCCACTGTTCTTATTTATTATACAGGGCATTAAAAAACCCTCCGCTTTCTAGTCTAAAGGTTGTAAACCTTTAAAAAAACACCCATTACGATTTGGCAAAATTGTGAATTTATTGATTTGCATGTTGACAAGGGCAACGGGGTTAGGTAGACAACATTGTAAATCTTTTTTTCTTTTTGTTTGTTTTCAATTTAAAAACAAAAATGTGATTTTCATTTTAAAAGAAACTCACCTTCATATTGTATTTCCGGCTCATTGTGCGGTGAATGTGTGTGCAATAAATATTCATTTAAAAATTCACTATAATCCTGATCCGATGTATTATCTAATGAGGTATTGCTACTCATTTTATTACTACTTTTACTGATATTTGGAAAATATGGCATGATGATTTATTTATTTTTACAAAATTTCTTGTTTTCAAATTAATTTTATAGATGAATGACTGCAAGCGTTAGCGTTGGAAAATAAAAAATTGTAACACTTCTTGTTTTAATTTGTTGAAAAAAAAAATAATTAAATAAACTGGTAAAAAAAAAATTATTTAAAACAAGACTGCTTTGCTTGGTTGTGCAAATTAACTGCTAGTAAAGCATTTTTCTTTCCTCGTCTTTTCTTCTTTTTTTTCCCAGTTTTCAGATGATGACAATAAAACTTTTAGCTGACATAATGCCTCAGCCGCAGAAATCACTTAGACCGGAAGGAAGATTGTTGTTTTTGATCTGAAATGAGTTGCAAATGCAAAAATAAAAATTAATTAATAAAAAATCACAATGAGGCGGTTGAATTAAATTTAATTTAAATAACATGTTGTTGTATTACAAATAATCGTAGTAAATTAAATATGAATAAATTAGAACAGAAGTGTAATTACACAAATAAGAAAAGAAAAGAACCGTTTCTATTTTAAAAGTGTGTGATGATGATGATGATGATGACTGATCTCAGTTTACTGGTGGTTTAACATGAGTTTGTTTGCTTTTAGGGGTTTTCTATTAATTTTCTATATATCATAACAGAGATGGAAAAATTAATAATTTATTTTTTACAACACTGTACAGCAAAAAAAAAAACAAGGTTGTGCCCAGTCTTATATACACTTTACTGTTATAGCCAAATACGCATACTTTCAGTTTTGCACATTCTTTTATATTTAAAAAAAAAGAAGAAGCTACGCAAATTGGAGCGAAATATCGATATAAAAATAAATTTATGAAATAAAACCTCAAGCTTAATAAAATAGCCATTTTAATTAAAAAGAAAAAGGTCGAATAAACTAACATCATGGGCTATGATCGCACCGCGACCTTTAAAATCTATTGTGCAGCCCATTTCCTAACTACAATCCGAGAATCCTTACGAATCTCTTAATTTTTGTAGGACTAATCTTGCCTAGATCCAATTTCCTACTACCTAAGCAGCTTATTCTGCGTCTTGTTACCGGTGGGCCTGCGCAGAGAATATGTTCCGACATTTCCTGTTTTTCCCGATAAGTTTTTGACTTTATAGCTCTGCTATTTCTGAGCCGATCCGGCTGAGTTTTAATAGCAACTGAACGACAAAAACAGCTAACAGATTGCTATGCAAAAATTTTCTGTACGTTGTCTAGTGACTTCAGAAAGTTGATTTCAACGGCTACACAGACAGACAGATGAATGGGCATAACTAAATCGACGAAACTTCTTCTAAGGATCCAGTATATATATATATATACTAAAGGTATGCACCAGAATACTTGAAAGCTACACATCACTACAAACATGTGTAATATTTTATAATAAAAAGTGTTATTTCACGCACGCTTGTGCAGAAATATCTGGCCACTTATGCATTAGGGTTTTGAAAATTTACCTTTAACATTTTCACAAATTTTGCAGTTTAAAGTTTCCCACTCTTTTTAAAATTGCACCATGAATCAGCCTAGATTTTTCTATTTTAGATACATGAAATGTTCTTTAAGAGCCTGTTCAGCTAAATGCGAATGAAAAGTTCGCCTTAAATGTATGTAAAACACTGCGCAATATTTTTTTTAGATGATTTTAAGCCCTAAGTCATTATTTAGAAGAAGAAACATTTAGAAGGGAAACATTTCGTTTGTAGGCAAATTACGGGTGGAGAAGAGAGAATCATTTTTGTGTTCGGTACTCGGAGATAAACTTTGTTCACATATTCTTTGTTGATATTAGCTTTACTTTTCTTTTCTTTCATTGTTTTGTGTGCAAATAATAACAATAATAATGGAATGTTGCCGGCAACATGTTCGTCTGTGTGACCGCGAAAGAAAAAGCAAAAGAGAATTCAAGATGTTTTTCTTCTAAATGTTTCCTCGTCTAAATAGGGACTTAGCTGTTCAATTAAAGGAATTTTTTTGCTTGCTCTTTAAGAAAAGAGCAAGAAAGACCCATAAGTTGAAGAGTTCAAGGGTTAAAATGTTCTACAAAAATATTCTTCATAAAATTCTATTATTCATTTTTAAATTTTTTTTATATTAAATTTCTAATTCAGTTAATGAATTAATTTCATTAAAAAAGCACCATCTCAACACTTAAAATTTTCCATTTTTGCTTTAAAATAGGACAATTTTTTATTTAAATTTTTAGGTAAAGTAAACAAAACACCTTTTGCTAACAACACCCTGTTTGTTTTAATTATGTAACAACATAGATTGCACCATTTGCTTGCTAGCAATACTTTAATTACAGAATAATACTTGGTAGCCGTGTGTAATTAAATAAATAATAATAATTTATAAGTACCGTTTACAAAAAATAAAAATAAATTAAGTTTAAGAGTTTTTTTTTTACTCTTTGAAAATTTAATCAAAGTTGTAAAGTTGCGCTAGTGTTTTACCATGTATGTCAAATGTTTCTAAACACAATTTTTTTCTTTTTGTTTTATTAAATGCTTAACAATGTGGGTCACTAAAGCTTTAAGTGTTTGTTGGCTTATAAACTGAAACAGCAAAATTCAATAAGCACGGTTAACTAATGACGGCTCGTACGTCCGTCCATGCAACTTGCTGGTTCATAAATACCCCACTGAAACACTAAAGTGCTTATTGCATTTCCGTTCGCAATCTCTAAAATTTAAAACAAAACGAAAAAAACACTTTACACTTTAGAGTTCTTTTGTTATTTTTCTACTTAAAAAAAAAATTTAATTTAAAAAAAGTATTACATTTCAAAGTTTTCATCACAGTACAAGTGGTTGGCAACGTTCACTTACATAAGTGGTGCGGGCCAAAGCAGGCCGTGGCAATGCTAGCATTACCGTTTGTTTATTGCACCCGTTAATTATCGCAATTAGTGTAAAGTACGGTTAGGGGCTTTGGTTTTGCTCTTTATTTTATTTTTAAAATTGAATTTTTTATTGAAAAAATTATTTCAAATAAGTATTTAAAGGGCTGTTAAAAATGTGTTAAAGTGAATGTTAAACGACCTCCAAATGTGAAACCAGTGTAAGAAAACAAACGAAATGTTTCACAAACGTTTGCTGGAAAGTCACAACTTTTTTAAAACTCTTAAATCGTTTTTTATAAAATATAATTTTATTTTAAGGTTTAATTTTTTTTAATGAATATAAGCAACAATGTCACAAATAAAACTATTAGCTTTCTGCTTTAAAAATACCATTAGAATTGTATATTCACCTACAAAACAAAAGCAGTAACGTATTTTTAGAGTGAATGAATCTTTCTTTGTTAATATAATAGCAAGGATATGACACGCTGCCTTGTGCAATAAATTATTTAAGCCACCGTTACTTTTGACTTTCATTTTTACGTACTATTTATTTACATAAGCACAAACACACAATCAAATCCAAAAAATATTTTTAAATTAATTTTTATATGATTTTTTTTTTTATTCACTGAAAACTACAAGACGAAACAAATGCTAACGTTGCGTTTTGTTTATATTCCAACCCTGAATCAGGCAGATACATAGAAAGCAGCAGCACTCTCTCTCACACTTAATCGTTAGATTTGTTAAAAATCGAAATTTGTGTGTAAAATAGCAACCGCTACATTATATTCATATTAAATACAGAAAACAAACAATTTCAATTAAAGAAGTTGTTAGAGTTAATTAACATTTAAATGGAATAAATGAAAAATTTCATCAAAATGATAATTTTTTTTTAATAAAATTTAATAACTCAGCCCAAAAACTAATAATTTTTTTTTAATAAAATTTAATAACTCAGCCCAAAAACTAATAAAACTTATAAAGGAGTTTTTTCTCTTTCCTTTTTGTTTTAATTATGAATAAAATTTCTTTTTTTTTTTTTATTAAAAAAAAAAGGATTTTTTAAAAAACAAAATTTCATCTGAGAAAAAATTCCTTGGGAGTATTTTTAACTGTCCAGGGTATGACGATGTTTTTCAATTAAAAGTTCAGTCAATAAGACAATTTGTTTTTTAATTTTTTTAGCAGCATAATTTCTTCAAATAAAATAATTATGAATAAAAAGTCTAAAGGAGCTTTTTCTATTTCCTTTTTGTTATAATTATTAATAAAATTCTTTCATATTTATACCAAAAAAAAAAAGAAAAACTTCTAAGGAAATTTTTAAGTGGTCTGGATATGACAATTGTTTTAAATTAAAATTTTATCAATTAAAAGTTCAATCAATATGACAGATTTTTTTTTTAATTTCTGCAATTAAAAGCCAAATTATATATAAAAACTCTCAGGAATTGTTTTCCCTCTCCTTTTTGTTTTAATTATGAAGAAAATTCTTTCAATCATATTCCAAAAAAATAAGAATTTTTTTAAACCAAAATTTTATTTAAAAAAATTCCAAGGAAAATTTTTAATCGGCCTGGGTATGACGATGTTTTTCAATTAAATTTTATCAATTAAAAGTTCAATAAATTATTCCAATTATGAATGAAAACTCCAAGCGAGCTTTCTCATTAATCTTTTTGTTTTAATTATGAATAAAATTCTTTCATGTTTATCCAAAAAAACTAACTTTTATCTGAGAAAAATACCTGGGGAATATTTTTAATTGGGCTGAGTAAGACGATATTTTTCAATTAAAAGTTTGATCAATATGACAGTTTTTTTTAAATATTTCTAGCCTTATAATTTCTTCAAATAAAAGTTTCATCAATCAGCAAATATATGAATAAAAACTCTCAGGGATTTTTTTTGCTTTCCTTTTTTGTTTTAATAAAAAATCTTTGCTTTGAGAGGGATTTTTTTTTTTTAACAAAATTTTATCTGAGAAAAAATTCCTAAAAAAATTTTTAATTGGCCTGGGTATGGCGATGTTATTCAATTAAAATTAATTAAAAAAATATGACAATTTTTTTATTAAAAAAATTTTTTTAGCCACATAATTTTTTCAATTAAATTTAATTAATCATTTTAATTATGTATATGTAATAATTTCTATTTGGAATTTAAAAGTTTAACAAAATATTAATCTTTATTTGTGCTTAATTCCAGAAATTGTGTTGGTTTTAAAATTTATTCTTTTACTCATGATATTCTCATGAGTTATTTATTCAGTACAATAAGTACTGAAGGGGAGAGCATACCTATATGGACCATTTCATCAGACGCTACTCCGAATCCTCAGTAGGTTACTCCCAACGTTTCTTGCAAACATTAGAACCTTTATATTGTAAAAGCAATTGACTAAATAAGAATTATTAATCAAAAGTCACAAAAAGATTCAAATATTCAAACAAAAAACTCAGTAAGCATTGAACTGAATAAACAAATAAATTTCCCAACCAACATTTTTAATATTGAAAACTATATATTCTATTTTTATTCTTCTCTTCTCTTTTACATTTGAATGCCCGTTGGGTATTACTGAATGTAATTAAAGAGTATATGAAAAACAAAAACAAAAAAAAAAAAATTATAAAAAATAATAAGAAAAACATAGGGTTTTCCTACAATGAGCACTTGTATTTGTATATGTAATAATTTCTATTTGGAATTTAAAAGTTTAACAAAATATTAATCTTTATTTGTGCTTAATTCCAGAAATTGTGTTGGTTTTAAAATTTATTCTTTTACTCATGATATTCTCATGAGTAGCGTCTGATGAAATGGTCCATATAGGTATGCTCTCCCCTTCAGTACTTATTGTACTGAATAAATAACTCATGAGAATATCATGAGTAAAAGAATAAATTTTAAAACCAACACAATTTCTGGAATTAAGCACAAATAAAGATTAATATTTTGTTAAACTTTTAAATTCCAAATAGAAATTATTACATATACAAATACAAGTGCTCATTGTAGGAAAACCCTATGTTTTTCTTATTATTTTTTATAATTTTTTTTTTTTTGTTTTTGTTTTTCATATACTCTTTAATTACATTCAGTAATACCCAACGGGCATTCAAATGTAAAAGAGAAGAGAAGAATAAAAATAGAATATATAGTTTTCAATATTAAAAATGTTGGTTGGGAAATTTATTTGTTTATTCAGTTCAATGCTTACTGAGTTTTTTGTTTGAATATTTGAATCTTTTTGTGACTTTTGATTAATAATTCTTATTTAGTCAATTGCTTTTACAATATAAAGGTTCTAATGTTTGCAAGAAACGTTGGGAGTAACCTACTGAGGATTCGGAGTAGCGTCTGATGAAATGGTCCATATAGGTATGCTCTCCCCTTCAGTACTTATTGTACTGAATAAATAACTCATGAGAATATCATGAGTAAAAGAATAAATTTTAAAACCAACACAATTTCTGGAATTAAGCACAAATAAAGATTAATATTTTGTTAAACTTTTAAATTCCAAATAGAAATTATTACATATACAAATACAAGTGCTCATTGTAGGAAAACCCTATGTTTTTCTTATTATTTTTTATAATTTTTTTTTTTTTGTTTTTGTTTTTCATATACTCTTTAATTACATTCAGTAATACCCAACGGGCATTCAAATGTAAAAGAGAAGAGAAGAATAAAAATAGAATATATAGTTTTCAATATTAAAAATGTTGGTTGGGAAATTTATTTGTTTATTCAGTTCAATGCTTACTGAGTTTTTTGTTTGAATATTTGAATCTTTTTGTGACTTTTGATTAATAATTCTTATTTAGTCAATTGCTTTTACAATATAAAGGTTCTAATGTTTGCAAGAAACGTTGGGAGTAACCTACTGAGGATTCGGAGTAGCGTCTGATGAAATGGTCCATATAGGTATGCTCTCCCCTTCAGTACTTATTGTACTGAATAAATAACTCATGAGAATATCATGAGTAAAAGAATAAATTTTAAAACCAACACAATTTCTGGAATTAAGCACAAATAAAGATTAATATTTTGTTAAACATTTTAATTATGAATAAAAATTTAACAGGAGTTTGTATTTTCTTCTTGTTTTTATTATGAGTACAATTTTTTTCTTTATTATCAAAAAATTGTCTTTAAATAAAATTTATTACGGAATATTATTTAAGAAACTTATTTACAATTCTCTGGTCTTGGGAATTTTTTTCGAATAAACAAAATTTTATTTAAAAAAAAAATTCCTGGAGAATATTTTTTTCAATTAACTTTTTTGTGTGTTTCATTCATGGAATTTCGGTTATGAGAATGAAATCTATTAATAGTAAAAAATTTTGTTGTTATAAACCAATTTTTCAGTTGCGACAATTCAGGGAAATTTATTTTTATAATAAGACCTTCAAAAGAAAGTCGAAATATCGGAAAATTAAAATAAAAAAAAATAATATTAACTAATAATAAATTAATAAGATGGAATAATTTAATAGAATTAATTTAATTTTGGTTTATATTTACAATTAATAATTTCAATTACCACAACTGAATTTTCGATTAAAAAACAAATAAAGTTGTCACAATTGAAATTGTTATCTGTGGGTATCGACTGCTGTGAGTTGGCACATTGTGCACAGTCACAGCTCACTGTTTTTCTTTATTTATAATATTATTAAAGAAAAAAGCAGTAGTACAATATAAAAGAAACCTCATGAGAAAGCACAATTAATTACAGACGTCATAACATTTTTTTGAGTGTAAAATAAAACATTTATTAAACACTTCAGTCCAATACTTTAAAGCATTTGGAAACGTATGTGGAGGTATAGAGTTGCACATTTGTTTTTCGTGGGTGTTGTACTCCCAGTCATTAAAAATTTAAAGATGATTTGATTTTTTAACAGTGAAACTTGAACAAAAAAAGTGTCATGCTTTATTAAATTTAATTTTAATTATTTTTAAGACATTTAAAGTGTTGAATAGAGAGCTGTGTGTTTTTAAGTTTTTATATATAATTTATTTTAGTGCATGTTTAAAACAATTTTTTTTCTTTAATTTTCCTAGATTAAGTAACGCACTGTTGTTAGGATTTTATTAAAGGGTACAACAAAATGTAAACTTCATTTCTGGCAATTTTTGAGACTGAGACTGATGAAACAGCAAATTTGTATGGAAAAGCAAACAGCAAAACACAAAATATATCACAGAAAAATTTTTGTTTATAAAATTCGACTGACAAAATGCAAAGCTCAAGCAGCTTAAATTTTTTTTAATAGTTTTGTGCTTCTCTTTAGTTTTTTTTTTTTTTTTTTAATTAAAAAAAATTTTAATTGTTAAATTGCATTTAGAAACTAAACGAAATGCATTTTTTTTATTAATTTTATTTTATTAAAAAAAAATAATTTTTCTTTTGTGTTTGTTTTTCTTTAATTTATTTTAACACTTGCTTAATTTGCTAAATAACCCAAATGTGCAGACAGCTGTGTGTTTTCTTTAAATCATAAATATTTAGTATTTTTATGTGCAATTGAACAGCCAAAGATCTTCAAAAAATGATAAATGAGAAAAAAAGGAAAACAAGATATAAAATTTTTAGCAAAAATATATGAAATAAATTTAAGAGTATCCGTTAAGTTTTTTTTTTTTTTTAATTTTAATTTCATTTTATTGTTTAAGTTGTTAGAATTTAATTTGAAAAAAATTGTTTACTTACTTTTCTTAGATTTTAAACAAAATTTGAATGAGTGCTTTTTTGGGTTTGCACTTTCAAATTGCATTCATTTTTCATATAAACAATACAAAGAGAAAAAATCATTTAAACTTCAACTTAAAAATTGAACAAAACAAATTATTTACTTAAAAAAAAAAAATTAAAACAAAAAATAGAAAATCAAGTACGACCACTTTATTTAGCTAATTAAGGCTATAAAGTTTACAGCTGCAACTACATATTGCAATCTGTTGTAGAAATAAATATCTGCCTCAACAAAGCAAAATAAAATTTTTCGAAAATTAAACCCCGATGTCGCTTAAAATTTTCAAGGCGATTTAATTAAAAATTTCAAACAAAATTAAATCGTTTGGAAAATATAATTGTAAAAGACCCATTTCAATTGTTTTAACCAAAAGTGGGAGTAAATGTGAGCGTAAAGTGGGCGTGGCAAAATACAAGTTTGTATAGCAAGCAAACAAACAGAAAATTAATTTTATTTATAAAGAAAACGCATCGCAACTCAATGTAAAAATCATACAGATGCGAATAGTTTTTCTTTTGCATCGCAATAGAGAGTAACCCCCCAGATAATAATGAAAATAAATCAAAAAGGTTTTTTTTTAAGTCGACTTAAGTAAAAATTGACTTGTTGTCGCTATTAACTAATTAACTTTATTGTAATGGTTCAGGCATGGTGAGACAATATATTCCACAATAATCCAAATAATGGAGTTTATAATCCAGCAAAGGTACTCTTGGTCTGTCCAGGGTTGCTTTATGAAACCAAAGTTGTTTAGTATTTCCTCGGCTTTTGGCTTAAGATATACGTATAAAATATTCCATCGAGTTAAATACTTCGGCCTCGACTAACTAACTATCCAGCGGTAAAAATAAATTTAAACAATTAAAACCGAATGAAAGTAAATGCTTCCATCTTCAATCGGCTAACTGCGATAATAGAAAATAATACGAATAACTACCACGATTAAATCTAAAGTCAGAAAGTTCGGGTGATTACAAAAACTCTATTCATCGACTGGTTGTTAAAGTCGATGCTTTATGTATTCTCTAATTTGTACTAAATCAGAATTAGAAGTGTTTTTATTGTGTGACTGGTGTCCTACAAGTTGTGTGATACATAAATATTTTGCGATTGGTACTTTAAGAATAAAAGTTTGTAATATCATGTTACAGCTTTTAAAGTTGTTGTAGACATAAATGGCCACTGGAATATTAAGGGCTACTAAAATCGGCTAAAGGCATTATGAAAACCCTGTCTTTAATACAATTGATCTGTTTAGCAATATTATTAAAGACAAAAATGACTGCAATACATGACGCTGCTTTGTGGTAAAATAGTCATATCGCAAAAATGTAATTTCTAAATTAATGAGAGATGTAGAATGTAAAGGGTGTTTTTTATAGACGTATAGAACTTTAAATTGCAATAAAACAACGATGGATTATTCTATTGACATGAATTTTATTTATCCGAAAGATAATCTTGTGGCATTACATTTTAAATATGATTTCTGGCATATGACCGCCACGGCTAGCTCGGATGTAGTCCACGTTTACTCTGAGTATTTTTCAGTAGGCTTTTTAAAGTTTAATTAAAAATTTTCGTTTTTTTTTTATCTATGAAATTTTAGCTTTTAAATGAGCTGAGGAGATTTTATTGAAATTTTATTTAAAATTTTGATTTTTTTTAAGGTTTTTTTTCTATTAAAAGAGCTAAAAAATTATCAAGCCAATGTGCTGCTAGCAAACGACCTGATATATAAACAATATTTGGTCATCTGTTTATGGCGTTTATTATAAAAGCCACACAAAATTAAGTTACAAACATTAAAACTCTTTATTAAAATAAAATAAAAAACAAGCAAACGAACATACAAATGTTTGTTTAACTAACAAATTGTTAAGAAAAATGGTAACAAATAAATAAACTGAAATACTTAATCACCTTAATAAGTTGCAACTGGTAACAAATAAATAATTAAATGACAATGACAACAAAAACTAAACTAAAAAAAAAACATTGAACAATTAAGACAAAATCTATTAAATTTGTTGTACTGATATGACTGTTGTCTGCCACAAATAGCGTACATATTTGGAATGAATTTAAAAAGCAACTTAACAGGAGGCACGAATAACTTGAATTTTATGACACGGGCGCAAAAAAAAAAAAAAAACAAAAATCATAAGCAAAACGTAAAACGTAAACGTTAAATCATGATCTGTCATTGACTGCATTTTATATATAAACACATGAGAAGTTCAACAAAAATAACATGCAAGTGGAATAATTGCAAAGTTAAAACTGCCCCAAAGCAAACCAACAATGAAGTCCAAACATGTTGTTGCCAAACCAACAAAAAAAAATTTTTTTAATGAAATTAAATAAATTTTAAGAGCAAAAATAAAAATAAAAAAAAAATATTAATTCACTTAAGTTTGAAAATAACATGAAAATCAGTTTTCTTTCATACACATTTTGCATTTATTTTTTAAGCCCAGTGAGGCGTGCTGAAAAAAATGGAAAAAAAGAGAAAAGCAGAAAGAAAAAATATGTTTATGAATAAAGAAAAAATAATAAACATTTAAACTAGACTGACTGTATTTTTCCTCACACTAGACTCGTATTAATTTACAATAGTTTTTGCATTTTGTTTGTATTAAAAGCAGAAGTTGAATTCAATTCCATCGCTAGATTAGCGTTGCATTCAGTTAATGCTATCCTACACTGAAGAAAATAATTTTAAAATACATAAAATAACTAATGAATAGCAAAAGCTGCTGTCTGATAAACTGAGTTGCAAATAGCCAGAGTTAAAGGTTTTATGGAAGGCATTGGCAGCTAAAGGTAGTTTAACTGCAACATCCTCTTGATCCATTAGATCATGACTGTGCTTGTACTACTTTTCAAAGAAAGGAGGAGTGATGGGTAGTGTAATAACCTCTCAATTGGCATGTGATTACTGCCCAGTCACTGAATGCTTGGCTGTAGAAAAAATCGCCAAACATATGGCTGGTTACCAGACAAGCATGTTGTGTTCGGAATGATAGAAGACTTAAGAAGAATTTCAGGTATTATTTCATAAATTTCATGAATTATTGGCTCGTATCATTGATTCCGCACGGAAAAAAAAATTTTGCGGAAAGAATATCGTACGATATGCAAATTGCTTTTTTTAATTCCTGCGAAATTATCTTATTATTTTGAATGATTTCGTTTAACTGTGAATTAAAAATTAGTCTATTGTGAATGAAATGTGTTAATATTTCAACTGTTGGTGATGCAAAAAAAATTTTATTTTTTAACGTCAAAATAAATTTTAAATAAAAAAAACGTTGGGAGTAATCTACAGAGGATTCAGAGTAGCGTCTGTTGAAATGGTCCATATAGATATGCTATCCCCTTCAGTACTTATTGTACTGAATAAATAAATCATGAGAATATCATGAGTAAAAGAATAAATTTTAAAACCAACACAATTTCTGGATTTAAGCACAAATAAAGATTAATATTTTGTTAAAAAAAATTCATTTTCAATAAATAAAACGAAATTATTTTTGAAAAATAAAACAAATTAAGCCAAAACACATTTTATTTATGCGATATTTTGCTTTCCTACGATACTATGGCCAAGGTAGAGACGATAGCGCAGCAACGGAATGAATAATTGCAAATTTTGCTACCGCATAAAAAAAGCTTTCCACAACGACGGAACGGCATGCATAATTAGACTAATTATACTTTTCAACTCTATTAGGCTTCTTAAAGTTATCACATAGAGGTTAGCGCAACAAGTTGACATAGCTCTGCTCTAGATTTCTGTTCATTAAGGCTTCTATAATAACAAACGGGCAGGTGAACCAGCTAGGATTGGTTCTAGCATGTAGCCTTGTGCGGCAGTATTGGTAGCTGCAAAGCTTCGCAGTATCTAAAGCTGAACATTTGACTATTTGCTGTGACAGTCCAAGCTAAACGATAAGCGTAGCGTTTTTTACCGCCCGGTATTTATGTTAAAGCGGTGAGCAGTATCTTGTTTAAGAAAATCCCCAAAAACAAACAAAAATAGAGTTAAAAACGCTAGCTTCAAAACAAAATAGCGAAAATGTCATTACTGGTCAACAACAACAAAACAAAATTAAAAAACAATTGTTTTGCAGCCAACTTCACTACAAAACTTGCTGTAAAAATTGTATTTTCCAAACGTTCAACGCTGCAATCGAGTTTTCCAGCATGTTTCGTACATTTTGTATGGGCATGAGACTTTTTGTTAGACAAAGAACGGCGGCAAGGCACTATTCAGCTTACGCTCGAGATGGATAAGGTTGTACGAAAGACTTGGCTTCATTATAGACGGAAACCATTACGCTCAATTGCTAAACAGAAATTAAGATCGATATTTGCAGGCTTGTGAAACTGATTAGCAATAATTTTTTTCGATGAAGTTCTGAGAAATTTACTTAGATTCCTCAGGCCGTTTCCTTGGTGACTATATGATTTTAGTAGTAAAGAGAAGCTAATGTATAAGCAATCACCTTTTATATTATCTTTAAATTATTGTGTAACACAGGCGATGACCTCACCTAGAAGTTGTATAAGAAAATTTAAATATTTTTCATACAATTTTCGCTCGATGAACTGAACGCTTATAAATTTTTGCTGAGTGCAATTTCAACTCGTTTTCATATAAATTTACATACTAACGATTGAACAGATACCATACAACCTGTATTAGATAAGGAAAAATATCGACAAAAATATGTAAATGCGAGTACACACATGTGTGTATGTAGAATATTTGTCATTTAAATTGAAATGACTTTATAACAGCGAATATAGAAATAGAAAGATGTTCATTTACCACTTTAACAGCTGTTGTGTATGGGACATCATTGTACTCGTACTAGTACTTGGGGATATTGAATTTCATTTGATACTGATACTTGTGTATAGATGAATGGAAGCAAAAGCTGTACCCGTAACACAACCAACTACAGATGTGTGAAAATGCAATACTACATACATACATTCACACATTTATATATACGTATAGTCATCAATGTGTAAATGTTGTATAATCACAGGTAGTAAATGAATATGACAAGAAGGAACACAAAACAACACACATGGAAATTCAAAGCTAGACACGATACGGAAATAAAATTAAAAAAAAAATAAGGTTTGTCTGCTGTATGCTGTCCAAGAAAAAAGAGGCTAAAAGTGTGACAATCACATCAATAAATTTATAATTGCAAGACGAGTTTAAAAATTAATTTATAATTTTAGAAAAATTAAATTAGAAAAGTATGAAATTGCATAAAAATAAAAGAATTTTACTGTTGGCTAAGTATCCTAAAAAAAAAAGGAAATAAAATTGAAAGTAAACGATTAACTTCTGTGAGTAATACCACAACTAAGAATAGTGCTGTAGCCCCCACCAAAACCAGCTTTAGTTAGGCAACATCAATCTTTGCTGAATTTTGTTATCATAACAGCTGACGCAGGCCTTAGCAGTTCTGAAAAGGTGAATAGCTAAGGGTAGAAATAACGCATGAATGTAATGGTTAAGGTAAAAAGAATGACTTACTGTACTCTTGAGAGACATGCCTTGTCACCTCAAAAATTAGATGAAACTTCAAACATATAAAACACAAATAGAAAGAAGCTTATGAAACATCGTAAGAATGTGATGGTGGGTTATGGAATCACTAGCCATGACTAGCTCAAGCTGGCATCTGACATGATTAGAGCGATAGCCAAAGAAAATCCAATCCTACGGCAACATTTATCTCATGCAGCAATTGAGTGCAACCTGCCAGCAAAAAACATTCTTGATTTTAAAGCAATAGCAAAGATTCGAAGCATTTTGAAATGCAATAGCGTAAGGCAATGAGTTTAAATCTGGGGGGTTACTCTCTAATGCGATGCGAAAGAAAAACCATTCGCATCTGTAAGATTTTTAAATTTAGTTGAGATGCGTTTTCCTTCGCATCGCCATAGAGAGTAATCCTCTTGTAGTCTCACAAGCTATAAATAAAATTTTGTTTACGTTTGTGCTTCCCTAGAAGCATAACAAAATCATGGTTTCAAATGAAAATTTATTGCACTAACGTAAGAGCAGGACCACACACGGCAAGTTTAGATGGGTAATTCTTCCTCAATTCTCTTTTAAAATTGTCAAATTTTTTGTTTCGGCAATTTTAGCATTCTTATTCAGTCATTCATTCAGCCTTCAAGCTATCTGTCTTCTTTTTTTACATCTTTATAAAAGATACGAAGAGATAACAAAAGGGAATTGCCGAGTACGAAGAAGTTTGTACACCTTTAAATTTTGCTTTCTTCTCTCTCCTACAAAATCAAGAATTGCCCAACTAAAATTGATGTGTGTGGTCCTGGTCTAAGCGAGAGTTCAAAAAACATTTGTACTCACTCTGACTGTGTGCCTGGTTTTTTTTCACACACGCAATATTTATTGAAAGTAAAAAATAAAACATAAACTCAACCCTTTATAATTTACAGAGCTTTGTGGCTGAAGTGCTTGAGTGAAGAGTTAATGTTTCTTAACTGCGTTGTATGCCCTGGTTCGATCCCAGTAAGTGTTATAAATTAAATAAAATAAAATGAAGCAGTTTCTTGTTTTTTTTAGGCATCATAGAATGCATAAAATAAGCATTTTGTAAAAGCAAAATCTATTGCTTCAATAAGGCACAAAAATCATGCATTAAAAATGCACAACTGCAAGTGATTCCATTCTGCTGTTTCTTTTACAAAAATGCTTTCAGTCAAACACTAATTTTTGCTGGGCTGTAGGGCATTAGATGATACTTACGGCCAACAAATATAATGCCTCTATAATGATTCACAATTCAACTCGGTTTTTTTGTTATGCTACCAGCTGTGTAGCAGTTAGCACCGTTTTGCTGAAATCACATGTCGGGCAGATCCATGCCGTCTAGTTAAGGTAACAAGAACTACGTTATCATGTTACTCTAACGAATGTCGTTTAGAGTCACCATAATTTCGGTCTAACCTCCAAAAAAGTAAGTTCTGATCAAACTCCTTATCAGACAGTTGTGGGTGCATTTGCATTTCATGGATTTCAAGAGGATTTTCTGAGGCCCCAAATTTAAAAATTTTATATATTCACTAAGACAAATGCGTTTCATCGAAGAAGAAAATTTTTTTCGGGAAAAAGTCATTGAGCCATAATTATAGTCACAAAAAAGTAGGCTTTGATTAGTTCAAAACGAAGTCTTGCGACTCTAGATGAGGGCCGTTAGCTGACTTTTGTTTATAAGAATTTTATGAATTTAAAATCATTTTTAAAAAGATACCGACTTTAGTGGGACTATGATTATAGGCCATTGACTACACTTTTAAGCATCACAGTTATAACGCTTTAGTTTTTTAATAATCAAAAGCAACACATGTGACAGCTGCTAAAATTTAAGAGTTGCCATTTAAACAAATTTTATTAAATTTAAAAAGTGTAGTCTTACTGGGGCAACTTATTGTGTATGAGGTTGTAAATATTGATCAAGTTTTGAGATAAGATAAATTAGAAATCGTTGACAGTGGCGTCTAGCTAGCCGGGTACAAATATTTAAAAACTTTCATAATTAAATCCAACAGAGCTGCATTAACTGCTTAAAAAATCATCAAGATTAATTACGTTTTACAATAAACAAAATGCTACAGATGCCATTCAGCAATTTATTTAATTTACAACAAAGAAAAATAATTATTAAATTAAATAGAGAAATTTAAACTGTAATACGGAGTATCGAGCACAAAACACTAAGAGAAAAAGTTTATAAAATGTTGTAGATTTAATCTTAAAGCAACAACAATAACAGCAAATTGTTTAATCTTATTATCTTATCAATAACACATTAAAATAAAACCAACAAGTGCTGGGGCAGCACTCTGACTGTGGTAACTGAAAGATTTTGCAAGAAGTAAATGAGCAGACAGTAAGACTTTAAAATGACAGACAGACATTAAGGCACACATAGAGAGTTGGGGTAATTAAGTGAGATTTTTAATAAAGATTTGCTGCTTATGAAAAGCTTATGAAACCATTTCATATTTTACTTTTTCTTTCTTTTTTTTATTTGTGTAAAATTTTTCTGCTGTGTTGAAATGAAAATTAAGTTAAAGTTTTGAGTGCTCTCGTCATATTGTCAACTTAAAAACACTTTCTTTTTCTCTTCACTTTTATTTTTTTCTTGTAACGAAATTAAGATTTAAACAAAAGATGCAGACAGACTAGGCTGCCTGTATTTTTATTTTCACATGTAAGAGACAAAAGCTAAAACAAAGTACGAGTTGATAAGCAACATGTTCAAATATGACAATAATTATACTGAAAAGCAAACAAATAACATTGAGATTTGGCTTGAAATAAATCTGCTTTGCACTAGTGCGACTTGGGCTTATAAATTTCATTTTCTCCAAGATATTTGGTTGGTTTTAAATAGTTTTTCTAATTAATTATTTAAGAAAAAAACTCACTCAATGTTGCATATAAATTATCAAGAAAATCAAATACATGAAAACAAAAATTAATGACACTGTACAACACAAAAAAAAAAAAAAAAAAAGTTCTGACCAATTTTTATAATGTATTTTTTTTCTATTCCATTTCTATTTGCTAGACAGAATTTTTTTTGTAATAAATTTGAAATATTTAATTTTGTGAACCGACTTTTTGGGAAATCTGTTTTTTTTTTTTAATTAAAATGGCTATTTTGTTAAGCTTGAGGTCTTATTTTTCAAAAATTTATTTTTATATCGATATTTCGCTGTAATTTTTGTATGTTCTTCAGGAATATTTCAAAAATTTTCTTGACAAATTTAAATTAGGGTGTTCAATAATAAGGATATCCCAAACAAAATTTGAAAAATATTTAAAAAATATGTTAAAAATGTATATATAAAACAATTGTTATAAAAATGTATGTGTTAAATGAATTATGTATGTACAGGGTGGGCCAAAAGAAACCAAGGGGTGTAAAAGTTTAATAACTTTTTTGTTTATTAACTTTTTTTTATTTTTTCTTTCAGATTATATAATATACAAAATGGAAATTTTTTTACACTAAGTATGAAAAATGATGTCTCTTAAATGACCACCGTTTTCAGCTTCGCACTGATGGGCTCTTTTCAGAGCATTTTCCATAACATCTTTCAAAACTTGTGGCTGTAGCGTTCGAATTTCGGATCGTGTTTAAAATCATTTCATTCTAAATCACTAGCATTTTACATCTTTGCTGTATTTTAATTGTATTGCTTTAGTTAAAAATTGACGAAGTGTCGTTTAATCAAAAAAAATGTATACTGAACTTTAAATGCCGCATCCACATTGCTCTAATGAATGCACCAATTAACAAGGAAAACTGTCGTGAGGTTGGGCAGTAAAACTATCCATTATTATCTTACCAATGGACCAGGCCAAAAAACGTTATACATTATATTAAACTTACAAGCGCGTTTAGTGCACATTTTGTACATATTTTCTTCTTTCCATCACAGATTGTCCAGCAAAATTATGTTTTTTTTTTTTCTCTTTTTCTTTCGGTCTTCCTGCGACTGCTCCCTTCGGCTACACAAATTCAAGAGAGCGGAAATTAATTTTGTCACCGCCATCTTCTTTCGCAGCGTTGATCTGTTTTTGACATGCAGCGTTGCATTGACACCAACCTGCCCTCTAGTGTTGCTTTCTGCCAATACACTGTCTGGCCTTGCCACCTGAACTGGCACAAATGTTTGCCTTGAGTTCAAGGATTGTCTCTGGCTTGTTCACATACACTCGCTCCTTCAAAAAACCCCAAAGAAAATAGTCGGGTGCTGTCAAATCTGGCGATCGCGCTGGCCAAATAATTTCCGAATTTCGAGAAATTATTCGCTCTCCAAAAATTTGACTTAAAAGTGCCATTATGTCTCGGTCAGTATGGGCAGTGGCTCCGTCCTGCTGAAACCACATACCAGGTCTGTTTTCAAGAGCAGGACGTAAAAAATTTTCTATCATAAAACGATACCGCTCTCCATTTACGGTTACAGCACTTCCATCTTCATTCTCGAAGAAGTATTAAATTAATAAACAAAATAGTTATTAAACTTTTACACCCCTTGGTTTCTTTTGGCCCACCCTGTATGTAACAAGTAACAATTAACATATTTTTTTTTTTTTTATGTATAAAAATATTAAATAATAACATAATTTTGTTAATATGCTCATATAAATATATAAAATTATATATTTGTACATGGACACACTTATTTGTATATAAATAATATGTGTATAATAACAAAAATATTTAACAAAATTTATATTTGTTTATTAAGTGTCTATAATTTTGAGCTATATTTTCTGTCTCAGACTTAAAATTTATTCTATGTGTTGTAGGTGTATTAATTATTTGTAACATTTCTAATGTGTACCTTCTTTTATAATTATTTTCTATAATTATTTTTTTTATTGATTACTTCTGGTGAGTTTTGTAAAATACTCGTAACTACATTCTGAATTAATAAAAATTCAAAACGTTTTTAAAATTTCATTTTCAATAACAACAAGTTTTGGAATTAATTTTTAAATTACGATGCGTAAAAAATGACTGTAAGAATTTAAAATTGAAATAAAACTTTAAGAATTCATTTTTAAAATTTTATAAACATCTTTGGAATGTTTTGTTTTGTTTTATTTTTTTAGCACGCGGAATTATTTTGCCAACACAATAATCCAAGACACACTCAGTTATGAAGTAACACAGCCTACACGTTTATGAATATTAATTTAATAAAAAAAAAAAAAACAAATAGACTCTTGTCATATATAATACCACTAATTATGTTTGGAATGTTTTTTTTTTTTTAATTTAAATTTTTTACACAAATTAAACACACCCACTTAACCACAAATGGTATGAATACGAGACGTTTTCATTTATATAAAAATTCAAATTCAGGGGTAAAGGCGGCGCATTTACTTAAATTAAATTAAATTAAAAAAAAAACCAAAAAATTCATACGAAACATTTAAAAAAAAACCTTCGTCAACAAGTCAGTGACAGTAATTAACAATTTATTTTTATTTTATTTTTTGTATGAATTTACTCAATTTGGATTTGACTATACAGATACGAGTAACAACTTCTTATTTGTTCAACAACGTTGTGTTTACAAAATAGAAAAACAACAAATAAACAGTAACATTTAAAAAAAAACCTTTCACTTTCATTTAGAGTTCATGATCAAATCTACAAATTGAAAAAAAAATAAATAAAAATAAAATGAAATGGATTTAAGAAGCCACTGAACAACAACATGTTCACTCACTCGTACGTTTATTTAATGCATCACACTTCATTTGAAGAAAACTGTCACAAGTGAACGTGTAAAATAAGAAACGTTGTCAGCCAACAGTTAAAAAGCTGTGCATAACCACACAACTACTAACTGCTTTTATTCTTTAAAGCGGCTGGTTTTGCAACATGGCTGACTACCAGTCTTCTATAATAATTCACTAGATGGTCGAGTTTTATTTAAATATTTTTAAAAATGATTTTATTGAAAATTAAAAAAAAAAAAAAAAAGAGTTCTAATTCGTTAAAGCGAAATTTGCTAAGTGAGTAAAGATAAATATGCCGAGTTAAATATGGGGTCCGCCATCGCACGTTTTTTTTTCAACTAGTGTTTCTTTCGTGAATGGTAACACTTAGCTCATGTCTGATTTGACAGATAATTAGTTTTATCCTTCCGCTGAAAGAATATGGTTGTGTTTTCGCTTCGCTAAGTAGGCCTGCGATCGACTTACAGAAGATGTCGATTTTGCCAAAAAAAATCATCTTTTCAGAAGAAGCTGATTTTGATCTTGGCGGGTATATACACAAGCAAAATTGTCGCATTTGGGGCACAGAAAACCCGCACGCATACATTGAAGCCGATGCACCCAAAACGAGTCACTGTTTGGTGCGGATTTTGGTCCAGAGGCATAATTGGGCCATTTTTCTTCGAAAATGAGCAAGGAGTGGCCGTTAGTCAATGGCGATCGTTATCGGGCCATGTTGAACGAATTTATGTTCACAAAATGTTGAAGAGGAGGATATTGGCAACATTTGGTTTCAACAGGACGGCGCTACGTGCCACACAGCCGAAGCTACACTCGATGTTTTTATAGCATTTAAAAAAAAAGTTATTTGGCGGACCCTATATTTTTTAACGTAACTCCTTACGTTTTTTAGCAATTGTAAATATTTTTTCAGTATTATTATTTCTAAGTGCATAACTACGTTGATTTCTCAAGAAGATTACGGGAAGAGACAATTATAATTTGAAAGGCAAGGTCGTCTAAATTTTAAATCTACCGCCCAACTACTCCGAAGTTGCTTTGGATTATTTTTAAATAATTTTTTTTAATTTTCATATACCCCAGTACAGCTGCTCTGAGGAATTTTATCAACTTCCCTATTTTAAACTTGAAAATTACCAAAACCAAAAAGAATTTAATTTGCAGGTTCTAAGCTTTTTGGAAGAATTTTCGAAAAATTTTATAGTTCAAAACTGTCAAAAACCTTGAAAACAACAGTAGTGGGATTTATGGAAATTTCAAAAAAAAAAAATTTAAACATAACATAAAACAACTTCTGAGTACTTTAAAATAATATGTGTCCCATCCCGTAATCTTCTATGGTTCTTTCGGAAGTCACTAAAATCTCTCAAAGTAGCAGCACTGGGGTATATGGAAATTGAAAAATTTTTTTTAAATAGTTCAAAGTAATTTATGAGTATTTGGGCGGTAGATTACAAATCTAGACAGTCTCCCATTTAAAATGATATGTGTCTCATCTCTCAATATTTAATCGTTCGTTGGGAAGTTGCTAAAATCACTCAGAGCAACAGCACTGGAGTATATAAAAATTTCAAAGTAATCGATATTAACTTTAGGACGAACCATAGAAGATTGCTAGATAGGACAACAAGAACACAAGATTTAAATTTGGCGCCATTCCAAGTGTCATTGTTTGACATTTGAATCAGTTTTTTCTTGCCTAGAATTGAAGAAATGAATGCGGAGGGCTTGTGGTTTCAACAAGATGGCGCCAGATGTCATACAGCCAGAGAAACAATTCAATTGCTGCATCAGTCATTTCCCGGTCGTAATATTTCGCGTTTTGGAGTCAAGAATTGGCCGCCTAGATCGTGCGATTTAACACCATTAGACTTTTTTCTTTGGGGTTTTTTGAAGTCGATGGTTTACGCCAATAAGCCGACGACGACTCAAGCCTTAAAAGAAGAAATTTGACGCTGCATTAATGAAATACCGCAGCATTTATGCAAAATGGTCATTGAAAATTTCATTAAAAGATCGCGTGTGTGCCAGCAAAGCCGCGGCGGCCATCTGCCCGATATGTTGTCCCATACATAACCTCATTCTGTCTACTTTACGATATAATAAAGTTTAACGATTTTTTTTTAAATATCGGTGTTTTATTTAAAATTTAAATCTTGCATTCTTGTTGCGACACCCTTTATTATTTTAAAGGAGAGGTCGTTTAGATTTGTAATCTACCACCTAAATACACAGAAATTATTTTGAACTATTTAAAAATTTTTTTTGAAATTTCCATATACCCCCGCGCTGTTTCTTTGAGGGGTTTTTACAATTCCCCACTTTGCCGAGGTACCATTCCTGATTTTGCCCATGAAAATTACGAAAATTAAAAAAACTTTCTGGAAGTGTTTCAACATTTTCGGAAACTTTCGTAGTTTTTATTTTATGATGGAAAACGGAAACTGCCAAAATCCCTCAGAGAGAAACAGTGCTTGGGTATTAGGGACTTTCAAAAAAAAATTTTTTAAATACTCCAAAAAAACTTCTGAGTATTTCGATGGTAGAGTACAGTTCTCGATGACCTCCTCTCTAAAATGATATGTGTCTCATTTCGTAATCTTTTTGAGGAATACGTTGAAATATATTTAACTCGGCATATTTATCTTCACTCACTTAAATTTGCTTAGTTGCAAAAAATCGCTTAATTGCAAGTAACACTTTGTAACTGTTAGTTTTAAGTATTATAAAATTCAAAATTTTTTTAAATAAAATCTGAAGCCCATAATTTTAAAATAAATTAATATAAAAAGTTTAAAATTTCTTTGAATTTTATTCGGTAACCAATTCTACCCTTTAATCGAATCATACAAAAACAACGCTATACAATAGACATTTTAAATGAAGTCAATGTTGCTGTTACGGTTTACAACCCAACGCTACTTTAGTTTAAATTTTTAAATTACAATCACTTTGTGTTATTACCGGTTGCTGTTGACAATAACATAAAAAATTACAACTCATCAATAGCAGTTGCTTCAATTACAAGTAAACTAAGTTGAATTCATTAGGTGCATTAATAAATAGAAGAAAAAATAATAATTCGATTGGGAATGCAGAACCAAGTTGAACGAATTTATTATTAGAAGATTTGAAAGCTTGAGCTTTTAAAGATTTATTTTTTGATATTAATTTTTTTCTTTAACCAAAAGCTATTTTATGTCATTAACACGTTGTAATGCGTGTGTGGGAAGTCTTTATATTTAAAAAGCGGCTCTATAAATTAAAAAATAAAAAAGACATGATTTTATAACTTCAAGAGTATTAATTTATTAATAAATTTATTTATTGATTAATAAATTAATCACTTATTCAATAATACAAGACTTTTTATGGCACAATGAAAAAAACTAAATTCTGGAAAAGAAACGATTTGTAGTTGGGATTTTGGCATTGACTTATTATTATTGTAACTGGTTTTAACCGGCATCTAAAATCTTTAGTCTTCTTTTTGTGTAATTCAAAAATGAAGAATAAATTTAAAACTGTGAGGGCAAGATTGGGCGTGGCAGTTATAATTAACTTTTAGTTTAGCGATAGAAGGTTAAAGAAATCTGTTGTAGATATATATTTTTTTGTAGCCAATTAACAAACAGATAATAAAATTTATTTATTTATAGATCTGTGATTATAATTATAGTTAATTCTATATCAAGGGACCGATATTGGAATTGTAATCGACCACTCATGCTTTGCAATATTCTTAAAGGCTATTTGCCTATGAAACTAATTAAGAGTTTAGCGATTTGGTGACAAAATCATTCACTGAAGTGAGTGTGATCAGTGATTTTTAATAAAATGAAACTCAAGAAAATCTTGTAAAAAAAAAATTTATATACTCCAGGAGTATTTACTAACTTGAGTTGAAATTGATTAAATTTTTGATTGATTCAATGCCGTAGAGATTTAAAAAACAGCAGCCTTAATAACACTTAGAAAAACAGAAGAAAAAGCCTGCAAAATCAAAGCGACTGCCTAACCATCATTAATATCTTCAATAGATTTAAGCTTAATCCTAAATAAATTCATTTTAAATAAAAAAAATGGATTAAATAGAAGTTTGTTGATTCGTTATATGCACTAGGTAAAACATTAGTTTCTAAAATTATTTTTATTCAATTAAAATTTCAATAAAATTGATTAAACACTAAAATGGTGTACAGCTCTGTAAAATGAAGAGGGACATAAGAGAAATATTTTAAAAAGACAGGGTATAGAAGAATCAAAAGAGTTAAGGTGATAACAAAAAAAGAAGAGGAAAACGAGTCCTTCATTTATTTCTGATAAAGCCATTTATTATGCCGAACCCTATAGTCGAAAGCCCAGTAAGACCCTGCAGATAGTGCTTTCCAGCTCAGGGGAAAGACAGAGAAGGTGTTTCCTCCTCCTGCTCGTTCATCTAGAAAAAGTTAAAAAAAATTTTTCCCCTCTTTTTCCTACAGTTTTTTTATGCTTGTCTTAAAGAAGACTTTTAGCCTCCTTAACATTTCCTTTCACAAAGGATTGTTGCCACGCTTGTTGCTTTTAATTGACTCTATTCGTCATCCGTATGTAAAACACGCTTGCTCAATAATACAAGTCAAACACGATTTGAACATTCAATATTTATGTGTTTATATGATGATTGATGGATTATAAATTTAATAAACTTCATTTTGAAGGTCTATAAAAGCTTTTTTATACTCTGTCCTAAATCTCTATAAAATTAATCACTTAAAAAATAGTTTTGCAAATTTTAAAGGCAGAAAAGTGTTACTTAAACCTTAACCAGTCACAAGTTATAAAAATAAAAACATAATAAATCTTTTTAAACTTAACACTTTCTTTACCAAAACAGTTTTTTTTTATATTTTTTTTAATTTTACAAGATTTTTCATTTCAGTTAAAAGTCATTAACATAATTTCTGTCACGTTTTATTAAAAAAAAAATAAAAAATAAAAGAAGAAAAAAAATTAGCACGTTTTCATCTCTTGTAAACCCGCTTTGAATAAATTTTTTTTTTAATAAAAAACTCGTAAAGATGTTTTTTTATGATTAGCGTTTTTCAGACGTTCTGGACAATAAAAACAGCAAACATACACTCGTAAACATTTAATTGTTACTTGAAGTAAATAAAAATTGATTAAGTTTGATGCTCTTTAAGAATCGATTTAGTGATTTATTTACTTATTCTTTTAGTCTTTCATGGATTTGACATTTTTTACAGTCATCGTCATCGTCATCGTCATGATCATCATTATCTTACCCTGCGGCTGTAGCACGCTCACCTACACCTTAAAATCAAAAATAACAGCCTGTTTGTTGTACGAAAAATGACTGCAAACTTTCTGTATCATTCAACTTAGCCGTCAGACCTTTTTTTTTGTAAAATAAAAAATTTAGCTTAACAGTGACTTTTGGTATCAAAGCTTTTAATAAAAGAAAAAATGAAAGACCTGAAAACCTACTTAAAAGTTGTGTTGCTGCGTTGCTGTTTTTATATTTGTGGCACCCTCACTCGTAAATATAAATAAATTAAAAACAAAAAAAGAATTGAACACCTTGAAAAAATTTAATTCTTTTCAAGTTTCATATTAAAATTTTGCTCATTCATATTTTATTTGGCTCCGCGCCATTGCAAGATAGTGTGTTATCACTTTCTAACGTTTTAAGAAAATCGTTTCTAAGCAGTGAGATACCGTCCCCACACGAACCTGTAGATAAACGGAATGCCACATTAAAAAGTCTAAGATTGTCTTAGTTGAAAGTTGGGCTACACAAAGGATCTTACAGAATGCGGTGCTTTTGAAGCCCAAAACGATATTAAATAGATCGTTACTCAAGTTATGAATGTTGATATTAAGAGCTGACAATAATGGATCACTCAAAAAGCGTCTTTAAAAATTCATCTTTTCATATGAAAGCAAAAGTTCATTAGGTCAAAAAAAAAAAAAATAAAAAAAAACCGGAAAGTCAAAACAGTGTGCCAGCTAAAGTCCCTTTTTATTTTTTTACATAACGAACGCTTGAAGTCGACTGTCGAAAATTTGCTACTGAAGCAACCAGAAATTTTCTAATGAAAACTGCAACAGAATATGATGACGTTAAATACAAACAGGCCATAATATATCTCTTCCTAGTAAGCTCACGTGTGTGAAGCTATAGTTTTTTTTTTCACTCAATATTCACAAAATATGATCTCAATTGAAAATAAAATATATTTGATAAAATTTATAACAGTTACTAACGAGGTCTTCACTCTTTTTTGAACACTAAAAACAAAATTATTTGAAAAAAATAAACGCTTACCCCTTTCTCCAAAAAAATTAACGTAGACTTTAAAGTCAACGTTATCGAAAATTTTCATATATATTTTTCATAAATTTTACTTTAAACTCTACGTCAAATTTTTTTGCATAAGAGCATAAGCCTGTCACTTTTTACAAACAATATTTATTTTTAAATTTAGTTTGATGTCAAGAATGTTA
Source organism: Thelaira solivaga (assembly GCA_947397855.1). Taxonomy (NCBI): domain Eukaryota; kingdom Metazoa; phylum Arthropoda; class Insecta; order Diptera; family Tachinidae; genus Thelaira; species Thelaira solivaga. Next base: position 7,822,639 of record OX377614.1, read on the forward strand.
GAAAAAAAAGATTATGCGCTCAGCAAGTTATTTCTTTGTTTAGAAAAGTCAGCTGATGAATGTGATGAAACGGTAGTCCAAGAACTGTAGAAAATATCAGTTGCTTTGAATCCTTTTCTATTATTCAGGATATATTTAAATAAGCTTATACAAAATTGTAGCTGTGACGTAACACTAGACATGGCATTTTGTAAACAGAGAAAAAACTTGCTGTGAAGGCATAACCTTTTTTTTTTAATTTTTGATTTGAACAGTCTCACGCTAAGCGACAACATTTCTTCCGGAACTGGTATTGGCTTTTTATATATTCATTTTGAAACTACTAATACAATTAATTCTCATATTTCTAAACAATTTAATTTGTTTTTAAGTATATTCATTAATTTTAATTAAGATGACTGATGAAAACATTTTTATTGAAATTTTAATTAAATAAAAATAATTTAAGAAACTAATGTTTTACCTAGTGCATATAACGAATCAAGAAACTTCTGTTTAACCCATTTTTTTTTAAATTAAAATTAATATTAGTTATGATTAAGCTGAAATCTATTTAAGATATTAATGATGGTTAGTCAGTCGCTTGCTTTTGAAGGCTTTTTCTTTGGATTTTCTGAAAGGTATTAAGATTTGATTTAAGTCTGCTGAAGCAATATGTTTCACATGTATTTTTAATAGAATTAGGGAGGTGACTATAATTTTATGTAAATAAAAAAAATTTTTAAATGTTTTTTTTTTTTTGTTCACAAGAAATCATTTACAAAATTTCATTCAACATATTAAAATTTTTCTCTTTTTCTTAATTTTTTTTAATCTGCATAAGTATGTCATAACGCTTTAATACTTAAATCTCAATTTAGTTTATTGTTGAATAATGCAAATTCTTTTTATTACTTTTTTTTTTTTAATAATTTATTAATCTTTTTCCCATCTTTAAGCGTCATGTCTGCAAGTCAATCACTTAGTTAGTAAAATAAATTTTAAAGCTCCCCAAAAACCTACACAAAAATGTGTTATATGGCTGTTGGTAGCTGGTAAGTATGTTGCTACACACGTAATTGTCTTGTTATTTTGCATTTTGGGCTGGCTGCTTAAAATCTATTACACCGATTGTCTGTCAGGTTTTTGAATTTCGTGTAATTTTTAAGATTAAACAATTTAATTTGCATTATCACCAACAGCATCTAAATGTTTATTTATTAAATAAAACTAAGACTAAGACAGCCTCTCAACATAAAAAGTTTAGCAGAATTAAAATGAAACGAATAATCGTTATGAAAATTTTTAAAAGGGGAATGAACTTGTGTCATATATTAAATGAAATATTTTAGACAAGCAATAGAATAGGAAAAATATTTTTTTTTAGTTTTTATATCTTAGAGACTAAACAAGAATTTGTTGTTCTATCCTAAAAATAAAAATTTCCTGAGAAATGAAGATTCACGGCTGTAAAAAATTTTCTACAACAATATCAATTTGAATTAATTTATAATAAAATTACAAATTAAACAGTAGACAGTAGGTCAACAGTGGCCTTAAATCTAGCTAGTTCTGTTGATTTCAAACCATCTCAAACGCTGTCTCAGACTAAGGTGATGACATGTGTTCGAGATCCAGTTTGAAATCGTTTGAGATCAGCTAAATTAATGGGACAGAAGCCTAGGCAACAGACTTTGAGTACTGTTTTTATAAAATTTTGAGAGAAATTGATCAGTTGTGTTTTAAAAACAGCACCTTAGACAAGCTCGCCAACAATAAAATATATTGAGTTCTTTGAATTTAAATATTTTATTGGTTGTCATAATACAACAAAAAAAAATATTTTGTTTGTGTAAAAGAAGTGAATAAAACAAAATTCAATGGCCATTTGTTATTTAGAAAACTGGAAAATGTTGTTGTGATTTTTTATCTCAAGTTCAGGTTTTCTTTTAGCTTGAATAAATTTAATTGTTACAAACAAATGAATAACGTTTTTCAGGCTTTTTGTTATTGTTATTCCTATTAAAATTCAATGTGACAATTTAAAAAATTTTTATTTAAAACAATAACAACAATAATTAAATCATTAAGTCTGGTATTCACAGAAAAATAAAGCAGACTTGAAATTTTCTATTTCACGTTTTAATTACACAAACATACACATTTTGAATACCAGATTAATTCTTTAATGGGATTTATTATATAAAAAAAAAAGAAAAAAAAAAGAAAAAAAAAAAAAGAAAATACATTTTTTAAGATTACACAACAAACGGCAAAGGTCAACAAGTTCAAAGTTATGTATGAGAATGTAAATCGTAAAAAAGCTGTTAGTTTTGAAAGTAGTATAAGTTCACTTAAAAAATAAATGAGTTGGCGGTAATTTAAGTAAGATATATCTTGTTGAAATTACGGTTAAATAATTTTTTTTAAAATGGACTTATACTAGTTTCAAAAATAATGGCTCATATTATAAAATAGAGCTGTTTATATAATAAATTTTGTTTAAAAGGACGTTTATAAGGCAGTTTGAATTAGAAACGTAAGCTTACGATCCTAGTTGATGACCACAACCCAACTAACCAATAAGGCAGTTACTTTATTTATTTTTTTAATAATGTAATTCTGTTATTCCATCTTTTTATAAAATTTTATTATAAATATTATTCAAGCTTAAGATATTATATTAAATTTAAATTTTCCATTATTTCGACTTTTTGCTATTGAAAATTTTCTTCAGGGAAAATTAATTTTTATATTATTATTTATTATTTATTAGTTAGTTTTATTTGACCTTTTTCTTTTTAATTAAAATGGCTATTTTGTTAAGCTTGAGGTCTTATTTTTAAAAAATTTATTTTTATATAAGTTATTATAAATATTATTTATAATTATAATTATATCCTGAAGAAGCTACAAAAATTGGAGCGAAATATCGATATAAAAATAATTTTTTGAAAAATAAGACCTCAAGCTTAACAAAATAGCCATTTTAATTATTTTTTATAATTATTATTATTATTATTATTATTATTATTATTATTATTATTAATTATTATGTTATAGTCTCGATAAATATTTGAAAATGATATAAGTCCACTTTAAAAAAATTTACTTGCGGTAGTTTTAATAAGATATTCTAAAATTACCGCTAATAAAATTTTTTTTTTAAAGTGGACTTATACTACTTTCAAAGATAACGGCTAAAAAAATAATCCTGTTTATGTACTCGTAATGAGTTTGTTTAAAAGGATGTTTATGAAATGTTAGCTTGTGCTCCTAAATGATGACCATAAACCAATTAACCATCACGACAGTTTTTTTTATTTTGTAGAATTATTATACTTTGGAACATTTGAAAATGATATATGAAAATGATATAAGTTTGGATTAAAAACGTTAGCTTGCACTCTTAATTGATCACCATAACCCAATTAATCAACTATTTAGTAAGTAATAACTTAATTATTTTTTTTTTTTTTTGTAGAATTGCCTCATTGCTGTTATATTTGAAATGATATAAGTCCACTTTAAAAAGAAAACTAACTTGTGGTAATTTTAGTAAGATATTGACATCATTTTATACTAAAATTAACGTTAATTAATTTTTTTTTTAAAAAGTGGACTTATGCTACTTTTAAAAACAACGGCTCAAATTATAAAATGGTGCTGTCTATATTACATTGGATTTGATTTGAATTAGAAATGTAAGCTTGCGCTCCTAACTGATGACCATAACCCAACTAACCAACCCGGCAGTTCTTTTATTTAAAAATTTTTTTTGTAGAACTACCTTGGAACATGGTCTCCATAAATATGTGAGCTGGTATATTTAAAAAAAATGGCATGCGTTAATTTTAGTTACGAAAATTAGCATTAGAATTATATAGCGTAACCTTTTCTTTTTTGTTTATAACGATAAAGAAGCATTTATAGTGATTTTAGCTTAATGTTACATTTTCTATTTGACTATGAAACCTTAGCCACCAAAACAAAAATTCATTTTAGAATTTTCCTTGGGCAAAAATTAATTTTTAGAAAATGAAAGTTTTATTTTCAGGTATGGCGCAACTTTACATTTCAGTTTTCCATCTTTTTAAAGAAACTAAAAAAAAAAACTAAATAATGTGATAGACACGAAATGCTGGAGTAAAATGTAAAGAAAAGCAAATAAAAATAATTGATAAACCTTTATTAAACAACTATTTATTTATGAATTTATATTGAAAGTGTTAATGTGAGCAACACGTTTGAAGAGACAAGTGCTATCACAAGCTTTGAAAATTGCACAATTTTAAGTTACTTGTGTATTTATAATAAAAAAAAAATAAAAAAAAAGATAGAAAAATAAATTTTCTTCGGGCTTTATTTGATACAAAACTGAAGATCAGGATTTAGGAACGAGCAAAAAATTTCTTAAAAATATTTTAAAAAAGTAACAGTTGCCAGTTCTTATGAAACGAATTAAAATCAGTTATAGGGTTTTTTCACTAGAGCACATCTTAAAGCAATGCGTGGAAGATGTTTAAAATTAAAAAACATCTAGCATTAACTAAACTGTCGAAAAATAAAAGAAAAGCCTCAGATTTACAAAAAAAATTATGATTGTGCCTGAATGCTTGTCATAGATGTTTGTGGATGGTGCAATCACTTGTTTGCACCAGCACGCTGTTGTCGTTTATGGGGCCCTTTACGTGAAAAAACAATGGCAAAAATATTTACCAACAGTTTATTCTTTCTATTTGTTAATTAATAAAAAAAAAAAGCCAAAGAAAAACAAACAAAAAAAATTACCATTTCAATTAGCACCCAGACACTTGCAGTTGTCATTGTAATAATTCCATTAAATTCATTTATTTTTTTTTTATTTTGGTTTTTGTTTAACAATTTGCAAAAGTATGAATTTCAAATGTGTTTTACGGTGGGTGTAAGTCATAAATAATAGAGAGAAAAAAAAAACAAATTAAATATTTTATAAACAATAATTATTTCCAGCAATTATGTACGAATATATTATTGACTGCTGCAGGCAGCCAGTCAGGCAGTCAGCAGCAATAATAAGACAAGGTCGTTTTATTATTTCTTTATCACAATCAAACCACATTTTCATAACGTCATTTACTATAAACATTTTCATTAGCAAACGCTGCTTAGACAATAAAACACGGGCCATGAATAAATTCTGACACAGATGCAAATCTGCAAAAAGTATACAATTACCTTGATTTTTGCAAAAGCAAAAGCAACAACAACAATAATAAAAAGAAATAATTAATCAGACACACAAATAGGAACCTGATCAACAGGGGGATTAAAAAACAAATACGTAAATTCAATTTCAAGGTTAAAAATAAACAAATTTATTAATAAAGTTTACAACTTTTGTTGAAAAAACAACACAACTTTGAAAATATCACAGCTACTGCTACGTCACACCGGTAAAATCTTTTGCTGGGACTGGTTGTAAGAGTTCTGAAAATAAATTAAGAAAAATTGGTCTATTGTCTTAAGAGAAAATCTTTCAAACCGTACAGACTGTTTGGCTAACAGAAGAGTCCATTCCATCCCTGTACAGCGTCTTTATTTTCGAAATTTTACAGCCAGGGTATTTCGAGTCGAATCAAAAAAGGCTTTCGAAGAGAATTTTCAATTTGAAAGGAAAATCTAATATGTAGAATTTTTGACAATCCAACTCGTCTGAATTAACAATATTGAGTTTAATTTCAAGAATGCTATTGGTTGCTTCAACTACAAAATTTTATTATCACAAAAGAATTTTTTACCGAAAATACATTTAATTTTAACAACCGAAGCTATTTTCTGTGTGTACTTTTAGGTTTTACCAGAGCCATCACATGAACCCTAGAAGAGCAGCTCAGCAATAATCGAGGACAGTCATTCCCATCTTGCTGAGGATGTGCACAAAATTCACACACAGAAAACAATTTTAGTTGTTGGAAATAAAGTTGTTTCCTATCAACAATTCAGTTGTGATAATTAATATTTTTAGTTACAGTAACCAGAATTCCATAATGTAAATCAAAATTTAGTTCTCTTAAAAATATTTGATTTTCTATAGTCACAATTAAAAAATTATATTATCGCAACTGAACTTTTGACTGGAAACAAATTTAATTCTCACAAACGAAAATGCTTTCTTAGTACACAAATTCAACATCAAAGCCAGAAATGCCAGTGCTCAAACGTTAGTAAGGTTAAAACCAAATTCGGTTAGCAGTCATGGCAGCTATGTGAGTGAGCATCAGCTTGTAATCCATTAAAACAAAGCAGCACCCACCCTCTGTACAATAAAACGTCCTCGTGGTACTACTAAGAAAGGCTACTGGTTTTTAAATTAAACTGTTTAATTCGGTAATAATTTTATTCTGTATAAAGACGCTTAGAAAGTCGTACCGAACGAAATTGAATTTCAAACTAGCCACCAATGAACTCTTAAAAACATAAATTTTTTCTTAAACTTTGGGAAGAAATTTTGCTTTCTGCTGTTATATGAATGGGCATGCATGATTTTGGTATCCTGTATTCTCATGATTTGCCTATTTTCGCTGAGCTTATTTAACATCAATTATGAAATGAAATGTTTAATTAATTAAAAAAAAATATTTTCGCTGCCTGGGGGGAGGAAAAGCATTTCATAAATTCATACTCAATCAAAATAATTAAAAATAAAAACATGTTGAACGAGTTTTTTCTTAAATAAATTTAAGTCTAACAAAAACCACATTAAAGCTTGACGTTTATTATGGAAAAAAACAAAACATTTTTGTTGTGCGTGTGTGTGTAAGTATTTTAAATTACCGAATAACCCAAATTCTGTAAAAGCCCAGCTTTAAATCAAAAACACCTTTTAAATGCTCCATTAGCCGCCATTTGATTTGATGGTGGTGGTTACTCAAAACATGAAAATGAAATAATCGAAGAATGAAATATTGAAAAGAACCTACAGAAAACTGTGGATTGAAAATTTCCATAAAAAAAAAAGAAATTTTGTTTCGAACATTAATACAAAGGGTGTCTCAAAAAGAGTGTAAGCAAAAAAAAGTTTTTAATTTAATGCCATTTTCTTTTTGTACAGGCCAAAAGTCACGCATGTGTGTAAAAATTTATTTTTCAGATTTTTTTCTTTGAACCGTGTTACACGAAAATGTTAAATTTAAGGACCAAAGACCGAATCAAAGTGATAGAGTTTTACTTTTTTAATGGGCATTCAATATAGAAATTATTTCAGCACCAGAAATGCATATAAATCGATTTATTAAACGAAGACAGCCATTAATAAAATTTTAGGAGAAATATATTTCTAGAATATTTCAACCCTCTCGCTCTGTAACTCTTCTAATTTTAAATCGTTTTTAGTTTTCAAGAAAGTCCCAATAACGGCAGAGTTAGGGCCGTTATTACAACTTTCGATGGGGAAAATAACCGGTGTTTGGCTAAAACTTTAAAACCAAATTTGGGGTGAGAGTTAAGCAGACACTGTCCATTATTTAACCAAAAGATTAATATTTTATTTATAAAATCTTTACTTTAACTATCGGTAACTTTAAAAAAAAAGCCTTAGAGTGCTAAAATGTTGTACAAAAATATTTCTCAAAGAGTTCAAGAACACTGGAAGCAGCTAAAATCAAAGATTTGGATGACTACCTACAGCGAGTCATAACGAACTTTAAGCTTTATTATGACATGTGAAAAGATTTTTTATGTGGTCCTTGTTAATAAAGGGTGTCCCAACAAGAACGCAAGATTTAAATTTTAAATAAATGACTGATGCAGCAATTGAATTGTTTCTCTGGCTGTATGACATGTGGCGCCGTCTTGTTGAAACCACAAGCCCTCCACATTAATTTCTTCAATTCTAGGCAAGAAAAAACTGGTTATCATTTCACGATACCGAACACCATTGACTGTTTGCGCTTGACCTGCCTCATTTTCATAAAAAAAGTTCCTCACCCCAAATGCGACAATTCTGCCTATTGACGAAGCCATCAAGATAGCCTCGTCACTGAAGATGATTTTATCGGCAAAATCAGCATTTTCATGTTGTCTCTCCAATACCCAATTAACGAACTCCCTTCGCTGTCCATGGTCATTTTTTACTAACCTCGTACCTTCTACTAGCAAACAATAACAATTGTTCAAATGTCAAAAAATAACACTTCGAATGGCGCCAAATTTAAATCTTGCGTGGTTTTTTTATTCACGGTTTTATTTAGGTATGAAATTTAAGCTTTAACACTGGGCGCTAGAAAATCCAACATTCAACGCTTTTATTTAGGCATGATTTTTAAATTAAATTACAAACGTATTCCAAAATATTATTTAAAGAAACAAAAATTATTAATAAAATAAATTTATAAAATTTAATTGGCTACACATTTTTTCTAATCGCTCACGAAGGGGGGCTAAATCTTGTATACGCTTAAACGACACACAATCTCAAAACATTTGGACACGAGCAATATTTTAAAATTTCTAATCTAAAAATAATTTCTTAAAAGCAACAAGAAGAAAATTCTTTTACAACAAAGTAACAGCCAACATGAATATGAAAGAATTTTTTCTTGTTGTCTGGGAAACTGTTACACCATCAATTTTAAAACTTTTTTTTTATAATTTAAATTTTATTTAACAAAAATTACCCAGACGCCTTTCGGTGGTCTTTACTTTGATGAGTAAACAAATAAATATCTTTTAAATAAATTAACTTTATTTACATACATACATACTGAGTTTGTTATAAAGTTTCTTTTGTTTTAATCTTTACTAATGAGTTTGGCTTAACATAGCACATGAATGCCATGACATACAAATTGTTTTAGTTTTCTTTAGATTAATAGGGGCCGTAACAAATGACAAGAGTTAATCTAAAAGCTTTTCTTTTTTTGTGTGTTATTAATGGAGCTTTTAGTTTGGGCAAAAGAAAGAATAGAAGTTTAAAATGCACTTGTCCGTTAGATGGATAGAAAAATATTTATTAAAAAAAGAAAAAAAAAAACACAAGGTGAATAAACCAAAAGACATGCTTTAACAAGAGCTTACCAGGCAGGCGGCTTAAATAAATGCAGGTAATTCATGTTGTAACGCTTTTGATAAGTAACTACTGACACAAGAATGCCTGGCAACAGCCTCTAGCTACGTAATAAAACTTAAATTTAAATTATTTTTATTGATATCAAAAATTTCAGTAAATAGTGCTGCTCTGTGTTCCGAAGGAATTAAAGTTTTTGTGTCTTTTTAAATGAAAATTTGCTTCTTTTTTTCTAAAACTTTTTCTTACCTAAAAGAAGTTTAAAAAAATTTTTTCTTTATCCTCAAAAGAAGTATTGAAGTGGAGTATGAAAATTTTCGGATTCCACATACAGAACAACACTGAATATCTTAAATTTTGTTTAGAAAATCTGTGCTTGGGTTGAATAAGGCGCTGTAAGAAAAAAACCTAGGTCATGCAGCACAATAGATCTTAGCCCATAATGATAATAAATAATGTAGGTGTTTTGATATCTGGTGACTCTTGTTTTTTTTTAATTTAAAAGAGTTTCTCTCCACGACTTGTAAAGGACTCTGAAAATTTTTGAAAAGAACACACGTAACCCCACACCAAATATCTCAGCAATTGGGATCAGTGATCAGTGATAGTTTTCCATCCAAAAGAAAGCTTCTCAGCGATTAGATATCCGATTCCTGCAGTTCGAAGGTAAAACTCTCTGAGGTGAAATTTATCTTAATCGCCTAGTGCTGGTCAGAGGCAGAGAAGGTATTACACAACCTCCAGCCCTTTCTTGTACTGACAATTTGAGTAGTAGTTATTTGCTGGTATAACCATTCTACTCGCATGGTTGCTTAAGTTGTAGTGAGAGCCATTACTAAATTAAAGCGGCTGTTAGACGATCATGCAAAGCATGTCAGCACGGTATGATGAGAGAGAGTGAAAATATAAAAAAAATAATTTTTAAAGCCTTCATACGCGGCATGTCAAACAACAATTTTTCTCTTTAAAGCGAGCATAATGGTATTTCATCATACCGTGCTGATCGTATAAAAGCCTCCCACAATAGATCTTGTGGGATGTTGAATTCAAGTATAATTTTGTTTTCATACATTTTTTTTTTGAATTTTTTAAAATTTTAAACTCAATTGAAGTGTTTTTTTTTTACCAAATTAAGAATAAAAAAAATTCTAGCTGTTAGATATGTTTTGTTGTTGTTTTTGCCATAAAAATTTTTGCCATTAAATTTATCTGCTTAGATCTCATTTAACAATTATAATGAATGAACACGTCTAATAAAGGCCACACGTTCGTTTGTTAGGCAGCCACAAAAGTATTTTGCTGCCCGAAAGCTATGAGTTGGCTTTAAGCCGCAAACTTAAAAAAAAAACAATAATAACAAACAAGTCATAACAACAAAAAATAATGAATTATATTTAAGCAGCTGTTAAAGGCAATTTGAGCTTTATGAATAACAACAACTGGTTTAATTGAAGCTATTGCTGCTCTGCTGTCTCTTAGAAAAGCAACAAAACAATCAAAACTACATAATTAAAATAGAAAAAAATATAAAAAAAGCTGTTAAAGATTTTAAAAGTTGCGATGAAACATTTACATTCACATTTTTTTTTTTTTTTTTGGTTAATAAAAATGCAAAATTTTAATTCAACTAAAAATTTTATAATGAAGACTGACTTCCAACAATTCAAACCAAGTATGCTAATTCTTAGTGTCAATCAATTCAAAGGACTAACACAAAAAAGGCACAAGTTCCAGTTTATACAAGCAATTTTTATTGCAGCAATTCTGTAAAATTTCCATTTAAAATGGCCTTAGTTTTGGATGCTAAAAATTTTACTATTCTTGGTCTGTTTAGCAGTTTTAAAGTAGACGAATAGCAAACAAAATTGAAAAGAGAATTGGTCTACTTAAAGACCATTAGACCAAGGAAAGCCAACCAACCAAGAAACCACCTTTTGGTACACCTTTCAAATCTATTTTACTACACTAAGAAAACAACTTCGGTTAGGATAACTAAATTTGTTTCCAATCAAAAATTCAGCTGTGACTATCGAATTTTTTCATTTGAGACAAAAGAAAATCGGTTTTACAGCTTAATATGTTTTTAGGAGAACTAAATTTTGGTCTATATTATGGAATTTTGGTTACCACAACTAAAAATATTGATTATCTTAACTGAATTTTTGATTAGAAACAAATTTAGTCCTGACAACCGAAGTTATTTTCTATGTGTACAAAGCGAATCTACACAAGGTGGCCGGATTGGAGAATTTGCTCATCATTTTTTTTTAATTGTTAAAAAAAACTTTAAAGCAAACTTTTGTTTCTTTATTTTTTAATTTGAAGAGCGTGAAATTTCTTTTTTTTAGAACTCTAAAAAAATAAATTTAGAAAATTAAAAAAACTTTTCCGATTCAAATTATAAATTGCAATAAAATTTGACAATTTTGAATGCAACGGCTACTGAGCCAATTCGCTAGTGCTGTCAGCTTGTTTTGCTCTCTCTCTCTCTCTCTCTCTCTCTCGCTCTCGCATAAATGACAGCAATAAAAATTGCTTAGTATAAACTGATACCGAGTGGATTTGACTTGGTAAAATTGTAAAGAGAAAAACGAAAAATACCGTGTAGGTAAAAAACTACTGTGCTGTTTTTATAACACAAGCGATTAACTAGTCTGGAAATGTTATTTGAAAAGTACTCAAAATGTTTAGTGAAATTTTTTAAATGAGTTGATCACTTGTGTTCAATTTGCTCAATAAAATACACTGAGAAAACAACTTTGGTTGTGAGAATTAAATTTGTTTTCAATAAAAACTAACAGCTCAAATACTGAACAATTTTACTTATTCAAATCCCATGTTTCTTAATGTAGCCTTCACGCAAACGGATGTATTAATTTGTAAATTAAAAATTTAGAAATAGAAATGACATGGATGTTCAAGACTGTACAGCCCTCTCTCCAAGCTTACAACACTAGAAAACTAGATTAAAGAGTTTTTGTTTAAACAAATTATGTTTTAATTTGCAGAAATCAACAGTCAAAATTTGTCTGTGGTTTTTTTTTTTAATTAAATCCAGTTGACAATGATGTAAATTAATAAATTTAAACAACACCGGCTGGAAGGCCACGGATAACAAGTTTTTATTTAAAAATTCCCAAGAAATATTTATTTGAAAGCAGCGCCAGCATATAAGATATAAAATTAAATAATCAAATCAAAACTTATGTAAGCTTGAGTTCAGTTGAAGAAGAAAAAAACAACAAAAATACTTTGTTTAAAATTTTTGATTTGATTTTTTCTATTATTATTTGGTTTTTTATTTATTAACTATTTGTGTGTTGTAGAGTCATAATTTAACTAATAATTTCTTTTCATTTCGGTTTATTTATTTTTGCTTTCCAAAATTATGTAAAATGAAATGGATTTGAATTTGTAATACGTGATTTAATAATAAATTTTTTTTTAAATATTTTTGATTTGGTTTTATTTATTTTTAATTATTTTTCTTTTCTTTTCTTGTGTATTTTTGTTAAAAAAAAATAATAACAGCCAAATTCATCTTAGTTGGTCAATTCTTGATTTTGTAAAAAAAAGAAGACAGGTAGCTTGAGGCTGAATGAATGACAGAATAAGACTGCTAAAATTGCTGAAACAAAATTGCTCTGTGTAGACACTGCGACAATTTTAAAAGAGAATTGAGAAAGAATTGCCCAACTAAACTTGCTGTGTGTGGTCCTGGTCTTTAATAAGCTTGTTAAACAAAAATATATTTTTATAAATTTGCCTGTAAGTCTTTATAAAACCCTAACGCATTTGCAAAATTTATTTAATATTTTTGAAAAAAAAAATATTTATTCTTTTAAGAAAAGCCTGAGTTGCGTGACTCCAGGAAATATTATTGTTTCTTAATTAATTAAATTTAATAAAAATAAAGTCATTCTGTACACAATGACCTAATTGGCGAATTCGGTAATCAGCTATTATATTTCAAATTGTCCAAATTTATTTCGATTTACAATTTAATTCATAGAAAAAATATTTTTATTTTATGAAAGCTAAATAATAAAATTTTTAATATAAAATTTGTATTAAACAAAAATGTTTTTTTTTTAATTTGGCCAAATATACTTTATATACACCTAATTCTCTTTTTACATGTTAGATTCGTGTAAAAAGAAAATTATTAAAAAAATTCTTGTTAGAGTTCACTTCATTTCTTTAGTGCTTAAACATTTTAATTGATTAATTATATTATAAAAAATAAAATAAATTTGGAAAACAGGAATATCAGAGACATCACCAGAATAATTGCGTTCATTATTTTTTTAAATTTTTTCTGAATTTCATGTCTAAATTATGTAAAAATCGTGTTAAAACAAAACAATTCGTGTAAAGAGATTTTTTTTCTTTTTAACTCGTGTTAAATCAAATTCGTGTAAAAAGAGTGTAAGGTGTAAAACTTTTTAATTCAAATATTCAATCACTTACCTTTTTATAATCGAGATTTTTATAAAATCTAGAAACGAGAGGATGTTTTCTGCAAAGAAAAATAAAATAATTATTTTAAGAAATTTCAACAAATGAAATAAGAAACTGTGTGTATGCATGAAAGTGTACTAACTACCAAGTAAGTTAAATTGTACTTCTTAGTAATAACTAGTCTATTTTGTATGTATTTGTTTTTCCAAAGAAATTCCTCAAGGGTTTCATTTGCCAAGATAAATAAAAACAGTCATTTCGTAATACCAGCGTTTCCGGTTTAACGAAACAACTTGTCAATTATTTACCAACAACACAAAAACGACAACTTAAATAATAAAAAGAAGAAAGTTTAAACTTATTTTGGCTTAATGTTATTAACCATTTATTTTTTTCGTTTAAGAAAAAATATTTATATAAAGAAAATTAAACTAATAAAAAAAAATAAATAAAAAATAATTAAAAGTTTATGACTTAATGCCAAAAAATTAAAAAAACAAATTTTTAGACATTAAACTATTGGGCCAAGAGCAAAATAAGTAAAAAATGAGCCGTTATTTGTGAAAGTGGTATAAGTCCGTTTTTTTTTAAATTAATTAACAGTAATTTTAGTAAGATGTAGAAGCCCTTTAACTAAAATTAATCATAACTAATGTTTTTATTTAAGCGGACTTATGACACTTTCAAAAATAAAAGCTAATATGTAGTGTGTATATGATTGCCTAAAATAGAAAATGAGATTTAACAAAAATTGTAATAAAAACGATAAGCGAACATTAACTGGACTTTAAAAATATCATTAGCACTAAACACACACCATTACAAACATGTGTGTTGAAAGTGCTTGTAAGCCATTTCAAGTATGCTGGATTCCTGGGCTGCTAAAAAGCAACAAAGAATTAGAAAATAAATAAAATTATTTTTAAAATTTAAAAATTACTGAGTGACTGACATCAGTGGCACTACAAACATTGAAAGAAGTCAATTGGCGCATGCGTGCCATTTTAACTTTAAATTTAAATTCACTTACATTGTAAATCGTGTGTGTAAAGACTAAACGGCTGCACAAGCATACTTGAAAGCGGCTTACAAGCAATTTTTATTATAAAATATTACACATGTTTGTAGTGATGTGTGGCTTTCAAGTATGCTTGTGCAGCCCTTTAGTAAAGACTTTGCTGTCGGGTTTAGAGTTGATTTATTTATTTTTCTTTGTTGTGTATTTGCAGTGGCTGTGCCAACTGGATTTTATTTTTTTTATTGTTAAATGAAAGAAAGTCTAAAAGAAATTATTAATCATTTATGCAATTGTCTTGAGCGCTTTTTTTCCTGTTGTCTTACCACGTTTTTTCTGATGAATCAGGGGTATTAGTCAGAGGCTCAAAAACTAAAAAATAAAAAAAAAATTAAGAAAGAACTTGCTTGAAACGTTTTTTAGTCAACCAAAAACAAAACAAAAAAAAAAAAAAAAGATTAAAAAACACACATTAATAACACTGTGCAACAAAAAAAAAAATCCTCGGACTATTGATTACCGGGTTTCTTGAAAATTTACTTGCGGATTTCTCCTTTTTTTAAATCTTCTTTAAGAATATTTTATTTTAGATACAAGAAATGTTCATTAAACTTATGATAAACACTATGAGCAACATTGTTCTCGCACATTTTAATTATTGCAACTTTTTTGGATTCCTATTTAAAGACCCATAAGTTGAAGAGGTAAAGGTGAGCAAAGGCACAGAACTTGTTCTGATGCTTTCTATCCTTTTTGACCACTGCAACAAAAAATCATCATGCATCATACAAATTTTACTTTTAAAGTAATTGAGTCAACCATGTCTGGTTAGCAGCTGAGCATAAAATTTTATGTTTCTGTCTTTTAAAATCAAAAATAATGAGTTGAAGTGGTGAGCTTCCGTGAAGAAAAATGGAGGAAAATGAAAATAAATTTTATTTCAATAAAAAAATTTTAAATGAAATTAGAATTGCAAATTAGCCATTAATAAAAATCATTTCAATTTTAAATAATTTCCCACCTGAGAATTTTGTATGTGAATTTCAAATTTAACTAGTTTTTTTGTGTTTTTTTTTGTCGTTTATTTTGTTACAATTAAAATTTTTGTTCAGCCAAGGTTGTGCAATGACAATGCAACAATTTTAATAGTTTATTGTTGTTGTTGTTTTTTTATTTATGATAATTTTTTTTATTACAGCTTTTGTTTTATTTACCCAGAGTTGGTAGTTGCACGTACAAAAAATTAAACAAAACAAAACACTCTATTGACCAGATAATTATACGGTCAATTGTGTATTTACGTGTATTAGAGTGTGTGTGTGTGTGTGTAGTCCCTCGTTATATTGGTTTGGGAGTGAATACTTGTTGTAGATACATTAACAAATAAAATTAAAGAAAAACAATAACAGCAACAAGCACACATTGTTGTTGAATTCAAAATGACGACAAACTCTCTCATATAACGGCAAATAGAAAATTGCAAATTTCCGTTAAATACATTACAAAATACAAAAAATAACAACAAACAAATAGACAATAGCAGTTGTAAACACACACAGACAAAAAAAACGTATAAAAGAAAAACTACAAAATTTAAATAAACACAAGAACACTTAACGAAACAGCTTGTTAAAAGAATGAATTCTTTTAAGGTAAAAATTAATTAGAATTCCAAATTAGATTTTATTTTATAAAAGAAAAATGTAAAAACCACAAGTTCTAGTTTTATTATTTATTAGTAGGCTATATTTACCGTTACCAGAAGGACCTTTTTTTAAGGCCAGAGGTTCTCTGTTCCAGCTCTAGGCCTTGAATGAAGCCAATTACCTTATGCAATAACAGCTTTCCTAACTTTCCCAATAATTGTTTGTAACCAGAATTCAAATGAGCTGTTTTTTTTTTAAAGTGACACAAGTCCTCTTAAAAAAAATGTTGTTAACAATAAATTTAGTAAGATGTAGATGCCTTTTTACTTAAAATATTACTGAGTCATTTTTTAAAATATTGGACTTATACCACTTTCAAAAATAAACAATTTTCAAACCACATATTTAAGAAAATTATTTTATTTACATAAACAATAACTTTGATAGAATAATAAAAAAATCGATACCTTTAGTAGCTTTTAGTTTGGCCGAGCTATAAGAATCATCACTTAAGTGTAAAAAGTATAATAAAAAAAGCGCTAAGATGAGAAAAACATTAACTAAAAAATTGTCCGTGTAGAAAATTCTAAAAAGCACTAACAACGATGCTAAAAGCACTAAGTTAACAACACTGGTTAGTACCTTATACTAAATTTCTTTTCGCTCTTTCAGCTTGTACTGAAAAA
This sequence comes from Thelaira solivaga, assembly GCA_947397855.1. Classification (NCBI taxonomy): domain Eukaryota; kingdom Metazoa; phylum Arthropoda; class Insecta; order Diptera; family Tachinidae; genus Thelaira; species Thelaira solivaga. The sequence continues at coordinate 7,839,472 of OX377614.1, forward strand.
GTAAAACTTCTCTTCCCCGTTAGATGATTCTTTGAAGAAAAAATTATACGTTTCTCTCTCTTTCTCACCTTTATTTAGCTGTAAGTTATTAGCCAATAGCCTGACGTCATTTCTGCTACATGCACAGAAAATTTCAATTTTATGTGCGGGATGGCGTAACCTTGTATTTCTATCATTTCTATCAATCCAATCATTTACAAACTCTTGAGCATGTTACTTGCCAAGTATGAAAGGTTTCTTTCAAGTTAATTTTATTTTTATAGGAAATGATCCTGCTATATTTTGTAAAATTATTTTTCAGATTTTTTAACTCAATTTAATTCTTTTACATTATTGTGTGAGAACCACTAAATTGCTGAACAATCTTAAGTGGTAGCAGTCAGCACAATAGTAGTAGAAACAATTTTTGTTTTTAATAGTAAACAACACCAGCACCAACGGCTACTCAGGTAATGACAACGGATACAGGTCGTTACCATGAAGTAAGTCTACACTCTGGCATCCCACTGTTACTGTTGAACGATTTCGTAATGGATTTTATTAAAAAAAAAAATAGAAAAAAATATTTATTTACAAACAATTGCTAACACACTTTTTATTTAACCAAAGTTTAAATTAAATTTAAATAATCATGAAAAAAATATATACTTTTTCGATTGTCATGTGAGAACACAGTAACTGCTCTCTGGCAAATTAGAAAGTCATTAAATTAGAATTTACTAGCACAATGACTACTCATAGCAAAGTACCAAGCCTTTCGATTAAAAAAAAAAATAAAAAAAATTGGTAAAATTTTTGACTACTGAAGTGCAGAAATTACTTGTTTTCTATTTTGCATTGTTATTACAAAATTAAAAAAAAAAAAAAGATTTTAAATTTAAATTAGTCCTTGCCTCGTTGATGACTTTATGCTTTATGTACCTAAAGTCCATTTACTTCAATAGTGTGTCGTTTTAAGTTAAGAAGTTCATATACAAAATTCATAAAAAATATTTATGTTTAATAAGCATTTTCAATGATAATTTAAAAAAAACGCTTAATAAACAGAAATATTTTTTATGAATATATGATAAAAAAATATTTTAAAGCTTTCCTTTTTAAAATAAAATTATTAAAATTTTTCTTATAAGAGTGCCAGTAAATTAAAATCTTTAAAAGGCTTTTCTGTAAAATCAATTTTTTTTTTTGGATTTGTTGGACTAACCAAACTTTCGATTTTTTTAGTTTACAGCACTCGATAAGGAGCAACTTTTGTCAAAATTTTCAAATTTTATTTCATGTAAAAAAATTTAATTTGCTACGTTTTTACTCCGTATCGCATAGAACGATTCCGGTTCTGTTAAAATTTTCTTTAAATTGTCGTAATTTTTTTTTCTTTTTTATTTATGATGATAAAGGCTTGTGAGACTACTTTTTTCTTCTTGGTGTGCCAGTCTTAAGAGAGCAAAGGTTGAACATTGAATTCTCTTTATTTCAATACTTTTCCTTAGAGCGATTCAGTAACTTTTATTACGAACATTCGTATCTTAAAAACAAGTATTACGATATATTATCGAATTCGGTATTCAAAAACTTTCAAAATTTACGATGATATAAACATAAACAATAAAAATATTCGGTATGATAGAAATTGTAATTTGCGACGATTACTTATGAGCTGCTAACTTCATCGCAAACTTCGAATATTTTTGTAGGAAAGTTACTGAATACTAAATTCAGTTCACGTTCGTAATAAAAGTTAATGAATCACACGACAGACATTCATATCAGCTGTCTAGTGCTATAACAATTACAAGCTTTTATTTCACTTTTATTTAACTTATTTGAGAGCTACGCAAAAAGCAATTGCTCGTAATTATGACATTTTTATAATTCATTTCATAGACTAGAGTTAAAAATTTCACATAATCGTAAATAATCACTTGTGATTCTCTTATTATGATAATAATAATCCCATGACTTGATAGCATTTCTTCTTTAAAAAAAAAAGTTTCATAAAAACAAAAACAAAATTTATGAAAAAATTTTCACAAAACAAGCTTAAGTAGTTTTTCTTTTTTTTTGCAATTTTTTACATGGCAAACAATTCTGATTAAAGATTTTTTTCTTTTGTTTCACTAAATTACAAATGGAAAATCCTTGATTGTTTGTTTCTCTCTTTACACATGGACTACAAGAAAAGAAATCAAATTAAGATTCTAAGAAAACAATTACACTTTATATATAAAAAAAAAAAAAAAAAGAAAAAGTAAATTGCCATAATTTTGTTACAATCAACTAGCAAAATTGGTATGCAAAATTTTTTCTAAAACTTAAATGGAAAGCACAAGAGCTCAATTTGCAAATAATTTAAATCCATTTACAACAAAAAGCACTCAAACACAAAAATAAAAACAAATTAGAAAAATAAAGGGTGAAACAACAAGAGCTGCAACAAATATAATAAAAAAGCCGTTATTTTTAAAAGTGGTCTAAGTCCACTTTAAAAAAAAATTAGTTAGCGTTAATTTTAGTAAAAAAATAGACACCATCTTACTTAAATTATCAGCTAGCGAATTTTTTTTTTAAGTGGACTTAGACCTCTTTCAAAAATAACAGCGCAAATTATTTTCACACAAAAAAAAATCTACCCGGAAAAGAAAATGTATTACAAATCCAATAAAATAATTTCATTAATACTGTTTCATTTAATCAATGAAATATTTCATAAATTATGTAAATAAATCAAATATTTTCAGTGTATTAATTAAAGTTTTTTTATAAAAAATTTTATATTTTATTATTAAAAAAAATTGTATTTTCTTCTTGACATGCATTCGTTCTTCAATGTTTTTTGAGATTGAGGTCAAAATAGACCCAGGTCTTGCTTTAATTGAATGAAACTGATACAGAAATTTTTATGAAATTCTTGTGCAAATAATGGCTCATAACCATAGTCACACTACAGTGGGTTTCTTTTTAAAATCGATTTTAAAGCTATAAAATTCCCATGAACAAATATAAGCTTTTAATTAAAAGTCTAACTTTATGTGACTATGATTAAGGTCTAATATTGCCCAAATAATTTCCTTAGGCTGAATTCGTGTATTTGTTTCGCACAATTTTTTTTATTAATAATCTGATGCAGACACAGAGACTAAACCACATATACATATATAAGCGGTTATTTTTAAAAGTGGTAGAAGTCCATTACAAAAAAATTAGCGTTAATTTTAGTAAGATTGCTGCTACAGAATTTTTTTTTTTAATGTACTTAGACCACTTTCACGGACAAAACCTGTTGCCTTAAAAACGTAAACTTAAACGAAAAATTAGTATTCACATTTTCACTACCTTTTAACGATAGTGAAATTTGGTGATTTTTTTTTTAAAATCAATAAAGAAAAAACTCAATATTTTTTTTAAGTGGCCTTAATGCAAAACCAACAAGTAAAGTTAAACAAGTAAGAATTTTATTTCAAGCATGAAAGTAAGATCTGAAGCTGGTAATGCTGGATGTAGAGGTTGCAGGGGAGCAGATTAGCGCTGAAGAGATTAATGCAGTACAACGGTTACACCCATAATGTGCTTTTGCTTTAACAAAATTATTTAAGCCGTTATCGATGCCATATTGTGCAGTAAAACTATTCAAGCCAACATTCCTTTTCCAATTGCAAACAATGCAACGGTTTGTTAAAGCTGTCAGGCACCTTTGACAGCAAATAGTCACCTCAAAGAAGTATTTTAGAAGTGTGCAAAACAATTGCAATAAAACACAACAAATAACAGCAACAAAAATTATTTATTTTTTAAAAATAAATTTTTTTTTATTTAAAATAAAAAAAAAATTAATTCATGACTAAGAGAGTAAAATTAAAACAGTGTGAGTGATTGACGTGTGTATGCTAAAAGTTGAATATCCAAAAAACTATTTATGCGGAACCACTAGCAACTGCAAACCTTTTTAAACAAAAACAATAACATTAACATTGAGTTAAAAAACAATCAGTGTGTAGTCTAATAAAAATTAAATGAACGAATAAAGTTCATGAAAATTTTGAAAAAAAAAAAAAAATTTATTTGCTGTTTCCTTTTATTTTAATTTTTTGTGTAAAATGAATTGTTTTTTGGTAGCAGTCACTTTTAATGGTTTTAAATTACCGTTAATTGTTACTTAAAATTACGTATTCAACATTAAAACTAAAAATAAATTTTAATTTCATTAAAAAAATCACACAAAAAAAGGCCTAAACAGTAAATAAAAAGGTAAAACTGGACCACTAGGTTACAAACAAAATACTAATGAAAGTGTTCACAAAGTTTGACTAACACAACAACATATAATAAACTGTTATCTGTCTAATTGATGCAAAACTTTCAAAGTTTTTCACAACTTTTACCCGGTTTTGCTCAGCTCTTTACTGTATTAGAATTCAGCACGCAAAGAAAAAATATGGTTGAGGCAACCATATGGTTAGATTGGATTTTTAAACTAAACATATTCAAAATGCTTCTCAATCACGGATGTTGCGGTTCAACCCCCGGTTAGGGGTAAAAAAAAAATTTTAAATATTTAAAGCAATTTTTTTCTTACTTTTTAGATGCAAAACTAATTTTTTTTAATTAATTTTTTATATAAATTTTTTTATTCCATTAACTTTTTCCTTTCCATTAATTTGTTTGGTGGAGAAATACGCACAGATTTCTCAAGTTTACTTAAATAATACGGCCCGTAATCATAGTCACACTAAAGTTGGTATTTTTTATGTAAACGATTTTCAATTCATGAAATTCTTAATAACAAAAGTCAGCTTTAATAAAAGCGTACCTTTTTTTCGGACTATCATTATGGCCCTATATGTATCTACCATTCAAAGGGCTTCAATGTTTTCTTTCTAAATCTATTGATATTCAACTAAGTTAGTGATTTATAAATTCGTAAAAATACGAAAAACCAGTATTTTACCCGTAACTCATTCGAAAGCGATTAATTCAAATCGAAATTTAAAATTTTTTTTATAAAAAACCACTAAAAATTACGATAGTTTTCATGCGATATCGAAAGCGGTGAGTTGTGCCCAGATTCTTGTTGTACATGACAGCACCTACCAGAAAAATAAAATCACTTCCCAGATATTTCTTTTTATTGCACAGTGATATCTACGCCATGGTGAACAAAAGAAATCGCGTCAGTCCGCATCAGTATTTGACAATTAGGTTCTGTCATTTGTCATTCTAGAGCATATTGGCAACGTAAAAAATTAATTACAAAACTTTGTGTTTAGAAATCATTTTTCGAAAATTTTCACACAAAAGCTTTCAGTAGAAAAACAATTTTTTTTTAAGTTTTATGTTTTTTTAAACTAATTTTTCTTAAGAAATCAACTTGAATTCGAGAAACTAAAATCACTTTTTATTTCACCTCTATTGAGTAAATCTAATATAAAAACCAGTAATTAACAAAATGTTTTTAAAAATAAAATACAAACACACAGTCATATAAATAATAAAAATAAAAATAAATTTGTACCAGTTAAAATGGTCTTATTTAAAGCAAATAATAAGGAAGTCAATTTGCATTTTTGAAAAGATTTTAATAATCGTTTTAAATAATTTTAAATTGGCAACAAATGCAGAAAACGTGTCAAGTGGCAGACGGTTTTCGCCCCTTTTTATTTACTAAATAAAACTTTTACACTGTAAATAAATTCCCGTCGTTAACAATTTAACAATTTTAATAACAATTCCAGCTTCAGCCAAAAGCGTGCTTATGTTTAACCATAAAAACAAAAACTGAAACCAAAAAAAAATATATAAATAAATTATTATTTTTACGTTTACGAGTATATTTTCAAACAAGAGACCAGCCCGTATAATCAAAAATACTTTTAAATGTCGGTAGCAACCAGACTGAGTTAAAGTCGTAAACATTTTTAGTAAAAAACAAAAATATGAACCTAAAAAATATTTTTTAATTAAAATGTATTTTTCAACTGATACATGTTTGTAATAATAAAAACTTTGATTGGCTACAGTAATTTGTGTGGCACCTGTGTATGTGTTGCTTTAACAAATTTAAGGAAATTTAATTTAAATTAGAGCCACAGCTAATGACTAACCCAGGTAATTGTGTTTTTATTAAACAAAATTATTTGATACTTTTAACAAGCCTAATTTTTAGCTAGTAAAATGTATTCCTGTTGTGCAAGTGAATTAAATCGGAATTTTGTAAGGTTCCTAATCCAATCCTACAGCAATTACAAAACTAAAAAGAAGAAGAATCTATAAAATGTAATCGCATTATTGAATTCGCTCATCAACTGATATTAATATTCCAAATTTTCAAAATTTATTTACATTTTCCATTTAAATAGGAAAAATTACTCCTTTTTTAAGGAAAAAAAAACTTTTTAGAATCACAAGTCTTGCACCAATAAATTAAGATGTACACATTTCATCTACCCAAAAATTAAAAAAAAAAAATTTGACAATTTGAAAGAAAATTAAATCGTCTTTGTTATGATTTTTAGAATGCAATCGCCTTGTATAGATTCGCTTTGATTAAAAACGACAAACTGACAATAATTTTTTTATGACAATTTTAAAAGATTTTTTTGTTTTTGTAATCATGAAATTTTTAATTGAATCAATTTTAATCAACAAAATTTTATTTTTAAATTTTTAATTAAATCAATTAAAATTTTAATGGAATGATTTAAATTTTTAATAAATTAAATTTTTTTAAATTTTAGTCGAATCAATGAAATTTATTTTTAGTCGAATCAATGAAATTTATTTTTATTGGAATCAATTTTTAATCAAATTGATTAAATTTTTAATGAAATTTATAAAATTTTAGTTTATAAATTTTGATTTTAATTTTATTTTTTAATAGAATTAATTAAATATTTCGTTGAATTAATAAAATTATTAATTGAATCAATTAAATGTTTAATGGAATCAATTATATTTTTAATGGAATCAATTAAATTTTCAATGGAATGAATTAAATTTTTAATCAATTAAATTTTTAATAGAAGTATTTTAAAATTTAGTCGAATCAATGAAATTTGTGCTAGAATAAATTAAATTTTAATCAAACCAATTATATTTTTAATGGAATTTATAAAATTTATATTCAAAAATTTTTACATTTTGATTTTAATTTAAATTTTTAATGGAATTAATAACATTTTTCGTTCATTTAATTAAATTTTTAATTGAATCAATTATATATTTAAGGGAATCTATTTTAATAAATAAAATTTTTAATTGTATCAATAAAAATTTTAATGGTATGAATTAAATTTTTAATTGATTCAATTTAATTTTTTAATGAAAGTAGTAATATATTTAATAGAATCTATTAAATTTGTATTCAATAAAATTTTACATTTTTTATATTTTGGTTTTAATTGTAATGTTTAATTGAATTAATAAAATTTTTTAATGGAATCAATTAAATTTTTAATCAATAATGTTTGTGATGTCATCAAGTAAATTTGTAATTAAAACAATTATATGTGACATAAACAATTATTTGGAATCAAAATGTTTAAAAAAAATATGTTTTACAGGGAAAGTAAATATGAATGGTAATAGAGCACTGAGTAATTTCCGTGAAATGCTAAATATGGATCACAAAATTATGAAATGGTTGAGCCTATGACACGCTATCCTAAATCGTTTACATGAAAATTTGAATGTAATCAGTAAAACAATTTACCAGCCGTCAATGAATTTTAGTTCAGAAAAACCACAAATTAAGTGAAATTTGTGTCAGAGCACATTCAAAAAAAAAAACATAAAGATCTCTTCACTTAGTGCCAAAAAAAAAAAAAATTATAATAAAATAATCTTAGCTTAAAATAAGTACTATTAAGTACAGCCAGACCATTTTTTCTAGTCCAGTTTGGTCGTTACGTTTGTAACGATATTTTTTCCCCATTTAATCAACAAACCATTAATTGAAATTTGTTTCACCTTACAAGTACAAAAATAACATTTTTATTTTATTTTTGCCAACTCACGGGTAAAAAGTTTTAAAGTTTATATTTTTATTATTTTTCCAGATACATAAACAGTAACTTTTTATTGCAAGTAATTATTTTGAGCGAAAAAAAAACCAAACAAAAAATATTGTTGGCCGGTCAAATAGACAGACATCAAAGTGAGTCAAAAATAGATTTAAAAAAATTATTATTTATTTTTTGTTATTTTAAATTTACTTTCAGTTAAACCATTAAAATGTACAAAATCCATAAAATAAAAATATTTATTAATAAATTAAAAACAAACCGACAAATAAATAAACTTTAACTGCTGGGTATTTGAAGTATGAGCAGGCAGATCGATAAAGAGAAATACCAATTAGCTATATACGAGTACTTACCAGCCAAGTACAGTGGCTTAAACCATATTTAAAAAAAAATCATGGCAAAACTAAATTTTAAAATGGAACAGTATCTCTGCAAAAGGGGGAATGGTAAAAATAACTTAGAATAAGAAGACTGTGGAAATTAAAAATTTTTTTTTAAATAATCCAAAGTAACTTCTTTCTGGGAAATGCTAAAAATCCCTCAGAGTAAGAGGACTGGGGTCTATGGAAATTTAAAAATTTTTTTTAAACAATAGAAAGTAACTTCTGAGAATTAGGGCGGTAGATTACAAATCTAGACGACCTCCCATCCCGTAATCCTCTTGAGAAGTCAACGTATTTAAAAATATTTCATAAATATTAAAAACATATTTAGAAATATTTAATGTCGTAAAACGTATTTGATAATGATGCCATAAATATTGAAAAGATATTTGCAAATCCTAAAAAACGTAAAAGGTTACGTTAAACATATTAAACTCGGCATATTTATCTTCACTCACTTAGATTTGTGAGAAGTCTGGCGTTATTTTAATAGATTTTTAAACTGCAAAATTAGCTTCTTCAGCTTCGCTTTAATTATTTTTAACAAATTTATGAAAATAAAAAATATATTTTGAAATAAATAATTGTCTGTTAACAATCGTCAAGCAAAGCTACAGCAAATCATATGAAGAATAAAGCAAAACATTTTCTTTTTCTAAAAGCCAAACACAAATACCAGAGAAAGATAAGTACTTTCATAATTACACACAATTATTGTGGAAACTAAATTAAAGTAATTATGAACTGAAACTTTTTATTTATTTATTTTTTTTATGCTTTCTGTTCATGGTAAAGTAGTTTAGATTTGATTGCAATTTACAGTACAAAGAGATATCAAGATTTCTGATTAACTTCCGATTTGAAAGGTTTTGTTTAATGTTTTTTCTGTCTATTACTTTTTTGTAACATTCAGTTGGCTAGAGTTTTATTGCACTTTTTCTGGGCCGTTACTAAAAGCCCGTTAAAAAATGTGAGCACTAAAATGTTATAGTTCCGTTATTAATAAAATAAATATAAAAAAATAAACAAAAATTGCAAGAAACTTAAACTATTTTCAAGGTAGATTTTTAATTTTTTTTTTAATTATTCATAAAAAGTAGATGAAAAAGAATAAAAATAACTTTTAAACAAAATGTTTAATTTACAAAAAATAAAAAAAAAATTCATTTCTGCTACATTTATTTTATTTAAAGAGTGTTCCTGTAGTTAAATGTTTAATGCAGTCAATAAATTGGAGGGTTTTAAGTTCAATTTCTGCCTAGACACCCTGAAGGATTTCAGTGGGCAAGTCAAAACGCTATGAGTATTTGTGTTGTTTAAAAAAAGCATACACTAGGTGACAGAGATGGAAAATTTTAACTGTAAAATGTTTTTTTTTTCTTAAATTTTATTTTTTTATAATGAAAATCATTAAAGTCTATATGGGTGTGTAAATAAATACGTTAAGTTAAATATGTTATTTTTTAAATATCACATGCGATAAAAAAAATTGTCCATACATATTCTTCCCATATGTACTGAATTTAAAAGAGGTTTATAGAGAGATGAAGCCATTTCGGCCAAATCTTTCTATATGAAAGAATGAGACGCAACGAAAATAACACTCTACAAGACCTACACTCATATTACCCGTGCTCTTGTATGGCTTAGAATCAAGGCTACTTGCGCCAGCAGATGAAGCTGGATTTGCCGTGTTCGAGAGAAAAATCCTGCATAAAATATATGAATCAATTTGTGTTAGCGCAGACTATCGTCATCGTATGATCCACAAGCTGTAGGAGCTGTATACCGATATTCATTTGGTCAAGCACATAAAGGTGCAAAGATTGCGCATGTTGTGCGCATAAACGAAGATGCTCTCGCTAGAAAAATTTTAGAGTACGAACCCCAAAGTATGCGCAGGAAAGGCATGTGAACATCTTACTGAAGTAAACGCTTCAAATTGGAGAAAATGCGCAGAAGATTAAATCATCTGAAAAAAGCTAAATAGGTTGTAAGCAGCCAGTTAAGAAGAGAAGAAGAAGGAAAGATCCATCCTCCTTTGCCAAATTTATCAAATACCACACAGCAACACATACATTTTTGTAACCAAATTTGTTAGTAATTTTTTACCAACAAACGTAAATATCCCAAGTTGATGACACAAATACTGCCAATGAGGAAAAAGGGATCTTTCCGAAAACATTGCTAAAGCAATCCAGCAACTGTAAGTAATTTGAATTTTTCAGTATTTCCAATAAAAAAGAGAGTAAACACACTTAGTTGACTTTCAATATGGAATGCGTTAATAATATAATTTTTTAGCTTATTGCTGACATACAAACATGTCTCTTTTTAAAAAAGCTTAACCAACAATTATAAAATTTTACAAAAGAAGGTGTAAACAAAATGAACTTAAGCTAAAATTGTTTTTTTATACAAAATTAAAAAACTTTATTTTCTTTGCCTAAGAAATTTTGTTCCTATTCTTGTGTTGAAAAATCAAAAATCGAATGTGATTTTGGTTAAGCTGTTTTGGCAAACGAGGCTCCATAAATAAATATAATGAAAGTATAAGTTGCGTATTCTAATTGCTCAAACAAATACTTTTAATCAACATTTTATTAAAAAGAAAAAATTCAAGCTAAAAATTTGTTGAATAAAAAAAATTTTTTTAAGAGCCAACATGCTCGTACAACTACTGCCTGAGAAAAAATATTATAAAAATAGTCACATTAGACAAATATTTGTCAAAATAAGCGTAACTTATCCTTTTGGCAAATATTTGTATAGTTCAACAAGACTTGTAAAGGGTGCCCCAACAAGAACGCAAGATTTAAATTTTAAATAAATGACTGATGCAGCAATTGAATTGTTTCTCTGGCTGTATGACATGTGGCGCAGACTTGTTGAAACCACAAGCCCTCCACATTTATTTCTTCAATTCTAGGCAAGAAAAAACTGGTTATCATTTCACGATACCGAACACCATTGACTGTTTGCGCTTGACCTGCCTCATTTTCATAAAAATAAGGTCCAATGATTCCTCCAGCCCAAAAACCACACCACACAGTGACACGATGAGGATGCATTTGCTTCTTGTGAATCACTCGAGGATTTTCCTCACCCCAAATGTGACAATTCAGCCTATTGACGAAGCCATCAAGATGGAAATGGGCCTCATCACTGAAGATGATTTTATCGGCAAAATCAGCATTTTCATGTTGTCTCTCCAATACCCAATTTACTAACCTCGTACCTTCTACTAGCAAACAATAACAATTGTTCAAATGTCAAACAATGACACTTCGAATGGCGCCAAATTTAAATCTTGCGTTCTTGTTCGGACACCCTTTATTACATTAAATTAATTTAAATAATAATAAAATGCAAGCAGGTTGTATTTTAATAAAGAAATTATATTAATCTTAAAATTCTATGTAGATGACTTAGTGGTTATGCTTATTTCGACAAATATTTGTTTAATGTGACCGTAGCTTAAGTATGTTTTTTCTATCGTTTCTCTTTATGTATTTTTTGTTTTTATTTAAAAATAAAAATTGTTAATGCAAAGTGAATTATTTTGTTTACGAGTACGACTACACATATTTTTTACTTTTTTTTTTTTAATGGGGACCCCACCTTAATTTCTTTCTTTTGCTTTATATTTGAAAAGCATTCAAACAGTAATTATTTTTTTCTCTTTTTTGTCATTTAATATGTTTGAATTTTTTCATGTTGGCCTAGTCACCTAAAATTGAGCAAAAGAAAAAGAGTACTTAACTTGATTTAAGCGATTTAAGTCTTGTGCTGTTGTTGGGAGTTTTAGTAGTTAAAATCAATAGCAAAAAAAAAAAATACTAAAAAGCTTTAAATACAAGTACCAGTTCAGAGGTTGTTGATTGTAAATAAAAGTTTCACTTTGTACGAGGGTGCTGGCAAAAATTTCTTTTTTTCTAATAAAATTACCATAAAAAAAGTATTAATTTTGAGTGGCTTTTTAGCTTAAAAATACACTCCTTGCCACATGAATAGGACCTCCTAACATGACATAATTTTTTCTAGAGATTATAGTTTCCAAAATCAAATTGCTACGAACTTAATTTTTATTTCTTTATAAAGGTAATTTAGTTGTTATTAAACACTACAAAAATGGATTCAATATATACACCCGGTGACACTGAGACGCCAGCTGAATCCTGCATGATTGAAGCTCGCTCTGTCAAAAATTAAGAAATATCAATGTGTTAAAGAGAGATCAAAAGAGGAAACAAATTTCTTGTTTCACTCTAGCACACTTCTTGATATCAACAACGGGAAATAATTTTTGACAGGAGGAGCCTTAAAAGCAAATAAGCTTTTTGTAATGTTGTTATTTTTGTATTTTTGAAGTTACCTGGTTTTATTGTACCAACACTGGTTTTGTTTCTATAAAAAATTAAAAAAAAAAAAAAAAAAAGGCTTGTAAATTTACGTCACATGAAAGTTTTCAATAAAAATTTTCAAATTTATTTACATTTTAAGAAAATTTTTACATTTTAAAGCCTTTTCAATGCCGCATAAGGTACTGACTCACTATCCTACACGATCGTACGATTATGTCCAAATAATGTGTGACAGAATTCTGTCCTACTTGAAGAAATCGCTTTAAAATGGCGAACTTTATGCCACACTATTATACAAAAAAAGATGCAAAAACATATGTTTACTCAGCTTAATACTTTTAAAAGTATTTATTTTCTTCTTTGCCGCAAAATATTTTTTTTATAAATATGTACAATGAAAAATAACCTAAAAGTTTGTATAAATAAAACACAAGCTTGGTATTGTTGCTATTTTTCTGCCTTGAACATAGAAAATGCAACTCTGATCGCACAGATAAAATTTATTTTATGAAAATTTTCATAACATTAAAAAATCGGACAGACCTGTCAAAAAGTCTGCTTGTTCAATACACACTATCATACTTTTTTAGCACACATGCGTTTTTAGACAGATCGTACGGCTAAGTAGGATAGTGAGTCAGTACCTATAGAGATACAATTTATACAAATTGCTTCATAAATTCGATTGGTAATCGAATCATTTAATAATTTAATGCAATCGAGAGAAATGGTAGATCAAGCCACTGTTCAATTACATCCTCTTTGATAGTATACTGCTTTCTAGAAGCATACACTTTACGAGGTAGCCATCTCCAAACATTTGCAATGATGTTAAGGTCCGATTAGTAAGAGAGCCAATCTAGCACATTAACATTTTGATCGCATAGCCATGACTTTTCTACCCGGACAATGTGAATTTTTTGCAGTTTCATATTAGAATGTCCACTACAAGCTTTCAAAAATGTTCTGAAAGTAAGGAAAAGCTTTGAACTAACAAAACCTGGTATAGCGAGTGGCATAGTTTCGTTTTTTTAGATGAAAAAAAAAATTTTATTTTGAATGAGCTGATGACTTTAATTATTGTTTTAACGATCTACAAAAAGAAGGGTTATGGCGTGGGTGCCTGTGAAATGAATTAATACTAATTGCTTTATTGGAGTGTTACACGAAGCGTTTCTCCACTTTCAAAACATTTTCACTTGCCACTGTTAAGTTAAGCCTGAAATTATGTTCTAATAAAATATTTCGTCACTTTGGTTGGTGCTTCTGATAATAATGCCAGCCACTTTATAAAGTATTTAATTGGATAATTTTTTCAACAATTAAAATTCTATTTGCAAATAGATTAAAAAATAACAGCTCAATTATATCCTTAATTTTAGGTATTTTGCCAAAAATAAAAATTTACTGTGTGCTGATTGAAGTCATTTCTGCTAATGCGGCCCTTACACACTCCATTTCAAGACAAGTTAAATTGTAAAGTCTAGGAAAAAGAAAAATTTAAGCAAATATCAAAAGGATTGGGTTGATTATTTAACAAAAATAGCTGTCGTACTGTTAAACTATAATTGCATTGAGCATGAGTGTGTATGGGCCGCATAAGTTATTCTGTATAATTTTTTTTAGCTGTCATTCATTCTTACTTTAAGCAATGCTGGGTAGCGGTTTTTTGCCAATTGTAATCGATGATTAATTTAAGAAATTATTGCCTTGAAATGGCTTGCTTTAAAAATGTAAAGGCAGGCTTGTTTTCTCGTTTAACTTTCGTTTGTTTTCGCTGATGTAAACCTGCTTGTAAATTTTAGTTTAGCTAATCCGTATTCGACTGTACATAAATCACTGTTTGTTACACATTTATGTTTGCCGTTTTTGTTAGAGTAAGTTAATTCTTACTGGAAACATTGTTGCAAAATCAGTCAGTCAACCATTCTAAAAAAAAAGTTTATTTCATTTTATTTTTTATTTTTTTTATTGTGTAATTCTTGTTAATTTCACCTTTTACTTAAACATGGTTTTTTATATATTTTTTATTTTTTTTTACTTAAAACATGGTTTTTACAAGACGTACCCAGTACGTGATGAGAAACGCAAAACAGCAAAACAGTGTTATTAAAGAGAGCCTTTTTTCCAGACTACTTTAAAAATAATGCTGGTTTGTTTTATTTTCTTTATTTTTTTATTATTATTATTATTAAATACGAAAGTATATTTAAGACTTAAAAAGGTTTGTACTCGTAAGTTTTAGTTTGGTCATTTCAAGACAGATAGAAATCTATATATCACACCGTTAATGTTGATATCGTGAAGTTAATGTTCCCAGGAAAGAATTTATTCATTTAGAAAAGCGAAATATGTATCAATAAGTGCCTGTGTGTGTTTATTTAATTGTCGTTCTTAGTTAATGTCTTGGCATAACAAACTAAACAGTGAAATTCTTCTATAACGAAACTTATATCTCAAATTTTACATTGTGGAAAAGCAACAACGTAGAGTTTGATGGTATTTTCGCTGAGGTTTCAAACAGCTTTTGCTCTAAAACTTTTCAAATTAATTAGTTCCCTTGGCTGCCGGATGTCCACTTCGGCTTTTCAGCAGTCTTGCGAACTTTATTTTTCCTCTTTCTTTTTAACGTAACACTAGAATGAATTTATTATTTACTTTACAAAGGACTCTGATCTTATGAAAGTCCGATAATCTGACTTCTTATTGACCAAATCTCCGTTGTACTAGAAGACCCGTCACGTAATGTGCTGCTATTGGCTAATAATTCAGTTAAGTACGAGAGAGAGAGAGAAATGTATTATTTTTTTTCTACAGGTTGGGCCAAAAGAAACCAAGGGGTGTAAAAGTTTAATAACTTTTTTGTTTATTAATTTTTTTTATTTTTTCTTTCAGATTATATAGACAACACTTGGAGAATTTATAATGGAGAGGTTCACAACTGAACAGAGAACCAGAACAATAGAATTTTATTATTTAAACCAGAGATCAATTATTTTAACGCTCATTTTCATTTGAATGGCTTTGTTAACAAGCAGAACTATAGGTTCTGGGGTTCTCAAAATCCAAGAGCCATTCATCAACGCCAATTGCACCCCATCAGGTGTACAGTATGGTGTGGGATCACATCTGAAAATGTCATTGGGCCCTACTTCTTCGAGAATGAAGATGGAAGTGCTGTAACCGTAAATGGAGAGCGGTATCGTTTTATGATAGAAAATTTTTTACGTCCTGCTCTTGAAAACAGACCTGGTATGTGGTTTCAGCAGGACGGAGCCACTGCCCATACTGCCCGAGACACAATGGCACTTTTAAGTCAAATTTTTGGAGAGCGAATAATTTATCGAAATTCGGAAATTATTTGGCCAGCGCGATCGCCAGATTTGACAGCACCCGACTATTTTCTTTGGGGTTTTTTGAAGGAGCGAGTGTATGTGAACAAGCCAGAGACAATCCTTGAACTCAAGGCAAACATTGTTGCAGAAATTCGAACGCTACAGCCACAAGTTTTGAAAGATGTTATGGAAAATGCTCTAAAAAGAGCCCATCAGTGCGAAGCTGAAAACGGTGATCATTTAAGAGACATCATTTTTCATACTTAGTGTAAAAAAATTTCCATTTTGTATATTATATAATCTGAAAGAAAAAATAAAAAAAAAGTTAATAAACAAAAAAGTTATTAAACTTTTACACCCCTTGGTTTCTTTTGGCCCACCCTGTACATCATCTAACAGGAAATCATGCGCATGGCGTAATTTTGTATTTCTATCAATCTTGAGTTGTTCGATAGCAAATGCAGTTTGGCAATTAGTACGCGTCTTGTTGCACAGTGTAATAATTGTGGAAATACTAACTAAATACTTAAATGAACTGTTAAAGCCCAAAAGAATTAACATCTGCTTGCAGCTAATTAAATCAGCTGATCTGCAGGGCCATTTGAGAATTTGTTTTAATTGCACTGCTTTTTCAGCGGTTGTTTAAAATATTTTCCAACTTGCTGCTTAATAAAAATGGGAATAAAGTTGAAAATCGTTAAATTTTTGTCATTAAATTCTAGTGTTAATTTCGTGACAGCAAACACATTTCAAAAATTTGCTAATTTGACAGATTTTCTTGAACACAACCACTTCGTGTGACAGAATTTCACATTAAAATGATCTTAGAAATTAAATATTTATAAAATTTTCCTTTTTTTTTTTTAGAATTAATTAAAAGTAGCGCGACTTTTTTTTAACTTTAATGAACTGCAAAATTTCTCAGTAGCATTTTGACTTGTATGGGTGAAATAACTAAACAATTGTTGGAGAAGAAAAGAAACCAAAAAAAAAAAATGTTTTTTTCTAACAAATTCACTTATTCACTAGAAGGTGGCAGCAGGCAGGCAGGCAGGCAAGCAGTTAGACAGTCAAAAACGACAGCCTGTTGACTACTTGAAGAGTGTAGGTGTAAAAGGAGGATCCAGACAGACAATGTGTTTGATTAACATAAAACGTGCAACATAATAATAACAGCAATAATAATGATAAAAAATAATACCAACAAATGACAATAGCAAACAGCAAAAATTATTATTCAATTTTATTTTGGCTTAGCTTTCTTTCCATCTCATTTCAGCTTTTTGGCTTTGTGTTTGTTGTAAAATTTTTATTACTTGTTGTTGATTTGTTTGTAATAAATTCCTGGGGGAAAATATGCCAAAAGCTAAAAGTTGTTTAAAACACTAGATACTTGAAAATTATTATTTTTTTTTTTAATTTCCATAAAGCGGCTTTTGTTTGTTTTATTTTATTTTATATACAAACGGTATTGAATGTGTTTTTTTTTTTTTTTAATTTTATTTTATGGGAGTCATGAGTGAATGGGAAAAAAACTTTGTCTTACATTATGTTGCACACACGACACAATAACTTATAAATAAAATAAATTTGATTTCAAGTCAAGTCATTAAATAATTAAAATTAAAACTAAATTTGCAGTCTCATTAAAAAAAATTAAAAAAAAAACCAACATTTTATTTATAATGAGAAGAGTTGATCATGTCGTTGTATAAAAATAAATACATTTTTAAAAATTTCAATTTTTTATTTAATTTTGGGGCCAAATTTCAATAAAATGTTATACTTAAACGATATCTAATGGCCTCTGATTTCGTATGACAATCAAAACTAGTGAATGACAGCGTGTAAGCTTTTTTCTTTCGCTTTCATACTTTTTCTTTTTTTATATTTTATGGCTCATTTAATTTCAGCTGAAAACTAAAATACCAAAATTATCTAGTAAAAATTAAGAAAAATTATTGTGCGTGCTAAACAGTTTCATTTTAAATCGTTAATTATTGGAACGCAAAATTATCAACGCTTTTGCTTAATACTCGTACAAGCAGTATGAAGAGCAATTTACACTACAGGTGTCTATTTAATAATTACAAATAATTTTTTTTTGTTAGCAAAAAAAACAACAACCAAAAAAATATCATAAAATAAATAATTAACTAAACAGATACCCTAAATAAATGCAAAGAAAAAGAAGAAAAAAAAAAAAAGAAAAAAAGAAAGAAAGAAAATTTATGCCAACAAACACACACGTAATTAACAATATGATGCTTAATGATCAATGATATTTTCTTTTATTTTTAATTTTTTGGAAAGCGCCACGTTAAAATTTTACTTTCAAAAAATCATTTTATGAGTTTCTTTAAATTTTTTTTTGTTTAATTTAATTTTTTTACAGTTTCGTGTGTATGAAAATGAAAAGAAATTTTTAAATTTTCGTACTTACATTGAATTTGGTTTTTGTGTGTTTTTTAGCAAAAATTAAAATTTAATTTTTATTTTTTTAACGGCAGCACAGCAGCTGGCTAAGATCTGCAAAGAAAAGCAGACAAATTGGCATTAAAAAAAAAAAAAAAAAAAAAAAAAAATACTTTAAAAATTAAAAAAAAAATTAATTAAGTAGATCATCTTCCCTTTCCCTAAGCCAAGGTTAAGGCAAATTAAAAATTGTCATAGCAAATGGCACACACTACACAAGAGTTAATATGAAATTAATTTTTTTTTAAGTTTTTTAAATTTTCAAAATGTGTTTAACGGTGCTGCTGATGAGCTGTTGCACAAGCACTCTTTTGTAAGTTGAAAATTTGAATTTTTTCTGTTACAAAAAATAAAAAAGAATGCGAGCTAGAGTACATTAGCCAAATTCTTTAGACCAACGATAGTCCACTTATTGTTTTTGTTGTAGGGCACAAGCTGAATTTTTTAATGTAGGTTAGTTAAAATGGCTCCAATTTTTTTAGCTTCTTCAGGATATATTTATGGAAGAAGCTACAAAAATTGGAGCGAAATATCGATATAAAAATAAATTTTTGAAAAATAAGACCTCAAGCTTAACAAAATAGCCATTTTAATTAAAAAGAAAAAGGTCAAATAAAACTAACTAATAAATAATGTAGGTTAGGTTAGAAAAACAGAATCCGGGCTCACTTGGGTCCTCTAACGTGGTCCCTTTAGAAGGAAGTGAAAAAGGATAGCACTAGAGATAGAAGAGTGAAAGCAAAGGAAATAAATAAAAAGACAGAGAGAGTATGTGAGTCCGTCACTTAAACCAACCGTTACTTCTAACGAAGCCATATAGCATGTCGACCATTCCTGCAGGTGGCGCTCTCCAAAGTGAATCATGCATCGCTCCTTCAGGGCTGGACACCGGCAGAAAAGGTGTTCTACAGTCTCCTCTTCCTCCTCGTCTCGACAACTATTACAGTAGTCGTTAGACAGCAAACCCCCATTCTCCTAGCGTGGTTGCCAAAATTGCAGAGGACTGTTACTAAAGCCATCCCATTGCTCAACCGGGCTTTTTGGAGTCTCTATAAATCACTGCGATTGCTATTTAGCCTAGGCCAGATCATTCTCTCAGTTCAGTTTTCACAGCCGAAGTTGTGTTCAGTGTGCACCAGTGTAACATAGTGGATATGGAGATCAGTTAGTGCAGGTTCTGTGGTTTACATGACGAAACCTTACAACATGCAGCTTGTGACTGTCTGACTTAAGGTTTTGTAAAGCAAGACTTCTTATTTACTACCAGAGAAGTACAAGGTTAAAGGCTAAAAGAAATCACCCCATTATTTTTGCAAATGGCGGCCAATGCTAAATCTGTTTTGACATTTGTGAACTAGACAGATGTAGAATACAAGTGAACAAGCCATGGAGCGATACACTCCCCAAAAACGCGGAATAAACGAAGTGGACGATTTTTCGACCAAAATCATAATGAGCGACGAGGCTCATTTCCACCTCAGCGGGTACGTAAACAAGCAAAACTATCGCTTTTGGGGCCCCGAAAATCTACGAGTGATGCACGGGGAGCCATTACACCCGCTCAAAGTGACTGCATGGTGCGCTGGAGGAGTCATTGGGCTGGTCAATAGAAAACAGTGGACGGTGCGCGCTATAGGGCCATATTAACCGAGTTTTTCCGTCGCAATTGAACGATTTAGGACTGAAGGACATGTGGTTCCAACAGGACGGAGCAACGGCACACATTTCATTTTCATTTAGAAGAAAAAATGAGAGCCAAACAACATCGGATGACTTTTTTTTTAACCCACTGAAAAATATAATTGATTTCATACCTGGTCCAGACCTGTAACACTGAACACAAAGTCTGTACAAAAAATTTTCTGGATAAACAGACATTATTAATTTAAAAAAAAACCAATTTTTCCCAGTATAATTTAAGCAAATTCTTTCATGACTGCATGGAGGGCATATCGCATTTAGATTACCAGTAAATGTTAATCCACTCATGTTTTCATGTTACATGTGGTTGGTTCGCTGTTAAAAATGTAATAAAAAAAAAAAAAAAAACTAAAACTAAAACTGTATCCGATATTTATTTAATGGTGAAACGATAAATAACTCCCAATTTTGTTTAATTATTTTCTTTTTCTTTCAAGTCTACTTTATCTTTCTAACTCTAACTATTCTACTCTAATTATCAATAAAATCATGTTTAAAGTTTATGGCCAATCGCAGCAGATACAAAGACTTATTTGTTTGGAGTGTGTGTGTGTGTGTGATACAAAGAAATTATGATTATTAACAATAATCATGATAATGATGGTGTGGCGGTGGCAGTAGTAAAAGGAAATAAAATAAACGGTATTGCGGTTGCAAAAAATTTGTATTGTTGTTGTTGTTGTTGTAAATTCTCGTGTTGCAGCCGTTAAATCAACAACATTTTAATATGATTATAACGTTTTAGTTTTTTGGGTTGGTGCCGCTATTTTGTTTCTTTTGACCAAGTTGCATGAATAAAAGTAAATAAATTATTTTGTTTTTCTTTCTTTTCTTCTGCATCCAACTTGGCCAGTTTTACCACTTTTTATTTATCTCATGAATAAAAGAATGTATTTTACAGCTGTTTGTGGAATGTTGCAAGTGCAATTGTTTTTTATTCTTTTTTTGTAGTTTAGTGGAATTTCGTTTTATTCTTAAGAAGTTATTTAATTTTGTTTAACGACTTGAATCGTACAATCAGCAGATTGTACGGCCACTCAATTGTTAGACAAAAACAAAACAAAAAAAATATTAAACAATGAAACATTAATGATTTGGTTTATTTTTATTTTTTGTGAGCACTTACAACAAGCATAACCGTTTTGCATATTTTTATCTTTACACTAGACAACAAAATTTTGCTATTAAAAAAATTTTCATTCAGCCTTATTACGAGTATCGTTATGGTAGTCGAATCAACGCAAACCCATATAAAACATATGGCCGGCGTTGCCAGATATCATGGTTTTCGTCGTGACAACGACGCCCATATTCAAGCCTATTAATTTTTCAATTTCTCTGCTTTGCACAAGCTTTCTAAGGAAATTTTCTTTGAAAGATGAATTAAATAAGCAATTTCGTGCTGTAGATATGAGACTTTAGCTTGTACGTTCATATAGGGACAGTTTCTATTGGCAATATTAAATACTAAATCCTCAGTTTAGTAAAACTTTTATTCCATTGCTTGCAATTAATATGATTTACAGCGACGATAGTCTTGCAGTTGGATCGCAGTCTAACAGACTTGTCTGCCAACACTTTTCTGTCTTTCATATCGAATTTGTTAGGGACTAACCACTTACAAGAAGAGCTTTAGCCATGGCAGAACTATACAAGCTAACGACATCAAGACAGCTACTCATCTCTCTTCTGATCTTTCAAAATTTGTAGACATTCTCTGAGCGTCTTAGTTTTTCCTACGAAAATACATAGAAAGTGTAAGAGTATGAGTCCAAATACATTAATTTTTTCTTCTTTTGTAGCAGATGTATTTGTTTGTTGTAAGGATGTCGTTATCTTGCATAGTTTTGAAATGGATGTCACATTCGATCAGAGTGCGAAAAGAATTGCTTGAAGTCAAGGAGAATTCAAGAAAACAGCTGTGCGCTTCAAGTTTTTTCTTGACTTGAAAAAATTGTTACATTTATATGTTCGGAGTATTTAAGCCATGTCCGTCTTTTTTAACAAATCAAGAAAATTTTAAAAACAGAGATTCTTCATGATTTCACTTTATACGAATTCGCCTTGCCTGAAGTGCTGAAAGAATTAAAAACAGAGATAGATAGAGAGACAGTGTATTTCGGAAAACCCAAATAAATTTTATTTTCACAAAACTCGGAGTTGTGTAATTAGTGAAGATTTCTTTGGTTGAACAGGGGGTGATGTGGGTTATCTGATATGGTTCGCTTATGGTAACTGTAGAAGAGGAAAGTTACTGAATACCGAATTCGATAAAATATCATTATACTTGTTTTTGCGTTACAAATGTTACTGAATCAGACTACTAGTATAGTTGTGATCTAGCTTAGGCCAGATCATCATCTTTGTATCCTGGGCATAGACAGAGATAATCTTCTATAAACTCCTACCAGTTAGTCGTCCTGACAACTTTTGGTATAGTCATTTTATAGCAGACCCATTGTGCTTGCATGCTTTTCTAAGTGGCTGTGCTACATTATTATGCTGTCACTATATTACTTAATTGAATTCTGTGGAGCTCTAGTAGACCTTTTGTGTGATTGTAATCCAGTTTCGGCCAGGTAACTCTTGCTGTATCACTTATCAATTTACTTCTCCATCTGGACTGTGCTCTATGCTGAAAGACACTCTCAATTTGCTGCTAATAGACTGGGAAGGGTATATCACCGATATGTCGATGTCCTGCTATATAACCATTCTTAGCTAAAAATTCTGCTACCAGCAGTAAAATATTTTTTTTTATAAAAAAACCCTTTATTTTCTCTAAAGGTTGGCTTTGCAAACATTTCTGTCATTTTACCACATCAATTTCATATTTATTTAATAGAAAGCAAACACACTATGTTATAATTAAGGTATAAGAAACTCCTCTCTGTTCATCGTACTCGTATTTCATTATGCATGTACTTCTGCTTTAGCAAAAGCCTTAAAAACTGTAAAAGAAATACTCTTAAATATAAGAAGACAATAGAACAATTGAGGCAAAAAAAATACATAAGACCACTTCCATTACACTACTGCCATAATAGATTTAAATGAATCTAGTTTTTTGTTTTGTCAACTGGATTTTATGACCATTTTTGTATTGAAAGCAACAAAAAAGTAAGCAGCAGAGCCAGCCAACCAGCAGCAGCTGATCATCTGTGTAATAATGACAATGATAAACGTATAATTTTTATTTATATTTACTTTGGAGACTTTTGACACTGACAACAATAGTGTGTTTGTTTGCATTTGGAAAAAGTGCACTTCAAATAGTTGAAATTGTCTAAACCACATGTTGCCTTTTTACTTCTCCAAAGCTGGCTAGTTGGCTGCCTTGTTGCCTGCCTACCTGCCGCTGTTGGTCCAGGGCATTAAAAAAAAAACTTTAAAAGGTGATGGATGCACTGATTTAATTTATTTTTTTAGTTTTTTGCTCTTCAGCTTAATGGGATGTTTATTTTCATAAAGTTTTTTTTGTTTTGTTTTGTTTCATTTTACTACTCGTTCGTATTTGTTTGCATTTTCTGATGATACGCACATGATACAGACATAAAGATGGACAAGTTTTTCATATATGGACTGAATTGGATGGACGAATGGATGGATGGATGGTTGGTTGGTTGAATGCTTAAAGTTACTTTACAACCAGCCACTATGCACCATCAATTTTGAGCAACTTTTTTTTCCTGCAGTCGTTTTATGCTGCATCATGACATTGTTGTATAGCTACGTTGTATATTTTGTTGTTGTTGTAGCTTTTGATTGTTGTCTTTTCCTTTGTCGGCTGTTACATTAATATTTGACATTTGATTTTGATGTATTTTTGTATATGCAACGACAACAACAGACAACAATAAGATCAACTACAACCTGCTACAACTTGGATGTGTGTTGACAACTTTAGCAGAGCACGATGATCATCATCATCATCATCATCATCGCCATGCCATCATCAGTGTCATTATTGTCGTCGTTTGCAGTTGCTTTTTTATTTGTTTCAGCGTTAAATTTTATAATTTAAAAAGAGTTTAAAAACTAAAAATAATTTATTCAAATTACATCTCTGCACTGTAAGAAAATTATAGTTTAAATTCAATGCATTAAGTTCCTTACAATTGTTTCATTGATTCAATGAAATATTGCATAAGTTTTGAATAAACTATTTTCATTGTTGTAATGAAATTAGTTTATAAAATGAATGCATCTCGGTTACACTAAGGAAATATTTCATTAAATGAAATATTAATGAAATTATTTAATTAAATCAATGAAATTATTTAATTAAATTAATGAAATTATTTAATTAAATTATTTAATTATTTTATTATATTAATGAAATTATTTAATTAAAATAATGAATATTTTAATTAACAAATAAATATTTCATTAATTTAATGAATATTTCATTTAGTTAATGAAATATTGCATTGAATTAACAAAATATTTTATGAATGAACGAAATTATTTCATTAAATTAAAGAAAATATTAATGAAATAATTTCTTTAATTTATTGAAATCCTTTACTTTAATTAATGAAATGATTATTGAATATAATTAATGAAATTATTTAATTAAGTCAATGAAAATAATTAATTAAAGTAATTAATATTTTAATTAACAAAAATAATGAAATTATTTAATTAAATTAATAAAATAATTTAATTAAATTAATGAAATTATTTAATTAAGTTAATGAAAATATATAATTAAAATAATGAAATTATTTCATTAAATTAATAAAATTATTTAATTAAAATAATGAAGTTGCTTAATTAAATCAATGAAATTAATTAATTAAAATAGTGAATATTTTAATTAAAAAAATAATGAAACTATTTAATTAAATTAATTAATTAAATAAATAATTAAATTAAATTAATGAAATTATTTAATTCAATTATTGAAATTATTTAATTAAATTAATGAAATAATTTAATTTAATTAATGAAATTATTTAATTAAGTCAATAGAAATATTTAATTAAAATATTTAAGATTTTAATTAACAAAAATAATGAAATTATTTAATTAAAATAATTAAATTATTTAATTAAATTAATGAAATTATTTGACTAAATTAATGAAAATATTTAATTAAATTAATGAAATTTGTTAATTACATTCATTTATATTTTAATGAACTAATGCAATATTTAATTAGTCCAATGCAATGTGTCATTGGTTGAAAAATAAAGAATTTTATTTTTTTCTCCCAATGTATTTATTTATTTCTATTAATCTGGTAAATAAAACGTGCGTGTAGAAGGACTCTTCTTAATCACACGGTGTTATTTTTGGTCTGTTTACTATTCTTATTATAGCTTTAAATGTGTCTCCTTTAATGTGTCACTTTTAATTTAAATTTCAGCCTATCAAATCTAATTGATTAATAATGACCACAAAATATTAAGGTGTGCCTTGTCAAAATTCTTTTAAAAAAAGATTTTATTCTTTTACATCACAACAAATAATAAACTCGTTTATAAAAGGAAAAAAATCGTTTGTTTTATCCATCTAAATGTATGACTCTCGTTTGATGAATTTAAACTGTGTTTTTTGTATGATTTAAACACGCATTAAATGTCTGATAGTAAGTTTTTTTTTTTTTTTTTTGAAAATTTTTTCTTTAATACTTTCAGACATTTCGTGTTTCTGTTTTTTTTTTTTTTTTGAAATTTATGGGTTTTTATGATTTTTATTAGTTTCATTGTTCAAATGAAAGAGTTCATTCATGTCTGTCTGTTTTATGCCTGAATTGGATGAGTCATCACATCACAACGTTTTATTTAATTGTTAAAATACAAGTGAGTACCTGAATACACACACACGCTTATTTTAAATCATTATTGCCTATTGTTTATAGTTTTCTCCTCTACCTGTTTTCTATTGAGCGAGTATGAGTATGAGCATGAACATTATTGATTCTAATAAATTTTCATGTTTTACTTATTTTCTGTAATTATTTTTGTGGTTTCATTTCTCAGCAATTGTTTCATTTATTGGCCTTCGGCTTTAATATTTTAATCATGAAATGATTAGTCTGGCTTTATAGTGAAGATTTTTTTTTTTTTAATTTTTTCAATTACTTTAGATTCATCGATCTCAACAGACTCTACAAATTAAATAATATTTTTTTTAACTTGTAAAATTGCTTAATACGAGTATCTACTTTACGTATGAGTCCATGAACACTTTGAATTCTTCATAAAGACTCCTATTCCTTTATTATTTTAACTGTAATGGACCTAAAATTTGATCTTTTTAGAAAGCTTATTAAAGTTACAAATATTTAACTGTTTGTTTATTTTTTATTTGAGTTTCGTAATTTTTTTTATTTAATTTAATTTAAAAAAATTGCTAGTTTTACATATGGGAAACTTAAATTATTTTAAAAAAAATTTATGAAAATTTGTTTTGAATTTTGCTACCGAAAAATTTAAACTTTAAAGCAGCTTTATATCCATTTCAAAAGTTTTATTTGTTGTTTTCTTTTATAACATAAATTCAATGGACTAGGCCCCCACACCTAAATTTCACTTGTAGTTCTTTGAAAATTTTTAAGAAACACAAGTTAATTATTGGGCTGTTTGATTAGTTTATTTTATTTTTTTAATGAAATTTTGATTGCATAAAAAAGTTTGTTAAAAAACTATTAAAAAAAACAAATAAGAATGACTTACATTTCCTTAGTCCAACTTAAGTGAATAGCCAAACGTCAATGCAAGATTGACAATGAAAAGTTGCCCCACACCATAAGTGAGTAGCAGTAGAGCGTTGTTGGTCGCTATTGTTTTTAGTTTAGAAAATGTTTAAAATACACAATTCACAACTACTCCAGTCATTTAGTCAGTCACTCTGTATTGGACTTTTACACAAATAAACATACACACAAAATATAGTTGAATGTTTGGCTGACTGCTTGGCTATTTGGCTGACATGGGTGTGTAAATAAATTTAAGAAAAATATATTGTTGTTGTTGTTGTAAATATGTTGCAAGCATAGTTGCGAAAATCGTGCAAAAAAAAAAGCCAATAAATCCCGTTTGTTGGTTGGTACTTTTAAACCTGTTGCCTCCAAATTAAAATAAAGAAAAAAAAAACATAAATAAATGCAGCCCAAAACATAAAATGCAATTTAAACGCAAAATAAAAAAAATTAACGTTTTGATGTTGTAAAAGTATTGATGGATATCACAGGTACTAAATATTAAAACTAAAGCGAATTAAAAGACTGAATTCTTTGGCCCAAAATAAAAATACACAAGCCAAAGCAAACCAGTTTTACTTAAAGGAAAAGGTCTACTTTTAGAAAAAAAATTTTTTTTTTTTTTTGGATAAGAGAAATAATTTTAACTTTTTTTTTTTAAAAAAAAAAGTTTGATGCAAATTATGGTGAGTTCGCCAGAAAACTGTTTTTTGTATTATCAAAAAAATATCGATTGCTTGATACGTCATACCTGTTGCCTGTTGTTTGCACGTCTGTCTACTTCACTTATTTACTTACACACATTAAGATTTTATTTTATTTCATTTTGTTTTGGTATCTTGTAGGTTTTTTGGTTTTTCTTTTCTTTTCTGACAAATGTTGCAGATTATTAATGTTGCACATACAAAATGCAACAGCAGTCAGGTAACAACATTTGCAATATTTCACTTACTTAACATGATACAAGTTGTTTGCGCCATTTAGACAATTTGAGCTGAGTGTTTATTATTGCAATCGATTCCTCATATTTTACTGTTACCTGTTCTGTTACAACTTGGAAAACGACAGGATACATACCTAAAAGAAGTTAAGTAATAAAAAACAAAATTAATAAAATAAAATAAAATATAAGAGAGATGCACAGTTATAATTGAAATTAATCAGGCAAGACAAGTAATCCTAAGAAGCTTAAATTAAATTTAAATGTTTGCAAAAATTATAAAATGACAGTGGGCTGGGAAATTTATACTCGTTTGTACTCATAATGAAAAATTTAACAGTTTAAATCTTATAATACACTGAGAGAATTTTGTTCATTAAACTTTTTTATTATTCAACCAAAGACAAGGTTTCATTAAATTAATGAAATATTTCTTTAAATTAATAACACATTCACGAATTTAATGAAATATTTCATTAAATCAATGAAATATTGCCGTTAGTCTATTGTCTGAAAAATAATGAATTAAACTTTCAATATACGAACGGCCATCTACACTAAAAGAAATATGTGCCATAAATCCAATGAAATGATTTCATTAAAATCGTTAACTCTGGATTTAATGAAAAAATTCACAAATTATGTGAATTAAGAAAATATTTTCATTGTTTTAATGAAATTATGTCATTAAAAGCATGAATTAATTAATTGAATTAATGAATTATTTTATTAGTCTAATGAAATGTGTCATTATTTAAAAATTTGTCAATTTTTCATCGAATTAATTCATAGAAATTATGAACAAAAATTTTTCTCAGTGTAGAATAAAACTATTTTTATATGTCTACTGGCATTTAACTCGCTACTTTATCAGCGAAGTACCATACTGTCGCTAATATATATAATTCAAGTGAGTGAAGATAAATCTGCCTAGTTAAATATATTTTAACGTAACCCGTTACGTTTTTTATTATTCTTCTCACAAAGATTACGGGATGGGACACATATCATTTTAAAGGGAAGGTTGTCTTGATTGGAAACTTAAAAAAAAAATTTAAAAATAATCCAAAGTAACTTCTGAGCATTTGGGCAGTAGATTACAAATGTAGACTACCTCCCCCTTAAAATGATATATGTAACATCTCGCAAATTTCTATGGTTCGTCCTCAAGGCACTAAAATCCCTTAAAGCAACAGCTTTGGGGTATATGGGTATTTCAAAAAAAAATTTTAAAAATAGTCCCAATAACTCCTGAGTATTTTGACAGTAGATTACAAATCTAGACGACCTCTCCTTTAAAATGATATGTGTCCCATTAGGTCCCATACCTTAAGATAGAAGGGTTTGCCACAGTAGCTTTCATCCCTCAGAGACCACATATACGCTATCTTTATACTAAGTGAAATTTTCAACGTTTTCTAAAAAACTTCACAAAACCAATTGGGAGAAACTGTATTCCTAAAATGATAGCCCTATCCATTGAGGTTGTTTTCCATTCGGTGCCATGGCTTGAGATGGAGGGGTTTGGACATACATATCTGAAGAATATGTATGGAATTTTTTTATCGCATGCGATATTTTTTTAAAAACGTATTTGACTAGACGTATTTACTTCACACACATAAAAAACCAACATAATCAGAATTATCACCAACAACTATTAATATTTTATGAAAATTTTTGATTGCTAAAAAAAAATAATTAAACAGGTCAACAAGTTATCAATTTATTTTTCAAGATTTGACAAATTTGACTATTGTAAAAATAAAAAAGAAATTTTAAAACTTTCAAAATTTTTATATATAAAATTCAAAGAAAATCAGAATCGACTGTGGTCCTGACACACTTTATTAGATTATGGCAGAGGTTTAAGCACACACCCAGCAGATTTCTTTCAAGGAAGTAGAAAACAAAATATCAGTTTTAAAAGTTCTTAAAAATCTTCAACTCTTGTCAAAAAAAAAAAATTCAATGGCGTCAACCAGGTAAAAAAAAAATTTAAACTTTATTGTACCTTCAGCAGAAGCTTAACAACGAACACATTCAAATATTTACACTGAATTAATTTGCATGCGTGCAAATCTTAAATCTTTTCTGTGCTTTTCTTTATTGTGTTGAGGTTTGTTGTTGCGATTTGTTTCGTGATCTGTTGACTTTGTGCTTCAAATTGAGAAAACAAATATACTCATGCAAATATTTAAAAAAAAATTCCAGCAAATAAACAAACAAACTTTTATAAATAATCTTCAACACCATCTACAGTAAGCAGTCAAGGAAAATAAAAAAAAAAAAACACAGAGACAAATGTTTGTTAGTTAGTTTGTGCCTCAGACACACCTTTAATGTGAGTGAAATAAACTGCAAGAACCAATTTTTTCATACGACATAAATCATAATTTACATAAGAAACATAAACTTATTTTATGCAGCAAATTAAGTTAATTTTAAAATATAACTACAACAACAACAACAACAATTCTTTGTGATATTCAGTCACAATTTACATTAATATTTATCTGAGATTTTATTTAGAATTTATGCTGCAGGAAAAAACAGGATTAAAATTCATTTCTTACAATTCAGAGTTTCACAGGTTTGAAGGTTAATTGTTAAAAATATCTGCGATTTTAAATCTTTAACTGAAAGATATACGCTATACAAGCCTTAACTTAAAATTGTGTGGTGCTATGGAAAAACCGGTTATGTCATTAAGTTATTTTAAAGAAACTTTACAAGTCGTAAAAGCTTTTCTTATAAAACTATTTCGGTATTATTTTTATTGCCATGATGATAATTATAATTTGTATCAATTAAAAATTTATTCAATATGAAAATTATTTTTAATAAAAACCTTAAATTTTTTTGTGTGTAGTGTTATTGATCACTGACTTATCACCATCGCCCAGCTCAAGCAGCTAAAGCTACTTGAAATTGGGTGAGCAGATTCCTATCACAATGTGTAGGACGAATAAGAAAACATTTTTGGAAATTCCAATTTAAAAAAATAAAAACACTTAAAATCGGACGGTTTATATTTTTGGTATTACTACTAAAAAAAAAAATTAGTGGATGGGTATTTGGTACTTTTTTGCTATTTGTAACTTTGGGGGATAAAAAAGGTAAAACACTAATATTGGTACATTTTTTAATCCCGTTTATCAAAGTAAGAAACAGAACAGCAAGAAATAAATTTTATTCATCTCTTCTTAAAAAAGTCTTTAATGTATTTTGGCACTTTTTTTAAATACTACCAAATAAGGGATAAAATATGTACCTACTTTTACTACTATTTCTAAATATATAACTCTATTAATTTTATTTGTTTAATTTGTAACACAAAATAAAAATCGATTAAGAAGAAAAAGTACCAAAAGAAAGAAAGAATTGGTACTTTATATTTAAATAATTTTAGTGGTATTTTTTACTTACAAACCTAGAACTGTGAGAGTAGAATTAAACAGTACTGAATGAAATAAAAAATCGTAAAAGGGATATTATGGTACTTTTTTTAATTTTATGGTACTTTTTTATTTTTTAATATTAACAGCCCAAGAACTAAGAGACTGGGCTTAGTGCAGGTCAAAGTAAAAAATCATTAAAGGAAAAATTGGTACTTTTTGATATAGAATTATGAGATTGGGCTCAAAGGGAAAAATCATACATGGGATAAAGGGGTACTTTTCATTAATTTTAATAACACTGTTTGAATTTTTAATATTAACGAACCTAGAACAATCGTAAGGCGCTCAAACAGTTCTGAGTAACAAGAAAAAAATAAATAAAAAAAGGTCCTTTTATCTACTCTTATGACCTTTTGTTATTATTAGCATTAAAAAACTAGATTTGAGATTGAATGGCTAACTTTGCCGACGAAGTATAGAGTTAAATGCTAGTAATTTAATAAAAGATTTTAGAGTTAATTAAAAGCAATTGTTGGGAATTGAAAACACTTGCTAAAAACTAAGAACTAACACAATTTTTTGCCAACCCTTTTAAATTTGTTAAATGTTTTCTTTTTTTTTTTTAATTCGCTCTTCATGTAAACAACAAGTAATAAGTGTTTTAGCAAACACGAGTACTCTCCTATTAAGTTTACATTTTTAATATTTAAAATAAAGCCAAAAGACTTGCCGGAAAGTTAAATAAAATTTAAAGCAGCTCCACTTGAATTAAACGAAAAGTACAACAATTTAATATAAAAAAAAAATTCATAACCTACAAACTAATCAAAACAACATTCGGCCTTCTCAAGTACGCGTTATTTGCTTAAATTAGTTTAACAAAAAACAAACCTTTTTTATTTAGAGTATATTTGCTAATTGATTGAATGAATTTTACTAAATTAGATTTATTTCTAACTCCGCCTCCCTTTTCATCAAATGAACACTATTTATGCCAGTAATGGAAAATTTTAACTTTGAAATGACATTATCTGCGAAGCTTGCCTCTATTCTAAATAAAATTTTTTTCCAGAATTAAAATTTTTTTTAAGTTTTTATAAAAAATGATTTTTTTTCGGTTCAACTGCAATGACATCTGTGCAACTGCTACAATAATAATTACGTAATAATTGAGTGAAAATAAATATGCTGAGTTAAATGTGTTTTAACGTAACTTGTTACGTTTTTTAGTATTTGTAAATATCTTTTCAGTACTTATAATATATTTATCGGATACGTCTTACGCCATTAATTATTTTTAAATATGTTTTTAGTATTCATGACATATTTATAAATGCGTTGATTTCTCAAAAAGACTACGACATGGGACACATACCATTTTAAAGGCGAGGTCGTCTAGATTTGTAATCTATCGCCGAAATACTAAGAAATTATTTTGAATTATTTTTAAAAATATTTTAAATTTCATATACCCCAGCGCTAATGGACTTACGGATTTTAGCAAATTCCGGACGAGTCACAGAAGATTATGGGATGGGACACATATCATTTTAAAGCCAAGGTCGTTTAGACCTTGGCACATACTCAGAGGTTACTTTGAATTATTTAAAAATTTTTTTTTTAATTTTCCATATACCCCAGTGCTGTTGCTTTTAAGAATTTTAGCAACTTCCTGACAAACCATAGAAGATTACACGATGGAACACATATCATTCTAAAGGGGAGATCGGGTAGATTTGTAATCTACCGCCCAAATACTCAGAAGTTTCTTTGGACTATTTTTAAATTTTTTTTTTTTTGAAATTTCCATATACCCCAGTACTCTTGCTCTGAGAGATTTTTACTATTCCCCATTTTGCCATATTTGATAAATATGCCACAAATACTGAAAAGATATTTACAAATACGAAAAGACGTAACGTGTTACGTTAAAATATATTTAACTCGGCATATTTATCTTCACTCACTTTTACGTAAGTTTTCATTATTATTTTCTTTTTTCTATTTGATAGTTTATTTGACCTTTTTCTTTTTAATTAAAATGGCTATTTTATTAAGCTTGAGGTCGCGAAATATCGATATAAAAATAAATTTATAAATTTTTTATTATTGAATAAAAATTTTTTTTTAATTCTCGTACACACAATTACGATTTTTCTCTAAATGACAAAACACATTTAAATAATAAATGAAAGTAATTAAAATAATTACAATAAAATAATTGACGCAGTTAAGATTCAAGTTGGGCCTTACGATAGTTATTGTAAGCAGAGCAAACGATGCAAATGCATATAAAATGATTTAGTCAAAACAACAACCAAATGAGCTCATTTGCTTTTTGCTTCATTTTCACTAAAAAAAAAAAACCTTAGGCAATCTGTACATAATTGCTTAAATGTCAATAAGCCGAAATTAACAAACGCATATAGAACTGACATATTAAGTTAAAGTTTCCAGATTTTATTAGAGGTTTTGCGACATGGTAGCAGTGATTATGCAAGCAAACATTTGGGAAAAGTACACTTACGATTTTGTTTAAATCAAATTTGCAAAATGCACATCTAAATAAATTTCAACGTAAGAACCCACAAAAAAAAACGTCTAAGACTTTGAAATTTTCTTGTGTTACTACTACGAGTACTAAAGCTTTATTCAGTGAACGATATAAATACGACTGTGATAAGAGTGAATACACTTGATTTAAAATTTATTTAATTTAACTTTATTATCTGATAAACATCCGATTGTTTTACAAAGAATTTTACCTTTGAAGAGATAAAAACCAACCAAAATAAAAAATTAAATTTTGTTTTATTAATAATAACCAATTTTTTTTCAAGAAGATAAATAATTTTTTAAAAAAATTAATAGATTTTGCTTGAAAACAATATAAGCTAAGATATTTATTTGTATGCAAAAAAGTGTTGTAAAAACAGGGTGTTGTTTCAAAGGTTCAGTTAAAAGACTTTAAATAAAATAAGTTTCTGTTAGACAAACAATTAAATGAATCTGTACTTATAAAGGGTGTTTTTTATAAATTGATTGTGGCACGAGCTGTGTGAAATGTTGCGCCGTCTTGTTAGAACCACAGCTCCTGGACATCATGGTTGTTCAATTCAGGAATGAAAAAGTTAGTAATCGTGGCTCTATACCGATCAACATTGCGGCAGTTTTGTTTGTTGACATAAAATTCGCTTATAAAAATCGGGAACAACGGCAATCTCGTTTTGCACTAAAATTGCACTATTTGCAAGCGTTGTTCAGGCGTGAGTCTATTCATGATGAATTGCCAAGCCAAACTGAGAATAAATCACTAGACAGCTGTTAAATCGGTCGCCATCTTGAACAGTAATGCCAACTTAAAGTTCTATACGTCTATAAAAAAACACCCTTTACTATAAAGGAGAAACATTTGTTTTTTTGCAATCGATAAACTCTAAAACCGTTTTAAAAAATTCTTTCAGCACCTGAAAAATAAATTATCAACTACGCCCAGCTTTATATTAATTATTTAATGATTTTTTTAATGTTTCTTGTTTTCTTCATAAAACGACGTAAAAATTATCTCTTGCAGATTCCTGCCTTACTGAAGTTGCTAACACAAGTTTGTATAATTATCAGCATGTTTTACTTATGTAACAGCTGATTAACAACTCGATACGGTTTTACTAATTAGTGTTGCTAACTTTACAAAGTCTACAACTAAAAAATCACCCTCTTTATTAAGCAAACAAACTATTGAAAATGAAATGACTCATTAAGATGATTTAATAGAAATTTATGGCTACAGCAATACACAGCAAAAACCAACAAGGAGAATTAAATTCCTAAAATACTAATTACCTACCCATCTAACTATCAAAGTAATTTTGTTGTTGTTAATTCTAAATAAAAATATCAAAAGCAATAAAAAGTAATAAACTGTATTCTTTACAATAAAGATTTTAAATTTATCATGAAATATAAAACTTAAAAACAATTACTCATCAATTTCCCAAAAATCATTAGAATTATTTAAGTTTTCTTTGAACGCCACACACGTTACGACTAGTAGTACAACTTTATAAGGAAATTAAGTAAATCAAGAATTGCCTACTTTGAATTTTTTTTATCTTAATTAACTGATAAAACAATAACTGAAAATGTTAAAATTTGTAAACAATTTGCATTTTCTCTCCTACAATAGCAACTAGTTAAATTTTTTTGTAAATAAAAATATTAAAAAGAAAACACAAAAAGCTATAAAATATAAAATCTAGTCTTGTAAAATAAATAGCAGCAATAAAAGATATTTTATGTCACATGACTATATATGGAGCAAAATATGTGCAAATAACTTCAAGGCAAATTCAGTTAAGCTTTAAAACTGACAAGCAGAATGAAAGGGAAGGAAAGGAAGGGACAATAAAATAATAATGTGTTTATGGCGATTTGGGAATATAAATGAAAATGTTGACACTTTACACTATAAAAGACCATAATATAGGACCTGTCAAGTCGTTAGTCATTTTGGACTTCCCAAAATAGTTGCAGAGCTTAATAGAATTGTTAAAACTGCTTCAGGTATATCAACATAATTAAAGGCTGCTTGAATAGGCTGTTGTTGTCATATTCAGATATGGCTAATGACTTGTAAAGTCGCCTGTTACCCATTTTTTTGGTGTAGGGTGTTGTTATGCTCAAGATTCGTATTGAAAAACTAATTTGAAATAACTAAAAATATATTATTTTATTTATTATCACTAAGGGCTATAGTCGCATCGCGACCTTTAAGATCTATTGTGCAGCCCAGTTCCTAACTACAATCCGAGACTCTTTACGATTCTCGTAATTGCTGTAGGACTAATCTTGCCTAGATCTCCTGGGACCAATGCTCCACTACCCAGGCAACTTATTCTGTGTCTTGCCACCGCTGGGCACTCGCAGAGAATGTGTTTCAACGTTTCCTTTACCTCGCGGCAGAAACGACAGAAATTAACCAGCCGCCCTATTTTGTATTCAAAAGCAGTCACCAAATACCCAATGTATTACCAGGTTGCCTATTTACTAGCGATCTACATGATATAAGGTATCAGCAAGCTTATAGATTTGTATTGAAAAAAGTGATTCGAAATGACCAACGTATCGACAAGTCCCTTATTGTAGTTTTTAATGGTACAGGGCATCAGCTTACTCATCTAGTTTTATTTAAAACGTGATTTATAAAACCCAACTATTTAAATATTTGTGTATTTGCCGACCTTCATGGCGTAGGGTGTCAGCTTGCTCATAGATTTTCTTTTGAAAAACTGATCAAAGTTACAAGTCGCCTTTTAACGGCCTTTATGGTGCAGGTACTCTGTAACCTTATAGGTTTGTATTGCAAAAGTGATTCAGAATGACTAAGGAATTTATCTAGTGTTTGTTATTGTGTAGAGCTTATTTATTTTCACTGAAAACGTTATTTACAGCAACCAACAACATTAAACTTTCTGTATTGGCGACTTTTAAGGTAAAGGGTTTTGGCAGGCTAAACTATTTTTATTCAAAAACTTTTACGAAATGAGCAGTGAACAATAACAGGTTGCCTATGGAAGGCCTTTACAGTATAACCTCATGGACTTGAATTGAAAAAATGATCAGAAATGACAAACTAATTGACAAGTCTTTTATTATCGTATTTTGTGGTGTAGGGCAGCTTGCTCACACAGAGAAAACAACTTTGGTTGTGAGAATTAAATTTGTTAAAAATCAAAAATTCTGTTGTGATAGTCGAATTTTTTAATTGTATCAATCGAAGATCGGTGTTATAGCTCGAAATATTTTCAACAGAGCTAAATTTTGGGTCTGTACTATTGAATTATGGTTGCTTTAAAAAAAAATAATTAATTAACACAAGTAAATTCAGTTCTCACAACCGAAGCTGTTTTCTGTGTGCCTCTCTTTTTATAGAAAAATATGTAGATACAAAATGATTTCCACTGAAAAATGATCGAGAATCATCATAAAACATTTCAGTAGAGAGAACATAAATATGATTGCACGAATACATTTGGTAGGAATTGGGCTTGTGCTATTCATGTTGGGTTAATTGGTTTACGTGGCGGTCTAATGGCCCTGAGTTAGAGTTCAAGACCATGTAGCTGTAAAGTGACCTAGATTCACCTCGTGACACTTACTGTTTTAAGTTTTAGAACTTGGATTCAAAACTATCATTTTTATTCTTCAAGATTTTAATACAGCACGTGTCTTTGTTAAAACCCCGAAATCAGTGAAGGATACCAAAGCCAAGATGTAAATCTTACTCATTTTCTGTTTAAAAGTATTTTGTAACATAGCAATTTTGTAACGCAACAGCCCATCCACTCGTTTAAACATTACTTAGTCATAAAATGAATTTATAAAAATAAATAAATTATTTCAGACACGTTGTTTAGATACTAACGGCTGAATCTCTAATCAAATAATTTTTATTTTTAATAAAAACCAAAACAACATTTCAAATGAAACATCATGTAAAATGTGTGTGTCAACATTGTAAATCGCTCTAGGTTTTCTCATGTTATCAAGTTGTACACAA
Organism: Thelaira solivaga; assembly: GCA_947397855.1. Taxonomy (NCBI): domain Eukaryota; kingdom Metazoa; phylum Arthropoda; class Insecta; order Diptera; family Tachinidae; genus Thelaira; species Thelaira solivaga. The sequence goes on from OX377614.1 coordinate 7,877,357, forward strand.
ATTTTGAATTTAATACTCACATTAAATTAATTTAATTTTTTTTTTATTTATTTAATATGCCCGTAAAAGGCCTTGCAAAGTACAAACAAACATTTAATTTTGAGTTCATACAACAAAAAATGTGTTTAAATTTGTATTTTTTTTTTTAATTTTTTACAAAAAATTTTGTTTTGTTGCTGCATGAAAACATAAGACTTAATTAATTTAAAATAATTTTTGGAATAAAACTTATCTATGAAATTGGCTACATATTACAGCACATTTGTACCTGATAAACGCTTAGAATAACGCATTTTCTTGAGTGTTAAAAGCCCACAGTAGAATGGAAAACAGACGCGTTAATTTTAGTTGCGCAACTCTTGAGTTTATGGAAGACCGAGTTAAGGAATTTGCACTTTTTTCTAATTTTCTTTCCTCTTTCTTTTATAAACTCAAGAGCTGCGCAACTAAAGCTGCTGTGTATATTCTCCGCCTAAGCAAAATTAAGCAACTCTGCTTCACCATAAGGTTTGTTAACTTTCATTTGTTGTCTATAAAATGTTTGCAAGCTTTTCTTGTTATTCCAAAGTCAAATGCCAGCTTGTACATAGGCAATAGCTGACTCTTTAAGTTTTTGGCTTGTTTAGTTCCAGCTCCGATTAATTCGTTTACAAAAAAGAGTTTCTTGGAATTAAAAAAAAAAAAAATTCCCCAAAATTTCTTAGTCATTATTGTGATTCCTAAATCAATTTTTAGAGCAGTAAAACATGCCAGCTTGAAAGTTTTTAAGGCTTACCTAAGTAAGGGCTTAGGCTGGCCCAAAAGTCTTGAAAAAAAATTTTTTTTGTAGCCGAATTAAATTTTTTTTTAAATAAAAGAAAACACACAAGAATCTAGAAATTGAGAAATTTAAGTTTTTCTTTCGATTATTTTTCTTCGAATAGTGTGAAATTCAATATGATAAATCATAGGTGACGGCGACGGCTTTGAGTTGTTATAAACCAAAAAACTTAAAAATTCAAGTAGTTTTCAAATATTTTTTTGAGGAACTTAGTCGTGAAAAACGAAAATTTTAGCAGTTCAAATTGGCGGTGGCGGTAAGCTTGTAGTTCAAGAAAAAAATTAATTTAATACCGAGTGTAGATAGAGCAATCAAGCAGCATGTGCGTTGCTTAGAATTAATTAAATGTCACATTTTTAAGTACCTAGAATTTGTTTATTTAGCTCTAAAAATAAATGGCTTTAAATGGCCGGTTGCCATGTTTTAATAATATTTTGTTTAGCCAGTGTTAAGCTCAAGGCTATTTGTCAAGGCGAATTCATACAAAGTGAAATCATCAAGCATTTCTGTGTTTAAATTAATCGTGAATTGTCGAAAAAGGCAGAGACCATATAAATGTAATAATTTGGATAAGACAAGAAGCGCACAGCTGTGCTTTCTTGATATCCGCTTTTATGAATTCGCCTTGCTATTTGGCTTTGTTTGCTATCCACAATCTCAGTTTTTTGGTGACAAATCTTAAACCTTTTAAATGCTGGCGATTGACAAGAAGTTAACTGAATTTGTTAATTTAGCTAAATTTCTGGTATTTTAACGTTTCAGAGTTTTATTAATAAAAATTTGCTAGTCAAGTGTGATTTAATTTGCATAATTTTTGTGTATTTTTTTTTTAATTTTTTCTCTTTTTCATTACTTTGGTTTTAAGTTTTATGCAAAACCAGTTTAATGAAGGTTCTTTTCTTATTTGCCAGAAAAAAACTGAGAATGTGTTTTTGTCTTTTTATAAAAAAAAAAAATTAATTTTTGGTATTCATATTTTGTTGATTTAAAAAAAAAGCTTTGGTTTTTAACTGCTAATTTGATGACAAACAACATTTTGCAGTTCCTTGAATTATGAATAACATGTTTATTGAAATCATCTAAAATTCTTACTGTCAACCTTCGTGAGCATAAAGATTAACCCTCTAATCAAAAAAAAAAAAAAATTAATAACATAGACTTCGAAGTAAAATTTATGAAAAATTTCGATAACATTGATTATAAAGTCTACGTTTTTTTTGTTTTGGTTGAATTTTTAATGCAAAATTTTTTTTTAACAAAACAAATTTGAGAAGCTTCCTGTCTTATCTGCAGAATAAGAACCTGTTGCTTGTAATCATTGATTGTAAATAATGCTGTGTAGAATTCCCTTAATGCAAATATTTTTTAAAGAAAAATTTGACTCAAAAAAATGAGTCGGTTATTGTGTCAATTATTTCAAATTGTAAATTTAACATACAAAACTTTCAGCATAAATCTTTAACTATTTATTGTTTTTTTTTTTTACATGATGGGTGTATGTGAATGCATAAAAGCCTTTAAAAACCCAAAGCCAATAATTTTTGAATGCACTTAACAACGATAATTTCCTACCGACCTTGACAGCTAAGCACAACAAGATGAATCTATATAAGCAATTCGATCACCATTTTCTTTCAAATTGTTCAAACTTTTAATTCAAACCTTTTTTTGGTGAATAAAATTAATGCGTGATAGCTGATTTTAATAATTTGTTTTTTTTTAATAGAAAAATTTTTCCGATTTAAATTCTAAATTGAAATACATTTTGAAATACGGCCTTGTATAGACTCGTCTTAAATTAGTCCATTTAAAATAATAAAATTTTTAGAATCACAAAATCCAAAACTAATAAATAAAACGTACGAATTTCATACACGAAAAAATTTAAAAAAAATTATTCTGCTTTATTTTTGACAATTTGAAAGAACACGATAAGCAAATTGGTAATGCGGCCAGTTTCTATAGATTCGCCTTATTCTATTCTAAAAAAAAACAAATGAACACATTTAAGCCAGATAGACGCAAGACTAGAAAAACGACATTTTTCTTTCCGAAATGTCAAAACTATTACACACATATACGAGTAAAAACATTAAACACGTCAACTACAAGATTATGCCATAACGCACAAATGACGTTACGTAATGTGTTCCTATTGGCTACTAATTTACAGCTAAATAAGAAAGAGAAAGAAATATAAACGTATTTTATTTCAAACAGTGGATAATCTATGTCATCTCACAGCAAATCATTCGCATGGCGCAGGTTGTCTTTTTATCATTAATTTTTACACTAATCATGGTGTAAAAAAACCAGGTGACTTCCAGAATACAAAAATAAAAACATTACAAAAACCCCGTATATTTTTTTATTGCTGATTGAGGCCACTCCTGTTAAAAGTTATTTTCGGTGGTTGATATCAAGAAGTGTGGTACAGCGAAACGACAAGCTTTCTTCTACAATTAATCTCTCTTAACTTTGGACTTGAGGGGTATCAGTTATGCAGCATTCTGCTGGCGTCTCAATGTCACTTGGTTTTCCTACACCATGACACTAATAAATTTCTATTTATTTTCACTTTTTTCTCACTTTTTATTTTATTTTTTTTTCAATTCTTCTTCTTAAAAATATAAAATTATAAATTTTGACAGTTTTGGGTTGCTGCGAATTCAAACAGCTGATAAGCGAATACTCAAATCCCTTTACCTTCTATCAATTTATGTTGTAGCTTAGTGATTCACAATTTTAGCCAGGGCCATGGTGTAAGAAAACCAGGTGACGTTGAGACGCCAGCTGAATCCTTGTTCTGTCAAAAACTAAGAGAGATCAAAAGAGGAAAAACATTTTTTTGTTTCACTCTAGCACACCTCTTAATATCAACCACCAGAAATAGTTTTGACAGGAGGAGCCTCAAAATCAATAACAAAATATATGGGCTTTTGTATTGTTGTTATTTTTGTATTTTTGAAGCTACCTGGTTTTATTGTACCATGGGCATATTGAAGTAAATGAATACGCCTTGATTTTGACTAAATATTTTTTTTTTTTTCTTTTAAATATATTTTGTTTGAAGTAAGAAATATTCTTGTAGGAAATTATTCTTTGAAATAAATAAAAACAAAATTCTTTGTAAATAAATAAAAAAGAAAAATGGACGAAGAGTATTTGTACTTTTCCAATTTTAAAAAGAGAAAATCTAACAACTCTTTGGCAAATAAAAAAAAAAGGAAAACGCAGACTTTACTTCCGCTTAACAAAGCATGTGAATACCGTTGTGACAATCCTCAAGCGGGCATTGCTCTTATTTTTAATCAAAAAAATTTTGATAACAATATAAATAAAACGAGAACCAGTTCTGAAATAGATCGTGATGCACTACATAACACATTTTCAAATTACGGTTACGATGTAAGAGTTTTCAATGACTTGACCTACTCGTGCATAATTGAGGTTTTAAACAAAACTGCTCAAGAAAATCATAGCCAAAATGATTGCTTAATAGTGGTGGTAATGTCCCATGGACGGGAGGGACACATATCTGCGCGGGATACATCGTATCCCGTAGAAAGTTTGTGGCGACCATTTTTGGGTGAAAACTGTAAATCTTTAATAAACAAACCAAAATTATTTTTCATACAGGCCTGCAGAGGTAAAAATTTTGAGAAAACTGTTACATTTGAATCTTGTTCGTCAGTGTCTGGCAGTTACGGTATTAGCTCAACACCAGAAGAAAAGCCAGCTCCAATAAGATATGCAATACCAAATACAGCCGATATTTTAGTGATGTATTCATCATTTGAAAAATGTTACTCTTTTCGGACTATTGGCAGTGGTTCAATATTTATACAAACCTTGTGTTCAGTGCTAAATGAGGCTGCTGAGGGAGCAGCTCTTTCTAAAAAAGGTGTTGAATTGTTAAGCCTTTTAACTGTTGTAAATCGTAAAGTAGCATACGAAGGTTGTATAAATGATGGAAATGGAGATTTTAATGGATGGAAACAAATGCCAAATTTTCTGTCCACACTGACAAAAATGTTTTATTTGCGTGTGAAGAAAAAAAAAGCTAAATAAGCGATAAATTGTGGGTGTAAACTAATAAAAAGAGAGACGAAAATTTGTTTAAATTCCCTAAACGCTAATAAAAAATGAGGATTTTGTTTGTTGAGAAATATTGTTTTACTTAAAAAAAAAAAAAAAAAATCTTAAAAGAAGTTACATTCGAGAAAGACGTGATTCACTCATTTTGAAGTCATTGTATTTATTGTTAGAACAAAAATATATTTCCAGTCTTTATTTTTTTTAATTGCGGACTATGTTTCTTCTTCTTGGATAGAGAAAAAAAAAAGAATAAAGAAGTTATTCACCCAGCTCATGGCAGAATTAACTCGATTATTTACAAGAACAATTTAATCGTACGTGTCAAATAAAAAGGAAGAAATTCAATGCAGATGCGGTCATAAAATCACAAGAACAATGGCGCGCACAGAATGTAAGCAAATTTTGACAGCTTTGCAGACAAAACGATGGAGAGCAAAAAATGTACAGCTGCTTTATTTCTTTTACCAGGCCTAATGTCTTCGGCATAAAAAAGTTTTTTTTACTCCCGCATGACCACTTCCGCTCTCCAGCTGTCTTGCAGACTTCGTTTCTCTTTCTTTGCGCAGTAGGGCATGAGTGAAGTTGTTATTCACTTTGCAGAAGTGCTCTGATCCTATAAAAAGAGTATCCGCTCCTTTTTTATACAGATGATACACCATTTCATTGCCCTCATGCCCTTTATGCCCGGATATCTATAGCATAGTAAGCGTATTCCTCTCCGCCAAAGCATAGAACCAATTTTGATCGAAAGAAATAGCTTTAGAGCTGCTTGGCTACCTAAGAAAATGTTTATTCCAGCACCACAAGTGCCCTTTCTATAGTGCATAACTCTACACTGAGCTAAAAAAACGCGTTTCAATATCAACAACGTATGTGAGCCTTTTGACACGATCAATTTTTTAACAAGCCTATACAAATCGACAACGATGGCTGTCAACTTAGAAAAAAATCTACGATTTTTCGTTGTCAACTTGTTAACGAACGTTGTTGAATTTCCAATTTATTAACAAGCTTTGTCAAATTAACTATAATGCGTTGTTAAAACGTCACCATGCGTTGTCAAAGTGAGCACAAAAGTCATTTTGACAATGGATGGTTTCATTTTTTCTCTGGGTATAAGAAGTGGACCTCCGCCTGATTCTAAAAAGGTTACTTTTTACATTGGACTACTTTTTTTCGATTTAAATTGTAAATTTAAATAAATTATAACAATTTGGAATAAAACAGCTGATGCTAGTATGTGTCAAGTTTACAATTTTTAGAATCACAAAATATATTCCCGCTATGTTTGTAACAGAAACTGTAATAAATAAAATTTAAAAAAAAAAAAAAACTTTTCTATCCAAAAACTTGCAGTTTTATAAGTTAAAGTCTGGTGAAGAGCAGGCGTTTTGGAATGTTTAAAAAATTTAAAAGAAAACTGTTTAGTGTTACTGCCAATTAATAAAAAAAAATTCGAATTTAAGACACTTTCTTTTCTATACAAAAACAGTCACCCACAAATAGTTTCTCTGTACTACAAACTTAAAAAAAAATTAATTTAGAAAGTGAAATTTTATTTAATAAAAAAGAAAACCAAAAACAGTCAAACAAGGCATGACACTTCCGCTTGACAAAATACTCGAGCCTACCTAAACGCTTCACCCGCCCTCATAGTGAGCACTCATGGAAATGCTTCAAATGTGTTTTGATGTCATACAAAAAGAATTAAAGAAAAGTAATAAAAAAAAAGCCAACGTTTACCCCCATTCTTGCTTCTTTCTATTACAAAATATTTATCACAAACATAAAATTATTTTTAAAATTTCGTAATATAATATTTTGTAGCTGGAAAAAACAAAGCAGCCAACAACAAAAAAAACATAAATAAATAAAAATAAAAAAGAACCATCATTCTTGTGAAAACTTCAGTCAAGAAAAAATTTATTTTTATTTTTATAAAGCCCATTCATATGGATGGCTTTTCAAGTAACTAAAAGTTTATTCAAGTTACTGAGAAGCTTTTTTTCAATCTTTTGTAAGTTTCAATACAAAGAAAAATTTATTGCTGCTGCCACTTTTGCTGTTGTTTTGTTGCAACTTGTAAAGTGTCATGTTGTGTAAATGATGAATGCATGAGAATTAAAAAAATTTCTTTTCGTTGTATTTTTATACGAAAAATTATAATAAAACAACAACAAAAAAATTTTTTTGTTTAATCTATAAAAAAATATTAGGGCTTTGAAAATCCCAAGATTTTTTAGAACTCAAATGGAGTGGCTAACTAAATAAAAAATTCTTGAGAACAACAGTACTGGGGTACATGGAAATTTAAAAAGAAAAATTTTAAAAATAGTGCAAAGCAACTTCTCAGTATTTGGGCGCAAGATTACAAATCAAGACAGTCTCCCCTTTAAAATGATATGTGTCCCATCCCAGAATCATTATAGGTTCGCCGGGAAGTTGCTAAAATCACTTAGAGCGACAAAATAATCCAAAGTAACTTCCAAACAAACCATAGAAGATTGCGAGATGGGACGTATATCATTTTAAAGGAAAGGTCGTTTAAATTTATAATCTACTGCCTAAATACTTAGAAGTTATTTTGAACTATTTTTCAAATTTTTTTGAAATTTCCATATACCCCAGAGCTGTTGCTTTCAAAGATTTTGGCAGTTTCCTTTTTCCATCATAAAATAAAAACTACGAATTTTTCCGAAAATGTTAAAACATTTCCAGAAAGTGTAGAAGTGTGATTTTAATATTTTCAAGGGCAAAATCGGGAATGGTAACTCGGCAAAGCTTGGAATGGTAAAAATCCTTCGAAACAACAGCACTGGGGTACATGAAAATTTAAAAAAAAATTTACAAATAATCCAAAGTAACTTCTGAGTATTTGGGCGGTAGATTACAAATTTAGACGACGTTGCCTTTAAAAATCTTTGTGAGAAGTCAACGTATTTATGCATATTTGTACCCATGCACTTCTATTTCTCCTAAACATATTTATAAATATGTCGTAAATACTGAAAAAAATATTTACAAATGCTAAAAAACGTAACGGCTTGCGTTAAAACACAGTTAACTCGTTATATTTATCTCACTCACTTAATAAAAAGCACTTTTAAGCCTTTTCAAGTATGCTTGAGCAGCCCTTTAGTAAATACATAAAATTGTGGAATTTGAAGTTTAGAAGATCTTCACGCGCCCACAACTAGCCACTGCCTGGTAAAGACTTTGATCAGGCCTTACTTTTTTGAAAATGAAGCCGAAATTGCAGTTACGGTAAATGGCATTCTTTACAGGAACATGATAACAGAGTTCTTGTGGCCTCAACTGGACGGCATGAATGTGGATGACATGTGGTTTCAGCAAGACTTTATTAAAGCTTGAAATCAAAAAGTGCAGTCTTACTTTGATATTCTTTAATTTTTTTCTTTTAACTCTTTTTTGGGCTATTTTTGTTTTAATTTATTTTTTTCTTTTTGACACTTTATTTATAAACTTTATTAATTGCAAAATAAAACATGGGCGATTATGTTAAGTTTAAAAATAATTTCCTGAATAATTTGAAAAAAAAAATAAAAAATCTCAAACCATTAATAATAATTTCAAATCTACCTCCACGTGCCTGTCAATTATTTTAATTAAAAGAATATCAATTTAAGTTCTAGCTCGCTTTACCTTTAATTTCTTTATTCCAACATCCTGTTGAGCCATCAAGTAGTGTAGGAATAGGAATAGATTAAAAAAAATTAACTGCAAATTTCCTGTTTCGCTTTCATTGAAAAAAAAAAAGATTTTTACTTCAATATCATCATTGCCATCATCATCACGCATCTAAGTGAAATCATCAACAAGCCCATAAAGAATTTTTCTTTTTCTTTTTTTTTTTTTTTGCTAAAGTGCAGAATAAAATTAATTTAAATATTCATGCTGTGCTAAAGCTAGTGCAACAAGTTAATTCTAAAAATGTTGGGTGAATTTTGTTTCTCAAAGACAAGATGCTTACAAAATTTTGCTTCATTAAGAGAATTTTAAAATTAGCAAATTTTTCTATAATTAAATTAAAAAACCATAAATAGTGGAACGTTGTTGGCTAAAAAAAAAAAAGGAACCAGTCACCCGACTAGTTATTAGGGACCGGTCTTTGTCCTAAACAGGGGCTAAAAACCAGATTATTGAAACAGTCTTAATCGATTTAGGTTCTTGTTTTTGTTTCAAGTGAATGGCCTGTTGCACAAAGAAGAAGAAACATTTTCTTTCGCAAGCTACTCGTAAGTGAAAGAAAACTCATTTTGATTTTTTTAATGACTGGATTTTTATACAAAATCCGCTTTCACTATGAAACACACTGTGAAAGCATATGCCCAAATCAGAGCATATTAAAATTAAGTTTGAATGTTAGGGATTGATTTTCTTTTGCTTAAATTTTATTTTGAAATTGTGCAATAGAATGTTAATCCATCGCAACTAGTAAACCAGTTATTCAACTGTTGATTTCTAAATTTTACTTAAGACATGTCACATGACTTGTCGAATTTAAAAACAATAGAAAGTGACTAGTGATAGGTTTCTTGTTTTGCTTTTAAACAGTTTACAAATACGCCAAGCTTCTTGGTTTGCGTGCCCAAAACATTTAGGCCTCTGATTGATAAGTTAGTATCCTACCCATCAAACCAAGATAGATACACCAGCACCATAGTGACTACTGTTGCAATTGGCTTGAAGAAGCACTTCGTTCGGCCTTGTGCTACTTTTTCATAGTCAAGAATACTTTACACAGCAGCCTCTAAAATCATAAGATTTTACTTTAATTTACAGATGAATAGTTTTAGAAAATCTTTGTTTTTCTTAGTAAAATCAATTTAATTTACTTTTTTTTTTTTGTTGTTAAAAATTTCATTACCCATAATTTACTATTTACTATGGCTCCTTTTGCTTGCTGATGACTCAAATTATTTGCCATTGCCTGGACCATTTTAATGTTTGCAAAGTCACAACAAACAACTGTTTGCAACCTTAAAAATTAATACAATCATCTGGGAGGCTACCCAATAGCAAGAAAAATCTATACAATTATGTTGTTACAACATCATCGTTATCCCTATTTATTTGTTGTTTCGCTTTAAGTAGCGTTCATAAATTTATACGAGCACATTAGCTACACTTAAAGAAATTTTATAGAATAAGAAATTGAAATGAAATAAAAAGCCTCTTAAACGGACAACTGCTCATTGTAAAGGATGTCCAAGGATGTCATTTTTAAATAAAATTATTTAGTTTTTGAAAGAGTTGTGATTGTTTTCATGGAATTGTAAAGACGATGTGTTCCGATTCACTCCGCAATGATAAAGGGACAAAAAAAAAACAATTGAATTTTTTTTTTCGAAATAAAAATCATTTGGGATGAAGCGGATTTTGTGAGTATAGAAAGTTGGCGAATTTGAGGCCTACAAGAACCTCATGCAATCCATGAAAAACAAATTCAACTACAACAAGCAATTGTCTTAAAATTTCCATATAAAATTGTCCTTATTAAACAAAAATATTTCTTAAAGGAATCTGGCACATAAAAAATAATTATTTCTATTTAAAATTGTTTCAATTAAGTATGAAATAAAATATCCTTTAAATGGTCTCACGGCTTTGATAACAGACCAATGTGACACACAATCTGTATCACTTCGAGGACTCGTTCGATCTCGAATTTGACATCAAAAATTATTTTTAGCAAAATATAATTTTTTAATTTTATTTTGAATCTCTTTTTAAACAACACAAATCCATGAATTTTGGCTTGTCTGCAGAAAACATCCAGGGTCTAGACTGGAATGGAACTTGCGACCCCCAGATTGCTAGGTTTGTACGCTACCTACTAATCAATGGGAGCACCCCCATAAATGTTTATCGCCATACACTTTTATTGTATTTGAAGTGATGAGAAAACTCACGCATTGATTGCGTGAAATATTGTTAGTTAAAGCAGCCAGTGCCAGCAGCTTAACCCTTTATTTTGAAAATAAATATTCCTTACAACCATGACTGTCGTAATCAGGCTTATTATTTTTCAGTATCAAGTTGAACTAAGTTTTGCAGAAATTTTTTCGCAGAAGATATTTTTCTGTACTTAATTTAATTTTGAGTAGAACTTCAAATTGTTTATATATTTCTAAAAAAAAAAATATTGTGCAAAAAAAATTTTTTTTACGAACAAAAATTTTGTTCGGACAAAAAATTTGTTCGTGCAAAAAATTTTTCTTAGTAATTTTGTAAATTCTGTGCCTAGAAAAATGTGTGAATTTTTTATTTTATTTTATTGTTCCACAACAAACCGGAGAACAACAGTGTTCTCTCTATGATGCGATGCGAAAGCTAAATGGAAAATAAAAATCTGTTAAAAATGTTAATCCCTAAAATATATTTGTGTTTGGAAGCCATTTACACTTCATTTAAAAAGTAAAAGAAAAACTGAGCATTCGATACATTTGAATTTAATTGAAAATCCGCTGGCTATCAAGGGTTAAAATTTGGCCTCTAAACTTTTTTTTTTTAATTCTAGCAAAAAAAACTATTTGCCATAATCATAGCCCTCCAAACATAAACTTTTGCTAAAAGCTTACTTTAGTTCAAAAGAATTAATGGATTTTTTGAAAAGATACCAACTTTAGTGTGGACCTCTGATATTGATGCCAAAAACAAAAGTTAATATTTTTCCGATTAATGATTTAATTTTTTCTGATTTAAATTTTATTCTCTTTGATTTCATTCAAATTTTTTTCAGTTTTTTCCTGCAAGTGCAAGAAATTGCCTGAATGAATTTCATTTGAAACTTCCTCCCCACTTTTATATTAAAAAAAAAAAACACTTTAAAAGAAAATATGTATCACGGTAACCATTAAAAGAAGAAAAAAAAACAACAGCAACGTAAAATCAAAAGCAACAAGATAATTTTTGCTTTAAATGCAACTGCAGATCCTACCGGTTGTAATTACGTGCCTACAAACAACACTAGTTGCCCATACAGACAAATTCTTGTTGGCACCATAACTGGCTGCAACGGAAATGTTTGAACTTAAAAAAAGATTAAAAAAAAAAAAGTTTTGCAAACATTTACGTTTGCCCTTCAAACATCAAGAGTGTGCCTGCGCGTGTGTGTCTGTGTTGTGTTAGTGTTTGTATATTAACATCCTCCAACCTTCAGAATAATTGTAAAAATTATTTACAATTTTAAACTGGTTCAACTAAAATAAGAGGACAATCAAAAGAAAACACCAACTTAATGGAAGTGATCTGTTTGTTGTTTGCTTGCCACCACAATAAAAACATTCACTTCATACTCACTCTTTTTATGCGAGGAGCAGCCACATACAAGATAAAATTAATTTTTTTTTTTTTATAAACTAAATGTGACGGGTGTATGTGTTTTGTTTATGTGATTCGATTTTTAGTTTAAAAAAATTTTTTTGTGGGTTTTCAAGTTTGCCAGGCAGTAGAAAAGAAAAAAACCAGTCAAATCATCCCATTGATCACAGGGTATTGTTGCACAAATAACAACGATCTCACGCGCTGTGGTCCCAATTTTCTGTTTTTGTTTTTTATTTTTCGCTGTAACATTTTTCGTGTTCATTAGTCCTTTGCTTGTTATGACATGTTACGCTTGGATATTGCCTGCGTAACTAAATGATTTTTCTGTTTGATGTGTTGCAAGCTGTCTGTTGATGCCTTATTTTTTTTTACAAACGAGTATGTACGTACGTAGTCGTATCCCTTATTTTTTTTTTATTAATTTAATGTGTGTTTTCTTTTAACTGAATGTCGTTTAAGACCATAAATAATTACCCAGCACATAAAATTTGCTATTTTGTTATTAAAAAGAGGAAATAGTTGGCTGTTATAAATTGTTTTAGACCTTTCATATGACAAGGAAACATAAAAAAGTTCTGGTAAAGGGTGTCCAATAATTTTAAATTTTTTAAATTTCTCTGATTAGCTGAGCTAAGATCTATTTATATACAAGGGATTTTTGTGAAATTTGTTACATATAGTATCAATACTTCAAGGAAGATCGGTATATACTTTTGGATCGGCCACGCCTATGTTTACGCCCACTTTTTAACAATTTTCACTCGCCTCTGTTTTAAAAACTATGTGTGCCTGTACCTAATTTAAGCCTGAAATTATTCTTTGAGATATTTTATTAAGCCACTTTATTAAATAGTGAATGACTGTATTTATTTGGATAAGTTTTTTTTTTTAATTAGAATTCTATTTCTTTAAGGATGGCGACTCTCATGATAAAGAACCACACCGGGCAAAAACATTTTCTGGCTGACACTAGTGAGATCTATGCCTTCAGTGTCGGCTAATATCATACCGTTAGTAGACTGAGCCACTTTTGCTTAGTGCCACTCAATTCTGGGATGTACTTTGCGATATTGTGATAAAGTCTTTGGCCTAAGAACCAGCTTTCTTCCTTATAATAAATAAAAAGATGGCAAAGTAGGCCTTTTTTTATTCTATGAATATACGATAGATATCTCTTTGGACCAAGCAGCTTGCCAGCAATACCCTTATGACCAGGCATAGAACAAAACGTAAGATTTTATAGTCCATTTAGAGACACCAAGCAGTCTTAGCCAAGTACCTTATTCAAGGTAATCTCTTGTATTTCTCTTCGATTCAGTCAGCAGGAAGTCTATAAGAATGAGATACAGTCAGTCACAAAGCCCCTGTTTTGGGGTATTCTCATGGAAATCACAGAACCTTTAGTGGGCTAATCTCTATATTTTCTTTTTAAACTGATGGTTTCTAATGTGAAGTCCAAGAGTTTAACTCGTCTAGAAATTTTACATGAAAAACACTCAACATATTGAGTGTTTTTCATACAAATTTTCTAAATGAGTTGATTGCTCGTCATATAAAAAAAGCACATAAGAACTCATTTACAAGCACCCAAAACAATATAAGATGTTTGTGAACTTCAAGTTTATGTAAAGACTCCAGACAGTCCATGATTTTAACTGATCTAAGCTCAGGTGAGCACAAGGCTAGCGCAGTAGTCTGACTGTGCCAAATCAAGCATATGGTCTTACTCTTTGACTTTCTCTTCAAAACATTATCAAAGGAAAATGAAGATGGTATAATTTTCAACCCAAAGCATCAAGATCGTTGGAAATTTACTTTTAAAATTAAAATATCTGATGTGGGAATCATTTCTCCAGATGTCGCAGCAAATTATCAGGCTTCATCTTTTAAATGCTTGGCAGCTACAATGCACTTTTGTAAGATTTTTCTTACACCGAAATGTGCAGAGGTGGCATAGAAAATATAGCCCTCAATTGAAGAGCACACAAGGTGGTAGACCTTATCAAGAAGAGCCCTAGTTTTCTACCGTTTCATGCTGTTTTAGCATAGGCTAATATTGGTTCTAAACCCTTCTCTCTCTTTAGCCTAAACAAAAATGCATAAAAATATTTTAGTAAATCATTTTTTAAAATTCCTTTATAAACCCTAATTTGTTCATTAGATTCAGGGTGCAATAGAAGCAACGTGTTGTTTCACCATAGTGCAGCTTATTAGCTTTGAAACTTTACAGCAGCATTTGACTCTTCAAAATCTCTGTCTAATAAATCTTGTAAATTTTTTTTAATGTCATTGATCTACATAAAGTCATTTACATTTTTTCATATTAATTTATTATTCAAATTTAAAATTGTCAACGCGGCAAAGACCCATCATGACGGACCATTAATTTGCTTTTTTCTAAAAAAAAAATATATATATATATTCCCCCCGCAAACCTTGAACATGTTTCTTTTGAATTGAAACAGAAAAAAATGATAATTTTTAATTCACTCAAGCAAAGTGCACAAAAAAAAAACTAAAATGAGTTTATGAATTTATAAAATTTATTAATGTCATAATTTATACATCACACAACTTATCCAATTATCTGGCAAAATGCATTATTGGTATGACGCTGTTGTCGATTGTAACTTCAGCAAATGGAAAACCAATACGAAATGCAACAAAAATAAAATAAAAATATTGTATTCAAATCTATAACAAATAAACTCAATTTACATAACGATTCTTAATAATTTTATACACGATCGATCATTTATAGAATTTAAATGAAAAAAAAAAAAAAACAAAAATTTTTTTGTTACACCAACTTGTTGTTAACAGAATGAATAAATAAATATTAACGATACAAGTGAGTATATGAGTGTGTGAGCACATATAACTAGAAATCTAAAGGTGAACAGAAAAAAAACGTATATGAAAAGGAGAGGGCGATCAGTGGAATCATGTTTAAGTTTGCATTTTGAGAAGGTTGTCTAGTGAACAAGTCTAGTATGCAAGTGAACAACAACACTGTGACAAATAATTACAAGCACTTCTAGCTTAAGCGAAAATTAAATTTTTAAAAACTGTTGGTTTTCTATTTTAATTAAAAAAAAAAAAATATTAAAAATTTTATGCCTAAAATTTTCTCCAAGAGCTTTTGAAAAATACTTAAAAATTTCTATTTTTACGATCTTAAGGTACGGCCGGTAGTATGAAAAATGTTTCAAAAATGATTCTAAATTATGAAGCAGAACACTTCCTTAACTTCAAGCAAAAACGGCCCATATTGAAATGTCGCGATGGCTACAACTTCACGAACTTTAATTTTTTTTTTTAATTCCTTTTAAGTCTTGCTTTAAGTTAAAGTTTTTGTAGAATTTCGACTGCATTCATTTTTCAATTAATTTCTCAACAATATTTTATTTACAAATTTACTAAATAATTAATTTAAATGAGCTTTCAAATGTTATTTTGTTTGTTTAAAAAATTTATGAAATTTAATAAAAGTGTGGCAATATTGTTGAGAGAAAAGTCACCGTCAAAATAAAATATATTTTATTTCATGACTGCTTTTAGCAGCGGGTTTTATATGTCAATTTGTATGGAAAGTATGACTCCTTAAGCTCCAGTTCTGTTTCATCATTAAAACTGTTTAAAAAGACCTAAATTTTTTTTTTTTTTTGGAGAAGGATCCTAACTACCAGAACTGGAATGTATTAAATGTACACTAATTTTATTTTTTCTGGAAGTATATGTTTCTATACCAGAGAGTTGCATAAACTAAGCGGTTAATTTTGAAAGTGATATAAGTCCGTTTAAAAAATAAATTTTAGTTAGTGATAATTTTAATCAGCAATAAACATCATCTTAGTAAAATAACCGTTTATTAATTTTTTTTTTAATTGGACTTATACCACTTCCAAACTTAACAGCTCAATTAATACAAAATCAGGTTGCTACAGCTATTTTACACAGTGTAGAGGCAATGGCGGTATTCCAATACTCCACACATTATTTATTTCAAAAACAGACAGATATTACCAACACGAAACAACTCTGATTAGTTTTCTATATACAAACCCTTGCAAATAAAAATAAAAAAACAAATACAACAAGACACTAGACACTAGATAAAATGAAAATGAAAAATTATTACAATAATTGAAAATAATTTTAAGCAAATGTGAATGTGAATTGCCATGTACAGCATACAAAGTTAGAGGACAATCAAACACAACCCATATCCAGTTCAAGATATGAAAAAAAATATTTAAACTGAGCTTAAGAAGAAGCAGAAAAAATAAGAACTGGCTTGATTAAAATAATTTTTATAGCGAAATCTAAATAAATTACAAATAATAAAGAAGCCGATAAAGCTGAAACACCAACACTAACACTCACACACACACATTCACGAGCAAAAGATTTCTGGCAGAAGGGAAATTAACAGAATAAAAATCTGTATAATCAACTTTAAGAAATAAATAAATAACCAACATTTTATATAAAGAAAAACGACACAACATTGTCATAGCAGAGAGGATCAAGCAAATATTTAAGTATGTGTCAGGCTTATAATTTTTTTTTTTTTTTTTTGTGTTTGGTTAAGGATAAAAATATATTTTGAGAAAGAAGTTTTCTTTTGGTGGATTTTAAGTAAAATATGGGCTGCATGATTTTGACAAAAAAAAAACCACAAACACAGTGGTTGCAACTGTGGCAAAAATCCATGTGAAAATTATACGTTTTTGTCTTGTTTTTCAAAGGGAATTTAAATAGAGCGAATTAAATTCAAAGTTCGATTTTTGTTTTGCAGCCGGAATAAAATGAAAAAAAAAATATTTTAAAAACAGACCAGGAAAACAAATGAAACTTTTGCTTTTGTTTTATTTTCAAAGGGCAAAACCAAATTAATTAAAAAAAAAAATAAAATACTAAAATTTTTTGCCCCCATTACTTTTGTATTTGTTTTGCTCATGAGCACAACAGAAATAGAAACAAGTTAAATTCGATAGTGCCCAGTTACAAAAGCACAAGTATGTCTAAGCATTTCAAATTTCAAAAAAAATTTAAAAATAGTCCAAAGTAATTTCTGAGTATTTGGGCGGTAGATTACAAAATTAGACAACCTCCCCTTTAAAATGATATGTGTTTTAACCGACAATCTTTATAGGTTCGTTTGGAAAATGCTAAAATCACTTAGAGCAACAGCACTGGGGTGTATGAAAATTTCAAAAAAAAAATACAAAATAATTCAAAGTAACTTCCGAACGAACCATAAAAGATTGCGAGATAGGACGTATATCATTTTAAAGGGAAGGTTGTCTAGATTTGTAATCTTTTGCCCAAATACTCAGAAGTTCCTTTGGACTATTTAAAAATTTTTTTTTTAAATTTTCATATACCCAAGAGTGGTGCTTTGAGGGATTTTTACCATTTCCCAGCTTACCGAGGTACCATTCCTGATTTTGTGAATGAAAGTTACCAAATTCAAAAATTAATTTAATCTGTAGGCTCTAAATTTTCTGGAAGTGTTTTAATATTTTCTGAAACTTCTTAGTTTTTATTTTATGATGAAAAACGAAAACTGCCAAAATCCTAGAGAACAACAGTATTGGGGTATATGGAAATTTAAAAAATTTTTTAAAAATATTCCAAAGGAACTTCTGAGTATTTTAGCGGTGGATTACAAATCTAGATGACCTCCCCTTTAAAATGATATGTCTTCCATCCTGGTGTATGGAAATTGAAAAAATTTTTTTTAAATATTCCAAAGGAACTTCTGAGTATTTTGGCAGTAGATAGGCCATTTTTGTTCTAAAAAATTGTACAAATACAATTGGGAGAAACTGTATTCCCAAAATAATAGCCCTATCCGTTGTGGTTGTTCTCCTTTAGGTCTCATTCTTTCAGATAGAGGGTTTGGCCAGAATAGCTTCATCTCTCTATAATGCCCTTTAAATGTAGTACATATGTGAAGAATATGTATGGAAAACTTTTTTATTGCATGCGATATTTTTACAAAAAAAAAAAGTATTTAACTAGACGTATTTATCTTCACACACATCAAATACTGAGGCATTTATTAAATCAACTAATATTAGAAAAAGGAAAAGCAAACAAGTCCCAGTACAAGCACAAGTATTAAAATAAATGTTGTAATCAATTTTTCACACTATCTTTATGAGTAGTCAGTAAGTTGTACTTCTTTAAAAGATCAAATGAAGCAAAAGTGTTGTGTTGCTGTGTTGTTGTGTTGTTGTGCTTGCTCCCCATTGTAACCATAATAAAAATACTCGTAAATGTAAGTAAAGAGTGTACGAATTTAGTGATAGCCACTTAACCCAACAAGTGTTTGTGTATGTGGCCTGAAAATACTCTGGGGTGCAATGCATTTGCCATCACATAATAATAAGCGTATCAACCAAAAAGGCAAACCGACCCCACCGACAGACAGTCATTCAAATAAATACGCAGTTTACGAGCAAAAGCCAACTTTACTATCACAGAAACGTGTCATGGAATTGTTTTATTTATTTTTATTTATCTTTCTTTTTCTATTTCACAATTTCATTTTCATTTTTTAAGCAAAACAAAAAAAAAACTGCTAAGCAAATGGTAAGATGCAAGTATAAGTTGGAAGGCTTATCGCAGCTTATAACATCCTATAGGCGACCAAATGACCCATAACAAATATACGAGTTGTACGAGTAGATGTTTTTATGGAGAATGAATACAAGCACTTGGATAACAAACTTTTCAACCATGTATCTGCTGATATCTGTTGGCTTAAATCACGATTAATAACTTTTCTGGTAAATAAAAGTGTAAATGGAAATTAAATTTATTTATTATTATTGGCAATTTTCTTAATATGATTGCTGTGATTTTTATTTGTTTTTCTTTTCTTTCATAGCTTTTACTTGTTAGTTCATGGCAGAAGAATTTAGGGTAACGACTTCCCTACAACAAAAATATCTTTCGTTTGTGTCCTATACAACTGCTACAAAAGGAGAAAAATTTAATGTTTTTTGCACTTTCTATATTTTTTGAGTATAAAAACTGTCAAATTTTTGACAGTTACTAAAGACAACAGAAGACGAGCAACACCTGTGTGGATGTGGCTACCTTGTCTTCTTCTAATATTTATGTATTAGAAAGATAAATTCTTTGTTGATTTTAGAGAGCTATGAGCAACTAGACAACAAGGGCAAGGAATATGTCCACAAAACATGCGCTTAAAAATACAAAATATGCTCTAATGTCCTTATGAAATATAAAAAAAAAATCATTATTTTTCTAATTTATTAAAAGCTTAAATTCAGTTAAGTACTTTTAGATCGAGTAAACAATTAACACGTTAAACTCTGAATATATGTTTGCCACACTGTACAAATTTATGTTGACTGGCAATTATGACCTTTACAATTTCACCAATTAATTATTCCATAAAACAAACAAAGTGCTTCTATAAATTTTATAAAAGCTTATTTCAATATAAATTTTCTAGACGGTTTGATCGATTTCATCATTAAAGCAGCCACAAAATTAATAAAAAAGGCAAAATACTAAGTTTTGCTGGTAGGCTGTTTTGATGAATTTAAGAATTAAAATTTTTTTATTACAGGTTAGCAGTAGGTGAACACTTTTAAATATTAAAAGCATAAAAATCAATACAAATTATAAACAAGAAATATGTTTTTATAACAAAATATGCTTTTATAACAAAATATGCTTTTATAACAAAAATATGCAAAAATATGCAATAACAAATTGATGCCATTTTTCAATAAATTCTCGAATTCGGCAAAGTACTTGCTCAGATTTGATTTTAAGTTACTGAGTAAGAACATAAATTTGCATAAAAATCCTTGGCCAAACTAATTTTTTGTTTTAAAACGTTGAAGTTTTGCTCTTTAAAAAAAAAATATTTTTAAATTGGTTTTATTCTGTGCCAGCAATCAATAGCTTCTTTCGTACATTTGACAACACAGACAACAAATTTTCGTATTTAATTTTTGTTGTCAAAGGAAGTGCGCCAAAGAAGCTATCGTTTGCTTGTACAGAAATGGGAACGAAATTTTGTTTTTTTTTTTATTAATTGATTTCACAAAATATTTATTCTAATTTAACGCTTAATAATTTCTCAATTTGAATTAAATTTTTTTTAATTCTTTGCTTTTGATTAATTTTTTTTTAAAGAAACGTATGCTTGTATTTAAAGAAAATTAAAGTAGACTTCAAATCGATATTGTGACAAGTTTGTGTGAAAAATTTGTCATAATTTGTACTTGAAGTCGTTATTAGTGTCTTTGAATACCAGCCTTAAACCGTAACAGTTGCTTATGCGCATTTAATTTTTTTTTAATAATTTTTCAATTTGAATTAAATTTTTTTTAATTCCTTATTTTTAATTAATTTTTTTTTTAGAAACTTAAGCCATAACAGTTGCTTAAGCGCATTTAATTTGTTTTTGTGCAAAACTCCCAATTTTTCTTTAATTTATTGTTGTTTCTAGAGCAAACATTGTCAGAATATTTAACTACAATTCTTGTTAGAAATAATAAATTAATGAAAAAAGAGCAGTTACAAAAAAAAAAAAAAAAAACTAAACACACACTTAATAACCCACTTTCTAATTGGCAATAATAATTAGACACTCACCCACCCCCTACACTAAGCGACACAGTGCTAAAAGAAAGGAAAAAAATAAAACAAAAAAATTTGACACATTTTGCCGGTGATTGTTTTGGAATTTTTAATGATTTCAAATAAAAAGCTTAATAAAAACGTGAGTACGTTTCATAATTAACTAAAAAACAAACACACTTATGCAAATAAAAGAATAAAAATATAAAAAAAAAGAAGTAGAATTAAAAAAGTTTTTATTTTTAAAATATGAAAACAAACTTTAACTAAAATTAAAACAAAAATGTGGCCATTCTAGTTCGATCGAGAAAAGAAATCAATTGGATTTTAAGGGAAAACTTAAAGATGTTCCCCCTTTAAAGAGTCAATTCGAGACTTTAAAACGAGGCATACAAACGACAACTGTTTGTTTATTGTGAATTATTGTTTACACAAATGCTGCCTGCAACTTGGGAGTCTGTCTATTCGTTTTCAACAGAATGTTCAACAGCGTTTTAACAGTTTTTAATGGAATATTTTTTAAACAGTGGAAAAACTCAAGTGTGTTTACTTCGTATACAATTATCGATTGCAGTGATTTGAAACCAAAAACAAAATCTAAATTATAAATAAATAATCTTCTTCACACATTTGATTGAATACAAACAATCTATCCTAGAAGAGCCGAGTGTGAGGAGGTGTTTGTTATTTGCTTGATTGCCACAATAGTTTGTTTCTTAAGCTTTTTTTGTTCTTATTTGTTGTGTTATTCTTTTGATTTTTTTTTTCAAAAGTATTATTTTTTCTTTGTTTAAGTTTTCAGCTTGTAAACATTTCGAAACACAAGATGAAATATAAATAAATAATCTTTCAGTTTTTGTTCTGCTTGATGGCTACAATACGTTCTTACGAATACTAAAGATGTTTTCTGTATAGAGTTTTTTGCCAGTTTATTATTATTATTTTTTTAACAAAATACATATAAAAAAAATAATAATAAAAAAATATTTAGCTTCTTATTATTTGAAGTTGCTTGTGGCTGGTTCGTTTGTTATCTCATAAACACCACAAGTTCAATAAAATGGGTTGCTGTAAAAGCAAAATATAAAAATACTAAAGAGTCGGCAGGGTAGAGGGACTTTTAAAAACTACACTAAATCACAAATATCACAAGTCAAAACGATTTCATAAAAAAAATTTCCATATTTTGCTAAATGTACCAACGCAGCTATCGGTTGCATTGAACTGCAGCAGCCAGCAATTTTTTTTTAATTTTCTTCTTGATTTTACAAGCACTAGAATTATACTGGAGAGGGTAGGGGTAGAAGGTAACGCAATAGACATAAGGGTCTATCGCAAGAGTATAATTTTTGCAAATTATGACAAATAGAAATTCAACTTTGATGATTGTGCAGTAGACACTAAAAAGCTGCACAAGCATACTTGCAATTGTGTAAAAGCACTTTTTATTATAAAATATTACAGTTGTTTGTAGTGATGTGTGGCTTTAGTAAACCCATACAAAATTTACTTCATGTCAACATACATTACGAGCAAAACATCCATTTAAAGCCAACTGCCAGTTAACATAAATAAAGAGGTTCTGTTCAGCCTACTATCAGGATTGTGACTCAAACCTCTTTGCCTTGGCAGACTACAGCGGTTTTCTAGGGATCAAAAATAGATTTTATAGACATTAAAAACAAATTCACAAGGTACACAATACCCATCACAAGCAAGACATTCAATTAAACCCAACTGCCAGTTGACAAAAACACTCAGCTTACCATCAGAATTGTGACTCACCCAAAACTCCTGCCATTAGGAGACTATAGGGATTTTATAGAGATTGACAAAACAAAATCATAAGGTAGTAATAGGATTCTAACAAGTCCATCTACACAATATTCTTCACGAGCAAGACATTCAATTAGACTTCTAACAAGTCCATCTACACAATACCCACAGACATTGTGTTTCCTTTTTTTTTAAGATTTCAAAATGTTGCATATTGAAATCAAAAATGATTTGAAAATCTTCACATGTGGTGAAGGTTATAATAAGAACCACAACATTTTCTTTCAACACAAGAAAATCAAAGCAATAACAACAACAACAACAAGTTTAAGCAAGTGATCCACAACATTGTTGTTACCAACACCATCACCAACAGCATTAGCATTAACATCACTGACTGACTACCTAAAGAGATGTAGTATTTACGTTAGAGAGAGAGAGAGAGAGAGAGAGTATTATGAATGAGCAAATCGCTTAGAAATTTTGTACCTTTAAAATATTTTAAAAAAATTTATGCCCCTATTATGGTTCACAACTCAACTCAGTTAAGTTTTAATTGAAACAACTCCTAAATATTGATGAGTTGTCATTATTGTATGTTATTGTCAGCTGTACGAGCACAGAGTTGTAATCAGTAATAACACAAACAGGTTGTAATATCAAAACTACAACTGAAACACAGTTGAGTTCTGAACCACATTAGGGGCATTCATGTTTCCTATACAAATTTTTTAGACGATTTGATTATTATTCTTCGACATCAAATTTTTTTTATATTTAAGAAAATTATATAGACTAACCCCCAAATTCATAAAAATATTATGTGCTTAATAAGGGGTTATTTGACAAATACTGCATAGAAGTCTGTCAAATAAGCCCTTAATAAGCACATAATATTTTTTATGAATTTGGGGGTAATTGTAAATAATATCAGAAGTTATAATTGGATTTAAGTGAAATATGGCTCATGTTGCTTGTCTCATATGCAAGGTGTCAACATTTCAGAAAAAGTTTAAGCTTTTCTTCCTTTTAGATTTTTAAAGAATTTTTTAAGAAAATTTTTTTTTTCTTTAAAAAAAATCGTTATTCGCGATCCTTACGTGTTTTTGTAAATTTAATCAAAGAGCTAGTAGCAAAATTATTGCAAATTATGTGGCATAACCTAACGAGATCTACAAGTACTGGGTGATTTTTTTAGAACTTTGGGATTTGATTTTTTTTATTTTTTATTTAGGACCAGCATTTAGGGGATGGCCCCTACTCATGCAATGCATTGTGATGTAACTAGGAAAATAGGTTATGGGAAGGAGGATAGAGGGAGTAGTGTTTATGAACATTCGATTTGAATTTTCCCAAATTATAAGATTCAGGAAAGACGTCAGCTGGAAGTTTATTCCACATACGAACTGTACGGCTAAAAAAAAAGAACTCTGTCTGTAATGCCAATCGATTTTATGTAAATAATGACCGAGGCTGCGCCTTAAATGGTTCATACACTGGGTACAATTTTGGCATACATTCTTTAACATATCGGCCGGTATGTCACGAATAAATTCTTCCAGTGCGCCATACAAAAAATAGTCTAAAATCGTTAAATAAATAAACTGTTTACCGAAATCGCTTCTCAATTAGGCCAATGTTGAGATATAATTTGTACCCGTTTTCGCTACTTAGGACAACTTTACCTACCAGCATCGGACATGGCGGACAAATCACTCAAAGAAGTTTCTGAATTCTTAGGATTAGAGTGAGGAGCGGGAACAAGTCACCTAGCCACTGCGACCTATTGTGACACTACTCTCAAGTTAAAAATCATTCCAGAGTCTAGTATTCAAATAGAATTCAGTGGCTGGAAAGAGAATCGCAAAAATAATGGCTGGAAGCAGCAGGTATCAGGATGGGGGAAACATTCATGCCATTCGCCAATGTAACGGGATTCCTAATTGGACATTGCAGAGTATTGAAACATTTGAAGAATATGAGGATCAGTCAAAATGACCTCTGACGGCCACCAAGTAAAAGTTTTCGTTTTAAACCACCTCCTCGCAAATACTGTGTAATAATGAAGTGACCTAGAAACACCCTGTTTGTTTTAACCTCTTCCAGAATATCTCAGCTAGGCCATGCTTAAAAATTGCACTGAGAAATTTCTTATTTTAACAGTTTTTATATTCGTTCAATTCCCTTGATTACGAGTGTCATTGTTATGATGAAACCCATTATATGTGACAACGACTACGAGAACGGCACTCATTGTAAGGCAGATTCTTATGATCACCCGCTTAAAAGCAAACTTCCTTAATAATTATGCTGCCCATCTCTAATAGCATAAAATGTATTTATAACGAGTTTGTAAGCATTGATATTAAAAGAAGAAATAATGAAAATCATTAAAAACAACTAGTTGTACACGCTCGTTATTGAACCCGCTTTATAGTGTGAATTTTTAATGGAGTAAAAATGTGCCAAAGACTCTATGAGCATCAATAACAAATTAATTGTGTGTAAAAACGAGTGAAACTTGGGGGAGGGTGGAGGGCGATGGGGGGAAGAGGGAGTGCATTAGATGTTCTTTTTTTCAACAAGCAAGCAAACAAGCTGCACCACTTACTCACTTGAGTCTAATTGCAGTAAAGCAATGAAAAAGTTTATACGAGTACTTGCATATGCATGAGTAACTGTCGGGTATGAACTTGTATGTAAATGCAAGTAACCCAATTGATCAATGATTTCTTTTCTATTGATTGAATATTTTTTTTTTTTTTTTTATTAATTACTTGGTTACTTATATTTAAGCGGGAATCAAATCAGTATTTATTAATAGATTTTAATGATTTATGCTTTAATTATTTTTTATTATATACGGTTTTAAGACTACATAACAAAACCTATAGGTTTTGGTTACTTTCTATTTTTGGTGAATTTTTAAAAATCAAAAATTTTCTAATTTTGAAAAAAAAAATTTCTTTTTTTAAAACTTTTTTTTTAATAACTAGAAAAATAATAGTTTCAATAAAAATGATATAAAAACAAATTAAAGCTAATATATTTGAAAATTATTTGAAATATTTCGTAACGAAATTCAAAATAATGATAAAAAGTGTGAAGCAGCCTTTTCAAAAACCTCATATTTTATATAAAAAAAATTCAAGAATTAAAAATTTTAATAATTTTTGTAGTTAGTTAAGATCATGATGTTGTTCTTCAATTTTGGTTAATTGGGCATTTGCAAGTGTTTGCGTATATTTCATGAGTGCAAATGTTGGTTGTCGATCTTAATGATTTTGTCTAGTGTAAAAGAAAAAGGAGACTTGTTACATTTTTGTTAATGAATTACTTTGCATGTGGCTGAAGCTAAAGCTGTAGCTGCATCTACAGCTGGGCTATATAAATTAATATGCATTTTAAAATACATACACCACAACTGCACTGCATACAGGCATAAGGCTCTAATGGTTTTGAATGAAAACTCTGAATGGAAGATCCATCAATCATTGTTTAGCTTGTTTATTCAAAAATGAAAACAAAAATTATTTATTTATTTTTCATTATTTCAAGATGTCTACATACGCATGTACTGTAAGTTGTTTTACATACAAACGCATTGTATGTGCCCGTACCGCGTGTAAAGTAAGAAAACGTATGTTTTATCTTACGAGTAATTTCTTTCAGATTGATTGTTACAAAACAACGAATTTGTTTAGGTTGTGGTATTTTATAGCCCGGAAAATCCACTGCACATAAACACACACTCCGACATACACACACACAGATGCCTAAAGACGAGCTCATGCTTGCGCTTTTAATAAAAAGAAAAATTTTGTGCGTATCAATGAATGCTTTTACAATTATTTTTTGTTTTGTTTTGTTTTCATTAAAAAAGTGAAATTTTTAGTTGTTTAATATACATTTTATTATTTAGTATATTTTGCAGACATATGGGGGGGCACTTAATAACGAAAGGAAAATTTTTACAGAAAAAATTTGAAATTGTAGAAAAAAGATTTTTAAAAACATCAAGCCTCTTACACATTCTAGGGTAATCACTTACTTTAAAGTTTTTATACTTCCTGAGTTCATATTTCCGTGGTGCAAAGAATTAATTTAAAGTAAATAACTTGTGATAAAAAACAAAACTCTGGAAATACTGTTAAAATATTAGAAGTAAGTATAGCGATAGGTTTTTTTTTTTTTTTTTTTTTTTAACAAAACAAATCCGCGAAGCTTCTTGGCTTGTCTGCAAAAAACACCAAAGGTCTAGGCAGAGATCGAACCTGCGATCCCCAGATTGATAGGTTAGTACGCTACCTAAATACTAGTCTATGGGGGCACCCTGTATTTCATTTTATTTCACCATTTTTCTTAATAATTAAAACGCCTTGTTTTTTCAAGGTTAAAATGAAACCTTAACAATTTCTGTGGCAAAACCGCGTATGGTTATTAACTCATTTTAGAGCTCTATAACTTTGGAAGCATTTAAAGTTTTTCTTATAAAATTATTTCAATTTTAGCAAACGGTATTGTTTTCATTGTTATCACGTTAATTGTAGAATATATCGTGTCACCAGCCTTCAACAAAAATAGTAAAGTTTTTTACAAAAAGTCTAAAATTGACTTGCTGTTGCTCTAAGCGATTTTAGCAACTTCTCCATGAACCTATAAAGATTGTAGGATGGGACACATATCATTTTAAAGGGCAGGTCATCTAAATTTGTAATCTACAGATCTAATACTCAGAAATTACTTTGGAATATTAAAAAAAAAATTTTTGGAAATTCCCTAATACCCCAGTACTATCGCTTAGAGTGATTTTTATCATTCCCCACTTTGCCGAGGTACCATTCCCGATTTTGCCCATGAAAATTTCCAAAATCAAAAATTAATTTAATCTATAGGCTCTAAATTTCCTGGAATTTCTGAAAACTTCGTAGTTTTTTTTATGATGCAAAACGGAAACTGCCAAAATCCTTAAGAACAACAGTACTGAAGTATATGGAAATTTCGAAAAAAAAATATTTAAAAAATAGTCAAAAGTAACTTCTGAGTATTTGGGCGGCAGATTATAAATTTAACAGGCTCCTCTTTAAAGTGATATGTGCCCCATCGCGTAATCTTCTTGAGAAGTCAGCGTATTTATGCATATTTTTACCCACACGCAAAGAAAAAATATGGTTGAGGCAACCATATTCTGGTGGAAACATAGTATGGTTAGATTTATGATTGCTTCTAAACCAAAGATTTAAAAATAGCTTTCAACTGCAGAAATTTTTTTTTAATTTTTTTTTTTAATTTTTTTTTTAATTTTTTTTTAATACATACATATTTTATATAAACATTTTTTAAAAATAATTTTAATATGAATTTAAAAAAATTTTAATTTTAATTTTTTGTATAAATAAAGTTTCTTTTTATTCCATTGATTTTTCTTTTCTATTATTTTGTATTTATTTATTATTTATTTTTTTAATTTTAGTTGACTCTATAAGGGCTCGGACTTGTGAACACTTAGTTAAGAAGCATTAACTCGCCACCCAACCACTTCAGCCACAACACTCAGTTGAGTTTGAACGATTAAGTTTTTGTTTTATATTCACTTTATTTATATGGTTGCGAAAGAGACAAAAAAGAAAACAATTTACATTCAACCATATTTTTATTATTATTATGTTTGCTATGAACATATTTATGGTTTCAGTTAAAAATTTTATGGTTGATCTAACACACTAAACATAAAATGGTTAAAAATAACTAGAAATATGTTTCTCCTAAGCATATTTATAAATACGAGTATGTCCTAAATACTGAAAAAATATTTACAAATACTAAAAAACGTAACGGGTTACGTTAAAACATATTTATCTTCACTCCCTTTCACTGAGCTGGTCTTCTGCTTTTTGTAAATTTAAATTCAAAAAGACTATAAAAAATTAATGCTGAGAACGTATCTCAGTAATACAGTACGTAAACGTAGTCATATTCTTAGAAAAAATTTAAATGTAAGTAAGAAATATATTTATTTCTTCACAATTAAAATATCTGACAGACCCACAGTGCAGCTTTTCATAACAATCTGTTTGTTTTGTTTTTTTTTTTTTTTTTTTTTTTTTTCATCAAAGTATAATAAACTGAATTCTTAATGAATGAAAACGAGATGAAAACTTAAAACAAAAAAAAAAAAAAAAATACAAAAATAAAAACTGGTCGATCAGTCTATAATTGAAATGACCACCCATTCGTTAAACAGGTAAAACAGAAAAAAACAAAACAAAAATATTAACTTTAATAACAACTTATGGAAAAGAAGACGAAAGGAGTAACAAACCTACACTAGTTATGAAAAGATAAAAAAAAATAAAAACGAAAAATATATGAAATGTAAAAATATTAAATATAAAACGAAGACGATGCAAAATCAACAACAAGTTTACAATAATTGCATATTAAATATACACCAGATAGATAGACAGAGAGACGGATGGATAAGCATACAAATTATACTCGTACATACATACATACTGCATACATATGAGCGAGTATTTATATCTGATAACTTTTATGACTGTGTGTAAATACAAGTTTTATTTTTTTTCTTTTTCCTTTTTTTCAACTAGAGTAGAGCAAATTCATAAAAAGTATCGAATGGTATCATGACTTTAATAGTTTTATTAACTAGAATATGAAGTGTATTCGTATAAAGGAAATCAAAAATATAAATAAAAAAAAATAACTAAACTTAGATGACCATAAAGATGTTAAAATTTGTTGAGTTAAATCTTAAGCAGATAATTGAGTTAGTGAGTCAATGAGTGAGTGTATATGACAGGTAAAGTGTTTTGGAGAATAGCACAGAAAATATCTCGTTTCTATAACTCTCGCATCGAGAAAATTTTCACAAGAAACAATAGAATTAAATAAAAAAAACAATGAGAATTGAAACCAAATGTCAAATGTTTCTCTAATTTTTCTCTGTGAGAACCAACTGTCAGTTTAGTTATTTTGACATAATTTATTTTGGAAAAATGTGAGTACAAGCATGGCAGAATTATCAAGGTACTGAGAGTAGAACAGCGTACATCTCCTGCTTTTATTAGTAAACGTCAAAATTTATTTGCGAGGCGATGTTTTATACCCATTCATACACATAAAGTCTAAGTGTATGAGTGCATTCCATTGACTTTTTTCCCTTTTAGTAGTATATGTGTTTGACACATAGAAGAAAAGAGACGCCTGTTGTTTTTGCATTTTAATGTTTATTGAAGATTTGTCGCTATTTTGTATAATTCTGCCATGAGTACAAGTGTTGCTGTAACTGTAATATCTCACATTTTAAATTATTGACAAAATAAAAATTAATAAATTTAAATCGTTTAAATTAATAAATTATAAAAACTAAATATGTTTGAATAAATATTGAAATTTTCTGTGTTTTCTTTTTTAATAAATTTTCTTTTGTGTTTGTGGATCAAAGCAAAATTATAAAAGTGAAGGCACCACACCATTTTGAAACAATTTTACTCACATTTAGTAATAACAAATTTCCATACAAAAATTCCTCTTGAATCATTGGAAAATTTCACTTTTTACTCACACGGCGGAATTTTTTTTCACATTTTTCGATGTGAGAAATGAGCCACTGTAAACAATAATTTTTTTAATCACTTGTGACTGATTAATTAAGTGAGTGAGTGAGTGTTCTTGCAGTCAATTGGTTTACTTCCACTACGGAAAGATCTACTTATGATTATTGCTTTTAGTAAACAATAATTTTTTGTAACTACTTATAGGTGACTGAATAAGTGAGTCAAAGTGATTGAGCGAGTGAGTGTATACCAGATAAGAAAATTTTTTTGAAAAACTGTATACAAAACCCTATTTATAAGTAGTACATTGCACAACGGATCTTAAAGGTCACGGCGTGATTGTAGACCATGATGATAGCACGAGAGGGACTGCATAAGTAAATGAGTGAGTGAGTTTATACAGCAAGTAAAATCATAGTGCTGCCTGTTAGCATTGCATTAAATAAACGATTATTTTTCTGCAATCAGTTCTAAGTGGCTAAATAAGTGAGTGAGTGAGTAAGTGATTAAGAGCGTGGACTCAAAAAATATTTACAGCATTTAAAAAAGTTTAATAGAAAACACTACTAACCATTATTGCTTTAAGTAAACCATAATTTTTTGTAATCATTTATGAGTGACTGAATAAGTGACTGAGTGAACTAGTAAGTAAGTGAGTGTAGATACAATTTTTTTAAAAAACCGGTTTGGAAAACACTACTAATCATCAGTTCCATCAGTTAAAACTAATTTTTAAACTCTTGTAAGTGACTAAATAAATGAATGAGTGAGTGATTAGGTGACTGGACTCAAAAAATATTTACAGCATTTAAAAAAGTTTAATCATTATTGCTTTAAGTAAACCATAATGTTTTGTAATCATTTATGAGTGACTGAATAAGTGACTGAGTGACTAAGTAAGTGAGTGAAAGAAAGAGTAAGTGAGTGTAGGTAAAAAAAACACTTCCAATCAGCAGTGCCTTCAGTAAAAAATAATTTTTATACTTTTGAAAGTGACTAAATAAGTGAGGCAGTGAATGAATAAGTGAGTGTATTTAAAAAGTATTTTGAAAAAGTGCACATAAGACATTTTTTATCAACCCTGCTTTCAGTAAACAATTTAATTGTTAATCACATCTGAGCGACTGCAAATAATTGAGTGAATGTGTTTATTCAGTTTTTAATTCTATTAAAAATACAAAAAAATAGCGAACTAGTTTTTTTTCTCTTAATTTTATCTTTTATATAAAATTTACTATTTTTTTTTTTATTTATTAACTTCCATTGTGGTTGTTTTTTCTTTACTTTTATGGTAATAAAAATAACAAGTTCTACTTGTTTTTTTTTTCTGTTGGCAAAAATTAAAACAAAAAAAAAAAGTGGATGCAAAAAAACGAACGTTGTAATAAAATAAAATAATTGTAATACAATGTTTTAGACATACGTTCTGTAAAAAAAACAAAATTATACAAGAACAAAAAAAAAGTTATAATTTTTTGCCTACTAAATATCCCACCATAACAGCAACAACAGTAAGCAATAAGCAATAATTATATGTAAATACACTTGTGCTGGTAATTGCATGTATTTACTTACTTTCCTTGTACTTGTATAATAAGTACTCATATTTGAATTTGAATTATTATTATTCTTACCCTTTTCACAAATTAATAGAATTTTTAATTTATTTTTATTTATTTTCTACAATCTTTTTAATTATTTACCTAAAATGAATTAAATTTTTATTAACTCAAAGCACTTCACAGGAATATTAATAAATTGATTAAAATACTAGTTGTAACAACAAACTGCGACGCATATTGAAAAAAAAACAAACAAATCAAATATTTTTTTTTTCTACTAGACCAAAATCATTTGAAAAATTGAATTAACAAGGAAGTAGAATACAAATTATGTAATCCAAAACACTTTTAATTTAATTTAAAAAAATTAAATGTTTTTTTCACAGCTTTCTCAACAGAATATAAATGAAACGCCTTCAGTACTTGAAGGAAATATTCTATTTTATTATAATAACTAATAAAAAAAAGTTGTTGTTGAAGCTTGCACACGCTTAGATAAAATGATACAGGTCCCAACTCCATAATTCGTTACACAAACTATTTGGTATGTAATGTCACACTCAGTGTGACATTAATATACATTATTTTAACTATCTTTCTAACTACAGGGTGACCCAAATAAGGCCAGCTGATGTGAAACACAAATAACTTTTTTTATTTTTTAACATAATTTATTTTTTCTTGGAAATTTAAAATGAATATGTACAGTCCACAACAACGCATTAAAATTATCGATTTTTATTATTCTTCTCAACGATCAATTGTTCTGAAGCAAGGAAATTATCGCCGTTTTTTTTAACGTAAGATCAGCGCCCAAATCTTCCATGATTACAAGTTTAGTTCACCGTTTTGAGGAACTGGGTTCAGTTGCCGACCGTCCAGGTAGAGGTGTTCATCGAAATATTCGTACTGAAGACAATGTGGAAGCTGTGCACCAGAGTGTTGCAAATGATCCATCTGTCTCAACTCCCAATTGGGTATAGCCAGAACAACATTACAGAGAATTTTAAAGCTGGATCTTAAGATGTATCCATACAAAGTTCAAATTGTGCAACAGCTTCTATTGCAAGGCCCCCAACAACGACTACAATACGCTCACTAGGTCTCATTTGGGCCACCCGTTAGTAACTATCATACTATGAAACTTCTAGTACATTTAAAATACATTTAGGCCTATTTTTTGGAATATTAAAAAATTAAAAAAAAATATTTGAAGTGTTTGAAAAACTTATTTGAATTTTTATATGCGGTTTTGGAGTTAAATTTAATTTTTTTTTTTTTTTTCAAAAAAAAAATCCGAAATTCTGCAACAAAATTTCCTTTAAGTCGTACCTTAAACGTTTTTTAATTTTCTCATTAGTTTCAAAGATATGATAGAAGTTACGACCAAAAAAAAAGAAAAGAAAGTTTTTATGGAAATTTAAATTTTCACAAAATTATTTTAAAAAAAGCCCACTGTGTCTTCTATAAATTTATAGCCTCATAAGTTTAAAACAGAGCTAGCCATATTTTATTGAAATCGATGTAAAAATTTTGATTTTATGGCCAATTAGTTGATGCTACTTCTTTGTGTAGGCAGTCTACAGCACCATCACACTTGCCGAAAAAGGCTAGCTTTCTAAACGTCTGTTACTTTGCAGTGCAACAACGTCATATTATCCTAAATGCAACTGTACAAACTTTGACAGTGTGTCATGCCTAAAGTTATATTTTGAACAACAAAATTGCAAATAAACGCAGCTACAGCATCATTTAAAAGGGCAATGCATTTGATTTTCAAAGCTGTAAAGTTATTACGAGTACTGCTTTAGTAAACACTGCTCTGAGGAAAGCAGCCAAACACTAACGAACGCATATTGCAACATTTTTTCCCCACAGGTTAGTGTTTAGTAGATAAGATTAATAGTGCATAAAATCAAAAGTTGCGACTCAATTTCAATAAAATTTGGATTGAATAAAAAACGGTCGAATTCTGCTTTCTTATTTTATTTTAAATAGGTTTTTTAAATTTAAAAGTTTTTTAATTTCATATAAAAAAAATATATTTTTTTCGTCACAACTTTAACAATATTTTCAAAATTAGCTAAAAAATATAAAAACAATGTAAAGGCAGCTGAAAGGATATTTTGTTGTAAAATTTCGAATTTTCTTTTTTAAAAAAGAGATCAAGCATTTTCAAGTCATGCTCATATATACCGACTCAAATCCTTTATTAAGAAGATAATACTTTAGCTCGCACACACCAGAGCCAATAAAAAAAAAAAACAAAATAAAGATTTGAAATCAGACATACAAAATACAGTGGAAAACGATTTTTATTTATTTATTTTCTTATTTTTGTGCCATTAATCAATATTAACATTTTTTTAATGAAACAAAGAAGTGATTCAATTAATTTTATGTAAATTATTAGTTGGCATATTAATTTTTTTTTTATATAGTTCTGGTACGAACATAAATAGAAAAATTTCTAAAAAAAAAAACTCGTAATTGTGCTGATAATTTCCAAAACAAAACCTTTCCAAATCACTCTAAGCAGTGTGAAGGAGTAAACAATCTTAGGGAATATAAACAATTTCTATAACCATTTTTGTTGTTGTTGTACTTTGTACAGCTATTGCGTGAATTATTTCACTTTCAGCAAAATTTCAATTTAGACAGAAGAAAAAAAAAAAAAAAAGAAATATAAACGACGTGTTTCTGTAGCGCGCAATGTTGTCATTGCTGGGACATGCTTGAATAATGAATAAAGTTTTGTGAAGAGAAGATGTTAATAATGAAATGACAACATATCACACTTGTATGTTGGATGTTGCCACATAAACTAATGAGAAGCTTTTGTCATGCTGCTAACAACAGATAATAACAATCATGATGACGATGACGACGACGACGAAGATGATGATGATGAAGAAAACACAAAGCTGAAGATCATCACAAGTTAATAATAACAATAATTTACAAACAACAATAGCGAGTGCTAAAGAAACTTAAAAATTAAAAAAAAAAATTCCCTGCTCATCATCAGCTAAAAATAAACCAACAAATTCACTAAAGTGAAACGAATAAGTAGTTAAAAAAATAAAAGTTAAAAGTTGTTGTTCATTTTCATTTGCTGTCGTCTGTCTTGTTCTTCTGCAATAGTTGTCAACATCAACAGCAACAGCAATCAAACTCTTAAGTTAATGGTGTTTATGTGAGTGTGTGTGTCTGTGTGTATGTGACGATTGGTCGGTCTCTGCTTTTTATTGGTAGTTTTTCTTTTATTTTTTGACTCGTATGAATTTTATTTTTTAAATTTTTTGTTTGCAATAGTTGGCAATAATGTGTCTCATGTTGCAATTTGAGATTTTTCTTTTTTTTTAAGTTTGTTGCAAATTTAATTTTCCAAAGTGCCCTGCAGGGAATGGATGGTAAACAGACTTTAACAAGCTTAACGAAAAACAGTTCAGACTAAAAAAATTAAATTAAAAAAAAAAAATTTTAATTATCACTGAGGCAAATAAATCGAGTTTTAGGTTTTTAGTTGAATTTGTAACATAAACGCTCAATTCCTGTATAAAATTCGTACGAAAAAATCTCTCTTTCACATAAAATTTATAGGCGACAAGCGATCCAATGTTACAGAAACTGCTTATTCTTTGCAAATCATTTACAAGCTTCTCGTTAATAAGCTCCTGAAAATTCGTTTGGTGACCTAATGCTCACAATTGATTAGCCAGAATTGTTTTACAAGCCCCTCGACATGTTGCCATGTTGTTGGGTTGTTTTTTTGGCGTAGAAAAAATTGGGGTTCAAATGACCTCATTGGAAAGCGAGCAACTCGTATCAAAATTTTGACAGTTTTTCATACAAAAACCTTAGTTTTCATTAAATATCGAATGCAGTGGTTTGGACCCGACTATGTTTATTTTAAGACAAGTTGTACAAGTCGGTTGTAACGTTAATTTATGTGTTGCACAACGTTTTTCTAGTTTATATTTCTTTTTCATCGATCATGGCACGCATTATAGCATTTTTAAATGAAAAATAAATTTTTCCCAAATAACTCCTTTAACCAATCTCAAACTAAAATCATCAGAAAATTTTTCGTTTTGGAAATTAAAAATTTTAAAGACAAGGGCCAGAAAAGCTGACTTAATTTTAGTTTTTTTTTAATGACAATCACTCTCCTGAGTAACTTTATATTTTTAAAGCTCAGATTCTAATGTTTTCTTAAGAATTTTAGCAGGTTATTGACGGTAAACTTTATCTTTTCAAATCTACTAGCTGCAACTTTTTTCTGTTTAATAAATTTCCTATTGGATATCCAAGATTACCAACATTTAATTGTATGTCTATGGGTCTTTCTGTTTGTTTTACACTGGCTTGACTTTGTTGTCTATCTCTTGAGTTTATTTAGCGACAGTGTCTCTTTTTAAAATTTTATAAAATTAAAAAAAAAAAAATAAACAACAACATTAGCAGCAACATTTTATAACCTTTGTTCTGGTCGTAGTTTCTTTATTTTTTTAACGAGATGTGTTCAAGAATTTTAAGCGGTTTGGAACAAAAAAAAAGTAACAAGTGGCCATCAATTAGACTCGTAATCGTAAAATTTAAACTCCAAAAATCTCAGTGATAATTGTCATAAACTACAGCTGAAAAAATGTTGAGGCAGAAAGAAAGGAAACTTATCTTTGCTGAGGAAATTGCTTAAGCCATCACAGATAATTATGAGATTTGGATCACAAGAAACGCATGTCAGTGAAGTTAAAACCGAAATTCCTTAATTTCTATAGCAATTGCGTGTGTCAATTGGGACTAAATAAATGAAAGAAAAGCTTTCTATAAAGCCAATGAAACTATTTCATTAAAATGCTTAATTCATTAAAATAATAATTCTTAGTTTAATGAATTTTTTCATTAAATTAATGAAATTCTTTTTTTTTAATGAATGAAATTGTTTCATTAAAGTAATGAGATTCTTTCATTAAATTCTTTCATTAAATTAAAAAAGTTCTATCAATTAATTAATGAAATTCTTTCATTAAAACAATAAACTTTTTATATTAAATAAATGAAATGCTTTCATTAAAAGTTTATGTGTGTGTGTGAATGAATATGTCATTAAATCATTAAAGAAATAACTGTATAATTATATCATTAATTTAATGAAATATTTCATTACTTTCATTAATCTTATGAAATTTTTTCATGAAATTAATGAAATTCTTTTATTAAATGAATGAAATTGTTTCATTAAAGTAATGAAATTCATTCATTAAATTACAAAAATTTTTTCAATTAATTAGTGAAATTTTTTCATTAAAACAATGAACTTTTTTTATTAAATAAATGAAATGCTTTCATTAAAAGTGTGTGTGTGTATGAATATTCAATCATTAAAGGCATAAATATGTATATCAGTAACTGTATGAATATATCATTAATTTAATGAAATATTTCATTACTTTCATTAATTTAAAAAATTTTATTGTTTCTTTAAATGAAAAAAATTAATTCATTAAATTAATGAAATTGTTTCAATTAATTAATGAACTCTTTCATTAATATAATGATTGTTTTTCACTAAATTTATAACATTCATTGCATTAAAGAATGAATATTTTATTAAATAATTAAAATATTTAATTAAACTAATTAAACATAATGAATTTTCTAGAAAAAATAATGAATTTTCTATTGGATTAAAAAGAAAATTAAAAAAAAATATATAAACAAAATGCTTGCGGTGCAATAAATTTAATTTATGTTTTTCATTTATTGGACACACCTCGTGTGTGTGGATTTCTGGATTTTTTTATTTCTGCTCAGATAGATCTTTTAATAGAGTTTTCTTCTGGTGTTTGTGTCTAGCCAAAGGTATGCGACATTCTTTCTCAATGCGACTGCCTGCTTGAGTGTGGCTGCCTGGTGCCTTTGACATCTTTTGCCAAGTGTAAGTGCAAATGTGTTTTGTGTGTGTGTGTGTTTAAAAAAAAATGTTTTTTGCATCTTTTATGTATTTTAAGGAATTTAAATTTTATTTCTGTTTAAGGCACACCAGCCTACAAACAAACATTGTATAAAATAAAGTTTAAAAATCGAAAGTGAAATTGATAGTTTATTATTTTCTTTATTTTCTTTCTTACTAGATACACTTAATGGAATGAATAGTTTCTGTCGAAATACAACTAGTAAAATACTTTAACAAAAATATTAAAAAAAAAACTAGTTTTCCTTTATTACTAGTGGCCACACTAAAATATACATAAATTATGCCATGAATGGCTATTGGCTAAACAGATTTTAAACTGCAGGCGACATTTTCTACACCAGACAAACTTGTAAATGCAATTAAAAATGGAAAGAAGTTATTTAATACACAACAGTTATGCTAGATTTTTTATGTACAAAAGAAATTTTCTTTATTACTTTTTTTTAATAAATAAATTTAATATTAAAATTAAATTTGAATTTCATTCAAATGACGTGGCAATGGGCATGAAAAGAAGACTTGTGTTAGTGGGCAACAGCGTTGAAAGGAGCTATTACTAGAGCTACTTTTTAGATTTTTTTATGTTCAGAACAACCCCATTAAGTTTTTATTTTAATCTCTTTTTAATTATTTTTCAATATAAATAAAATTTGAAGGCAACACAACGTTTGCCGGGTCAGCCAGTATAAGACTAAATTCTATGCTAAACTGTTAATAGGATAATTTCCTGCTACAACAAAAATGTTTCAATACCTGTCGAATATATCAGAATTTATTTTAAAACAAGCTCTTCATAGAGTCAAGGCGCAGATTAAATTGTCTCGACAAACCAATTTTAGCACCAGCAAACCTAAAAGATTTGTGAACCAAAAATTAAAAAATAAATTCGGAATTTTTTTTTTGTTTAATTTGTTGATTAAAATTTTATTTTTGATAATTGGTTTACGAGATTTGCCAACGAAGTTAACGAAAATCAATATTTCGTTTGAATTTCCCGAGCGACCAGAAACGGTATCGACTCTATTAGGGAAAACCAGAAGGCTTCTAAAACACGCCCTGTGAGTTTGCCAAAGATGGTGAAACTTAGCTGCAGCAAACCTAAATTATAGAAAGCCTTCAACCATTAGCAGACTTGTGAACGAAAAATTTTTTAAAGAAATTCAATTCTGAATTTTTTTTTTTCTTGATTATATTTTTATTTTTATTTGTGACATTTGTGAACAGAAATTAGGGAAAACCAGAAGACTTCTAAAACACACACAGTGGAACTCAGTCGCAGTAAACCTGAATTAAATAAAACCTGCAACCATTACCAACCAGCTTTGTTAACAAAATTTTTATAAAAAAAAAATTAAAAAACCAAATTTTCTTATTACCTGTTGTTATACTCGTATATCTTTAACTTATATTTTTTATATATTTAAAATTTTATTTGATTTAATTAACGTTTAACATATATTTATGCATGACAAATAAAACTGTATCGCTGGAGCATAATTTTATGATGGGCAATAAAATAAATAAATTAAAAAAAAGATATAAAAAACACTTACCTTAAAGCTTTCCCTTTTTTTTCGAGTTGATTATGTGTGTTTAAATATTTGATTAGATAAAAAAGTAAAAATAGTTAAGCTGTGTTGTTGGTTTAAATGGTTTCAAACTGAAATTAGATAAAACAAAAAATAATAAAATTAAATTGTTTATACCTTGGGGATACGGAAATTTATTTTCTTAAACATACATGCTTATGTATGTCTGCATCTATGAAGATAAAACAGATCTTACACCTTGTAAAATAATTAAAACACTTTTAGCTTAAGCAAAATCATAAGGTAGTAAATTTAGCTGTTTAATTACACTGAGAGAATTTTGTTGATAGTACATATTTTTTTAGAATTGTGAACGTAAAATTCATTATTTTTCTAGCAATGTTAGGCTTCATTGGATTAGTGAAATATTTCATTAATTTAATGAAATATTTCATTGATTTAAAGAATTATTTTTATTGATTTAATGAAATATTTTATTGATTTTAATGAAATATTTCATTGGATTAATGAAATATTTCATTGGATTAATGAAATATTTCATTGGATTAATGAAATATTTCATTAAAATCAATAAAATATTTCATTAAATCAATAAAAATAATTCTTTAAATCAATGAAATATTTCATTAAATTAATGAAATTAAATATAAATATGGCCACATTTCACTGTTTTCGTCACGACAACGACACTCATAATGAGGCCTATTGTTTTGCAGCGGATTATGTGAATAAAATTTCAAATAAATTTTATATTTTTTTGTGAGTATGGCAGTAAATTTGTATTAAAAAAATAAGAATTTTCTTTCTGTGTTTAAGTAAATGTTGCTACTTTAGAAACCTGTATAAAAAAATAACAATAAAAAGTGCTTTAGTTATTTTACAGAGTGCATGAAAAGCAAACAAAATAATAGGAAAATAATATAAAGTTTTCCTAACAAACAAACAAATAATAAAACATAAGTGGAAAATTGCTACTGTGCACTCTAAAAAGCCACTAAATAAATGTAAACATGTTTATGTAAATAAATAAATATGTATGTATGTATGTAGGTAAGGTAATTGTAAGCTAATTGTTTTATTTTATTTCAATATGCTCTTTGCAATATTTTATTATTTCAGCAGAAATTTTAAGCTTAACGCTTTTTAAAAATTAAACGGGATTACAAAATCAGGTTAAACTTTTGTAACCAAAAAAATTAAAAAAAAAACTTAAACTTTTGGCACCACTTCAAGCAGGTGTTTGACAAAAAAAAAAAGTAAAACATTTAGTGGCAATAACTGAACTGGTTAGCGATTTTTATTTACACACATAAAAAATCAACTGTAAGGAGAGATAAAAAAAAATCAACTGAAATACAAGCGCTGATACTTTAAGGCTCTGTGTCAGTGGGTTTATATTGAATTAGGCCTCAGGAGGAATTTTCAACCAGCGTGAATAAATTTGCTTACCCAAGATTGCTTACAATGCAATTGGAGAGGGATTTTTCTGTTGAGCCTGTTACATAAGATAATTGTTAAAACTTTATTATTTTTTTTTTCTTAAAAAAAAAAATTTAAATTAGTGTGCTGTTTACAGGAAGCGAACAATCCAATCGTCAAACCACTTGCCTCTTATCTAAGAATATTAAC
The DNA here is from genome assembly GCA_947397855.1 of Thelaira solivaga. NCBI lineage: Eukaryota > Metazoa > Arthropoda > Insecta > Diptera > Tachinidae > Thelaira > Thelaira solivaga. The sequence goes on from OX377614.1 coordinate 7,918,333, forward strand.
CAAGACTTTAAAGTGAACGTTAACGAAATTTTTCATAAAATTTTTTCATAAATTTTACCTGAAATTTTTTTAAAATTTAAGTGTTTTTCATAAAAATTTTTTAGACAATTTGTTTGCACATTCCTTTTTTGGCTTGGGCTTGGGAACTGAACTTGTGTTGTCAGAATGTACTAGGGCTGTTTGATACCTCTGTAACTTTTTAAATTTGCAGTCAAATTTTAAACAAGCTGCCTCATTTGTTTCATTAAGAACAGACAAGCCTCGTGAATTTTAACAAATTTGAAGAAAAAGTGAACATATGGCAAAAATCCATAAATTGGGCTACGAACTGCAATCCCATCCAGCATATTCTCTAGATTTAACTCCCTGCAAATATTTTCTTTTTTCCAAACCTGAAGAAATGTCTGGGTGGTAAGAGATTTGGAGTATTCTGAGAAAACCTTTTATTTTAAAGAATAAAAAAAATTGGAAAAATTGTTGTTTCACAGACCAAACAGTTTTGTACCACTGCTTTTTTTTAACTGTGTAATAGATAAGCAAATTGGAGCAGGAATGTGGTCATCAGGATCCATTTTTTTTTCTCAAAAGGCAAGCCAAATTAACTGATGCGGCGAAATGAGTGAAGATAATTACGCCAAATACAATATGGTTTAACGTAACCTTTTACGTTTTTTAGTATATCTTTTCAGTATTTATGGCATATTTACAAATATGCATAAATACGTCATGCACTTTGACTTCTTAAGAAGATTACGGGATGGCACACATATCACTTTAAACGGGAGGTCATCTAAATGTTTAATCTACCACCCAAATAGTCAGACGTTACTTTAGATTATTTTAAAAATTTGTTTGATTCTCCATATACCCTAGTTCTATTGCTAGAAGGAATTTTTGCCATTCCCCACTTTGCAGAGGTACCGCTACCGATTTTTCCAATGCAAATTAATGAAACAAAAAGGAATTTAATCAGGAAGTGCTTTAATATTTTCGGGAACTTCTTTGTATTAATTAAAATTTTTTTTTTTAAACTTCCAAGGACCCCAGTGCTGTTGCTCTGAGGGATTGCAGCGACTTCCGGACGAACCATAGAAGATTACAGGATGGGACACGTATTATCATATTTGGTAATGTAAAACGTATTTAATAAATATGCCATAAATACTAAAAAACGTAAGGGGTTACGTTAAAACATATTGAAATCGACTTATTTATCGTCACTCCCTTGAGTCGGCATTTTTTTTATTATTATTTTTTTTTAACAATCATGAACTTTTGCATTTTTTTCTTTTTAATTATTAATAGTAAATTTATTTTTAATAGTAGAATTATAAAATTAGAAATAGAAATGTATGGATTCGTCACCATATCGTGGCTTCTTATGTTCAAGTATTTTTAACTTTTTAAAACGAAATTACCCGCAGTTATTGGACGCATAATTTTTTTGTTGCTTTACTGACAATTTTTACTAAATTACAGACTGTTTTTATTTTTTTTTTTAATTTTTTTTCTATTTTTTTTTTCAACAAATTCCATAGAACGAACGTGTATTGCAGTTTAAATGGCTTGTATTTAAATAAACGATACTATTTATTTTGTTTAACTATTTTGCATAAAAAGTACCACATGAAAATAACAACAAAAAAAATTCTTCAAGTCGCTTCAACTGAAGTAGCCGTAAGTTGGAAGTAAATCGCAGCTATTGGCATACGAGTACATGCCACTATTTTAATGAAAATAAATTGACACACAGAAAGCTTCATACTCGCAAAATATTTAGCGAATGATAATACAGGGTGATTTATTTAGGGTATTGCAGGTTAAGTCATCTAAAAGAATTTTACTTGTATGACAGCTTGCGACTTGCCATTTTATAAAAATAATTTAAAGTCTGTGATAAATTAAAGTTTATTAAAAATTATGTATTTTCAGCCTGAATATCGTCAAGGAATTTTTTTTTTTTTTTTTTTTTTTAATGGAAAATTTTGTTTTGTGAAAAATTTTTAAAGTCTTACCCCCTAATTTATAAAAAATATTATGTGCTTATTAAGGGCTTTTTTGACAGACTTCTATGCAGTATTTGTCAAATAACTCCTTATTAAGCACATAATATTTTTTATGAATTTGGGGGTTAGAATTTTCTTACAGAAGGCTAGAAAAATGTAAATTGAAAACTGAAGGGGGAAAAAACGAAAAAAAAACAACGTAGTTGAGAGAGGCAGAGAAAAAAACTTTATTTATATGATGAAAACAAATAAATTATTGTTTTGAAAAATTTTTTTTTAAATAAATAAACGAAAAAACAATTTTATGCAAAACACATTTCAAATCACATTCATTTGATTTGTGTCTTACTTTACAACAACAACTGAGTTTAAAATTTCAGCTCAAAAATAAAAAATAAATTTAAATTACGAGTAAATCTCAAATATTTAATGTTTGTATTACAAAATAAAACCAAAAATAAATATGAAAAGACTCTGCTAAGTAAGTATGTGTAGGTAAACACTTTCAAGTAAGTAGATGAGAATTTGTTGTCGTTGTGATAAAGAACCAAACGGCCTTGAGAAAAGAACTTTAATACGATTATTGAATAAAATAGATACAAGAAAAAGGAGTTCAGGTTATAGTTATTTTGTTTGAATGCCAGAAATCTCTAGCTTAAAGTCTGAAATCCACAAAAGTTCATTTTTATTTTTATGTTTTTTTTTTTTACTATTTTTGTAAAGTCTTGTTATGGCCGTTCTTTTTTTACATTCTTTTTTATATTTTTTTTTAACTAGACATTTTTCACCAGTGCAACACAATACAAGTACATACACATAGACATGAACCCTTATGTGTGGATTTAGAATGCAGGTTTTCTCTTTAACATTAATTTGCATGCTTTGCACGTACTTCACCATTACAAATTCAATTATTTTCGTAGCTCTGCAGAGAATAAAGAAAAACTATGTATGTATGTATGTTTGTACTCCATAGTTATTGACCTTTTAATAAATTAAATACAATGCGCATGCCCAATGGGTTCGAATTTAAAAATATAAAATACGAGTACTTGTAGCTTAACACACTGGAATGGGTAGTATTAGTTAAATTTTTAGCTTGTTACACATTAATTCTAATAGGTAATAGAGGACAACTGATTCCATATTCGACTGACTTCTCTATACGACGTTAAAATATTTCGAATGGAGCCTTCTTCTCTATCGTAAATATCGTAATTTTCGTGTTTTTGTATGAAAAAATTTTTAAATTTCGATTTAAGTTGCTCGCTATCTAATGCGGTGATTTGGGCCTTGTTTTTGGAATTTGCCAAATACCTTCAAAGCCTTGAGTTACGGGTAAAAAAAACCGATTTTTGGTACCTCTAAGCATATGTATATAAGTAGTTGAATATCAACTGATTTTAAGTTTCTTAGCGGACTTAGAAAAAAAAAAACATTGAAGCCCTTTGAGGCCATAATCATAGTCACCAAAAAAGTACCTTTTTATTAAAAGCTGACTTTTGTTATTAAGAATTTCATGAATTTAAAAAATACCGACTTTTAGTGTGACTATGATTACGGGCCATATTATTTAAGTAAACTTGAGAATTATGTGTGTATTTCTGCAGCAAATAATTTTTTCCCCATTTTTTGGAGACGTTTCTATACAGTATTTTTGGAATTTTTGAATTTATTTTCCAAATATGTTTATTTATGGGTAAAATCCAACTTTTTTTAAATCCATTAAAAACTTATTAAACTTTTTAATAAAAGCAATATTTTTCCAAAAATGCCTGCACCATATTATTCATGTTTTTTATGCGCTTTCTGTTTAGTGAAGCTTCTAGAATAAAGCAGGCACAATTTTATTAACACAAATCGATCTTAATAGAAAATTGATGCAACAGTCTTCACCAAACTAAAATTATTTCCGCTTGTTTATGGCACACGGTCGTACGAATCATTCACAGAAAATTACATAGACTTCTATACTAGTTATTTAGTAAAGAAAATATTATATCACAAGAAAGATGCAAAAACATATACAGCCCAATCTTGAACATTCCCTAGGAATTTTTTCTTAAGAAAAATTTCGGTTTTTTGGGGAAAAAAAGCGCATAATAAAAATACATACAAAAATATTATTTTATGAAATTTTTTATAGCTTTAGAAAATCAGATAGATATTGATATATCAGTGACACATATTCTTTTAAGTTCAAATTTTTTTTTAATTTTTGGACTCACCTTTATTGTATTTTTTTTTTTTTTTTATAAAAAAATGAACATTTTTCAAAATTTATTTCAAAACAGAAATTACAAATTTTTATTTCTCTTATAATTTTTTTTTCGTTTACATTGAATAACTTGCAAACACAAAATTTAGTTTTTTGTTAATAAAAAGTGAAAATGTTAAATTAACGACACGTTTTTTCGTTTATTTTTTTGTTTTCTTTTCTTGTTTTACTTTTTTTTTCTTCTTTTTGTAAGTATTTTATTTCTTTTTATATTTTTCTTGTTTTTTTTTAATATTTTTCAGGTATTTTATTTCAAGTTGTATCGTATTTCGTAAATTTTATTCTATATTTATTTTATTATATTAAAAAAAAAAAAAGTGTTGTGGCTTTTTGTTTTTATATAATAGAAAGAAATACATGAGACAATTCTGTTCATAACAAACGAATTTAAGAATAAAAAAAAATAATAAATTGTCAGCAATTTTTTCTGCTTTTCTGTTACCTATTTTTTTATTTTTTTTTTTTTAAGTACAACACACAACAGCAACAATGTTTTTTACTTTAAATAAACTTATTGTTTTTGTTTTTTGCCTTTTTTTTTTGGTAATTTTTGTAATATTAACACACATACACTAGCAGCATTTGTTTTAAATCCTACAAAATCATAGCAACAACAACAATACAAAACAAAATTATTATTGAGACGAATTGAAGTGACTCTCTTGAATAACCGCAACCGATATATTTAACCGTAATAAAACACCAACAAAAAATCAAGTTTTTTTATTTAGTTTGAGGGAGCCGTGAGAGAGGAGCAGATGGTGACCAAATATCAAAGCTCACACACAACGTAGTATGAAAAAAGAAGCTACAAAAACGGTTTTTTTAAGTTGTTGTTTGTTTTGTTTTTGTCAAAAGCAAAACATGATCAATTAATTTTTATCTAACTGCAGTTTCACAAAACAAAAGTTTTAAATTTATTTTATTAAAACCAAATTTTAATTTGATAAAGTTTTCACACCATTAATTAGTAGTAAAAGTATGTAAACATTCGCATTGACATTCAAGATCAAAATATATGTATGTATGCACAAACTCATTAATTCATTCATTCAATTAAATTTTAATTTAGGTTTGTACGTCGTGTATGTGTGTATTCATAATAACTGTGTGTTTACCACTTGTCCTATTTTATTTAACTTTTTATTCTTATTGATTTTTTTAATTACTTTTTTAACCAAACACTTTGCAAACTTTCATGTTTTCTTTATTATTAAATCGTTTAATTTTTTTTTTTACTTCAAAAACTTATTTTATATTTTTATGTTACGCGCTTACAACAACCATAAACTACGACTCTTAAAATACAACTACCATAGCATGACTTTATTTTAAAAAAATGATCACTTTGTTGCCTCTGTAGTCCACAACTCACTCTAGCGCTGCTGCTTTAACTTAATTAGAAGAAAGGAAAATAACTAAATTTTAACAGCAAAGCAACAACAAATGCACACAACTCAATATCTCTTTTTAGCTAAATTGTTTTCTCTTTTAATATTAGTATGAATGTGGTATGTTCAGTGTTGGCAGAGGATCATGTGAAAATAACAATTTTACCAGATGTTTTAAATTGAAGAAACAAATAAAAAGGGGAAAAATTACTCAAAACAGAATCGAGGCTTTCTAATTGATCGCCAATGGCTAGTATATAAGCCACCTAAATTAAAGTGATATCGCAATTTTAAAAGAAGAATTAGAAAACCGTTACAAACTTCTAAGAATGTAATTAAATAACTTATGTGTTTAATAGTAAAGAAACAAAAATCTTCCTTGAAATTTGCTAATAAAAAAAAAAAAACATTGGTCCATAATCATAGTCATAAAAAAGTAGGTTTTTATTAAGAGCAGAGTTTTGTTCATAAGAATTGTTGCTTTTAAAATCTTTTTTAAAAAGATACCCACTTTAGTGTGACTACGATTATGTGCAATATTTTTTTTTTTTTTGTATTTTTAAAGAAATTGTTGTAGAAAATTAGTGTATCAGTTTGAAGGAATATTTAAGGAAAGAAAAATTTGTTGGCTGAATTATAGAAAAACGAATTTTTAGGTGAGCTTAGAAATTTTGGGTATTTTTCACATTATACCTATTTGGGTTTTAAAAGATTCATTATTTCTTTCAATTTAAGAGCAAAATTTCAATTTTGATTTAACTACTCTTTTCTCTTCTCTTACTACCTAATTATGTTTCCAAGTATATTTCTTTTTCGGTTTCCATTTCATTTTATCTTTTGGATTGCGTTCTTACTTCACTCAGTATCTTTAATGTTTGCAATGCGTCATCTGACATTATTTTGCTATATGTAAGTGTAAAAATAGACGTGGTGGATGGATGTTAACTTCATTTAACTTATTTACACTTGTCTCTTTTTTGCTGTTTTCTTTATATTTTTAAGTCTTTATTTTTTACTTTTTTTCTATACTGTTTTGTTTTCTTTTGTGGTGCTTAAGAAATGATAAAAAAAAAATTTAATAATAAATTAACAGTCAACCGCACTTGCATTTTTTCGTCTTATTTAATACATGTTATCTTCTATGAACCCTTGGCACAGTGGCTCAGTTCAAAGTAAGATTTCATTTTAAAATAGATTTAGGGTGTTAATCAAAATTTAATTTGCATTTCTTAATACTAGTATACCACAAGAAATTCTGCTTATTAAAAAAAATTTTTTTCAATAAAATCAAAAAAGGTCAAATAAATTAACAAATAAATAAAATTATAAATTATTGTGCATTAAAATTATTATTAGATTTTCTAATATTCATAAAAAAAATCTTTAATAAAAAATTCGTAAATATTTCAATTATTTTCTATCAATATAAAAATTTTAATATAAAGGTACTAAGAATGGTACAAATAGAAACTAATCGCAAACTGCTAAAAAAAATTTGGGGATGAAACTCCAAAAATAATTATTTATTAAGTTTTTAAGAACCAAATAAATATTCTTGTAAAATGTTATATTCGATTAGATTACATTTTTTCGATATTTCTTTTAAAATTAAAGATTAATATTAAGATTCGTTTAGAATTATTCAACGTTAAAAATTTAATTAACAGAGCAGAATTTACTTCTTTTCTTTAACTTTCTTATAGTTTCAAAATCAAAGAAAGTTTACAATTTAATTGCTGATTTCAAAAACATTAATTTCTAGCATAAATGTTGCAAATATTCTATCATCCAAAAATGTTTGCATTCTATTGTCAAAAACAATATGTAAAAGTTAAAATAAAAATCTCATTCTGTTCTCAATATGTTGCATATTGCATATTCTGCACTCAAATTATAAGTGAGGGTGAGATACTGCCCTTTTCTACAACTGTGTCAACTACTTGTTTATACAATTATAAAAAAATTATTTAATTTTTATTTATATAATATAAGAGATTCAAAATGTTCTTCGTCAAGAAATTCTTCATAAAAATTCACTGGTCAACTGGTTTTAAAGCGATTTCACAAATCGCATTCATTATTCTTTTGCCCCACTGTGTATATTAATATAGGACACATTAAATTACTTTAACCAACGAATGTATTTACAAAATAAAAAGTATGCTAGAGTGATTATCTAAATAGCATATGTCCAAATATATTTTTAATGTGGTTGACCATAAGTAGCTCTTGTTCGTAATTCGGGAGTGTCTATGTTAGGCTGACACAATCACCTCTGATTGTCCATTCATTCAGTAGAAAGCTTAAAGGCAGTAAATATATTAGTAAATAAATGATTATCGACACCGTTGGAATTTGGCTGCATGTGCAACATTTTGGTTTTTACATTTTTTCAATTATTTGTTAAAGTAACACTTTTTTTCTTGCTGTTTTATTTAAATTGCAAAGATTTTTATAACTCTACCTTAAATTAGTTTCCTCTGCAGTTTGTTGATAATATTTTGGCATTAAGTAGTTTTTTACAGTGTAGTATTTGTTTGCGATTATGAGGCTAATTAAACATAAATTTGGTAATAAATGATTTGTGTGGTAAGCTCCCTTTGGAAGAAGAAAAGTTGTATCCAATAGGAGACATGATATTTATTTACTGCAGAGTTACATAATAAATTGTCAAGGGTACTCCAAATTTCCTGATTAGCTTAACGTTTTAAGCAATTGGCTTTTAGATGTGCAGCCAAAAGAAAAAATTAAGTCTTAATACTTTGAAATGTAAGACTAAAACTACATATAGGGTGAGCTATTTAAATTTTACGTTTGAATCGGCTATGAAAAAAGTACTAGTTATTTTTTAAAATTTCTGCTTTCTTTAGAAAGGTTGATTTTTGCCATTTAAAAATGGAATGCAATATCATTCATAATACTACCATGACTAGGTCGGCATCTCCTGCCATTTGGTCATGATGGTCATGACGCCTCAGTTTTTTACCAATTGAACTTTGTAAGCTTTCATACTGAGATCATTATGCAAAATTCTTCTCAAAGAAGTACGAGAAATGTTCAGCTCCTGAGAACGATGACGAGTTTATATTGATGGATGTTTAGCCACACCAGCAATATTTTCTATTGAACACACTGGACGAGAAAGTACAAGGGTTAATTTGTCCAATAACGATCCATTTTCATGAACTCGCTTCACAAATTGACGCACAAACGGAACTGAAGGACAGTTTTTTCTCGAAAATTTAAAAATTTTAAATTTTAAATAGCTTATCTTAAATTGTAATTAAATTAAAATAAAAAATTATCACGCAGTAAGATAAAAAAAAACACTTTATTTAGTTATACGATTATATAATTAATTTAGTTATGCGACTATACACATCCATACTTATTAATATTTTTATTGAAGAAGCTGCTCAAAGTTGGAGTGAAATATGGATATAAAAATAAATTTATAGGTATAATACGACCTCAAGCTTAATAAATTCGCCGTTTCAATTACATATAATTAATAATTAAATTTCTGAATGCTACATATTTTTAATACAATTATTTGAATTAGGAAAAAAAATTAACAACTTACCTTTGAAATGTTCTAAAGTGTAGCAAAATTCGTTAATAGATTGTTTAATTATTAAAGTTTTGCATGTATGTATTATATTACACGAACCGGAATAACCGTTTAATTAAATATATTTTATACCGTGGCAGCACTATTTTATATTATTTGCTTTTCACTAAACACATGATTACAAAAACAATTTATTTGTAATTATTTGCTTTACTTTTCTATTAAGATTTTATTTTTGCTCTTTATTTTTTCTTTTATTTTTTTTTAAGCATGTAAAATCAACAATAACACACTTTCCTACTCACACATTTTTTTGTTTTTTACCTAGAAAGAGAGCCACTCACAAATGCCACTTAATGCAATAACAAAACACAAAATTTTGCGTAGCTTTCTTTTACACTAATTTATTTTTCTAAAAGACTTAACTTTTACAACTTTTTATCACATTTTAAATACTTTATTTTGTTAATTATGTTTATAGAAATATTACTTTACAATTTTTAAATTAGTTAATCACTTATTTACTGTTTAATTTTTACTTAATGACGGACGTAATTTTAAACGATTTAACTATTTGGAGACACCGTGAAAACTAAATTTATTGGCATATATTAGCAGAGTTGCCAGTTAAGTGAGAATTTTTTTTGTCGTGAAGGTATTTTTTTAGAAATGGAAGTATTGTGTAATAAGGCCGGTTGACTGTGTTTGGGCTTGAGGCGTAAAATCAAAATCAGTTTAATATTTTTGTGATTGCAACAGGATGTTCGTTTGGTGTATGGTAAATTTCTTTAAGTGAAAACATAATAATGAATGGGTGTGAAAAAAATTTTTGGAAGCAAATCTCAATATTTTCATCTGCAACTTCAACCTTTTTCTAAATTGTTTAGCAACATGTGCCTGGTTCAATTGATATTTTTATTTAATTAAAATTACTAAGGTCTATAGCAGACCATGATATGGTATTTCCAATGAACAATTTAATACAAAATTTCACATTTTCGGATTACCCGAATTAAAATTATTTTTGAAATTTTTTTTCTTCTCAAAAAAATAGCCCATAATCATAGTCACACTAAATTGGGTATATTTTTAAAAACGACTTTAAATTCATATAGTTCTTATGAACAAAAGTCAGCTCTTAGAAACAGCCTACTTTTTTGTGACTATGATTATGGCCCAAGGATTCCAAGATCTATAAATTAAGTTTTATTAATTTTCATATGAAATTAAAAAATTTTTTAAAGTTAAAATAATTTTTTTCAGAAATTCAAAAGAGCGCTTTAGCGTAACAGCGCTAAAAGAGGTAGCGTTAATTTAGAGAGGTATGCCTGTATTTTTAATATAAGCCTAATTATATTTTTTAAATTTTTATTTTGCTCTCATAGAGTTTTCCTTTAATGAGATTTTTCAAAATTGATCAATAATGACCCGTAATTTTTCACATACGTTTTATTTACCTTAATAAAACATTTTTAAATTCTAGCTATTGCACATACCTATAAAAAAAACAAATAAACAAACTGTGTATTTTGTTATTAAAGAAAAAAATCAAAAATTAATATTAAATTTCCTCTAATAAAGTCGTAAAAGAAATAAATTTATTAATGTCTAGCAGCCAAACAGTATTTTTTTATTTTATTTTTATTTATTTACGCAGTAGGATGTTTAAAGTCTCTCTATTGTTGTGCCCTTTTTACGATCTTGCCACAAACATAAAAAATATTTATTGAATAGCACCAATTTGATATAAAATAAAAGAGAAGAAAAAAAACAAACAAAAAGGCCATTAAAAGGCCTTTTAACGCTTCATTTAAATGAGTTGCATTTACATAAATGGAGTTTATGAACGTTCCTGTAAGGCAAGACTAACCAAATGAGAGTAAGAAGATTGAAAAATTAATATAAAAAATCGAGTAATTTTTTATTTTTAACTTTAAGAAGATTTAAGATATTAAAATAGGCAACCTAACCTAACACATTGTAGGTATTAGAGGCCAAAAACAAGACTTTTGTAGGTAATTATTCTTGCCATGGTTATAAACTATATAAACCAGGATTTTATTAAACAAAAATAATAAAAACAATAGTAACATGAAATTGTATGCATGTGTGTACAGGTAATATGTTTGTGTTAGTATGTGTGTTTTTAAATAAAATAAAAATTCACTTTACCTGCCGCCTGCTAAACGCATTTAAAAGTCTTAAAGCAAAAGGTTTACAAGTTCTATTCATGACCACATACATTTGAGGAGCTCTAGGCTTGCTCATATGCATGCACCTGAATTTATGTGTGTGTATGTGCTTGATTAAACGTTGGGATTTCTTTACATTTGATTGTTGGTGTGCTTAAGAACCACCGACACGTCGTATTAATCCATTTATCAATCACTATTTAATAAAACAATTCCAAGAATTAATGTCTTCGTATAATAAAATGAACTGGTGCATCATCTAAATCGTCAATAAATATTAAGCAGTCATTCAAAACTATTAATTCATTTTAATTAAGAAATAAATGGCAGTGAAAATATAAAGCGATGTCGGCATAAAAGGGGGAACATTTTAATAGTAAATGGTAACTAATGCACACAAATATTTTGATTTGTGCTGAAATTTACTGGATCTATCCCCAACTTAATGTTTGAATCTGCTAGTGAGTCATATCTGTTGAGCCTTTCGTCTTGAAAAATGTTTGCTTCAAAAAAAAAAGAATTAACTCTTTTAAATACCTTTCCCTGTAAAGAACTGATAATGCCATTACATCAGAGAGAAGCAAAAAAAATATGTAACAAAATGCAGTTCATAAAACATGTTGAATGAAGACTGTCATCAATGCTTAATACACCCTGAAATCAACTAAAATACACACACATAAACTTGCACTTGGATTTTAATGCATACGAGTACCATACCAGCCAACATTGTTTAAACTAATGGCAAATTGACAAACGGACAGTCCGAGCGAGTGACTGATCAACAACAAAACATAAAACGCTTAAGTACGAGTACACAGAGTCCAGTCAGGCTGTTATATTCAAAGGAATTTTGTTTAAAACGCAACATTATCAGAGTTATTTTTGTTTGTATCCTTTTTTTTCATATGGCTTAAAAACTGTTGTTGGTTGCTGTTAAGCTAAATTTAGTTGTCTGAACAGGCAACAAGTGTTTGGTTTATCAGCTCACTGGCTTCCTTCCATTTGATTGGGTTTTTGGTCAAAGTAATTCGTCAATTTTAAATAAGGGTTTGCTTTTCGCTGTTCTGTTCTCTATTTTTTTTCTTGTTTTGTGCACTTTTTGCCAGAGAGTAAAAGGTCTGCACTGTAATTTAATACCTCAAGGTTTTCAACAAAGAAAGTAGACGTTTCAGCTAATAATAACAAGCGCCTACTACAATTAGTTACTGTAATTTCTTTTAGCAAGAACATAATTAAAATGGCATTTCACAGATTTGAGACAGATTTGATTTGCTTAATGGAAAACCGTATTTCACTAACAGACGTTTTACATTACAACGCCAGTTGTGTGATAAAGCAAATTTAAGGTTAGGAAGAGCATCTATAAAATTAAAATTCATTTTCTGTTAGTTTGTTTGTTTGTTATTCAAAAGTTTTGTTTTCCAACAGGGATTTGTTTAAAATTTAACACATATAATCTTAGTTTGGGAGCAGTTACGCCCATTTTTACGCCCACTTTTCAACGATTTTCACTTACCACTGTTCATAAAGATTTGTGCCCGTACTTAATTTAAGCCTGAAATTATGCTTTGAAATATTTTGCTTAAAACTATAGCTCTCGCCCCTGTTAAAAAAGGCGTGAGCCAATTTCTAAAGTATATCTTTGGGTAGGTTTTTTAACGATTAAAATTCTACTTGTGAAGGGATTTCTCTAAAAATTGGTACAAGGTCAAGTCATGCAATGTTGTATGGCTCTCATTTTTTTTTAAATGAAACTGAAATGTGTGCCGTGGCTCCGTCCTGTTGGAGCCACATGTCCTCCAGTAATAATTCGTTCAATTGTGGCAGAAAAAACTCGGTTAACATGGGCCTATACCGCGCACCGTCCACTGTTTTCGTTTGACTAGCCCGATGACTTTTCCAGCGTGAACAGCGCACCATGGAGTCACTTTGAGCGGGTGTAATGGCTGCTCGTGCATCACTCGTGGATTTTCGGTGCCCCAGAAGCGATAGTTTTGCTTGTTCACGTACTTGCTCATTATGATTTTGGTCGAAAATTCGTCCACTTCGATTATTCCGCGTTCTTGGGGAGTCTATCGCTCCATGGCTTGTTCACTTGTATTCTACATCTGTCTAGTTCACAAATGTCAAAACAGATTTGACCTTGGCCGCCATTTGAAAAAGTAAGAGCATCTTCCAATGGGGTGATTTTTTTTAGCCCACCTTGTACATACGACCGGACCGGGCTAGACCGGGAAAAAACATCTAGTAAACTATAAAACAGAGCGATTTTGATGGAAATTCGTTTTATAATTTTATTTTTATTCCTGCATTTTATGAGTTTCTTGCTTTTTCTAACAAATATTTTCTATTAAATTTTGCAGTTCATTAAAGCCTTTTACAACCCTGGCGAAATTTAAATTTTTTCCCTTCCATTCCTTTTTAATATTTTATGCATGTAGAATTTCATTATCATGATAATGATTACTTTTTTTTATTAAACGGCCACAAATCGAATCGAACTTAGTTGTGTGTTGCACTGCCGTGCACATATTCTTTTTTTTTTTCGCCATATTTTTTATGTGTTGCATTCATTTTTATTAAAAAGGGCAAGTACGAGACTTGTATTAAATACCACAACAAGTATTACAATTTTTTCTTCTTCTTTTGTGAATTTTTTATTTATGCGTCCGCTTATACCAGTTTAATTTGAACTGAAAGTGCATATTGGCGGTAGGTTTTTGAAATGCAATTTAAAGCTTTAAAAAGGTATGCAAAAAGAAAAACAACAAAAAGTTCATTTATTCATTAAATAACAAATTTAATAGGAAAACAAATTATGAATTTTTTATGAAGTGCAGGTTGGTACTCATAAAAATTTATTTAATTAATATGAATTGTTTGAAGAAAAAAATCGTACATCCAAGTTGAGTGTCAGAGATTTGGTTAATATTATGTAATGAATGTAATGTAATTACAGGAAATTTATGTTCTAGACACAAAAGAGCTGCAACAGATACTGAAGTTTCATCAAACCACTGAAGGGGCTGATAGACACATCAACTTTCAACATCAATCAAAGCATTTGTGTGGTGGGCTTTTCAATAATGGAAGTCACATGTATTTGTGTGTGTGAATTTGATGAAAATCTCACATTTGATAAACACACAAATGCTTTGATTGATGTTGAAATTTGACATGTGTATCCCCCACTTTAGGCTTTCAACTACACTAGCAATATAATTTCTGCGTTTGTTAGTAAAAACAAGGAGCCCATTGAGCTCAAATAACCTTCCACATATAAAGTGCCTCAATCTTTGGCTCCTATAAAGTTATAGTTAACTAAAATTTAACTCGCTACCATACTGAATTGTGAACCCCCCCAATTGGATATACTAATTAATACAAAAAAAAGAAAAAACTTAATTAAACTTAATAAAGATAATGAAAGGTAGTTTGAGTAAAATAAAAATTTAATCTTATCTAAAAATTTATTTCATTTAATGCCAATAAATAACTCACAATATCCGGAATGTATTAAGTAAACAGCGTAAGTAATTTGCTGCAATTATTTCTAGATAAAATTTTTTTTACAATTAAATTTTTTTTATACAAAAAAAGGAAAATAAGAATACAAATTCTGTACAAAAAGAATGTGGAACATATTTTTTTAGGTGCACTCTTCTCCATAGGAAATATTGTGTCTTCATTAATCTGGGCATACAAATTGGCTCTGATATGGTTTGTTAAATTTTATTTTATTAAAAATTAATAATACAACGTTTTAATGAAATTAGAAAACTTATTCTTGTTGTAAAAGGAACTATGATCCTTACAGGCTTCAAAAGAATTACTATTATTCAATTTGCTTAGGTGCCTCATGTAAAAAGAGAAACTGCAACTCAAAGAGAAATTTTTTTTATTTTTGAAATTTCAAAATGATTCATGTTACAAAAATTATTTAGCAATTACTGCGTGTAAAGAAAACCCAGTGACTCTCATGCTTTAATCATTATTTTTACTGTGTTGAACACAGGTACGTGTTATCAATAGTTTCCTCTGTGCAGGCACAGGATTTACGCTGTCCCCTGTGAGAAAAAAATTCATTCTCTTACTTTCTTGTTGTGTAATTATTTTACAATTATGAAAATATAAACAGATCAAAGAAACCAGACACTAAATATTTTAGTTTTAGGATATTTAGATAGACCAGACTGTCTTTAAAATAAATTTGTTGTAACTGACGGAAATGGGAAAATTTTTTGTTTTATTGTAATTTCCTAAATCCTGACTTAACTATTGTTTGTTTGTTATTTCTTTTTTCTTCTTTTAATTTCATAAGTAAAAACAATTTGCTTTAGTCACACTAAACACTCGGGTTGGTTTCTGTTCTTGTTGTTTTTCTATAAACACTGGTGTTCGCTTGAATTGAGACAACCTTTAGTGTATTAAATATACAAGGAAAAAAATTATTTTTTGCTTTGCCTTAAGGTTTAATATTTAGTCAATTTTAATTCAGTATAAATTACTTTTTTTTTAGGTGAATCGTTATATTGTTAGATGAAAATGAGATTTGAGTAAGCAAAGCTAAATTAACTACCGCATGATTAGGAATAGGTAGATATAGGATTCGTATTAAGTTTAAAAAAGTTAGTATTTTATCTAGAGAAGCTGAATTTAGTATTCAAATATTCTAGCCTGTGACCAGCTTCAAGCACTTGATAGGAAAACGTATCTTTACTTTTAAAAGCACTCAAGTTTGAGTCAAGAAAATCAGTATCATTATGGGCAACAAGAGAATTAAAATTAGAATTAAAATCAAGAACGAATCATTTAAGGACTGATTCCAAAAGAGATCAATACCGTGTTTAAAAAAATCCTCTCTAAGTTTAATATTCATTAAGAATTTAAAGACTTTCTTGGGCCATGTCAGACGGATACCATAAATAACAAAAATGAATACAAGTTAGTCTATGTATGTCCCATAGACTGATGGGTAATGCGATAACCTATCAATAGACCGATTGGGTCTATTTCCTTCAACTCTACTGTACACATTCATTTCATTTCATTCATTAAAAAAGGATAATTTTGATGTACAAAAATTACCTGTAAAATCACATACTCATATACGAGTACACCCTGGGGCACATGTTTTTGTGTAAGTATTTGTGTAAGTGTTGGTGATTCGATTGAAAAAATGTGTGTAGTATTTTTAAACTTAAAATTTTTCTTTCAATTTACTGAGTCTTAAGCCATATCTAATCAGTTTTAAGTAAATAAGTACACGTACCTTTAAATTACGAATTTTCAGTTAATATTTTTTTTTTTTTTTTTAGAAAAAAGAAACTGACTCATTATCAAAATATTGTTACAAAAACCAAATATTTTTTAAGCCATTTATTTCACAAATTCTTAGTTTATTTATTTATTTTGATATTTTTGTTGTTGTTTGGAAAGGATTGTGTAAAATAACATAAAGTTAAGTTTTCCACTTGAAATCATCAATTCTAAGGGAAATTTGTTTAACGATTTACGAATTTACTTAAGTTATTTATATAAAGGAAACGTTACTCACTAATTGCTAACTGCCGGACTGATTGATTCATCTTCGTTAAGACAAACTGACAGACTGACTGATGCCATAACTGCTTCACTGACTGACTGATAGCTTGTCATGGTCAAGATCAAACGGCTAAAGCTATAATACAAACTTTAAATTCGTTTGATAGGTGCCCTTCACAATGCGTAGAACGAATGAGAACACATTTTTAGAAATTCGAGTATTCAGGGCTACCTATCCTTTTATTAAAACGAATAAAATGTTTTGTTTAAAATTGTATTCTTTATTTAGCCTTCGCTAATAAGAAAAAAGCTCTAAAGTTGACTTAAGGGCAAAACGATTTCAGTTCTTACAAGAAAACAAATGACTTACTGAACCTGACTCGAAGAGGAATTAACAATGTTACGGTATTCATCATCGGTCATTGCAGAGTGTTGACACACTGGGCAAATATGAGCATCAGTCACAATGACCTTTAAATGGTATTTATCGAAGACGATCTGCGATCAATGACTTAACTCAACTTCAACCAAAATTGATTTGTTGTAGCAATTAACCCAATAACTTTATTATTATTCCCTAAATAACGAAATGTCCATGCAAACAATACCATTTATTGGAATTAAAATAATTTTTTAGGGCTTTTAAAGTTGTAGTCCTCTAAAAAAAAACTAAGAAGGCCTCTTCAGCTAAATGCGAACAAAAGCTTCGTTCGGATAATTGTATTGAAAACAAAAATAATACACGAAAATTTGTTTTTGTTTTCAATAGAATTATGCAATTGAAGCTTTTGTTGGCATTTAGGTGAACAAGCCATTAATGATACATAAGCGGTTTTTCCATATTTTCACAGATTCACTTAAGCCTATCTCTAGCAGTGCTGTTCCTTATTCTGAATCAAATAATTTAGTTCGGATATAGAAACTTCAGCACCTCATTATTATTGTGTTCTTCTTTAGGATTTTTAAAAACTATTTTTTGCTTTCCTTTCAGTGGGCAATTAAACAGAAAAAAATTTATTTAACAAAAAGAAAAAAACTTTTTCATTCCATGCGGAAGACAGCACGAAAACAACCTTCCACTTACAAAAGCAAAAGTTCTAACATTTCTTTTTTGTTTTTTCAACAGAAAAAATCAATGAACGATTGTTATAGCCTTCAAAGTTTTTTTAACCTTTTCTACTTAATTTCCCCAAACAATGTTCGTGCTATAGACAAATCAGTTATTAGTATTGAAAGTGATACAAGTCAACTTAAAAAAAAAAAAAGTCAGCGGTAATTTTAGTAAAATGGTATCTATATTTTAATCATGTGTAATATTTTATAATAAAAAGTGCTTGCAAAACATTTCAAGTGTCTATATCTTACTAAAATTAACACTAATTAATTTTTTTTTTTTAAGTGTACTTGTACCACTTTCATACTTAACGGCTCCAAAATGTTTTTATTTCACCTCTATTTGTTGTAGGAACCACCAAAATTATTAGTTTTAATAATTTTATTATTGTAAATATGAGAAAACGCATAAAACGTTAAAAAAAATTGGGCAATAAATATATAAATAAAAAAGTAAACAAAAAAATTAAAAATTTAATTAGTTATCAACTAATTGCATCAACAATTAAAATTTACAAGTACGAGTGTTACACAAAAAAAAAAAAAAAATTGTAAGCGACTTTAGTGATTATCAGCAAGCAAACAAATATTGGTTTCATTAAACGATGGGAAAGGTTGGATAAATGGCTGTACAAAAAAAAAAAAAACAGGCAGTCATTAAAAAGACTTTAAAGATTTTCTACAGGTGGTGCTTGCAAAAATTTAAAGGCTTTTGGCCTACCCCATACTCTATTTAGTAGTTTTTTTAGACTTAAAGTCACTTAAAATTATTTGACTTTTTATTGTATTTAATTAAAAAAATTTTTCTTGAGCTTTTTTTTTTAAATTTTTATTAAAATATTCTTTTTCATATGTAATAATTCCTATTTGGAATTTAAAAGTTTAACAAAATATTAATCTTTATTTTTGCTTAATTCCAGAAATTGTGTTGGTTTGTAAATTTATTCTTTTATTCAGTACAATACGTACTGAAGGGGATAGCATATCTATATGAACCATTTCGTCAGACGCTACTCTGATTCCTCAGTAAAATTTACAAAACCAACACAATTTCTGGAATTAAGCACAAATAAAGATTAATATTTTGTTCATATTCTTTTTCTTTAAACTTTTAATGTAAGCAAAAGAAAGCATTCTTTTAAGTTTGTTTATATCATTATAGTGTTTTTGTATAATCAATACCCCCTTAGAGCATCAAGTATGAATTAAAAAAAAAATAAATTTTACATGTTCTTTCGGACTCAAGGTCGCGTAAAGTTACTTGACTTTTTATTTTATTTTATTTAAAATTTTTTTCTTGAGCTTCTTTTTATTTAAAGTTGGTTTTCTTTGTTAAATAAAACAAAACAAACAAAAAATCTATGATTTTTTTTTTGTCAAAAATACAAATTCATCGTATTCATAAAAATTGTTTTGTTGAGTGTTTGCACATACACATGTTATTTTTTTTAATTTACCTAAAATAAATAATACACTAAGTATGTAAATGTGCACAAATATTGTGGAACATTATTTTTCGTTTGATTTTTTATGCTTCTTTGATTTTTCATTGAATATTGGCCGGCCACCTAACAAATCAAATGGAATGGCCATGGTGCGCAAGAAGTAACGATAACGTTTGTGAATGATTTTTATAACCAGACTTTGATGCCAACAAAAATCATGTTAGATGTAATGGCATTGGTGTTTGTGTGTTTTTTTGGTATGAAGTTGTGAAATTTTTTTTTTTTGTACTAGAACCTTTTTTTTTTTTTTGTTTTGCTTGTACGAATTCCATATTTCAGTAATTTCAAAGGTCGCTTATCAATAAATTCAATAATAAGAATTGATGCTGGCAAATATTTATTTGACAAGCTGGTGTTAAGACGAAGTAACATATAGCCGTCAGGATATTGTTGTGAAAGAATTAAAAAAAATCGTTTTTATTGATTTTTAGCATTTGAAGGTTACTTTTGGAATGCCAACAAAAAAAGAAAATTTGGCATATACGAGGTGTGTTCAATATGCACAAATTAGTTTGGATATGTAAATTTGTAAATGCAATAGTCCAATTGATCGATAGTTTTTTTTAAATAAAAATGGAAAGATTTCTTTTTTAATGGAACGAGGGCCGCCTAAGAAATAATATTTTTGCAAAAAAAACTAACCAAATCAAGTATGTATTCCTAAATAGTTGCATAATTTAAAAAAATTATTAATTATTATTGGCTCTAATTATTCACTCTGTTACGCGATTCTGGCAAGCATTTTTTTGTGCGCAAGCAATATTTGCAATTAGTGCTTCCGCGATATAGATAAGCTAGCGAAATACCATACTGTCGCTAATATAATTCAAGTGAGTGAAGATAAATCTGCCGAGTTATATATGTTTTTACGTAACCCGTTACGTTTTTTTGTATTTGTAAATATCTTTTCAGTATTTATGCCATCATTTTTAAATATGTTTAGGAGAAATATAAGTGCATGGGTAAAAATATGCATAAATACGTTGATTTCTCAAGAAGATTACGGGACGAGTTACATGTCATTTGAAAGGGGAAGTCGTCTAGATTTGTAATCTTCTGCCCAAATACTCAGAAGTTCCTTTGGAATATTTTTAAAATTTTTTTGAAATTTCCATATACCCCAGTGCTGTTGAACCGCAAGAGATTGCGGGATGGGACACATATCGTTTTAAAGGGAAGGTCGTCTAGATTTGTTAACTTTCATCCAAAAACTTCGAAGTTACTTAGGACAATCTTTATAGATCCGTTGGGAAGTTGCTAAAATCAGTTAGAAAATTTCAAAATAATCCAAAGTAATTTCCGAACGAACCATAGAAGACTACGGGATGGGACACATGTCATTCTAAAGGGCAGGTCATCTAGATTTGTAATCTTCTGCCCAAATACTCAGAAGTTCCTTTGGAATATTTTAAATTTTTTTTGAAATTTCCATATACCTGAGTGCTGTTGTTTTGAGGGATTTTTACCATTCCCTACTTTGCTGAGGTACCTTTCCCGATTTTGCCTATAAAAATTATCAAAATCAAAAAAGGAATTTAGTCTGTAGGTTCTAAATTTTTTGGAAATGTTTTAACATTTCCGGAAAAATGCGTAGTTTTTATTTTATGATGCACAACGGAAACTGCCAAAATCCTTGAAAACAACAGCACCGGGGTAACTCGTATTGAAATTTCAAAAAAAAAATTTAAAATAGTCCAAAGTAACTTCTGAGTATTTAGGCAGTAGATTACAAATCAAAACAACCTACCCTTTAAAATGATATGAGTCTTATCCCATCAGTGGCAAAAAATTGTACAAAAAAAAAAATTGCCCTTAAAATAAAATAAAAATAAATTATGCTGCAAAAGTGACCAATAACTCACACAAATAAAATAATTTGCTTTCTTGTATAAACAAGTAGGTGACATAGTTGTAAAAAGAATATAAACATTTTTGGGCTCAGAATATATGCAACATTTTTTTAGAAAAGAAAACGCCATAAGTATGCAAAACGTAAACTTTAATTTGAATAGATATTATAAATATATGTATGTATGTTGATATAGACAAATGGAATGATAAACTTTATATACTTTCGCGCTTTCCCTCTCCGTTTCTTACGTTATCATTCTAAGGACTAAATATTATTACAAGCTACCGATGGTTAAGATTTAATAAGTCTAATATAAAGCTTTTGGTTGGACTTTAAATTAAGTTAAGTCCACCCAAAATTTGGTTCCAAAATTTTAGCCAAAAACCGGTTATTTAACAAACAAAATCCTAACTTTAACTATCGAAAGTTGGAACAACAACCCTAAGTGTAACAAAAGTTGCTATAAGAAGGAAACCTTTGTTTTTCAAAAGAAATCATTCTAGTGGTTTTTTTAAATAATTTTTTTTTAGTTTACACTTTTTTTATTATACGCTTTACTAGAGAAATGACAGAAAATATTTGAAATTCTCTTTCTAAATGATAGAACACGCGTTTGTGAAGATGTTGAAGTTGAGTTTTTTTTTTTTTTTTTTTTTGTTAATTTTTTTTCCTTTTTTTTTACTCAAAACCGTATCTGAAAATCTAACAAAAAAAACAGTTTTAATGTCAGCTTCAAAAGCCCACACTTGCTTAATATTAACAATATGAACACTTACCAAAGAAAACACTAAAGATTTCAAAATATTTTACAACAAAAAAAAAAAAAAAAGAAAAAATATATTGAATAATTAAAAACTAAAGTGAGAGGAAGTATACCTTAATAAAGAGGTGGATAGGGTAAGGTTAGCAAAGGAAGAAGAAAAACAAAATAAGAGAGGATACGAAATAGTCCATTACGACCTTAACTAATTCTTAGATTCTGGCAGTCGACAGGGCAGTGACACTCAATTGATTTGTCATTTGTCGGGCATTGCTGATAGAAATATCTATCACAGCGTAAAACAGAAAGTTTCTATCAAAATCTTAAGGGTTGAGAAAAATGTGACAGAAACTTTGTGTATCTCACTTTTACACCTGGATCAAATAAATGTTAACATAAAAAAGATATAAAAGTATTAGTAAAAAAAATGAGTATGTGTTAGTTTCCATCATATATATTTGGTAGGGTAGTTGAAGTGCTGACGCTGATCCCTAGGGGCTGATCACAGGCAGTAAGCCTGTTCTACAATTTCATTCTCTTTCTCATTCTAACAACGTCTATAGTAGTAATTTGATGGTAGCAATTCTCTTCGTATGGTTTATAAAATTGGAGAGAACCGTTAGTGCTGCTGTTGGGCAAAATCATTCTTTTCCTTGTCCCGGAAGCTTTCCTGGCATGGTTGCCAAAGTTGCAGTGAATTTTTTAATTGACCTCTAAGGAGTCCCTGTAGATTTCTGTTGCGATAATTACTTTCACTCATCCCTCTGTAATGTGTTCCAAACACAAAAATACTTTCGAACTGCTTCTTAACGAGCTAGTGTGGAATACATACACCCACACATTTATAGCGTTTAAGAATTAAAAACACCAGGTGCAAAACGTAAAATTGAATTTTCTATTTTGCATATTAATGCCACAAAATAAAGTGGATTCCAGTGACATTAAAAATATTTTTCGGTTTTTATTTCAAATAACATAGAATTTTCATGCAAATAGCAGCACTTGAAATTAGTTTACCTTCTCAACCAGAAGTTGTAGAATGAAAGGAAACATTAAAAACTATCATAAAATGTTATAAATGCTTAATCTGCCAAAAGAGATTTACTGTACGAGAGTTTAATACAAAATGTTCCTACCGAACGGCATCTTTTTGAAAAAAAAATCTGATTTAAGAATCTGTCGAACAAAGTGAAGCCACCAAAATGTTTTTGTTTTAATTTTGTTTCTAAAATTATTTCTATTCAACGTTCTTTTTTTTTTTTTTGGTAAATTAATATTGCTTAAGCTTTTGGGTGCATGAGTGTGTTGGCTACAGCTCACTTATAAATTTTGTTTAAGTGCATTAAACACCTTCTCTGCTACACACGTTTTTCTGTATAAAATTTTTTTTTTTTTCAAAAGATTTTAAATATTTTTAATCAATTTAAATACTAGAGTCGCTTACCTTTCAAAATCTTTAGAAGTTTAAGCGTGTGGCATGAGACAACGCACCACATATTTTATCTTTTTTTTAAGAATTAAAATTTTTAATTTAAGTTGCATCGCAAGTTTCTTTTTATATGAATTTTTCTAGATTAATTTGTTGCATGATGATGATAGTGCTGATGATGATAAAAGACATGCAAGTAGCTGGATTAAATTGTATGAACTCGCACTTTGTGTTGTCGAGTTATATGTACGAGTGAGATACATAAATGAGTGAAAAATATTTAATCATATTAATTTCCTGTTTTAAACACTTCAGCTAAAAATCACTGTTCACTAGACTTTAATAAAATTAAAATCATAGGAGAGGGAAGCTTTCTAATCAATCACTTAACAACCAAGTTAATTTTGCTGTTTAATATTGAGCAAAAATTTCATTTAAATTTTTCTGCATGTCTCAATCAGTTTAAAGAAAACTTCTGCAAAGTAAAAAACATTAAAATGCAAAGGCTACTTGCTGCTCATAATTAATTTGCGTTGAAAAACAAATCAAAGTAAAATTTTCATTAACTGTTTACGCTTAGTTTGAATAAGATAAAACGTATTCATTCAAGCATTTAGTCATTTTGTGCCAGACTTCAATCATTATTGACTGACTGTTAGAGATTTAAACTCATACGTAACAGATTTTTTTTTTTTATTAAAAAAAGCTTTTTAAAATTAAAGTAAAAGCAATTTGTCTTTTGAAATTTTAAAATTTTAAAACTATGAAATCATTTGTGTGTTATTAGGGTGGGTCAGGTTATTGATTGATTGACGTAAAACATAAAAATTAAAGAGAGTGATAGAGACTAGGCTTAACACTTTATAAAAGGGGAGCATTTAGTCCACTTATAATGTCTTAGGTGTTCCCTTCTTAATGCCTATAAAAACTAAAGGTGGAGAAGAATGACAGAAAGTAGAAATTTTTAATTAAAAAAAAAAAATAATAAATCTTTTTTCAACCAAACAACTCCGTAAAGCTTCTTAGCTTGTCTGCAGGAAACCTGCTACCCTCAGATTGATAAGGAAACACCTTATCTAGTAATCTAGGAGTGCTTCATTTTGCTAATAATTATCATTGAATGTCAGTCCTGATTTTCTTTTTTTTTTTTTCTTAAAATTTTGTTCTTACACAATTAATTTTTTCAAAATAAATTAACAATTTCTTGACACTTGTTTGTTGTTTTCTGCTTTTTTATAATTTCTTTTTTCTCACAATAATTTTCTGTGTGTGTGTATGTGTTTCTTTTTATTTTAATTTTGTTCAAATGTTGTACAGACACGCTTAAAGATTTATTACAAAATATTTAAATGGCTGTGCAAAATTTCTCTTCACTTTTACACTTGAGTAAAAATGTTCTAAAAGATAAATTTTATTTTATACCACAAACAATTTTAAGAGAAAAAGCAATAGAAAAACAAAAGGTTAAAATACTGAAGGTGTAGAGACTAAATAATGCCAAAAGAAAAAAAAAAAAAAATAAATAAATTAATAAAAAAAAGAGTTAATTGTGGGAGCATGAATTAAACACGAAGCATGCACACACGCATCTTTAGAAGATAAAATAAAAATTAAAAAAAAAAAATTAAAAATTATTTAGTCACGTATTTAGTTTTGAAATATATTTAATGTTAAATAGGAAACTCGAATCTGTTAAGAGCAATTATGAGGCACTAAAGAATAACCCGATTATCAAAAAAAAAAAAAAAAAATTGCCTAGACTTTAAAGTCTACTTTAGCGAAATATAATCATGTAATTAGAGTTTGTTAAAAGTACAAGAAATCTAAACTTTGAAACTCAAACGGTTTACTAAGGCTGAAATGTGCACAATTCAGAAAAATATTTTTGCTGTTGTAGAATATTTTCATGGCATTAAGAAGGAAAAACAGCGTATGTCTCATTATGTTATTTTGAAAGACTTTCCCCTCTATCCAAAAAAATTAACGTAGACTTTAAAGTCAACGTTATTGAAATTTTTCATATAAATTTTTCATAAATTTTACTTTAAAGTCTACGTCAACTTTTTTTTGGATAAGAGCATATAACTTTAAAAGCCCAAAAACCTATTTTTATAAAATTACTTTGATTCTAGCAATTGTTTTCATTAACAATCTCGTTAATACGAAGAATATACCGCATAGACCACAACAAAAAAGTTATTGAGTTTAGAGCGACAACAAGTCAATTTTTATTTAAATCAATTTAAGAGATTTTTCCAATTAATAAGAGATTTAAGAGATTTTTGTCAATTAATATAAACTCATAAGACCAGGACCACACACAGCAATTTTAGTTGGGCAATTCTTGATTTTGCAGGAGAGAGAGGAAAGCAGAATGGAAAGGTGTACAAACTTGCTCGTACTCGGCAATTCCCTTTTGTTGTCTCTTCATATCTTTTATAAAGAGATGTAAAAAATAAGACAGGTAGCTTGAAGATTGAATGAATAACTGAATAAGACTGCTACAATTGCCGAAACAAAAAATTTATAAGTGGACAAAACGACAATTTTAAAAGAGAATTGAGACAGAATTGCCCAACTAACTTGCTGTGTCTGGTCCTAGTCCAAGCTCAATTTTAGACAAAACTTTAAATAGATACAGGAACACACAAGGCAATTTTAGTTGGGCAACTCTCTTGCTGTACCCTGTTTTTTCTCTTTTTCTTCTATAAACTCAAGAGCTGCACAACTAAAATTGTCCTGTTGGTCTATTTGGCCTTGCTATTATAGCAAGCACTCCGCTCAGCTATTGAACAGGACTAAAAATTATATTTTAGGTTTTTCTTTTTTATCACAAATTTACTGAATCTTTAAAGTACTTTAGCAAAAGAAAACCCTAAAATAAGGAAGACGTTAATTAATTTTAATTTTTTTTTCTGTAGGGCTAGAAAAACTTTTCATTAACCCTAAATCACAAGAAAAACTCTAAAAAAATATTGATGAAATGAAAATAATTTAAAAAACAAGTCAAAAAAAATGGATTTTCGTTATGTCAATTTATTTTCCAACAACAACAACCACACCAAAAACATTTTTTTCTTCCATTTAATTGTTGTTCAAGCACATCTTGAACTTCCTATTTCTTTATTGTTATAGCATTTTAAATAAAAAATTTCCTTTATTTACTTGAGTTTTATATTTTCTTAACCTTAACTTGCTTCTGTTTGTCTTCTTCTTCTTCTTTGCTTTATTATTATTAAGTCTTTTGGCCATATAGAAAATTGACCCTAACCTTCAAGGTTGGTTGCACAATTCTCACGACAAATTAATTGTAAAATATGAATAGGGAGCAATACTTTTGTAAAACTCCACTCAAACATAAAGTTTTCTTTTTCTTTATCTTTATCTTTAGTTTTTTCTTAAGACATTTGTTTGTTTGTTTAAGGTATAAACGAAAAATATTGTAAGAAA
The DNA here is from genome assembly GCA_947397855.1 of Thelaira solivaga. Taxonomy (NCBI): domain Eukaryota; kingdom Metazoa; phylum Arthropoda; class Insecta; order Diptera; family Tachinidae; genus Thelaira; species Thelaira solivaga. Next base: position 7,945,427 of record OX377614.1, read on the forward strand.
ACACAGGAAAAAAAGCCACCAAGTAAAATAAACAAGCTGTAGGAAAACCTGACTGCCTGAAATTGTTTTGGGAGCTACAAGTACTCGTAGCTGGCCATTTGTTACATCAACCCAGCCAACAATTAGGTTTAATATCAAACTGTAGTGATTTGAAATTAAAATAAGTTTTGTAAACTCAAGCTCTCATACACTGTAAAAATTTTATTCAAATAACCTTTGAAAAATTCAATATTTTTCACACAATCACAATTTCATTAGTTCAATGAAATAGTTAATTAAAACAAAAAAATTAATTAATTCAATGAAATATTTCATTAATTAAATTAAATAGTTCATTAGTTCAATGACATATTTCATTAGCTCTTATTTAATTTATTTATTCATTCAATGAAAAATTCATTCATTTATTGAAATAAATTAAATAATTCTATAAAATATTTCATTAGTTCAATTAAATATTTCATTTGTTCAATTAAAAATTTCATTAATTTAATTAAATAGTTCATTAGTTCAAAAGAAATATTTCATTAGTTCAATTAAATATTTTTTTAATGCAATGAAATATTTCATTAATTCATTCAGTCAATGAAAAATGTTATAAATTCAATGAAATATATCATTAGTTCAATGAAATAATTCATTAATTCAATGAAATATTTCATCAATTAAATTAAATGGTTCTTTAGTTAAATTAAATAGTTCATTATTCATATTTTTTTAGTGCAATGAAATATTTCATTAACTCATTCAATCAATGAATTCATTAATTCAATGAAATATTTTATTAATTAAATTAAATAGTTCATTAGTTAAATTAAATATTTCATTAGCTCAATTTATTTATTAATTAATTTATTCATGCATTGAAAAATTCATTCATTTAATGAAATAAATACATTAACTCTATAAAATATTTTATTAATTTAATAAAATAATTAATTAGTTCCATTAAACATTTCATTAATTCATTCATTCAATTAAAAATTTTATTAATTCAATGAAATATTTTATTACTTCAATTAAAAATACATTCATTCAATTAAAAATGTTATTAATGCAATGAAATATTTTATTAATTTATTTTTTTTTAAGAAAAATTTATTAATTCAATGAAATGTTTCACTAATTCAATGAAATATATCATTAGTTCAATGAAATAATTCATTAATTCAATGAAATATTTTATTAAATAAATTAAATAGTTCATTAGTTAAATTAAATATTTCATTAGCTCAATTTAATTATTAATTAATTTATTCATTAATTCAATGAAATATTTTATTAGTTCATACATTGAGTGAACAAATTCATTAATTTAATGAAATATATTATATTATTATTTCAATAAAATATTTGTTTAATTAAATGAAACATATTATTATTTCTTTGAAAAATTCATTCATTTAATTAAATAATTTCTTTAATACCTTGAAACTTTTTTCAATCAATGAAAAATTTTGAAGAATCTTTTCATTTTATTTATAAAAAATTTGTTGTTTCAGTGTACAGTTACTTTCAATACTTTAAATTCTCTCTAAATGTTGCATAAGTCTGGTATATAAAGAAATATGTTTATTTGGTTAGTTAAGCCGTTTGTGCCTGACAGTCTTCTTGTCCCTGTCTCTGCCTCTGTCTCTCTCTCTCTGTAAGCCTTGTAAAAAATCTCTCATCTCATTATATTTTGTGAAGCTGAGCGTTTGTTAAACGACCTTTTCCATTTACGTTCATAATTCATATTTAAACTGAAAAAATATTAATTATTTTCAAATGAACTTTTGTTTTAATTTCAATTAAACAACATGGAATGAAGTTTGCTTTTGTTTTTTTTTTTTCAATGACAAAAATATAATAAAATTTTTCGCTTGAATTGTCATATAGAAAATAAATTTAATTATAAATTTTTTTGATGAATTAAAAAAAAAAAAAAACTATTTTGAAAGCAAAACCAGTATTAAGGTGGTTTTCAGTTCAAACTTATTCTACTCAGTTGTAAACTGATTTCAATGATACTCCAGCCTGATCTTAAAAAAATTCTTTCCTAAAACTCTTCCTCTCCAAGACGTAATCAATAAGTAACCAATTCGCCTTGTTCCTATCATTTTATGCAAACCAGAAAAATTGTCAAAATGTTCAAGTTGCTAAAGAATTTATTCAAATTTGTTTAACACAACAAAAGCTTATTGAAATCGTTTACTTGCCCATACGGAAACGTACATTATCCAAGCCATGAACCTGTCTTTTCAAGCTTTTGCTGTCGGCCCAAGAGGAATTCAAATAATTATCATCTTCATCCATATCCAATTTCTTTAGCTCCTCTTGACGTTTATAGGCATCAGCCATTAAGCGTTTGCGTATGTCGTCTGTTATGACAGGCTCCCGTGAAGGCATGCCTTCGCCTAAAGTATTTAATTTAGCCACAACTTTTGTCTTATCGTTGGTACCAACGAACTCTGATAATTTTTTATCGGGCAAAATTAAACGGCCAGCAAACCATAATTGAGCTTTTGAGGGTTCTATAATTTCCAAGGAGGCTTGGGTGCCGGCCAAATCTTCAGTGTTTGTAAACTCCATGCGTATTACATCATGTGGCGGCAATTGCATGGGATAGACAATCATAACAGCTCCTTTTAAGAGATTTAAAGCCTCCGATACAATTTTAAGCGTTAAAGGTTTCTTGGCTAAAACCAAATTTTTATCAATCATGGCCTTGGCATCTTTTACCGCTTTATGCAATATCTCTTGCATGTTTTCTTTGGGCTGACGACCATTACGCCGTCCTATCGGATCTTTATTAAAAATGAAGCCACCCGAGGGTATACATTTGTCACCCCAAACATCTTTCAACTTTAATTCCTCTACCTGCTCATCAGTGAGACCCATAATTTCTGGTGGCAAAAGGGTGCCATGCTCAGCTAACTCCTCTATCTCCATGCAAATCCGTCCAATTTTCAAACGTCCGTTGTAAATGGCTATTAAATCTTTTATAATATTGCTGGTATTTTCATTAACACTCGTTTCATAGAGAAAGAGATTCTCATCGCCGCGTTTCATTTGTAAAATAACCATTTTCTGGTCCTTCTTCTTCTTTTTGGTCTTTAAAATATCAAATATTTTAAGAATAAAATTAGAAATTTATGTTTTCTTTTCCAGTAACAAAAATAATAATTGAAAAATTATTTGACTCAAGCAAATTGACTGTCTGTAAATATTTGTAACTAAGGGCAATCCAATCGCCATGGAAATGATATATTTTTGTTTCTTAAATAAATCACCGTAAGCTAAATAGTTTCTTTTACAGAAGTACAATTTATTCACAGGAAAATTTAGTGCAAATCTATTCTACTCAAACAAAAAAAGTCGCATCAAGCTGGGTTTTCACACAAAAGAGTTTCCAAAATGGAAAAATGCAAAACAAATTTTGAACGCACAGAAAATATTATTTAAGGAAATTTTTGCTAACCTTGACAGACTTAGGAACAAAATCTGTTAAACATTTTTCAAATAAAAACAATCGCATCAACTTTTCTAGTTAAGCTAAAAGTGTATCCGAAAATAAAGAACTTCAACAATTTGTTACCGATTAAAAAATTCAGTTGAGCTAATCAAATTGTTTAGTTGTGACGGAAGAAATTCGGTTATTCAGCTAAAAAATATTATTACGTGGCACTCAATTTTAGACTCTAAATAAATATTATCGAATATAGATCTTTTTCACTACAAAATTTGATTCCAACAACTGCAGTTTTTAATATTTAAAAATTCAGTTCTCACAACCGAAGTTTTTTCTGTATGTACATCTGTTTTAGAAGGAAGAGCAACACTGTTGCTCTTCACTGAAGCTTCGATTAAGTTTCTTCTGTAAAAAAATATATATATTTTTGCTATTTAATTTTTCGGTGTAAAAAAAAAAGATTCATCCTGCAATACCAAAAATGCACAGTAAGATTTACGATAACGTACTACAATGCGACTTGTTTGGTTTTCTTTAATTTTTAAAACGGAAACTACTAAAATATCACCTTTTATTTTGACTAGACTTATGTGCCCAAAAAAACAATTTTGTAAATATTTTTTATAAAAAATTTTGTAAAATACAATAAATAAAACTGAAAGGTAAACAAACACCCAGTTAGCATTTTCAATCGTGGTAGAGATCTATTTGAATCTCATGAAGATAATTTTTGCTCTTTTTTGTTCGCAGAAGATCCCTCGAATGACAGAAACTGTTACACTAAACGATTCCTGTGTGAAAAAAATTAAAAAGTAATAAAGAAAATTATGATCATCATCAGAAGCTTTTGTTAGGAAAAGCCTTCAGTCATTATCCTACTTTTTGTTCACACACACAAAGGCGGTTTTTCTTACGGTTTTTAGCGCAATCATAACTAATTTGAATTTTTGTTATGATTAAAAAAAATAATTTTATTACAAACATATTTTTGGATACTAAAACTACGCTTGTAGCTATAACTGTAGGTGTGTTTTAAATTAATTTTTTTTATTAAAAAAAAACTTTAATTGTTGTGATGAACACAATTTGGCAATTTATGAAATTCCTCAGTCAGATTATCTTATTCCAACTATAATTTTAAATTTTGTTGCTTTTTGCTTTAGTTTTTTTTTTTTTTATAATGACGAACAACTACCTACTTGTATGTATGACTTGCTCAATTTTAACTGTTTGGGCTGTCATTAACAAACACCTTCTTTTTTAAATATTTTTAATTGCAAAGAACTTTATAACAATTTAAAAAATTTTGCTAAATTGCTTCAATCTTTTTTTATTGTGCCAAAAACAGGATATAAGCTCTATGATTTTGCATTGACTACAGCTATTAAAATTAGTCACTGGTACATGTGTGTGTACGTACTTATAAATACATATGTATGTATGTATGTGCTTAGAGCACTGCACAAGCACACTTGAAGTAATATTTTGTAATAAAAAGTAACCCTTTCAAGTGTGCTTGTGCTACTTAAAAATACTAACAAGCACTTTTTATTGTAAAATATTCCACATGCTTGTAGTGATGTGTGGCTTTCAAGTATGCTTGTGCAGCCCTTTAGTACGTATTATTTTTTTAAGAATATTACAAATTAGAAAATTTTGCTTGTTGTTTTTTAAAGCCCGTCGTATGACTAGTCACCTCAAATAATTGTGTCTCACAAAATTATTTAATTTTTTTTTTCAAATAACAAGGTTCTGCAGATTGATTGTGCTAAAAAATGTTCATAATGAAATTAGGGTGCCCCTATAAATTAGTAGATAGCATACTAGCCTATCAATATGAAAGTCGCAGGTTCGATTCCTGCTTAGACCCTGGCTAAGGTAATTATGCGAATCTTCCATTTTAGGTACCTGAAATGTTCAGCAAATTTATGTAAAACATTACAAGGAATATTTTTAAGGAACAATTTAACTCTGTAGCTCTTCAGTTAAAAGAATTTTTTGACTAATAATTACAAAAAAAAAATCAAGAAAAATTTCTTAATAACAGGCTTATTCAGTTTAGTTTACAATATACCATATTTTGAATAGCTTTCATGCTCGTTTTATTATATTTTGTGCAGCTCTTTAGTTTCAACTACAAAGTATGTCTTTTTGTTTGTTTGTTTTAATTTTGAAATTTATCTTTGAATATTCTGTAATGAAATGATAAGAATTTAAAGAAAAGTTTTTTTTTTCCTTTTTTCAGTTAACTTGACCCAGTTCTAGTTTTCATTATTATTTATGTTTTCTTTTTGGTTTGTTATTAAATCTAAATGCAAGCATAATTGTGTTGCCATTACCCAAGCGAATAACAAGGAGTTTACAGGAAACGTACAACACAAGCGACTAACAAAATTCCTATAAAAATCACTAAATTTTTTAAATATTTAAAGTACTCAAAAAAATGAGTGTTTTCCCAAGAAATTTCTTAAAACTAATAGAAAATTTAAAAAAATAATTGGTGCATAAAAATTTTTTTTTTACACTGAAAGAATTATGTTTCATAATACGTATGAAATAATTTCATTAAAATTGCTTTATTGATTCAATGAAATATTTCAAAAATATAAAAATTAATGAAATATTTTAATTAAATTAATGAAATTATTTCATCAAATTAATTAAATCATAAAAATTATTTAATATATTAAATTAATTAAATTACTTCATTAAATTAATTAAATTACTTCATTAAATTAATTAAATTATTTAATTTATGAAATTATTAATTTAATTACATTTTTTTATTAAATTTACGAAATTATTTCATTAAAATAAAGAATTTTTTTTTATTAAATTAATTAAATTATTTCATTAAATTAATAAAATTATTTAATTTATGAATTTATTATATTAATAAAATTTTTTTAATTAAATTAACGAAATTATTTCTTTAAATTAATTAAATTTTTTTATTAAATTAATGAAATTATTTCACTAAATTTATTAAATTATTTAATATATTAAATTAATTAAATTATTTGATATGTTAAATCAATGAAATTATTTCATTAAATTATTTAATTAGTTAGATTAATTAAATTATTTGATTTATTAAATTAATGAAATTATGTAACAGAACTAATGAAATTTATTAAATCAAGGAAATTATTTGACTAAATTAATTAAATAATTGAAATTAATTAATTTATTAAATTAATGAAACTATTTCATCAAATTAATTACATCATAAAATTTATTTAATATATTAAATTAATTAAATTACTTCATTAAATTAATTAAATTATTTAATTTATGATATTATAAAATTAATTTAATTTTCTTATTAAATTTACGAAATTATTTCATTAAAATAAAGAATTTTTTTTTATTAAATTAATGAAATTATTTCATTAAATTTATTATATTATTTCATCAAATTAATTAAATTATTTCATTGAATAAATTAAATTATTTAACTAAACGAAAGAATATTTCATTGAACTAATGAAATATTTCATTACATTAATGAAAATATTACACTGAGTTCATGAAATTTATTCATTGAATTATTGAAATACTTCATTAGTTTAAAAAACTGTGTAATTGCTGAAAAAATAATGATTTTTTTCCTGGAATTAATGATATACCATCAAAAAATTTCTCTCAGTGTAGAAATAGTTTCACCATCATAAATACAAATTTCTAACTATCAATTCTCTAAAGAAAAAAAAAACTAAAATAAAAATTTAATTAAATGATAACAAATAGATCCGAAAACAATAAAAATTGATACTCCAAATCATGTTTTTTGACAGCCTACATTTTACTTGCTATCGTTTGCTGATACGCCATTTTTTTAATTTTTATTTTCACATTTGATCCAAAGTAAACATGTGATAGGCAGCAGGCAGCGGTTTGATAATAAGCCCTTGCGTAAGTAGTAGATTATTTATTACAATACACTTTATCTCATTAAATTCAATTTGTTCAATAAAATTACAAAATATTAATTTAACACTTACACTTACAACTGCAGCTCCATTTGAAAATTAAAAATATTATATAAAAAATATATTACTTAAGGCATTTCTTTTTTTTTTTTATATTACAAAAAGTTTTTTTCTCTAAAAAACAAATTCCTTATTTAATATGATTACGAGTAATTTCTTCATTGCCTTAACAATTATAAGTAAATAATTGCTTAAATCCATAAAGAAACTTTTAAAAATGCATTTAAATTTGTTAAAGTTCATTTGAGAGCAAAGTGTGCATGTGTGTGCTTGTGTTTGTGTGCATGAATTTTAATTTCATATTTTGTTTAAAAGCATCTGTCATAACAATCATTCATGTCTATTACGAGCATAACAAATTTATTCACATTTTAAATGTAATACGAGCGACGAGAGTAAAAATTACATTCAACAAGCTACAAAGCACTTTCAACTAGACAAATAGACATGCAAACAAACAATCAGATGTACAAAATGATTATAACCCCTGTTTGTTTTGTTTTATTTTAAATAAAACTGTTAAAAAAAGTTAGACTCGTGCGTACCTACTCTTACATTAGGGTCATTCAGTCTGTTGATGCACTTTTCAAATGTAAAATTGATTAACTAGGAAGCTACAAGAAAATGTTTCCTGCAGAACTCACCCTCGTAGTACATGTCAAACGCATATACTAAAGGGCTGCACAAGCATACTTGATACTGCAAATATGTGTAATATTTTATAAAAAAAGTGTTTGTAAACCATTTCATGAGTGCTTTAGTATATACATGGTCGCTGCCAAGAATGATAAGCACAAGATTAAGCCATGTTAGATGACGTAGTAAATCTCTCTACTGTTATGTTTATATTATTTATTTATTAGCCAATAAGAACACATAGCGTAACGTCATTTGTGCTACATGTACAGAAAATTTTAATTGTATGTGCGGGATGGCGTAATCTTTTGTCTATCATTCTTGGTCGCTGCTAATTATTTTCATCTCTAGTTCATATTACAAATTAAACACAATGGGCCATAATCGTAGTTTAAAAAAAAGTAGGCTTTTATTAAGAGCTGATTTTTGTTCATAAGAATTTTGTAAAAGATACTGATTTTAGTGTGACTATGATTATGGCCCAGTATTTTTTTTAGGAAGTTTTCAAATTTCACTCAAATTTATTCACCGTTTCAAAATGATTTATGACTAATAAAAATAATTTGGACAAAAAATCATTTAAATGTTATTAATTAATTACCTGTCCATTTTGAGTTAATTGCCAAGACCGATTGCTATTGTTTTGAAATTGAAAACATTAAAATGTTCGGCTATGGCAGCAACAAGGAAAAGATTTTGAAAATATTTCATAATTTTCAAAACTAAAAAAAAAAAAATATTTTTAAAAAGTTTAGTCTTCAGAAACTGTTTTAATATTTTAAATAAAAAGATTGATGGCCACCAAGAATATCATTTGTAATGTGATTATTTTTGTTACAAAATTATTAGAAGTACACAAAACCACACATGACGAATAAATATTTGAAAAATACAATTACAAAACTACTTAATTAGCGTTAAAAAAGATTTGAGGAAATAAAATATTTAACAAAATTTTGTTTGAACGTGCATATCAAATTAATTATTTAGCATAAACTGAGATAAATTTACAATATTTGAAGCAATGTGGCTTATGTTATGGAATCTATATCATGAACTTAAATGGAATTGATGAAAAGAGTGTAAAAACACAAGTATGTATCGTTACAGAAAGAAAGAAATTTTAATATAAGAATTATGTTTTGCCAATTTGCTGTCATGCTTAGTTCATTTATATGTCATAATATCATGTTCATGTCATTTCCTTATTATATAACAATAATATGTTAGTTTGTTAATGTTAATGATATGTCAATGTGATATCAATATCATGTAAATGCCACATTGTAATATGAAGTTAATGGCATGTTAATTTCATACAAATATCGTATCAATTTTATAGCGAATTTCTTACCAATATCATGTAAAGTTCATGTCAATATCATGCCACATATATGTCATGTCATTGTTGTCAATTTGATATTAATTGCAATGTAATTTTAAAGTCTTGCCCATGTTATATTAATTTCGTATCAATCATGTCATTTTCATACCAATATCTTGTCAACCTCATGTAAATTTAATGTCAATGCCATGTGTAATTTCTTGTGAATTATATCAATGCCCTGTCAGGTCAGTATCTCGTCACTCTTATGTCATGCCCCAGTATCATTTCATTTTAAAGTCATATTAATTTCAATGTCATGTCAGTGTCTTGTCATTTTTATGTCATGTCATTTTGAAATCATATTAGTATCAAATAAATTTTATGTCATGTCAGTGTCATGTCCTTTTTATATCATGTCAGTGTCATTTAATTTTGAAATCATATTAGTATCAAATAAATTTTATGTCATGTCAGTGTCATGTCCTTTTTATATCATGTCAGTGTCATTTCATTTTGAAATCATATTAGTATCAAATAAATTTTATGTCATGTCAGTGTCATGTCCTTTTTATATCATGTCAGTGTCATTTCATTTTAAAGTTATGTCAATTTTATTTTAATTTCATATCAGTATCATGTTAATGTCATATGATATCAATGTTATATCCTTAAAATATCAATATCATATCAATTTCATATTGTCTGTGTCATGTCAACCTCATGTAAATGTAATTTCAACGGCATGTGAATGTGATGTTAATGTAATGTTCATTTCATATTAAGTTAAAACCTTGTTAGTTTGGTATCAAGTGCTTGTCGATAATATTTTAATGTCACATCAATATTATGATAACTTTATGCTCATGTCTTGTCCAGTCCAGTGAGATCAATTGCATATCAAGTCCTTTTCAATATGTCTCTATAATGTCATGTCCATGTCATGTGAATGTCTTGCGTGTATCATATCTACGACATGCTAATGCTATGCTAATGTGGAGTCTAATAAGAATTTAACAATTTTCAACCGTTCTTCTGACAATCAACAGTAATCAATTGAAACTGTGTTTTAGCCCTTTTTAAAATTAAGAAAATTTTTATCAGTGTAAATAAGGTACAGAAAAGCATACAAATTTGTAAGGTGTACATTTTGTTTAATTTTTTGCAAGGCTTACAATGTGAAATTGTGAAGTGAAATTGTCAGAGAGGTTGTCAGCAATGTGCATTCATTGTTAACAACTGGCCATTAATAAAAACTTACAAATTTGAATTTTCAATAGACAAAGTAAACTTTTGTGATTTTACCTTTGAGTTCTTATTAAAATAATGATTCAAGGAAAAGGTGAATTTTATGAACCCTAATTTTACTTGAATTGTATATTTTTTTTATTTTCTCTAAAATTACAAGCACAACAAATAAGGCGAGTAGTTGTTGTACGAACATTTTTAGGCAGCAATCTGAGTTTAGTTTGCTTTTTTGAAAGGTTCAGGAACCTTTAGTTGATTTTTAGTTGTTGTCATTATTTATTTAAGTTATTTAAGCAATTAAACAATTTTTATTTGTTTGTTTTGTTTTTTGTAATTTAAACTTGGCGGCGGTAGTTTTTTATTTGTCGTAATTTAAACTTGAACTTGTCATTTTTATGGCAAATGACACATAATTTGTCAATTATTCCTTATTTTCTTTTTAATTTATTTTAGTTTAAATAAATAATTTAAGCAAGTGTGTGTGTGTGTATATGCGATGGTAGTTGTTGTTAATGATAGCAAATAGGTAAATGTACTCATACTTTTTAAGGTTTTTCTTTGTGATAACTAGGAAAATGAACTTTATAGAATTGGAATCAACAAAATTGTATAACAATAAAATAATAATTAAATTAGTTTATAATGTCATCATTAAAATAAACTGCAAAGTGTGTTTCTTCCAACATAACATACACAGTGTTGGGGGTAATAACGATTAGAGTCTATTATAAAATCTGTACTAATAAGGAAAAGTCACATATGTCGAGGTAAAACTTCACTTATAGCACTGAACTCAATAACTTTATTATTGAGGTTCAGGGTAGGTGGGATTATATATATAATTCACAATTAATGAGATGTTAATTAAAACAATATCGTTGGCTAGACATGAAATAATTTTAAAGAAAAAGCTTTTAGGGCTTTTAAAGTTGTAGTATTTTAAAATAACTTAATAAGACATAAGAGGTTTTGCCATATTTTAACAAAAATGTTGCGTTTGTTAATGGGACAGTTATTTAGTGTGCAATCACATTTTCAAAGCGAAAACTTTTATTATCCCAGTTTGGTTTGTACTAACAGAGCGGCAAGCGCTTTTTATCTGTCAAAAATGCTCATGCCCATATAAAAATAACTCGACAGCAGCGTTGAGTGGCTGGAAAATCCAATTTTGACAACTCGTTTTGTAGTGAAGTTGGCTGCAAATTAGTTTTTATTTTATTTTTGTCTTATTACTGACCAGCAATGACATTTTAGCTCTTTTCTTAATCTATTTTTGTTTGTTTTTAGTGGGTTTAATTAAACAAGATGATTAACACACTGTAGAAAATCTCTAGCGCTCTTATTTAAAATGATGCTTTAACATAAATTCTGCGCTAAAAAACGCTACGCTTGCCGATCCAATTTAGGTTAAACTGTAGGTCAGGCTACCTAAGTTGCAAATAATGCTTTTAAAATCTTTTTTCATAATAAAATTACGAAAGAGTGTCTAAATATTGGAATTTAATTTAATACTAATTAAAAAGTCCTAAAAACTTTTATCTGAAAACTTATTTTCAGATAAAAAAAGGTCAAATAATTAAGATTTAAATTTCTTTATTCAGCTGAACTGGATTTCACTGTACAACTACTTTTGTCTTGTCACTCATCATTAAAATCAAAATATATTTCACACAACTTGCACAACTAAACACTTAATTATAATTTGCTTTAAATTCCTTATTTAGCTTAAATTGTTTAAATTCTTTGCTTGACCACAGAAAAAATTTGAAAAAACAAAAATATTCGCCAGCGCTAGAATTTTATGACAATTTGTTGCTGGTAATAAATATTTATTAGCACAGATATTCAAAAATATTTAAATTTAAATGTAAGTAAGTATGTGTGTGTGTATGTAAGTAGTCGTTATTAACAATCAACACTTGACAAATAAATATTTAATGTGTGAGATAAAATTTGGTGCTCGTATAGAGACAAAGACAGAACCGAGACTCGAGTGATGCGAACAAAGAATTCGTTTCTTAATTTAATTTGCATAAATTTACACCTCTCAACAGCCAGTCAGTCGTTTTAAGTCAATATTGTATGAAAAACTGAGAAATTTTTATGACATGGCTTATTTTTGTCAACTTTAGTATTTCCGCAAAAAAAAAACATTTCATTGATTTAAAAAAAAATATTTATTTTAGTATGGCAGTGGTTTGATTTGGTTTATTTAATTTTTTTTTTTACATTGAATTTATTTTTAACACCAAACACAAATTTTATTAAAGGAATTTTTATTTAAAAAAAAAAATTTTTTTTAGAAATTGAAATATTTTTATATAAAAAGCATAACGATTGATAAAAATAATTTAGGACCTGTACGATAATTGTATTGAATACAAAAAAAATGTTCGTGTGTTTTCACACACAAAGAAAAAATATGGTTACCGCAAGCATATTTTGTTCTTTGCAAAAATATTATAGCTAATTTAAAGCATCTAAGCATTGTTATGATCACGCCAAACATGTTTCTAGTTATTTTAAATCATACTATGTTTCCGCCCTGGATAGGTTGAAAATATTAACTGAAATATGTTTGTAGTAAACATAATAGTGAGAAAATATGGTTGAAAGTAAATTGTTTTCTATTTTGTCTCTTTGTATAAAACAAAAACTTAATCGTTCAATTTCAACTGAGGTTTATGGCTGAAGTGGGTTGATTTAGTGCTTCTTAACTAAATATTCTAAAAACTATCAAAATCAAAAAGGAATTTAATCTGTATGTTATGTTCTAAACTTTTTGGAAGTGTTTTAACATTTTCTGAAAAATTCTATGATGCAAAACGGAAACTGCTAAAATCCTTAAGGACAACAGTACTGGGGCTTATGGATATTTAAAAAAAAAAATTTTAATAGTTCAAAGAAACTTCTGAGTATTTCGGCGGTAGATTATAAATCTAGATGACCTCTTGTTTAAAATGATATCTGTCCCATCCCACAATCTTTAATGGTTCATTGGGAAGACGCTAAAATCACTCAGAGCAACAGCACTGGGGTATATAAAAATTTCAAAATAATCCAAAGTAACTTCCGGACGAACCAAAGAAGATTGCTAAATAGGACATATATAATTTTAAAGGGGAGGCCGTCTAGATTTGCAATCTAGCGCCTAAATACACAGAAATTACTTTGAACTATTTAAAAAAAAATTGTTTTCTGTTTGTTTGTTTGTTCGCTATAAAGATTTTTGTTTTTCAACGGATTTGTCTGAAATTTGACTAACATAATCCCTATGGTCCAAAAAAGCCACGCCCATTTTTAACGAATTTTCACTAAGTACTACTCAAAACCATGTGTGCCCATTATTAATTTAAGCCTAAAATTATGCTTTGAAACACCACTTTAGTTAGCGCTGCTGCTAATAATACTAGAAAGGCTGTATTTATTTGGATGGGTTCTTAATGATTTCATATGTGAGAAACCGGGCAAACACATCCAAACGAGTTGAGCGCTTGTGTTATAAAAACAGCTTATAAGTGTTTTCATGAAGAAGAAAATTATTTTAAAAAAATATTTTTTTTATCAAATCAATTTCGTTGTGACAATTTTTAGAAATTAATGCGCAGTAATTACGATTATAAACAAATAATAATTTAAAAATTGTTAGCAAATAAATCAGGGTGTCACTAATTTAACCTTAATTAAGATAAAATGCACACAACAACAACAAACAAGAGCTACTCCTTCATTATTAAACGTTTATTGAGCTTTATTACACACACACCCAAACATAACTAAAAGTACTTAAATAATTTGCTTACAAAACAAGTTAAAAATGTATATGCTGGCACAACGGGCAGTCCGTGAGTGCGTTCATCAGTCAGTTGATTACATATTCCTAGTTGTTTGATGTTTTAGTTAATCTCAACACCTGCATCTTAAAATTAAGGTGTGTTCCTGCATAGTTAATCATTCATTCATAAAGAATCTTTTTAAATCTGCGTGTGTCGCTCTCTTTCTAACTCTCTCAATCTCACTATTCAAAAGATTTCCATTTGATTTTTTATAGAAACCATTTACATACTGGTTACAAGGCTTGTTGGTAAACTATTTGTATGCATTTAGATCTTCCTCCCTCGTTATAATAGAATTTTTTTTTAGTTGATTTTATTTTTATTATTGTTCTCTCAAATGTATTAGCTAATTGCATTAAAACTAAATGACTTTTGTTAAAATCTTAACACTTTAAAGTCCATTAATGTACTCATACTAATTGTCTTAATAATTTGTGTACCACTAGTTCAGCTGATTTTAAACGATCTCAAACTCGGTCTGCAACATACTTATTGAAAAATTATTTCAAGGCTTTCTGACCTTTCAGAGCGGTAGTGTAAAACTTTAAATGCTTTTTTTCTTGCAAGAAATTCATGTAGCTTTTTGAAAGCATAAAAAACAAGTCCCTGACCGAAAAATTTAATATATCACAGTTAAGCCATTCTTAAAAACTACACAGAAAACAACTTCGGTTGTAAGAACTGAATTTATCACCAGTCAAAAATTCAGTTGTGACAATCGAATTTTTTAGTTGTAAAAATTTTAATTCTTTAACACAGTCTAAATATTTATTGTCTAGAGACGTTTAAGGTTACACGTCAACTATGACCTTATAAGATGGTAAACGTTTTACTCAGGTAATGGTCAAGAATAGGAAGAATATTTTCAGACTGGGGCTGTGATAACTGCTTACTGGAAGATTGCCATGTACGCTAGAAGGCTGGAACTGAACTGACAGTAAGAAACAATCTTTCACCTTCTCTGCGCCTAAGGGACCCAAAATTTCTGGGAGAACATTTAAAGGACGGACTGCCTAAGATATCGGAAAGAGGGTTAGAGTATCTTTTTAGATATGCTAATGTCGCAGGGTGCATCTAGGTCACTTTATTATTATTTTGATTTAGAAATTAATTCTAAGATTACATTTTTTAACAAGCACGGGTGACTCACCATTTGCTGCCAGGATCTAGAGAGAAATCGAATCTGCAACCGCCAGATTTATAGGTTAGCAAGCTACCCACCAATCTACTAGGTCACTTTATTACCACGTAGTCTTGGCGAGTAGATGGCTCAAAACAAAATTTAGCGATTCTAATTGAAATCCGTTAGGGCGCCAAGCAAACCAACCAACAAAACTAAAATGATCTAGTGAAGTAAATTCTTTTTCTTAAATCGATTTAAGCTGTTTTTTAATTGTCACCTTAAAGTGTTAAAAACATTTTTACCTAAATCGGCAATAATCAAGAAATATTCAAAAGGCGTAAATAAAAATTTAAATTTTATTAGGAATTTTTCTTTTTTTATGTTTCACAAACAAGTACCGAGTACTCATTGCTAGATTATGCAACAACTTAAATTAAACACACACACACACACACATTTGAGTGATGTGCACAAAAAGGCATTAAAATATTTAAATGGATTCTTTAATTATTTAGACGTTGTAATGTAACTGACTGACTGCTCCCTTAAAAACGTTTTTTTTATTGGTTTTACATACAAACAGATAGAGATCATTTAAAATGTTGTCACTGTTGCAGTCAGGCGATGCAAATATTTATAGAAAATTATCAAAGAATTTTTTTTTTCACCGACAATAGCGATAAGCCAGTCATAGCAAATACTTAAGTGTGTCAGCAAATATTTACTTCATTTTGTAATTCAATTCAAGTATTTTCTTAGGTTTAAGTGCAGAGCTAATTATAGCCTTCCTTTTTTTTCAAACAATGACTTTTTCATTTAAGAGTACACAGGCTTCATTTTAGTGTTTCTTTTAAAATACTAAAATTTTGATAGATATCAAAATAGATCGTACATGAAATAGGCATATAGAAATCTGGATGTCAAAGCCAGAAGAAGAGGGTTTTCATAGACAAGCTTTCTTCAGTCTCAGCTGCCTGGCAGCTGCGCTAGTGGGCCACAAGTCGGAAAATTTCTTTCTTAGTCCTGTTCAATAGCTAAGAGAAGTGTTTGCCTGCCTCATAGCAAGACTAAACAGACCAACAGAACAATTTTAGTTGCTCAACTCCTGAGTTTATAAAAGAGAGAGAAAGAAGAGAGAAAAATTGTTCTGTGCCCTCTGCATCTATTTAAAGGTTATGAGCTTATGGCTCTAAATTGCTTAACAAATGATGTAAGAAAACATCACTTAAGGCGACTTTAGTAAAAATTGACTTGTTGTCGCAATTAATTGAATAACTTTGTTATTGTCGTTCAGAACTGGTGAGGCAAGATATTCCACATGAAAGCAATACAGTTTGCTAGTATTCAAATAACTTTTTAGGGCTTCTTAAGTTTTACTTGGGTTACACAAGGCGCTCCAACAAGAAAGACAGAAGAGAGCTCCCTTGGTTCGTATGATGTTGTCTATTTGTAATAACTGTATAAGAGAAAAGGAAAAAGGATAGCAATAGAGATATGTGAAAGAGATAAAGGGTAAAGAATTAAGAGAAGTAAGGAGATAGAAGAAGATGAGTGCGTCATGTAAGCCAGTTATTAATTCTCTTAAGTCGAAAACGCAGTAAAACCCTGCAGGTAGCGCTCCCCGAAGTATAGATTGCGCCAATCTTCTAGCCTGGGGCAAAGACAGAGAAGGTATTTCACTGTTTCCTACTCCTCCTCGTATTAACAAATTCTAAAGTAGTCAATTGATAGCAAATCTATTATTTTATCATGGTTGCCAAAACTACCGTGGCCTCTTATTACTGCCACCACATTCATCTCTGGAGTCGCAGTAAGTCTCTGTTGTGATTAATATCCAGCCTGGACCAGATCATCTTAACGGTATTGCACATCCGGTCTCATCCTTTCATCTAGACTGTGCTCTACATAAAAATATACTCTTAATCTGCTGTTTGCAGACGGAGAGATTGATGTTGTAGGGCGTCTCGATTTTTTATTCAAGCAGCCTCGGCCCTTCTCTTACCAGGCTATTCACTCTATAGCTACCTACAACGGTTTCATGTATGCGCAACCAAATGAGGGTGACCACCGAATGTTTCGTTGTGCTATTTAAGAATGTGCGAAATTCTCGGAGCAGATCAGATGGTGAAGAGACACCTACAAAGGACTGTAAGTACAAATACGAATATTCCTACCAAATATTTGATGGAACTACAGGAAGTCTTAAGCCTTTCTTATTGCCTTTTAGTACGATGCATTGATCGCGGAGTCTGAACGGTATACCCAACAATATAACCTACGCCAACAACTCCAGAACTATTCTTAGAGCCCGCGGGTAAGACATCCAGATCCTCTCTTAGGGAAGAAGATCCCATTTCGTCCGAACACATAAATCCTAAGTCCCTTTGCAGGGAAGGTCTTGCAGCGACATAGTCAATTAGTCTAAAGCCATAAAGGGTATTTCCATATTTCCCCAGAAATCTTTGCACACAAGCTGTAACACTCCTAAACCAAAATTTTATTTAAAAAAATAAGTTTTTTAAAGGGAATCCCACTTTCAGGATTAGAGAGAAAAATTAAACAAAAAATAAAAAAATTTTAAGTAGAAAATTTGGGGGATAAAATAGCCGGTTATTGGCTGGTTTTAATTTTTTTTATGTTGGGCACTCTGTAAATTTTGAAGGCCATAAAAAATTTTAAGAAATTTTATATTTAAAATTAATTAATTTTGTAAGAAACGTTAATTGAAATCGTGTCTAAGTTTTACTGGTCGCATTTGTTTTGAGTGCGAGTATAAATGGCGTTTAAGCTGTACCTTAACATTGTAGTTTTCTAAGAACTTTTTTTGTTCAGCACAAACCGTTGCACCGTGATGATTAAACGATTTAAAAATTTATCCATTTCTGGATGTGTTACCATTGTGGCTATTTTAATGGCTGTAAGTGTAACCTCTTTGAAAATAGACTCCAAAACTGGTAAAATCTTAACAGAAACTAAAAATTGAATTTAGAAAAAAATAAATTGCATTAATTTTTAACAGCCAAAGCAGTTAATGATATCGTATTGAAAAAGCAATCAACCAGTTGTGTAATTTTGTTTATTAATGGGAAAATACTGTTTGTGGGTACCGAAGAAGATGCACCTATGCAGCTTTCCAGGTTTCGTGATCTTATACGTAAAACCCATTTAGATATTATCAAATCATCATTTAGGCCTAAAAAGCCTAAGGATATTTTAAATACCTTACCGAAAATTGCTAATGCGTATAAAAATTTCTTAGTAAGATTTGGAAAGAAATTTTTTTTTTACAGAAAAAGTTAATAAATTTTTTTTTTTTTAGGTGTATTTCTCAGTGGAAAATGTAAAACCAGCAAAAAGTAAAGAAGGCGAAACTATTGTCTCTGAAACTACTAAACCTGTTGGAATTATTGGTCATGCAATGTCCGCTTTAGGTATTTCAGTGGCAGACAAAGGCATTGTACCAATTATATTCTCTATACTTGGTATTAATACAAGCGAAAAAGTTGTGAAAATAATTAAATTTTAATTTATGAGACAAAATAACTAAATAAAAACACTTGTAAAAAGAAGTTTAGTCTTACATACGCTTCACTATTCTTATTATTAATTTTTAAAATTTTTTCTTAAATATTTAACAGAAAATAAAAAAAATTTATAAAATAGAACATGTTGATAAAAAATAATTAAAAAAATTAAAATAAAATGCACTCAGAAAAATTATAAAAAATAAAGGTAGTTGCACTTCAGAGCTCATAGCTCAGCCATTTATGGTTCGATTAAGCTGAATTTCAATAGTAAACTTAAAACAAAAATTTCCAACAAATTGACATACTCAACTTTTATGTGAGTTTTCTGAGGACTTCAGAAAGTTGATTTCAACATACACAAAGACAGACGAAAATCGCTGAAAAATCGAATTCAGAATATATATATTTTATGGGGGGCAGAAACGTAAAAAAAAAAGAGTAAGCAGACTGCAAAAAAAATCTGGAGTTGTTGTGTTAAGTCATCAGCATAAATTTTATTTATTTGTAAAATCATCACAAGAGAATCAAAATAAAATTCATGTGCAGGTGTATTCTTAAAAATGTAATAGGATACCAACTCATAATTAACTTTTGGAGCTTTTTTGGTATGTTAATAAAATATTTTGAAACAATTCTGAGCTTTATTCTTTTCAAAACACTTCGCTAGTTGGTCAGCGAAATACGATACTATCGCTAATATAATTTAAGTGAGTGTGAAATATGTTTTAACCTAGCCCGCTACGTTTTTTTGTAAATATCTTTTTAATATTTATGACATATTTATAAATATGTTTAAGAGAAATATAAGCACAGACATAAATACAAATGTGCATAAGTGCCTTGATTTATTTAAGAAATTTTACTAATTTGCAAATGAACCATAAAAGATTATGGGATGGGACACATATCATTCTAAAGCGGAGGTCGTCTAGATTTATAATCTACCGGCCAACTGCTCAGAAATTACTTTGGACTATTTTTAAAAATTTTTTGAAATTTCCATGTACCCCAGTGTCGTTGATTTGAAGAATTTTTATCATTCCCCACTTTGCCAAGGTACCATTCCCGATTTTGCCCATAAAAATTTCCAAAAGCAAAAATTAGTTTAATTTGTAGGCTCTAAACTTTCTGGAAGTTTTTTAATATTTTCTGAAAACTTCGTAGTTTTTATTTTATGATGCAAAACGGAAACTACCAAAATCCTTGAGAAGAACAGAAAAATTTTCAAAATAGTCCAAAGTAACTTCTGAGTATTTGAGCGATAGATTATAAATCGATAACTTCCCCTTTAGATTGATATGTGTTTTATCCCGTAATCTTCTATAGTTCGTCCGTAAGTTGCAACAACACTGGGGTATATGAAAATTTTAAAAATTTTTTAAAAATAGTCCAAAGTAACTTCTGAGCATTTGGGCGGTAGATTATAAATTTAGACGATGTCTTTTTTAAAATAAATATTTTACCTCTTATTTGCTCGAATTTTAAAAAGTGCCAATATACTAGTACATTTTAGAACTTTTTAGTTTGAACTTTGGCTCTATCTGTAGCAGTTCCGGAGATATAAGAATTTCGATTTTATCCTTTTTTACCCCCTTAGTGTTCGAATTGCCAAAAATCCCTTCTTATTCGTTTTACACATTGGGACAGAAAAATGCTCACCGAATTTCAAGCCCGTAGCTTTAGCCGTTTGGGCTGCGCGATAATGATAAGTCAGTCAAGCAGTCAGTTAGTCAGTAACGTTATTCTTTTATATGTACAGATTAAATATTTAATTAAATAAAATATATTTTGCGTTCCTATTGGATACCTCTCTGAGAATTTTTTTTTTTTTTGTTTTTTTTTTTTTATTTAAAAAATGAGTTCCTAAAGACATTTTATTGCTTTAAAAAATGAGGTTCTCAGAAAGGATTGTTTCTTAGAACTCAATAATTTTAGTTTCTTGAACTGAAATTAATTATTTATTTTATTATTAATAAAAAAAATATGAATCAGAAGAAATTTATTTTTAACAATATTTGTAATTTCTTCTTTTCTTTATTCTTATATAACCTTTTATTTAACCTTTTTTTATTAAGATGGTTAGTTTATTAAGCTTGAGGCTTTATTATAAAATAATATTTTTAAATCGATATTTATTTCCAGTAATAAATAAATTAATTTTTATAATTAGCCGTTTGATTTTTATAATTTTTTGATAATTAAGGAGAATATGGAAAGTGAAAAATACAAATATTTAGCTGAGAGAGTGAAGGGTATATAAGACTCGGTCGAATTTAGCTTGTTTTACTTGACCTACTGTTTTATCCTGTTTTTTTTTTTTAGTTTTTTAGTACACAGTTTCAAAGTCACTTTGTTTTCTTTGTAAGCGAATAAATAATATTTTACTGTTTGATTTTATTTTCTAACCTGAATTATTTGTAATGAAATTTTAGCTTTGCACTTATAAAACAACGTTAAAAAAACAAAATTATTGCTGAAATGCTTTTTTGATAATTTTTTTTAATTTCATATTTAAAAAAAAATATTTTTTTGACTAAAAAAATTAAGAAAATTTTCTGCACGGCTCTGGAGGAAATAAAAACCAAAGGGTAACTATTACATATACATTTTAGTTATCAATTTTAAGTATTACAAAAGTAAGAGAATAGACCTATTGTGTGTAGTATCTGTCTGCTAAAGAAATCTCTTGAAAGTTTTTCTTTTAATTATTATTTTAAATAACTTTTGTTTTATTAAATTATTGTCAACTACGATAAAAAAAAAAACAAAAAATGCTGATTTAAACGTGATTTTTAGTTATTAATTTTAATAATTAAAATCGTGGCTTTATATTAAATTGTCTGCTTACAATTTAATTTTAACTATAAATACCTCAGGCAATATTGATTTGTTAAATTGTTGGTTTCATGAACGTTTCTGCTCATAAAAGTCCTTAGCAGTGGGACCAAAACTCATATTATGGCTGCCTTAAAATGTATCCTAATTTTGGCCATTTTAATGGCTGTCAGTGCAGATTCCGGATTTCGTTATAAACCAAAATATAGTAAGAGGGCGGGAATAAGAGTGTAGGAAAATCTAACTGAGTCGATTTTTGTTGTAAAATTTTCTTTCCTTTTCTTTAGTGAAGAAAATCATTGATTTGGTAATGGTGCAAAAATCGAATACCTGCGCTGTTTTGGTTGTTGATGGCAGAATTAAATTTGTGTCTACAGAAGAAGGTGCCCCCCAAAAAATGGCAAAATGTGGTAAACATGTGAATATTCAAAATTTAAAAACTATTAGAACAACATTCAAGCCTTTATATCCAACGGATATTATAGATAAATTAAATAAAATTGGTGAGACCATGAACACTTTCTTGGTAAGACTTTCTTTATGGTATTTTATAACGTTAAAAAAAAAGAAAATTAATTAATGCTCACAATTTTTAGGTGTATTTTAAAGCAGCAACTTCTAAGAAAGTAATTTCAGTTAAAATTACTAAATGGCGGCACTGGGGCTTGCTGAGTCAAATATTGAGAAGCAAAAGTATGAAAACTGCTAGGGTTGTTAAAGTTACTAATTTCAAATCAACTCAAGTAGACAGACCTGTTGATCAGCCTTCTCATCATCCTATTATAAAGGAAATCGTAGTAACTAAGACTACACAGAATCCAATTAGCAATTGGCTGGGTAGCTTGTTTGGTAATAAAAATGATGCCACGCCTTTGTAGTAACGTGGCAATTAAATCTCTACAAAATTCTGTTCAAATTTATGTAACTAAATAAAAAATTTTATCTTAAATCTTAAATTGATAAAAAAAATTAATTGCAGTAGAAAATTAAAATTTTTTGTTAAGTATTATTTACTGGAAATTTTATATGAGAAACACTCAATTTTTAAAATAGTTTTGAGTGCTTTTTATAAAAATTTTTTAAACTATTGGATTGATTGTTACTATTATAGAAAAAATTCTGTAAAGAAGAGCATATAAAATATTTTTTTTATAATTTTACAGATAGAGAAGGATGTTGATAAAAAAATTTTAAAAAATAATTTTTTTTTTTACTTATTGCAGTGTTTTATTCTCTGATGAGTCAATATTTTATTTAATTAAACGTATGTATTTTGTCACGAATAGTGTTCGCTTTACATTGAGGTTCCCCATAACATACACATCCAGCCTGTAACTGTCTGTGCTTTTAAATGGAGTATCGGCCATTGATAGCAATTTCCACCTTTTTTTTTTTGGAACATTTTTTTGTAATCTTTGTATTCTAAATAAATAAAAATGAGATGCCACATATGTTGCTAAGTTCAAGACTCGAAATCGAACCGACCAATCTGGCTAATTTTTGTTTTGGTATTGTTGTTAAGACACAAGGAGTGTTCTTATAGTGAGGCACTCCATGTGTTGCTAAGTTCAAAATTCGAGATCGAACGGACCATTTCGGCTAATTTTTGTTTTGGTTTTGTTGTTAAAACACAGGGACTGTTTTTATTATAAATTTTCTTTAAAATGCACTTAATTAAAGGAATTATTTTTTGCCAAATACTTTTTTAAAGAATTTTTTAATTGAATTAATTAAAACCGTTAATCAAAGAACCATAAAAATCTCAATGTGTGTAAGTATTTTCATACCTGTGAGCATGTGCAGTTTAATAAAAAAAAATACCCTGTGCAAAATTTTTGAAAACGCACTTTCTTTTAGTTCAAGGGCTTTTTTAACAAAAAACCCTAAACTTACAAAGCATGATACTTCATTCGAAACTGTCGGCAAGTGATCATCTTGCTTTCGGGCTCAAGGAGTTCATTCATTGCAAGATCGTTTAGTTTTGCAACTTTTTCTTAATTCTCTTTTAAAATTACCGCTGTGTCTATACACAGCAATTTTGTTTCGCCAATTTTAGCATTCTTATTCATTCATTCATTTAGCATTGAAGCCATCTCTCTTCTTTTTTTTACAGCTTTAGAAGATACGAATAGAGAACAAAAGAGAAGTTTGGAGTAAAATTCACATTCTTATAGAAGAAACAAAATGGTACTTTTCATTGGTTTTTATGGGACTTTTTTAATTCATTATTGTTGCTGAACTTAGATTTAAGAAACCGATATGATATTATAAAAATCAAAAGGCACAAAATTATTTTTATGGTGCTTTTTGATTTCATTTCATTTTTTTTTTTATTAACGAACCTGTGAAATTAAATGTCACTGACCAAAGTAAAAAATCAGAAAAGGGACAATATAGTACTTTGCTAAAAATATAATAGGTTAAATATAAGATATAGGACCTACAGAAAGAAAAAAGCGTTTGAACAGCCTCACTCATACTGTTTTACACTAATCCATTCTAAGCAGATACCAAATTTTAATTAAAATTTTTTAAGATATACAAACGAATAAGCAAACCTTATTAACTTACATAATTTTCAACACCATTTCCAGGCACCCTTGGCAAAGGCTATAAAAAATTATTTCAAACATGATTTTCAAAGTCGTTAAATAAAATCGTGTTAATTTTTTTTTTTTGCTTGTAATCATTTTCTTAATAACTATAAATAGAGGTGCAAGCCATAAAGAAAATATTAGAAGGAAGCACTTTTGTTAAGAGTGCTTTTTAAAATATAAAACAAAAAATCAGTTTAAATTATCATGATACTATTAAAATTAATTGGGATTTTTGTTATTTTGCATTGTGCAGCTGGAGCTAATCTAACATATAATTATGATACGAGTAAAAGGACATCAGCAAAAGCATATGCCTTTTAAGAAATTTTGGTTTTAAATTTACTTTTCATGTTTTATTTCAGTTAAAGCCATTAATGATCTGGTGTTGGAACAAAAATCAAATAGTTGTGTTATTTTAGTGATTGAGGGTAAAGTGAAGTTTGTAACTACAGAAGGTGATTCTCGTAGGGAACTTGCCAAGTTACGTGATGCTATCAAAGATATTAAATTACCAATTATTAAGACAACCTTTAAGCCTCTTACCACAACGGAAATTTTAGAGAAATTGGCTAAAATCGGTGAAGAACATTTAAATTTTTTAGTAAGTTTCTCTGGTTGTTACTGTTGTTGCCTGTATTATACAAAATAATAAATTTTATTTTTAGGTATACTTCACAGCCAATACAGAAAAACCCACAATGGCTTCTATCACTACCGAAAAAATGAAAACCGCTGGTCTGCTGGGCAATTTATTGGGTTCTCTTGGTCTTAAAGCGGAAGAAAATGGTTTGCTTAATGGTTTATTATCTTTGAATACTGATGATAAAACAGAAAAAAAAGTTTGAAATAATTCCATTAGAAAACTGACAACAATTCCAAACTCAAAATGTTTTTTGTATAACGTTGCACTAATACTTTCTTCTTCTTTCTCTATAAATAAAAATAAACCGCCAACATAATTAAATTAATTTATTTATTTTTTGATACATTTTTACGTATGTATATATAAATAATAATAAAAACAATAATCAAATTTATAGTCCCACCATGTGTTGTAATATTCGGTCATGGTAGAAACATATGAACGTAATTTACTATTACGACGGCATTACGGCTTAACAATTAAAATAGCATTTTAAGTATCAAAAAATATATTTATATCTATATGTGTGAAATTAACTTAATAATAGGAAACTTATTCAATTGCATTACGATGACCCTTTTCATGTGTTATCAAATGTTTTTTCATTGGTGTCAACTGTGTAAAACGACGATCACATATCGAACATTTGAAGGGTTTCTCGCCCGTATGAAGACGTGTATGCACTTTTAAAGTATTCTTAGCGGCAAACGTAGCTGGACAAAATTCACAGGAAAATGGTTTAACACCATTATGTACCGAAAGTATATGCTGTCTCAGATGACTCTTCGATTTTAGAACTTTTTTGCAGACATGACATGTTACATTTTGATTTTGATGGACTGTAGATATATGTTCGTCCAATTTAAGTTGAGAAATTTTGTTCTTGCCACAAATGTGACACCGATACTTTAGGTCTTTTTTGTGTTCATTGTTTATGTGTACTTTTAGGTCGTAAGAAGTTTCAAAACTGGACGAACAAATCGGACAAATGTAACGTTTGTTAACTGGGAAAGTTTTTGATTTTACTGTTGATCCTGGCTCAGCAAAGCTAGATGACGATGATGCTTCTGTGTATGAAGGTTGGGATTTTTGTACTTTTTCTTGTCTTAGAAAATCTCTGGATATTTTTTCAACATTATTAGGTGCAGCTTCCAGATTATGGAATTTTTCATAATGCTTACGCCTTGTTGTCAGTTGCCGAAAACTCCGATTACAATGATTATATTCACATTTATATTGGCGTAAAGACTGATTGTGCTCCTTTCGCATATGGCGATAGAGATTAGAAAATTTTGTGTAAGTCTTGTGGCACATGTCACACTCAAAGGCCCGCTCAATACCCAAATGCATTTGTCGTATGTGGGCAACGTATGTGTACTTGTGTATGTAACTATTTTTACAAATTGGACATTTATAGGATTTTTTGGCTTTTGGTTGACCCACTTCATCTAAGGGCGGCGACGATGATGATGTACCTGCAATAGGCTCTACGTAATCTGCTTCCTACAATCAAAAAAAAAAAAAAAATATAAAAATTGAATTAAATGAAATTCTAGCAATCCAAGATTAAGTATCCTCACTGAGAAATGTACTACTTATGAAATATTTTTTAGTTTTTAAGACTTTTTTAACATACATATGTATATACATATGTATGTACATACATATGTATATAAATATTTACCAATTTTAAATTGTCGACATCATTTTCGTTGCCAGCAATTATATCATCCATATCCCAATCACTTTCCAAATAATCATCTTCACCTGCATCATCATCACCGTCATCAATTGGTTCCGATTTTATAACTAATTCACTTTGGACCACAGATTGCGTTGCTTGGTTGTTTGATTTGGTTTCATTACTGCTACTTGAAAGCAATTTGGACAAAACACTAAAGGAATGTACAACCATTTCTTTAAAATCGTTTAGGTGTTTAAAATTCTCGTAACATGAACGGCACACATATTCGGGGAATTCTTGGTGTTGCTGACTACTTTTAAGACGTGTCACTTCTTCTAAGGGATTTATAATTGTCATCCATTTGTGGAGATTTTGCGTACGATCGATATGATAAAAGGCAGGTCCAGGTTGTGGTTTGTCCAATAATGGCAGGTTTTTATTTTTCTTTAGATTACGTAGGCAAGCACGACAGAGATGTGGAATATTTTCTCGTGTCAATGAAGACATTTTACTTATTTTAAACTAGTATTTCCAAAATTATTACTTGAAACAGAAAATCTCTTGAAGTAATTGTTGTAATTTTACTATAAAAAATGTCCAGAGCTATGCCATACGTTAATATGGCAGCAGCAAACAATAGATTAAAAAAATGTTGCCACATTTCAACTAAAAAAAGTAAACAAATTAAATTAATTAAATAAATATATAAAACAATACAGCAAAGAGTTTTACACAAATTTTGATAAGATAATTAATATGAATGAATGAATGATGAATAGAGAAATAAATTACACTATGTTAAAGGTATTTACGCAAGAGCTTGCTACAAGTCATCTGGCAATACTACATTTAAATTGTTAATTATTTTTCCTACAACATTGAGCTTTGATATACGTTCAACCCGGTTTGTTTTGTATGTGGTCAATTTTATTTTTTCCCTGTGCGAATTTCATATTAATTTATATTTTATTATATATTAATATAAAAATTAACATTGAGCTAAATTATACTGGTACAAATTTAAAAAGGACGCAATCGATATGGTGGAATCTGAAGATGTCAGCGAATTGCTGTTCTTTGACACATTTTCCCATGAATCAGATGCTGTAAATAAAATATCGATATTGTAATGCGTCAATTATTAATTTTTTTATATATCTTTTAAGGACATAAATTTGGATTTGGTGCAATTTCCTAAACCAGTGTTTATTACACAAGTGCGTATAATTCCTTTGGGAGCAAGAGTTCAAGCCGACTTTCCTGGTGGCGTACGTCTAGGTGCTACAAATCCATCGAAGTTTGACATAGAATTTTTCGTTAATGATTTGGGTATGCCTGGGGCATCTGCTTTTGAAAATTTAGGTCAACTGCAGTACAATCAAAATGATTGTATACATTTGGAGTGTACACAGGAAAAAATACCAACCGATGGCTTGGTGTTGAGAGGCTGGTACAGTACTATTACCTTGGCGGTATATGGAATATTAACAAATTCCTTGACAGAAAATATAGCCAGTCCACCTCCAGCTCCTTGTGAACCAGAAGATATGGATGAAATTCCTAATGTAACTGGAGATGCTGTAAGAAACTCTAGTTTACCAGAAGATGAAGTTAAAGAGGAGTGGAAAGAACCTTTACCGGGTGAATTAAATGCACATACCCATGAAGGAGAATTGGATTATGAAGGTTTAAGAGTTCGTGGTTCAGATGGCCACTACAGGCGTGATTCTGGTGAAGAAAGAGAGAGAAGATTAAGAAAATCATCACGATCTTCGGAGAGATCGCCATCATCACGTAATCGTTGCCATTCTGAAAGCAATGAGTACATGAGAAATAGAGAAAGGGATCGTGAAAGGGATAGAGAAAAGTCCTTAAGAGATTGGTCAAGAAGCCCAGTATATTCGCGTCATTCTAGAAGAAAACGATCTGAACGATCGCGATCCGATGTAGAGGAGCCCCCTAAATGGCCTAGAACACCACCAGCCTCCATAGATTCACCAGTTAGACCAAGGTCTCCCGACTATTCTGACGAAGACTCTAATAACCATTACAAAACTACGAAAAACAGATCCTATCGAAGATCGTCCGAATCATT
This sequence comes from Thelaira solivaga, assembly GCA_947397855.1. Lineage (NCBI taxonomy): Eukaryota > Metazoa > Arthropoda > Insecta > Diptera > Tachinidae > Thelaira > Thelaira solivaga. Next base: position 7,974,418 of record OX377614.1, read on the forward strand.
AACTGCATCTAATAATGCAGCTTCTGACTTACCCGAGTCTTGCGCTGTAGAAGACGATGATAATCCTGGTACACCTGTTGAACAATATGAACCAATATTAAGTGATGATGAAATAATAGGCGATGATCAAGATGAAGACTCAAACACCAATGAAGTACCTTTAGCAACGGCACACGAATGTGAACAAGAAATTCAATCTTTGGCCCTTAGAGCGAAGCCAGCAATTGTAGAATTTGATGTTTACAGACATCCTATTGAAAAATTTAACACTAACTCGCAACATCAATATAAAAAAGATATTGATTTGTTTAAGAATATACTTAAAAAATTTGAATCTCAATCAAATTGTGAAAATGTAATATCTTTTAAGGCTGATGTCGCTACTGCAGAAGAAAAAGAAAATTTTGTTTTCCTATGCGAGCAATTGATAAATCATTTATCATATATTAATCAAAACAACAAAAGAAGACAACAGATCGTAGATTGTGTTCTCGAAAATCCACAAAATTTGATTGTTTTAGCGAAAATTTGTATAATTGCTTTAGATTTTGAAGCAGCTTGCAGCCAACCACAGCCTGCCTTTAAGATCAGACATATAAAGACGGGTGCTAGGTTAATGGAACTTTTAGCACCTAATAAGGAATTATTCGATCATTTGGTCAATGCAGAAAAATTTGACCCTTTTATAATGATATTATCATTGTATCATCAGAATTATATGGCTTTATCAATTAAGTTGTTACTACTTAAAACTATTTACGCTCTATTGGATTGTAAGACTGCCCTACAACACTTTCTTTCACCATCCATTAATGGCTATCAGCTTATCTTGGACTTGTTGCAAAATTCGAAATTAACTCGTACGAAATATTTCCTACAATCGATTATTAAAAAACTTCATCTGTATGAATCTCTTTCTACCATACGTGAAACTTGCACACAACTTTTTGTTTTAACAAACTATGAAGCTTCCTCCCTGGAGCCTTATCAAACACTAGAAGCGTGCATGGAACAACTGTTGGATGCCTTGCAAGAAAATTGTCTTTCCTATCAACAACCTAAACGTTTTTTGCCTGTCTCCAAGAAATTTGAAATATCAGTAGATGCTGCTGCTCAAAAATCTTTTGCAAACACTCTGAGATCGTATTTTATCCAGCATTCATTATGCGAATCTTTGTTATTACTTATTAGCAATTCGAGTGTACTGCCTTCTTCGTTGCTAGTACGAAGTTTAGATGTGTTACGTTCCTTATTGCAATGCAGTGTAGGTATTGATTATTTAACAGATGACTGCTTTGAAGTAACACAAATGTTAGTGGCCATTCTTTTGGGCTTGGAAAAAGTCCCACCCCATCTTGAAGAGGAAGTGGAAGAATTAGTAGAAGGTAATTTATTAATCATCATGTTTATTAAAGTAAACTGAAATATGTACGTATGGAATAATTGTGCCTTTTGATTACTTTTCTCTATTTAGCAAAACTTGTAATAAGCCCCGATGAAATTGCTCCCGTTGAGGAAACTATTGATGAAAAAGCAGCTGAAAAGTCAGTTAAATCATCTCCAAAAAATGATGAAACTGAATCGAAAGAACTAGGAAGTAAAGAAGAACCTACGGAACCAAAAAAAGTTGAAATGGCTTCTCCTGAAGAAGCGCCTAAAGCTGTTGGTTTTAAAGAAACTAATCACCATAAAGAATTTGAAAAATTGGCCATAGAAGTAGCATATAAAATACAAACGCGCTATCATTTAGATGCGATTGTGTTTTACTCATCTATAAGTGAGGTTTATGATCCCGTGGCATTGGCTTCTCATTTGCATTCGCTGTATTCGCAAACTTGTTGTACAAGTGGACGACAGCATACGGTGGAAGTATTAGGTTTAAATAAACAAATGCAAATATTTATTGATCTAATCAAACATGAACAACGTTTGCAAGCTCAACGTCAACTAGCTTCGCCGGGGGCTAAATATAAAAGTCCAGTTTTAAGCTATGCTGTTGATATGGTCGATTGTTGTGTACGTTATTGTGAAAATCTGGACTATTTAATAGAGTTTGGTGCAAGAATACTAGAATTGGCCAAAAATCACGAAACATTTGAACCTTCTGTGTCGGCTGTATTGCAGGAAATGTTTGTCTACGTAAAACCTCTAGAATCAATAAATATTTTTGCCTACGATGACATTACACCACTAGTGGAAGTTATTACACGCTCTTTAGAATACATTACCACCTTCCCCGGTGATCTTATTATGGGTCTAAGAATTCTACGCCATTTAGCCATAGGACCAGCTGCAACAATGTCCAAATCTGCTGATACAGAAGAGCTTAAGCATCGTTATGTGTCCCTACAATTCTATGCTGCCGATGGTATGCAAACTTTAATACAGATTTTGGAAAAACTATGCGCTTATTTCGAACAACCTGGTCTTCATACACCGGCTTTAATGACCATCCAGGGTGTTCATTGTTGTCAAATTATTTTACCAACTTTGCAAATAATGCGTGAAATGCTTTCATTTGCCATACAGTGCAGAGATATAGAATTTAAGGATTTGACTGCTATTGATCATTTAATGCGCACCTACTTTTTGATGCATTTTTTCCCAGTCACCAGTCCAGCAGCGAAAGATGTGGAAAAATCCAAATATGAAATTATTCAAACATTGTTGGCTTACACACAGCCCAATGAGCAAGATGAAGAGTTATTGCACAAATCATTGTGGACTCAAATGATCAGAGAGGTTTTGAAAAATATTGATGGGCCCTCAACGTTTATACCGGGTAAGGATATTTTTTTAAATCTAAAAATTTATAAAAAAAATTTTTAATTTTGTAGGTCTTCTGGTTTTGGTGGAAGTTTTACCTCTTCCCCTTCCTCTTCCAATTAAGAATTTCTCCACTAATAACGAGTCAATTAAATCACAAGCTCAACAATTAATACGGGAACGTAAACTCTGGTCTGCTCATTTACATCCGCAGGGAGCTCAAATTGCTCGCCTCATTGAAACCATGGCACACTCATCATTCCCCCAATTAAGTGATTTATTGACTAGAGTATGCTTACAACTAGCTGACTTGGCACCGAATATGACTCTGCTTATAACAAAAACATTAAGTGATCTATTAACCAACGAGTGGACTTTAGCTGGTCAACAGCCTTCGGCACATTTGGCCCGTTTACTAAGTTTTTTTTCACGTCTCAATGCTTTTCCGTCTCTAAAAATATCAACACTTTCAATACTGTCTGGGAAATTGTGGGACTTTCTTAATGATCTATTAACCATGAAAATTTCTACCGAATTAGGCACAAAATGTCAAATCTCTATACACCGTATATTAGAGAGTTTTTTGGATTCGGAAATATCATTTATAGGTTCGCCACATGCTGTTTACAAAAATAATAACAATAATCCTTTGCTTAACTTGGCATCTGCTTTGCCTAATAAAGAATTGATACCAAAAATTGTGGAGGCGATTTTCACCAATTTAATGCAAGTGGAAGTGACTTCTGAGGTGTCAGCTATGGGTGTTAGAAACTTAGTGATACTAACAGAACATGAGTAAGTCTCTTTAAATATGAAAATGTATGTGTGTGCAACTAATTAATTTAAACTTTGAAATTTTAGCATTACTTTCTTCCATTTAGCCGCAACTCTTAAACAAAAATCCACAGAATTCCAAGAGTGGATATCAAAAATAATAAACTTAAATGAGAGTAGTTCATATAATTCCAATATAGAGTCTTTGGTCTTATTATTACGTTCTCTAACACAAATCGAAGAGTTAACACCAGAATATTCATGCCTACCAGCCAGATCATTAAAACTTTCCAACGCGGAGCTGGCTCAGATCATTGGTTTTAAGGTAGAAGAACCAAAATCTAACGTAATTAAATCGATATCTGCAATATTGGAGCGTAATAAAGAAGATATTAATGAAACTTTATTATTGGATGTACAACAATTGAAGGAATTGATGGCAAATATAAATACAAATGTAAATGTAGAGGAAGAACCGTTGGTTTCAGAGCCTCAATTGCCACAAGCCGAAAGTATTGTTACCCAGTATGATGCTCGTCCTATTTTCACTGCTTACGATCCTCAAAACGACGATGGACAAATGTTGGCCCATCACTGGTTACATCTCCTTAATATAGAAAATCTAACGGCTGCAGACTTTGATACACAGTTTGAGCGAATTTCCTGTGATTTAACTGAATTGGCCCAGACAAGCTTGTCGCCGGAATGTAATCTCTCATCTGACTGTAAAAGAGTCTTGCACTTATCAGCATCACCACAGTCGAATCGTGAACGTACACCTACGGCCCCCTGTTTCCGCACGAGACGTGTTGAAGTGGAACCTTCCACTGGTAGGCCAGAGAAGAAAATTTACATCACCTCCATGAGAGGTAGAGGCTTTCCCCGACCACCTCCTTCACGTGGTGATCTATTTCGTTCACGTCCTCCTAACACGTCTAGGCCACCCTCTCTACATGTCGATGACTTTTTGGCTTTGGAGACTTGCGGTGCCCAGCCAACTGGACCTACCGGCTATAATAAAATACCACCTTTAATGCGTGGCTCTCGCGTCGGACGTAATCGTGGGTCTCGCATATCAGCCGTAGCTGCTTATCGTAAAACAAAAATTTTACGCACAAGTTCACCCTCTACTTGGAATGAGGGTGGCTCGCCTCACTATCGCTCTAATCCAGATTCACACTTCTCTGTTGGTCCCGGTGATGGTTCTCATTATAATCCAACACATTTCACTGGTCGAATTCGCATTCGCGGAATGCGTTCACGTCCTTATTTGCGTTAAATATTGTAGCTTATTAACACTTAAGCTTAAAAATCTTTAATAAACACTACTCACCATATTCTAAGTTGATCTTGATTTAATTACAATTGCATGTGTGCTTGTGAAATGTTTTGGGGCAACAAATTAACATTAACAATGTTTTATTTTAAAATTATACAATAGTTTTTTTTCTTATCATCTAAACAGGGCATAGGATTGCATATTCCGTTCACAGTTTCCTGATTAAATTACAAAATAATTTTTATAGAGACGCTTTATCTATTATTCCCATTATTCAGTGATTATAGTGTGCATTCTGACGTCATGAGCATCTAAGGGTAACATTTCTTCGTTAACAATCTGTTCCCGGAATGCTAAAGCCATTAATGTGGTCTTTTTATTTGGATATGTGGTCAAGTGTCTCTTTAAATATTTATCATAATAACCCATGCCATGGCCCATCCGACCGCCATTTAAGGTAAATGCAACACCAGGAATTAAAAATAAGTCAATGCCATGATCTGAAAAAGATAAAATAGGTAATTTTCCATGTAACTTAAATATATAAAAGATTTAATTCATTGAAGAAGTGTAGTTTATATATATTTTTTTTTATTTAAGGCTTTCTTCTTTTTATAAGTCCTTCTGCAGAAGTATTCACAGCCCTTTGCGAGAATTAAACCCGAAACCTATAACAATTTGTTAGCATAATACACAAAATGAACTTACTATTTGTTAAAGCATTTTCCCGTCCATCCTTAACGTTTGGTTGTTTTATGTTCCACTTCGTGAATGGCAGTGTATCGTAATCATCAAAATCTTTCAAACGTACCATTTCCATTGCATTACCTTCGTAGGTTGGCACAAACACATGCTTTTCCAAGCGAAAGCATTCACTTAACAACTCGCTTGTGTTCACCTCAGAGGCAGTACTCAAATAAATACTAACACGCTGAGCCGCACGAAATGCTTCCGTTTGCAGAACCTTTAAAATAGTTTTGTATTATAAAATAACAACGTTTCATCACTTAAATTTTAAATACCTTTTCAGTTATAGCCTTTGATTTTTTAGCTCGTGATTCCGGTGAAATTGAGTTTAATACTTCATTTTTCATCCGATTTCTTAAAGCAGCCTTTAAAGGATTTGTCAAGTTTTTAGCCATAGCATTTAATTTTTGTAGAAAATACTTTTAAAACAAATCTTTGTTGTTTTCCACACAATCGTCTCTTTCCAACTGTTTGTATAATATTTATTTAAATTAAATATTCAAGTGCGGTTGAGACCGGTTTACTGCTGTTAGTTGCTTTGTGCTCAATTATTTGTTTCTATTTATTTTTTTTAATAAAGAGAGAGATTAGCTTCATTTTATTAATATAATTACACTCTTTTTCCCGATCTCGGCAATAGTTTGGATTAGATAAGAAAAATTTGTTTTGCATTAAAATTTGTACACACATACTATAAAAATTTATTGTACCTAATGTGGAGAAGTAGAAGTTCTCAACAATTGAAGTCTTCGTTTTAGATTTTACTGTAAATATTAACTAATCATATCATATGTCAGAGGTCTTGGACTAACTGAAACACTGTCCGGGAAATTGTAAGGTCAACGATATCACATCTAACCGTTTTTAATTCAAAATTTAGTAGAATCCAATAAAAAATGTGTTGCTAACAACATTTAAAATAAGATACATTGAAAAATTTACAACAAATCCGAAAAACTTGAACCAAAATTCATCCTGTAATCAATAACTTATAAAATAGATGGTCGAACATTTATTTGTATCATGCATAGCGTCTCTTGTTTAGGAAAAACGCCTGCAACTGGTCCGCTGTTTTTCATCTACTTTTAATTTAGGATCTTTGGCTTCCTGTATGAACGTTTATGTTCGGAACATATTTTAAAATCACATTTAAATCTCGTTTTGTTAAATAATTTCTTTTATTTGTTTATTAAAAGTTTTTTAATTATTTTCTTAATCTATATGCCAATGAAAGCAGTCTTTTAGAGACCATGTCAAGCAATTCACTTTCGAGAGAATTTAATCTTTTTAGTTTTTGCCAGTCTCATTCGGTTTTGTTGTTGAATCTGTTTTGGTTTTGAGATTCTTTAATTGTTCCTTTTGTTGTTTGTAAAAGAATTCTTCCTCGCGAGCTGCTTCCATTTTGCCAAAACTGCCACCGGCTTCACGAATGGAACCACCACCACCGCCACCTTTGCCAGCACCACTACCCAATTCACCAATTTGAGACATTTTTGATAGTCTAAAAAAATTCAATTAAAAAATCAATCAAATATCTTGTTTAAACAAAAACTAGGTCAATTGTTATGTAATTTTGATATATTCCTATTTGGAACACAGAAAAATTTTCTTCTTATTTACAACTTTTCCACTCACTGTATTTGTTTAGGATATAAACGTTGTGCTATGCGTCTCACTGTTAATAACATACTGGAATAAATGTTAACCATTGTTTTATTTTTATAAATTTTCTACACTTTACTTAAAAGTTTTAATAAAAATTTCACAAAATTTCTCCTTATTGCAAATGCGCAATTTTTTATTTTTATTGTAAATTATTTTTTTTACTTGCTTATTTTTATCTCAGTGACAAATTAAGAGCTGCCAGAAAGATTTTGTTTTTGCCTTCATTTAAAATGTACATGATCAAGGCGAATTTTTACTATTATATAACTTCACCTTGCTAGGTATTTCAATTTTTATAAAATTTCTTATGTATAAATTTGAATATTGACTTCTTTACCTTTTTAGTCTAGAAATAAAAAAATACATATTTTTTAAGTTTTTGGTCTTTTTTATATAAAATATTATTATTAAATTATAATCCAATAATTCGACGTGCTTTTGTTAGTCTTTGTTTATATTTAAATTTATTTTCTTGAAGAAGACTCACAAAGGCGTATCGAAAAAATTTAATTATAATTTAATTTAATATTTTATATAAAAAAAGAGACCAAAAGGTTAAAAGATATTTATTTTATAATTGATATACATATATACACATAATTATAATTTATTTATTTAATATTTCGACAATCTTCTTTAGATACAATTTTTTTTATTTATAAAGCATCAAAATTAGTAGATTTAACATGTTAAACTGATTACTTTAGAATGTTATGTACCATATGAAAGTTTTTATAGAAAACAGATTTTTTGTATTAGTCCTTATACAGGGCGGGGAAGAGGCATAGGTATATATGGAAATGAGTTATCACTAGATTTAAAATGTCAATCAAAAAATGGTAAAAATAGCCTTAAAATCGATTGATGATTTTTAAGACACTGTAGAATTTAGTGAATTTAGTATAAAAAACTAACAAATAAAATAAATTCATCACCATAATTCTGTTACTGATACAATTTGTCATTCATTTTGGTCATTATTTTCCTTAGCAAGTTCAAACTTTATTCGTTCTTTACAGAGTTTTGAACAACATTCATTTTGCTGCGAAAGATAAAAGAAAATTCAAATTTACATCAGTATCAATTTTTATATAATCCTTTTTTACTGACCTCATTTAAAAAGAACGCTTCTTCTAAGCAATTTTTGTGTTTGCTAAGAGAGCATGTTTCCCTCAATGCTGTGCGTTCATCACTTGCGTTTAATATTTTATCGAATTGACTCCAATCGCTTACACAATCTTCGTATTTTAATTTTGTACCTTGTTCACTAATCTTAGCTATTAAATCAAAGTTTTTTTTGTAAAAATAATCCTCTTCCTTCAAGCCTCCTTGATGTTTCTCCAAACCTCCAGCGATTACAATTTCACTTTTATCACTCACATAACGATATTGCATTACTGGACTGAATTATATGAATTGGAAAAGATTATTTAGTAAAAAAAACTATAAGTTTATTAAATTTTGTATTTACCCTGTGGATAATTTTAGATTATTTATTAAAAAACGCAGCATTTTTTTGCGATAAAAAATATATTATTATTTTTTAATACAATTAAAAAAATGACGTTTGTTACGACATATCCTAAATAAATAAAGTAAATGTTTTAAATAAAATTAGGTTGCACCTCGAACGGTAATATTTATCAGGTATATTTGGTTGAGGGTATAGGAATTACACCAATGAGATATTAGTTATTTCAGGTTGATTAATTGTCAGCTAATTTAATATGTAAAATATTTATAATTGAAAAAATGTTTGAGTAGACATAGTAGTTAAAAAAAACGTTTAAAATAATGGAAGCAATTTAAAGGTTTTAAATATATACTTATTTCTTATACCAAAATTCAAATTATTAATTGATGTTATACCTAATTTTGTCTATGTTATATAATACAGGCAAAGTCTTTGAATCTTTGAACCAAGGCTTATTTACTTTAAAAAAAATATGAATGTGGTTTGATTTGAACAGTACTGTAAATATTTTGAATTTGGTCTCGAACTACCTTTCAAATTTACATCGATAAATTTTATTCTAGTATTAAAATAAAAATCCTTGTTCTAATATTTTTTTTCAAATTATTGATTTTCTTAACTTAAAATAAATATTTCCTAGCAAAATGGTTAATGACCTTAAAGACATAATGTATGTAGTAGAGATCAAGATAAATAATTGTTTTTAAAAGCAGTTTTTAAAACTAATTTTAGAAACAACTCAATCCAAGAACCATCGAATGAGAAGCCATCAAAATCAAATTATAAAACAAGTAAAAAATCAAACAAAACCAAAAAATTTCATATGAAAATTTCCCACAATATTGAAGACTCTGAACAGTTACTGCAAAGCTCATCTAAGGGAGACATGAAATTAAATGAACATCTTAAAACTTCCAGCAAAAACGCTACACATACAAAAGTGAAATCTTGTAGTTGGAAAAGATCTGAAAAATCCATTGTTCCCTTAAATACACTTCATTCAAATAAAAAACAAAAAACTTTTAGTAAAAAGACAGCAAACTGGTTGAAATTTTCAAGTAACAAAACTAAGCGACAAGACTTGAACCAAACGATAAAGGGCAGTGAAACAACATCTGCTTGCAGACCAGGTACTTTGTATTCGGATGTATTGTTCGGTGCCGGATGTTCCAACTTGGTAAAAATTAAAAACGCAACACCACGAAATTACAATAATACGTTCACGCATGCACAGAAAAAGCTAACAAAAGCATTATTTAAATACAACGGAAATCAGAAAGTCCAAGCATTTGATGATAGTGAGATTGATGGACAGAAATTTTTGTTTCCAGCTTTGCAAAAAATTAAAAATAACAGCTATACTTCTTCTGCACCAAGTCACAAAAGCAATAGCGAAAACGTAATTACTTCAGCTGAATCAATTTCAAACAAACAGCAATGTGCTTTCAAAACTTTTCCAACTGGAAGCAAAAATTATGAGGACGCGGATGTTGTCATTCTGTCTGATTTAAAGTGTTCATCTCTAGTTGATGACAATGTGTCCTATGGTAGTTATTTGGAAAAACATTTTCAAAATTTAAATGTCAAAACAGAAGCTTCGACTTCTTCTGACAACAAATTCTTATCCCATTCAATTTTAAATATACCAAAGTGGAATTTTATGAATTTTGAATCGGACCTTTCTGATACTTTTCCTAAAATGCTGTGTCAATTTGAAGATGAAAATTACTTAAAAGCCGAAAAAGCGGCTTTACTTGGCCTCAAATTAGCAATGGGCAATTTTTCGCCACCAAATAAATAACATTTTTTTTTGTTAAAGTTTCATGTTTTTATAAAAGATTAGACGCCAGTTCCATCAACGATGTTGCTAATTTTGTAAGCTCATCTAGTCATAGCTTTTATTCCAAAATTTTAATTATAAACTAGTAACTTACAGATTGCAATGTGTGACCCAGGTCAAGTCCTTATATAATGATTTATGTACACTATTATTAGAAAGAGATTATTGTCCTTTTCTTTATAATTTAGGTTCCCCAATAAAAACGATTACCAATAGAGCGGGCTAGTTTCACTCAAATTCTTTTTTTTTTCTCTTTCATTATTAATGCGATACACAGAAACGCCTCTGTTGATCATATGGTATGAAATCGCTTTTGTGCCATCCTTAGTTTGGCGGCTTTATTTTTAGTAGAGCGTTGTACATAAATATTTAATAGTAAATAATTAGCAAGAAAGATAAAACTGAAAACATAAAAGAAAATGTCCACACATAAATATGAAAATCGTTCCAAAAAGTTTTTATTAAAAGCATTCGATTATCAAAAACAATTTTCTCATCTATATGCCCATCGTTTAAGTGAAATGACAGCATTGATACAAAGCCGTGCTGTTGAACACTGGGGCACCTCGGTGCCCATAAAAAAGCTTTGCGATTTGCAAGAAGAAGCTGAGGAAGAATGTATTATAATCGGTACCATATATAAACACCAGGCACACAAACCCAGTATATTGAAAGAAATTTCTGAAGAAAATCAATTAGCCCCACAACCGCCAAGGAAAAATTACTCTGACCCGGAGGATAAAATTATATTAGAGGATGAATTGCAACGTGTACGTTTGTACGGAAACATAAAAGACGCCCAAATGGCTACGGGTATTGTGTGTGCTGTCATGGGCCTAATCGAAGAGGATGGTCGTTTTGATGTGCAAGATTTAATATTTTATGAAAGTGGCATACAAAGGCCACTTAGTATTAAGGGAGATGAAGGTCGTTTCTTGATTTTAGCTTCAGGCTTAGATTGGGCGCAATCGCACAATTATGTGGACTCATTGAATCTCTTGCAGCATTGGTTAAGAGGTAATCTACTTAGTGACAAGTGTTCGAAGTTGCGTTTGATTATTGCTGGTAACTCTATGAAGAGTTGTGAGGAAAAGCGTACAACCGCTGCACAAACGAAATCTACAGAATCAAAAAGTACTATAGATGCCATGAAAGATTTAGATACTTGGTTCACAGCCTGGTCGAGCTCAATAGCGCTAGATGTTATGCCCGGGCCATATGATCCAGCAAATTTCATGTTACCTCAACAACCTTTTCACGTTTGCATGTTTCCCAATGCTAGCAAAAATGAAAACTTTCAAAGTGTTTCTAATCCTTATGAATGTGTCGTTGATAATGCTTTAGTATTAGGCTCTTCAGGACAAAACGTGAAGGATTTAATACGTTGTACCGCAATAGAAACACCTTTAGATGCTTTACGTTACACCCTTAAGTGGGGCCATTTAGCCCCTACTGCTCCCGACACTTTAGCATGTTACCCCTACATTGATTCTGATCCTTTTATAATAAAAGAATGTCCTCATATATATTATGCAGGTAATTGCAATGAATTTGCCACTTCGCTCCATGAAGGTTCCAAGGGACAAACAACACGCTTAATTTGTGTACCAAGTTTTGCCAAAACACAAAGTATTGCAGTAGTAAATGTAGAAACTTTAGATTGCCACGAAATTTCTTTTAATGCTGACCAGGTTGATTAATAAATAACTAAGCAAAAACACAAATTAATATTTTTATTTAAATTAAAAATATGTGTAATTGTTTTATTTTCAAACTTAATAAATTTTTGATAATAGATCTAGTGTACCACCGGTCCCAACGGTTCTCCCCTTATATTTGGAAAATCCAGCCTTGAATCGATGGTTTCGTCAATTTGTCCTATCACAGCTATGTTGTCTCCGCGGATTATATGCAATCCCAAAACAATCTGTTCAATACCAGCCGTTGTTGAGAATACTCGCTCATGAGATTCATCTAATATTACATTGATGGTTTGGTCGAATCCTTTAAGCGTTCCAATAAAATTACGACCATCTGCTGTAATAATAGATACTGTATGATTAATGTATTGTTCCAGCGCCGATGCCATTTTATTTATTTCAAAATTGTTTAATAAAAAAATGCGCTAAACGTTTTCTTGTTTTCTAAAAAAAAAAACTAAAAAAGTTGCCTAAGTTGTTTGAAATAAAGTGGAATTAAAACACATGTAAACAAATGCAATATGAGAGCAGTGTTGCCGTTAGCTTCTAAACACAATTGACAAAAACTTATATATGAAAAAAGGGTGACGTAAAACAAAAATCTTTGCATTTTTAAATTTAAATAATATAAGAAAATACTGTTACATAATAACAACAGTATTACATATAATTAAATTAAAATATATTGATGGGGACATTTCTGTATACTGAACAGCAGAGTTGAATTTCATTACTTGTTATCGACAGGGCTGTTACGTTTAACTTTAATTAATAGCATAGTATTTTGCATACTGGTAGTGAGTGTCATAAATGACGGTTATTTTTAAAGCATGCGCATTACTGATAAACTAAAAAAATATTAATGCTCGTATCAAACAAATAAACTCCTATTGATTTTTATTTACACTCTCCTAACATCTGTGAAACTCAAAGTATTGAATAGATAAAATATACACACTTCAGAATAAGGGGGCAAATTAAATTCCAATAGTATACATTAGTTGTTTGAAAATAAAAGCGATAAAACGCAGAAAAGATTGTATTAATTTTACTGTAGGTGTAAAGAAAAAAAGAAATTACACATTATAGAGTGAAAAATGACAAATAATAATGTATAATCGCGAGCTCTTAATTATTTTCTCAGTATCCTGGCGTAAAGTGAAAACTCAAGTAGTAAATACGCGAGTTCATTAATATAACATTACATTAAAAAAAAATAATTGTATACAAGTTTAAAAAATATGAACAATTTATTTTATTAACAATTAAAAAAAATTTTAACAAATGAGCTACAACAGTAATAAAAACCATTAAATTATTTTCAAAAATAAATAAAAGTTAACGTATGCTTTAAATTTTTTTCACAAGTTTTGCAATCAATTTCCAATATACAAATTCCCAAAAAAAAAAAAAAAAAATCATTTGCATATGTACATACATAGTTAAGAAGTTACATACCTAGATCTGAAACATATTTATTTTACTTTTCTTAGTTTTTATAAACATACCTACAAATTGCTACTCAATTTTCGTTCAATACATGCAATAAAACGTAATAAATAAAATTAATTTAATTTTTATTGCGTTAGTTAGTTATCGATTTATGCATGTATTAGTGTGAAAACTAACAGTAACAAGAAAACGGGCAGAGCATTTAGCTGCAGCAGACTTTGTTTTAAGCTGTGCTCTTCTTCATATACATACATATGTATATAGATGTGTATGCACATATATTGCTGTATATACATAGATGTACTAGATAGCTACATTCATACTTACATATTCATATTTTTTGTGTATATAAAATAAAACAAGCCAAATTAAAAAGTATTTTCAAAGAATGCAGTGACTGGTTTATTTATTGAAATTAAATTGCTTGAAGTTGAATACAGTCTGCACACATTTGGAAGTTCTTCGTTAAAAAAAAATCAATTACTTTAGACAAAATTATTTAAAAACTGAAATTTTCATAAATTCTTTTAAATACTCATTGTTTTTTTCCATAAAATTTTTAGATGGTAAATTAAAAAAAAAATACATTTAAGGAAAAAAAAAAACTAAAATAAATATTAACTAATGAAGTGTATTTTTATTATTATTAATATTTAATATTAGAAATTATTTCTAAGATTAAATTTGTTAACGAGCACTGGTAACTTTGATCATCGGCTCCCAGGGTCTGGGCAGAAATCGAACGTGCGATCAACAGATTAATAGGTTAGCCCGGCACCCTATTTATAGTGTATGGAAATTAGTTTACTAGTAATAAAAATAAAATAAAAATTATATAATATACTTTTATTTCTGCAAAATTTACATTTTGTAAAACTTTAATTTACATTAATAATTATTTGAAGTAGTAATCAGATGTGGTAACCAGCAAAAAGGGCTTAAGTCGGCTTACTACATTAATTACAGAATTGAAATAACCAGTTGAACAACCAGTGTTCTACATGTAAGGTGTCAAAATAGGTTTTAATGCTACAAAAATAAAAGGGGCATTTTATTGGCCCTTTGCCTGTCCGCTAAGAAACTTGTTGTAGAAATCAGAAACGCCAGATAGTCATAGGAACAGTTTTCTATGTAGAGATACCAAAGTAGGGTTATGGTAGTAAGGACATAAGATCCTCTAGTCCTATGTCCTTTTGTATATCAATACTTTTTAAAATTAAAAAGGTTTAAAATTGAAATTATTTGTATAATCATTGAATTCTTTTCAAGTTCTGAACAAAATCAAATTTGTGCCACTTGCAAAGGTTCGTTTTTATTAAAACTTATGTTGTATGTATGTATATAGCCCATTAAAGATTTTCTCTGCATCATCTGTAACATTGCCAGCCAGCACTAAAGCAGAACTAAAGCAGAATCAGTCATAACGGTAGCAGTAGTATCAAATATCATCAGCGCAGAAGTTGTCGCAAACGTAAATGCACACGAAAACAACACAAAAATTTAATATTTTTACATAAAAAAAAAAAAAACACTTAATATTGTGTCTACCTACATACTTAAAAATTATTTGAAGAGGATAAACAAAAGAAATTGTCTATAAAAGGGTCCTTTAACATCGTTAACAATAAAATAATAAATCCACTCGTATCTAACAAGTAATTGAGTTAACTGCTTCTTAATATTAAATTTAAATAAAAAATTAAACTAATAAGTGTCTTGTTCAATAAATTGCTGAATTTTTCTGTTTGTTGCCACAAATAAAAAAAAAAAAACGAAAAACTTTTGAAACTTTTAGTCCAATTCAATTTGCTTTTATTTTCTAGTGCGTGCCTAATTAAAATTAAAATATATAATAGAAAAAAAAGAACAAAAATTAAAATAAATCTACTAACCAAAAATCAGGTTTTTCCACCTTAATAACTGTTCTATTTATTAAAGCAAAAAAAAAAAAAAAAGAGCAAATCTTGTACAAAAAGTATTTATTATAAAATAAAGTGGAACAAAAACGTTGCCAAATTTCTCCATCGTTTACTGACCGACAGTTTGTACAAACAAATATATAACTACAACCCAGCTTTTCATCTTTAAAAGGAGTTTTCAAAACTAATCTATACAAATGGTAAGTAATAAAATATAATTAATTGTGCTTCGTATAGCAACTATATACACAAGTATTATTGGTTTCTGTTTTGGTACAAAAGTTAATTAAACTTAAAAAAGGAACTTTAATTATAAATAAAAAAAAAATTGAAAAACTTGTTTGTAGTGCTTCAATAGCTTTTGATAGAAGAGAAAAGCAAATGCTGGCTAGAGAGTGAGAGGTCAGGGAAAAAAAGAGTGGGGAAATGAACTGAAGTACTAAATTTTTTTTGTGTGTGTATGCACAGCAAAGGAAAACTTTCTTTTAAATAATATATGTATGTGTCTGTATGTATTAAATGGTGGACATTAGAGTGTTGTACTAGATTTGGTCACACAAAGTACGATTATAAGTTTCAAATTAATACAGAAAAACGAATAATGAAATCCACAAAACCTGTGACCCTTAGATTGATAGGCTAGTGTACTACCCAAAAATAATGCAAGTAATTCTGTTTGAAGTGCATCTCAATCACTTGACATTTTTAACCAAATATGGTATGCGATTTTAAATTACAAACTTTTCTTCAACAATTTCACCACAACCAAGCAAAAACGCATAACCTATACAATGTTAATAAGAATGGCTTCAAGTATTGTATTTTCTAGCCTCTTAGATGAGCATTTCATTCAAACAACAACTTAATTTCAATATCCGCTAATATTAAATTCATTGGTTTTTCCTGAAATGTAGAAAAACTTTTTATTTACAGTTTTTTATTCAATCTTAATTATAACATAAATGCAGGTTGCCCTGAAAACGAACTTGGGCAGTAAAGAGTTGGTAGCATTATTATTTATTTTAGTTATAAATTTAAACATAAATCACAGCTCTAACTGGAGATATTTCTTTCACTAAACACTTAATAGTTATGAAGCCAGGTTGCAAAAGGTTAAATTTTTGTGATTTAAAGCTGGACTCGATGCTACCGTCTACTCTCACATGTATGTAGGCTTAAACTTCTCAATATAAAAAAAGAAAATACTTATCATTTGTGATAGTGAAGGGTGCACAGAACTAGAGCTTGGGTTTTTTGTTTGTTTTGCTAACAGTTTTTACTCGATTTAAAACTTTTTTCAAAATGGACCACAGAGTAGTTATGAGGCGCTGAATTTTTCAATTGCGAATAAAATATTCGGATTCGGAATACAGAACAGCACTGATAGAGTTTTTAGAGAAAACAGTGTGGATAATTCAAATTTTAGAGTAATCTGCTAGAAAATGGGCGTCACTGGTGCAAAAGTATTGTTACTAAAAATCATACTGTTGTCCCACTGTTCCTATTTTTTTCATAAGAAACTCTATTTATGTATATATAGCAATTTTTGCCTTAAGCGAATTCATAGAATTTGTAAGCTTCTGTGTAGTATTTATTAAAGGCCTGCACAAGCATACTTGAAATGGCTTACAAGCACTTTTTATTATAAAATATTATTGGAAAATATAAATTATTAATATGATTTATTAAAAAATTAATTTATTTTTTAAATAAGTACTAAAATTTGTTACCATATGAGCCATAACTATTATCACTAAAAATGTAGGCTTTTGTTAAGTTATTAAAGAGATGACAGCTTTAGTACGTCTATGATTTAGGGCTTTTGTTTTTATTTTTCTAAATTTAGTAACTCATCGGCAAATGGTAATAATTGTTTGCTTTATCATCCATATAATAATTCTGATAAGGGACTCACTTTCATTTATTATAGTCGTAAATAAAGGACACAATAATACACTCACAATGTTATACGTGTATTATACTTATACGAACAAAAAATGAATACGCATTTTATTAGCTAAAGATAAGTTAGTTGCCTAATAAATTCAAAAAGGTGCACAATCGTTTTTGACATTTATTTTGATATTTAATATATACTATCATGTCAGTTACATACACATAAATAGATAGATACCTATTGTATGTACGTATGTATGTATCTACTTATGTGTAAGTACGTTAGTTTAATAAAAGCGTAGCAATTCATTATAAGCAATCACTGTAAGCAACAGTGATTTAATCAAGTCTTATAAAAGTTAAATTTTATTGTGGCAAGTTTGGATGGTATTGACTGCAAATAACAGAATATAGACAACATTTTTACTAGTTCATTAAGCCTGTAACTATTACAACAAAAATCTTTGAATTTTTGAAATAAAATAAAATAAATAAATTTACTAGAAAACTTTGTTGCGTTTTTGTTTATGCAGAGTCTCCTACTGAGCTGGCTGGCATATGGCCAATGAATTATTCTATGCAGTTCATTACTTTTTAAGGGATCACAAATTTTACAGAATCAAGCTTCAAATCAACATAGATATTTGATTTAATGTTTGTTTTTGTTGTTATTCTATTGGAATTAAATTTAAGCACATACGCAGCATATGTATATACACAATTTGGAAGGGATTACATTTCTTTAAATAAACTTTTTATTTCGTCAAATAATCGTTAGGTTAGAGCTCAATTGCTAATATGCACGTTAGCTACCAAAATATTTATTTTACAAAACCCAATTAAATAAGAACCATTTTTTGTTGCTGTTATTTTTTTATACGAATTTCTTTATTGAAGATAAGTAGAAAATAACTTGGCAACGATAAACAAAATAAAACACATTTTTAGTATAACAAACTATTCCCTTTAACTGCGAATTTAGTAAAATGCAAATAAAAAAATGCCTTCCACTTTTTGTATTCTAAATAAACGAATTTTAAGCTTAACGAATTTAAGCTTAAAATGTGAAATTAATATTCCTTTTAAGTGAAATAATTTCTTACACAAAGTTTTAATTTTAAAATCAAAACTTGATCATTTTTGCAAGAGCCTTATATATACCAATACGAGAGGTAGCACAAGTAGCATGTATGTTAGCATATTGTATGTCATATAATTTCAAAAAAGGTTTAAGTTACAACAGTTTTAATTTGACTTTTTGGTTGATTAATGATGTAAATAATAAAAATTATCTTTTTCCTACAACATTTTTCACTTCTCTTAATTTTTTTTTTTTCATTCAAAGTACATATTTATTTATTATTTAATATAATTATGGTATTGTGTAATTAATAATCTTACCGATTAGAAAGGTTTATTAAATCTCTTGTATTCAATAGTGTCATAATTAAAAAAAAACTGAGGCCATGGTGTAAGTTAGTTCAGCCCCAACTGTCAAATGTTAAGAGACATTAAAGTGTTAAAGAGAGATCAAAAGCAAAAAAAAAATTTAGTGTTCCGCTCTAGCACACTTCTTGATATCAACCAGTGCAAATAACTGTTGACAGAACAGGCCTCAGAATATATGAGATTTTTATACTGTTGTTATCATGGCAGAATTATACTGTAAGTATTGTTAATTCTGACATGGTTGTTATTTATGCAGTCACCTGGCCTTATGTCAATTATGACACTTGATATAGATCGAAATTTTCATTTGTATTCCATTTGGCCTCTGATTTTGCAGCAGAGCCATTTAAAGCAATTTGATAGCACTCTTATGGGAAAATTTTTCTATTTTTTATTCTGAAAAAAAAACAAAATTTTTAAATATCAAAAAATTTATACTTGTACTAGCAAACGTTGTTTTGTCTTCAAATTGTATTTATATTGAAAAATAATTAAAAAAAGAAGAAAAATATAAGTTGGATTATGCCGAACATATAATAAAAAATTAGTCAAATCGGTCCAGCCTTTCTGCGAGTTGAAAAAAAAATTTTAAAAGTAAATGTAGTAATGGGAGTGGCAAATTTTTCTTTTCATTAAAATATAAGTTGGGTTATGGCGAACATCTTCTTACTCTAAGAAATCGTACTCATAGAGTAAAGAACCGTGTAAGAGCGGGTAAAAAGAGGTAGTTGATAAATAAGCCAGATACCGATGCTAAAGCTTCCTAGGCGTAACCCAAAGGCATACACAGAAATTCAATAAAATCGGTCCAGCCGTTTAGTAGAAGTACAATGTCAAACACTCGTACAGCCGAATTTTATATATTAAGATCACAGAGAAAATTAAAGTAGACTTGAAATCGAAATTGTGACAAATTTGTATGCAGAACTTTTCATAATTTCTACTTGAAGTCGTTATTAGTCATTTTGAAGACTAGCCTTAATCTTTATTTGGGCTTAATTCTAATTAATGCTGGTTTTGCAAAATGCATTATTTTCCATGATATTCTCGTGGAAAGTTTTTTAAAAATTGCTTACTTGGCTCAATTAGTACTAAGTTTAAAATATTTATTTGCTTTCTATTTTTTCAGATTATAAATTAAGAAAAAGTAATTTATTAACGCAAAAAAAATTAATACTTTTTATACCATAAATATGTTCCAAACATATTCGTGTAACAAGACAATTAGGTGTAAACAATATTAACTAATTCATTTATTTCGTAAGCACACATTTTAATTCATTAATTCAATTCTCAAAATCCAACTAAATTGCGTAAAAAATGACTCTGCATAATTCAGGGAGTCCCATGCTGATATGAGATTCAAGAAAAATTCCTAGAATATTAAAAAACTTATGAAAACAAAACAATTCGTTTAAAAAAAAAACATTTTTTTTCTTTTTAACTCGTGTTAAATTAAATACGTGTAAAAAGAGAATTAGGTGTACGAGTATATGGATATGTCGCTCCGCCTTTGATTATAATTTAAATTTTTTTTGAGTTATGACACTATTCAAGTAAATGAGCGATATGTATACTTATAAAAAAACTTGGCTTGTTTTTCTTATTCTTGTTATCACACAAAACTAAAGGAATAATGGGAAAACCAGATGAGCAGAAATTAAACATCTAATTCTTTTGTTGTCGTACTACTTGACGTATGAGTGTTTCACAATTCAACAATTGTACTCGTATGTTGCGTATACGTATAGTGAAACGTTTTATAGAAAATTATTAATATTACATGCATGTACGGGTAGGTAGGGCTGTATTACACCAAGTTAAATTAATTCAAATCAATAAAAAAAATTAATTAAATTAAAAAAATAACTTAAATTAACCAGACAGAAGTAAAGTTAAATTAAATGAAAGTAAACATGCCAGGTTAAAAAAATTGAAAGAAAAAAATCTTACACACAGCCATACATGCATAAATATAAGAAGTTAACATGTTTTATTTTTGCTTTTATAAAAACTAAATCAATTTTTTCATTTGTAATTGTAATTGCTCTTATTAAAACATTCATTTGTTACGTGCAACAGAAGTAACCTTTTAAGAAGCACGCATTTAGCTTGCAAATGAATAAAGCTTGAAATAAATGAAATCACTGGGGTTAGGTATTTGAAACATTCACTTTTCTAATGAATGCAAGCGATTGCAGTTGAACAGGTATACAAAAGAATGATAGAAATAGAAGATCACGGCATGCTCATGATTTCCCATTAGATGACGTATGCAGATTGCCCACTGTTTGAAGAAAAAATAATACATTTCTCTCTCTCTCTCCCTCTTTCTCATATTTAGCTGTAAATTATTAGCCAATAGGAACACATGGCTACATGCTCAAAAACTTTTAGTTTTATGTGCGAGATGGCGTAATCTTGTATTTCTATCATTCTTGAGGTATACATACGTTTCTATCACTTTTACTTTAAGGTTTTTAATAGAATATGAGAATTTATGTACGAGTGCATGCTGACATACGTATGTGTAAGAACATGCCATGCATGTATTACATATTTGATAAATAGCTTTTAATTCTTTTAAGAACATTTCGTTCTTCACTAATTTATTTTGTTTCCTTATCCTCTTTCCTACACTATGTAGGTGTAAACGCTTAGGTTGGTATTCACAATGTGTAATGAAGACTTCACAAATTTTCTTTAAAAAATTTTTCACAACAGCTACTAAAGGGTGTCCCAACAAGAACACAAGATTTAAATTTGGCGCCATTCGAAGTGTCATTGTTTGACATTTGAACCAGTTTTTTCTTGCTTAGAATTGAAGAAATTAATGTGGAGGGCTTGTGGTTTCAACAAGATGGTGCCACATGTCATACTGTAAGAGAAACAATTCAATTGCTGCATTAGTCATGTCGCGGTCGTGTTATTTCGCGATTTGGAGACAAGAATTGGCCGCCTAGATCGTGCGATTTAACACCATTAGACTTTTTTCTTTGGGGTTTTTTGAACTCGATGGTTTACGCGAATAAGCCGACGATGGCTCAAGCCTTAAAAGAGGAAATTGGACCCTGCATTAATGAAATACCGCAGCATTTATGCAAAATGGTCATTGAAAATTTCATTAAAAGATCGCGTGTGTGCGAGCAAAGCCACGGCGGCCATCTGACCGATATGTTGTTCCATACATAACCTCATTCTGTCTACTTTACGATATAATAAAGTTTCACGATTTTTTTTTTAAATATCTGTGTTTTATTTAAAATTTAAATCTTGCGTTCTGTTGCGACATCCTTTACAAGTCGACTCTATTTATCTTTATTTATTTCAGCGGTGCCATTTTAACCTTTTTGAGGCTAGATTTAGCCTTTTTTTCTCGTATTTAGCTTTTTTAGTTTTTTTTTATTTTCAAAATAGCGAAAAAGAAATTCGCCAAAAATTACCATGAACTACCTACCCCCTTTGCTTTTTTTGAAAAATTGATAAAAAAAAATTTTTGAACTATCCGCAAGAAAAATATTTCTAATTAAAGCCAATACGTTTATCTATTCAACGCAATAGAAATCAGGTTGATATCTTGAAAACTAACCAGTTCTACTAAAAAGTGGTCGGAAAGAGGCTTTTTTAAGGCAAATTTAGCCAATTTTTTTCTAGTTCCTGGCAACACTAATTGTTTTGTTAAAGCTTTAATCAAACTATATGACGATATATACTCTCTTTTATTTAAACTTAAAATTAGGAGTAAAAAATATTAAAAAACCCTTAATGGCTAGAATAATATAAATAAAAATCAAAATAAAAAATCCATAACAGAAAGAATTAATTCTTTTTCAAGACAACGCAATACTCCACCAATATTACTTCCGGCTTTTCTGCCAGAAAGAAATCAAGTTCATCGATAGACTAGAATTATATGCAAAAGTCGGCTTGAGCAATTAAAAAAGTTGTGTACAGGCTTGAAATGTTCAGCAAGTTTATGTAAAACACTATGAGAAGTATTTATATGGAACACTTTAAACCTCTAACTCTGTATTAAATCTGGTTTCTTTTCTCTTATTAAAAAAGGGCCAAAAAATTAGAGCTAGAAAATTAAAATATTTAAAAAAAAATGTCCCCTGAAATTCTGGTATAAAATACCGAGCACAAGCAAATTTGAAAATTTAACTTTAATGCCAGATATTAAAGGGCTGCACAAGCATCTATCAAATGGCTAACACAGAAAAAAAAAAATTAAGAACCAATTAAAAATTTTAATTAAAAAATTTGTTAAATCAATTAAATTTTTAATTGAGTCAATTAAATATTTAATTAATTTTATATATTTTTCAGTTTAATTAAATATTTAATTGACTCAATTAAAAATTTAATTGGTTTAACAAATTTTTTAATTAAAATTTGTAATTGGTTCCTAATTTTTTTTCTATGTACAAGCACTTTTTATTATAAAATATTACAAATGTTTTTAGTGATGTGTGGCTTTAAAGTAAGCTCGTGTAGCTTTTTACCGGATATAAGTCATAACTTAAAATGTTTCTAAGGGCTAATTCGCAATTATTTTAAGTTGGGGTAAAAAGATCTCCCAAAACTGGATGAGAAAAATATTTTAAATTAAATTTAACTATAAGTCGTGTTATAAAATCTATCAACAAAAAGATGAAAGAGATTTTTAATACTTCAACAAAAGAGTTTAATTACTTTAAAATTTAATATTTTTTTTTTGGAGCTAGTCAGTTTACTGCCCTATTTGCAAATTTAGGTTTTATTTAAAACAAAGATTGTACTCACTTACTATCAAATACAACGTGAGCCTTTTTGTCATTATTTTTTTTTTATATAAAAAGCTTTTGCTTAAAGTGTTTTTCTTTCTAAAACCATTTACCCTTAATTAATGTCATTAACGTTGGCTTTCATAGAAGATAATATCTTAATTGCAAGAGATAATATGGCTTGTGCCATATTTAATTGGTTAACTCGCATTGTTTTATTACGAGTAAACAAATTTTTATTTTTTTTTTCAATATTAGATTTTAATCTCTCTTAAAACTTATGGAGAATAAAGAACAACATGAAATGATGTATTTTGGTGAATCAGTTATTGTGTTACCCTTAATTAATGTCATTAACGTTGGCTTTCATAGAAGATAATATCTTAATTGCAAGAGATAATATGGCTTGTGCCATATTTAATTGGTTAACTCGCATTGTTTTATTACGAGTAAACAAATTTTTATTTTTTTTTCAATATTAGATTTTAATCTCTCTTAAAACTTATGGAGAATAAAGAACAACATGAAATGATGTATTTTGTTGAATCAGTTATTGTGGGTTTTTATGCCAACCACCTAAACCACAAGTATCATTGACCTCTTGCAGCGCAGACTACATTTTAATTGTTCTTATATATTTAAAGAAAAAAATTTCCAATATTGAAAATAAAGCGTAAGTTTTATAAGGCGAGGGGTGTGCTTCAGCATATTGATCTTTCCTAGTCAGTTCATAGTTCTAGCAAATCATTTAAAATGTTGAATTTTTTATCTCTTTTTTTTAGTTTAAAAAACCTTTTCATACATCTATTTTATAAAAGCAAAATATGCTGCAATTAGCAATGACCTATTTTAGCACATTATGGAAATAAATATGCCAGCAAAGGCATTTGTATTTCTGTTATGCATATGCGGTAGGTCATTGACATACAAAGAAATATACATGAAAAGTAAATTTAAAAAATAATCAAGGGTGCCCTGTAGATTTTTGGGTAGTGTAATAACTTATCAATTTGATTGTCGAAGCTTTAATTCCTGCCAATTCCCTGGGGTTCGATGGTCAATTCTAGTAAAAAATTTCATCTTACCTAGCGTTTACACATGTAACCCCCCATTTCCACATGCAAGTAACTACGAAAAAGCCGAGAAAATAGTCAAAAGTCTTGCAAATTGTATGAGTACAAGTTAATTTTTAAAATATCGGCAACGGCTTCACTTCTAATGAAAAAATGGCTGCGCCATTGATATAGAGAATAAAAATATATAAGCCAAGTGTTGCCGCGTTGCAAACACCGTGAACACCAACTAAAAATTTTGTTGTTTTTTTTTTTAGTCAAAAATATGAAATTAAAATGTGCTGCTGTGTCATTATGTTCTTTTTTTATTTATTAATTTTATTAAATATGCTAAATATCAATTACTAACGTAAATTCTATTTTTCCTTAGACAAATACATTAATTTAAAACTTATACTCGGTAGCCCTGTTTCTCATTTGTCAATTTACTTGCTGCAATTGTCAAAAATTTACTTGCAAGAGAATTTGGTTGCAAGTTCGAAAAATATGAGTGTGTTATTGAAAAAGTGAGAGTGTATTGAGTTTTTCGAACTTGCACTTGCATGTGGAAACGGGGGGTTAGTTGCAGCATGTTTTTTTATTTGTTTTATTTTACAGTTTTGAAATCAGTATTTTATTTTACTGCTTAAATCTTTTATTTAATACATTTTGAATTGTGTGTGTGTGTGTTTGTGACCTTGTACTAAATATTATTTTTATAATATATCACAATAATTTAATGAGAATAAGCTCATTTAAACAGACACGTATTCATATTTAAAATAACAATTTGGAATGGAATGTTTAATTCGAAACTGCTTGCGCATAAATTGTTTAAAAAAAAAACAATCAGCTTCGTTGTGTTAATTGTAAATTTTATCCCAGAAACACAGCGTTTGTAATTGATAATTATTGCAATGTAATCCAGCGTTTGCCTAAAAAAGGCTAGACAAAGCTAAATCCACTCACAAAAAAAGGTACAAAAAAATTAAAACTCTATCGCTTAAAATTAAAATAATAATTGTGATTTTTATAAAAAATCAATAAGAGAACATACAATGACAAAAATTAAAGAAAATAAGCTCGTTTTAAACATAATTTTCTTTTTGCTCATAACTTGCTGTTTTTTTTTAATGTTAAAAAAATTGTTTCTCTCTATCCGCAAAAAAAATCGATATAAAGGCAATCCGTTTATCTATCAAACGCAGAAGAAATCAAGTTGATATCTTGAAAACTAAGCAAGTTATGGAAAAAAAAGGTAACCAGTTCTACTATTGGCTCTTTCCGGCCACTTTTTAGTAGAACTGGTTACCTTTTTTTCCATAACTTGCTTAGTTTTCAAGATATCGACTTGATTTCAATTGTGTTGAATAGATAAACGTATTGGCTTTAATCCAAAATTATATTTTTTCGGATAGTAAAAAAAAATTTTTTTTGCCAAAAACTTCCATGGACTACCCCCTTTGCTTTTTTTTAAAAAATGATAAAAAAATGTTTGCTCACTATCCGCAAAAAAAAAATTTCGAATTAAAGCCAATACGTTTATCTATCAAACGCAGAAGAAATCAAGTCGATATATTGAAAATTTAACGAGTTATGACCAAAAAGGTAACCAGTTCTACTAAAAAGTGGCCAGAAAGAGGCAGTTGTAGAACTGGTTACCTTTTTGGTCATAACTTGCTTAGTTTTCCAGATATCGACTGGATTTCTATTGCGTTAAATAGATAAACGTATGGTCTTTAATTTTTTCTCCAAAAATTACCATAAACTACCCCCTTGATTTTTTTTTTTTTTTTTATTATAAAAAATTTTTTTCGCACTATTCACAAAAAAAAAATTGCGAAAAAGAAAAAAGGCTATTTAAAGCTTTTTTGAAAATGAAAAAAGGCTAGGAAAAAAGCTAGAGACTAAATCATAAATTTCAAGGCTAAATGCGAGAAAAAAAGGTTAAATCTAGCCTTAAAAAGGCTAAAATGGCATCGCTGATGTCATCATATATTTATTTGACATTCCTTTTTTTAACATAATCTCTCTCTTAAGGGCCGTGAATTTGAAAAAAAAAACGAAACATTTCACAAACGTTTTCCAGAAATTTACAAATCTTTTAAAATTTCTAAAACATTTTGCACAATATACAGCAAAAATGTCACATATAAAACGATTGACTTTTCGTACAGTCTTCTTCTTTGCTACGTACTAATCCAATCGTACATTTGCTAAACAAAACAAAAGCCGAAACGTATTTTTTGAATGATGGAATCATCGTTATTTGTTTACTAGCAAGGGCATACCGCCCAGTTATTTTGAAAAGGATTAACATGTGCGTAATTTTGTGGCTCTCACAAGAAACCAGATAGTCATGTTTATGCATATGTGTATGTGTGTTTCCGTTCTGTTCAAATTAGTTTATTTTTACTGTGTACCAATACAAATACAAAATAAATCATTGCAAATGTTTGCAATATTTTTTATTTGTACTCTGGAAAACCACAAAACGAAACGAATGCAAACGTTTCATTTTGTTTCTTTGGAAGCTCTGGTGCCAGCGGAGTAGTTTTTTTTTTGTATATGGGCATTTAATGAGATTGTGCGCTATGCTGTAGCGATGTCAAACATATTTTGCTGATATTGTCTATGGTGAAATTAGCTCAGCTTGAGAAGTTGTCAAATAGTATACTTCTCTGTAATACGCATTAAAAATATAATTTATTGAACATAAAACTTTATTTTCTGTAAATTGTTTCCCATGTTCTTTATTTATTTGCTAGTATTTTAAACACTGTTACATTGCAAATAGAGTACGCAAAGAAACGAAACGAAACAAATGCAAAAGTTTTGTTTTGCAGTTTTTTAGACTATTGTTATGGACAACTTCAAAACGAAACGTTTGCATTCGTTTCGTTTCTTTGCGAACTCTGATCACAACTACGCTTCTGGTAAAATTTTTATAATGAAATAAATATTGTGCTCAACTACTTGATTGCTCATGAATGCTGCTGTCATTTTAAAACTTAATACACTAAATTTATAATCCAATTTTAAATTAAATCATCGAGCGTTTTTTCTACTAAGTAAATAACTTACACAATTGTGAAGGATTATTAGATAGTTGGCTTTTTAACTCTAGCAGGGTTTTATTAAAACTGTATTAAAAAATAGGCGTTGCCAAAAAAGTAAACTAAATAAACTGCTCTTTAATCAAACTTGCTAATTTAAATACAGAAATTCTAAAGTTTAATTCAGGCACTTAAATATCAAGAAACGAGTGAAAAGAAATCTCTTAGCAAACATTTTATCTCCCCAAAAAAAAAACTTAATTTAGATCGGGTACACATACATAACAGCTCCTGGAAACGTTTTTTTTTTCACAAACTACGTTGTACATACGAGTATTTGTTTATCTTCGCATTATAGTAAGCCAGCATTAATATTAAAACAAGAATTAATGTCATGTGCTATTGCATATAACGATATAACGATTAAAGTTTTATTATAGAAAATATTAAGGTAAACAATGTAACAGCCTTGCACTGTTTGTGCTTTTGTCCTTGCCACAATTGCACATGCCTTTGCCAACTCATTTGTTCGCACAGCATACACGCCTGCCACTTAATGATTTGATATGAATTGTAAAGCAACAGGTTGAGTGGATATAAATATTTTCTTTGCCTGTCACACGCCCAGAAATGTTACAGTATTTAAACACGAGCATATTTAGTTAGTGGAAAACGTATAGAAGCGAATAACTAATTTAAAAATGTGCGTTTTATATGTAAAGTTGCAAATTTGCGGGTAGTACAAGGAATCTTACATTAAAGCTGCTTTATTTATATACAATGATGTTTTCAAAAAATTTACTTTGAAAGTATTAAATACCCAAATAGTAGTTACTTGTTATCTGCTCGTTATGCCCAGCATGTTACTTAGCATATACTCAGAAAACAACTTTGGTTGTGAGAACTTAATTTGTTTGCAATCGAAAATTCAGTTGTGATAATCAAATTTTTTTGTTGTAGTAACCAGAATTTGATAATCTAGACCAAAATTTAGTTCCATTAAAAATATTTCGAGCTGTAACATGGATTTTCTTTTAAAAAATTTAGTCTTCCCAACCGAAGTTGTTTTCTCAGTGTACGAATTAGTAGTAGGCGGCTTTGACTTTTTTTTTGTCAATAACATATTGTCAAAATGATACCATCAATACCGTCTCTAGTTAAATATTGGGTCAAATGAGGAATAAAAGTACTACAGGGGGGTTTTTCTTTTTTCTTTCACTAAGAAAATAATTTCGGTTGTGAGAACTAAATTTGTTATGAATTAAAAATTTTGTTGTAATAATTGAAGTTTTTGGTTGTAATAATAAAAATTGCGGTAGGTTAGGTTCGGTTAGGTTAACAGGTCGCCCGAAAGAAATAAACAAGAGCTGGGCTCACTTGGGTCCTCTGACGTGGTCCCTTTGTGATACCTGTATAGAGGAAAATGAAGAAGAGGAGGGATAGTAATAGTAGAGTGAAGGGGAGGAAGGAAGATAGAGAAAAGAAAGAAAGAAAGTGAGTGAGACCGTCACACAAACCAACCACTGCTTCTAATGAAGCCATATAGCATGTCGACACTTGTATTCGACAGCGCAGTGAGACCCTGCAGACGTCGCTCACCGAAGTGGATCATGCGCCGCTCTTCCAGGGCCGGACACTGGCAGAGAAGGTGTTCCACAGTTTCCTCCTCCTCCTCGTCTTGACAACTTCTACAGTACTCATTATAACGCAATCTCATTCTCCTAGCATGGTTGCCAAAATTGCAGTGTCCCGTTACTACAGCCACCACATTTCTCAAACGGGCTCTTTGGAGCCCCAATAAATCCCTACTGCGACTGCTATCCAGCCTAGGCCAGATCATCCTCGCCGTATTACACGTCCATTCGTCACTCCATCTGAAAAAAAAAAAAAAAAAATGCGGTAGTATAGATCAAAATATTATTGAATGAACTAAATTTTGGGCAGTGATAGCGAATTTCGATTGGTATAACCAAAAAAAATTGGATCATTATTAACTAAAAAAGTCGTACACGGCAGGTCGATTTTATTCTCTGTGATCAGGTAATTTGTTCCCGCTCCTCATTCCAAACTCTGTCTACACCAACAAACCGTTATTTAAGCTTATTTAAACGTTGTCGTCAAATACGTTATAGAGGCAATAGAAATTACTCTACAATGTCTTTGAAAAAAAAAATTTTTTTAAACGCTTCTTTATAAATAAGAATGGAATTAATTTACTCAACCGATTTTGCTTTAAAAAATATTTCCAATTAAAGTAGGAGACAACTCTAGCTTCTGTATACATCAAGGCTGTTTGACGAATACCCTTGATATGTATAAAAACGTTTCAAGTGCTTGTATAAAACAATAATTTTATATTTTCTTTACTTAATTTCCTTTTTTTTTGTTTTTTTGTTTTTTGTTTTTTGTTTTTTGTGGCATACCTTATGGTTGTGGTTGCAACAAGATATAACTGTGTGTGCACACAAACTCGACTAGTAGTGGTATCCTGTTTAAAAACTATCATGATGCTTATATAAACATGTGACATTTACACACATACGAGTACACATGCAATCACTCTAACCAATTTGGTTTTGTTTGCTTCCCTTGACTTCACAACACAATTTTCTTTTATTTTTAATTCTTTTTTTCTCCCTCTTTTTAAGTATTCATGCGTTAATGACTGTAGGTTATTCTATTTTTATCATCATGTACTACATTTGCTGTAGTTTTTTTTTTTCAAGGACATCAATGCTTTACATATGGAGATATGCAGCTTACGTTCAGTAAGTTATCTCGGAATGAGTATGTACAACAAAAAATAAAATTATTTTTCTAAATACATATACTCGCTAGAATGTATGAGTGTGGAAGGATAAGAGTGTAAACTTTGTTTGAAAATATGCTGCCACTATGTGTGTGTGTGTGTGTGTATCCCATATATTTCAGACTTATTACAAACGGAAGTAATTTTCAATACAATAACAGATAGAGAGTCACTATAACAGTGTTAGAACTACAAAACAATTTATACAACGTTTCAACTACAGCTGGGATTTAAGTTACACAACAAAGTTATTGTTAAATATTACTTTAGCAAAGAATATTAAGTTAAAAATTAAATTTTAAGAATATAAGCTTTAGGTCAGTTTAATTTACTTTATATTTTAAAATTTAGCTCAAGATGAAAAGTTTTTAAAGTCAAAAATGTAATATTTTGCTAAGAACAGCTTATCTGCTTTGAAAAAGAAATTTGTCAAACAACTTTCAATTAAAAATTTTCTGGGCTTTGGGCTAAAAGGCCAAATACACAACAGCAGCATGCTGGTGCAATCAAGTGCTGGTACACTAGCAGGCAGTTGAAATATTTTTTTTTTTGTAAATCACTTCTAAAGGAGTTCGCAATAAATTACGATTAAATTTGTGCAGCAATTCTTTGGGCGAAAAACATTAATTTTTTTAAACAAATTTTTCTCTATTTGCCGTTGGATGTATTTCTTTTAATTTTTCCACCATTTTGTTGTAGCATTTATTTTTTACGTAACGATTACAATAATCTTTACTTTTTATTATATTTTTATTCATATTGTACAAATAACTTTTGCACAAATCATCAAAAAAAAAAAAAAAAAAAAAAAATTGCCGTTAAATTAAAATTTAATTTAATTTGAGAAAATCGCCAAATTATTACTAAAATTTATATTGCTCACATTGCATTAAAATGAGTATATCTCCTCTCTGTTGTAATAAAATAATTTTTAGCCATTAAGTGAGCAACACTTCACTTCATTAACTCGCTCTCATTTATGTGCTATTAAAAAAAAATATCAAACTCTTTTTGAACGAACATCAAACGGTTCTATGTGAAATAAAATAAACTGGTATTAAAAACACAGTTCGGAACCTTTATAAAATCATAAAAAGTATAAAATCCTTAATTTTTATTTACTTGTAAAACTGAAAAAAGTGGTCCTAAATGAACTATAAAATTACTAGCTGACCTGACAAACGTTGTTTGTCTTCAAATTTTTGAATATTCTTATTCTAAGAAATCGTAATCATAGAGTAAAGGACCGGGTAAAAACAGGTAGCAGATAAATAAGAAAGATACAGACTGCAATGCCACCTGCCAGGCGATTTTGTGAAGCTAAATCTTCCAAGATGGTTCCCAAATGCGTACACAGAAATTCAATTAAATCGGTCCAGCCGTTTAGGTGGAGTACTATGTCAAACACACGTACAGTCGAATTTTATATATTAAGATAAATATAACAAAATGATTATTTAATGAAGCTATTATATAATTATGAAACCAGAATTAAATGTCACTGAACAGCAATGAGATGAAGCATAAAGGAAACAAAGTCTTTGATTTGTTTTATTTTATTTTTCAACAAATTTTTATTTATTCATAGTCTATTTCTTTTATTCCTAAGATTTGAGCACAAGAAACTAGTTATTACATTGTTAATAATTATTTAAGTTTTTTCTTTTTTATATTTAAGATTTGGATACTTATTGTAATTTTCTTATAGAAAGATTAAAAAAAAAAAAAAAAATTAAAAAAAAAATATTTATTTAATTTAATTTAATTATAAATTTATAATTATATTCTGAAGAAGCTTCTCAAGTTGGAGCGAAATATCGATATAAATTTTTTTTCTTTTATTAAAACGCATAGTTGTTTTGTTCAAGCTTAAGATCGGATTATAAACGCAAGATTTAAATTTGACGCCATTCGAAGTGTCATTGTTTGACATTTGAACAATTGTTATTATTTGCTAGTAGAAGGTACGAAGTTAGTAAAAAATTACCATGGACAGCGAAGGGAGTTCGTTAATTGGGTATTGGAGAGACAACATGAAAATGCTGATTTTGCCGATAAAATCATCTTCATTGACGAGGCCCATTTCCATCTTGATGCCTTCGTCAATAGGCAGAATTGTCGAATTTTGGGTGAGGAAAATCCTCGAGTGATTCACCAGAAGCAAATGCATCCTCAACGTGTCACTGTGTGGTGTAGTTTTTGGGCTGGAGGAATCATTGGACAATTTTTTATGAAAATGAGACAGGTCAAGCGCAAACAGTCAATGGTGTTCGGTATCGTGAAATGATAACCAGTTTTTTCTTGCCTAGAATTGAAGAAATGAATGTGGAGGGCTTGTGGTTCCAACAAGACGGCGCCACATGTCATACAGCCAGAGAAACAATTCAATTGCTGCATCAGTCATTTATTTAAAATTTAAATCCTGCGTTCTTGTTGGGACACCCTTTATTACTTTATTTTATGTAGCTTCTTTAGAATATAAATTCTGAGAAATTACTTGTATTTTTCTCCATCAGTTACCTCTTTGTTTGCCCTGTATGATAACTTCATTTTAAGTTTGTTTTACAATAATAATAAAAAAAAGCCAGATAAAAACCAATTTGCATAATCAATATTTTAATTTAAAATTAAATTGAAAAAAAAAATAAAACAACAATACTGTTCTCTGGAATAAAACAAAAATTGTCCCCAAGTTGGTAAACAAAAAGACTAGTTGCAGTTTAAAATAAACTGAAACACTCCCAGTAGCCATACACATTCACACAGGTTTTACTACACAAACAAACAATAAGTATGATGACATAAATGATAAATGGGGATTGGAATAAATCGATATTTATCAACCAAAACAAATATGTTGTTCTGTGGTTTGTTTAAAATTTGTTTTTTTTTTATTTTTGTATTACAAAATAAACAGAAAAAAAGTTTAAAGAAAAACTTTTAGTCAATAGTTTTTTAAGTCATTATTTTAAGGAGATGATGCCTTTACAGGGCTTTTCTTAACATCTTACGATTTCTTTGCTAATAAGGTCATCAAAATGAACTTTTAAATTTCTAAGCAAAGTAAAAAGGATATAAGAAAACCATACCATAAACAAGCTAGAAAACTTTTGCTTCTTTCTAGCTGAGTCCCATAAAAATAAATAAAAAGTACAATTTGGTGTTTTAATGATTTTCAGATAATAATGAAATTAAAAACTACTATTAAAAGAAATAAAAAGTACAATTTTTTTGCAGTTTACTATTTTCCAATTATTATTTTATTACTAGATGGATGACCCCGCAAACGTTATTTTGCCTTAAAATTTTTGTATAATCGATCGTAATCATAGAGTAAATGAGCGGGTAAAAAGAGGTAGTACACAAATAAGCCAGATACCGACTGTAGCACCGCCTGCCGGGTGGAATACCATATGTACAGAACATGAATTTTATTTATTTAATACTTTTAAAATGTAAAAAGTGTTTTTAAATAAAGATTCATAAATTTTCTAATTTTACGCGTAATTTTTTAAATTGTTTCTGTCATAAGAACCTTCTCCTGACAATAACAAACACAGCAAAAAAAAAAAAAAAATAGTGAAATCGGTCCAGCCATTCACGCGTGATCGCGGGACCATGGATTCATTTTTATATATATAGAAGATTTCAATTATTTTAAAATAAGATGAAGAAAAATACAAGTAATTTCTCATAATTTTTATTCTAAAGAAGCTACAGAAAGTTGAAGCAAAATATCGATATAAAAATAAAGTAATATAATCCGACCTTAAGCTTGAAAAAAAACTATGCGTTTTAATAAAAAAAAAAACAATTTATCTCGATATTTCGCTCCAACTTGAGAAGCTTCTTTAGATTATAATTAAAAATTTATAATCAGCCTTATTAAGAGTGTCGTTGTCGTAGTCGAACTCACGACAAATCCATATAAAACATATGGCCTTCGTTGCCACATATCACTGTTTTCGTCACGACAACGATACTCATAATCAGGCCTAATAAGACCTTAAGCTTAATAAAATAGTCGATAAAATAGATTCAAATAAATAATTTTTTTTAAACAATTTATTGAAAAATAAAATAAAACAAATCAAAGATTTTGTTTCCTTTATGCCTCATAAATTCTACTAAAGTCATGTATCTCATTGCTGGTGTATGCATTTGCATGTGTGTCAAGACAAATAAATTTCCATCACGAAATAATGAAACCAAGAATCCACAATTCATATAAATATTCTTTAGTTGATGTCATGTCGAGAAGATTAATTAAATTTTCTATCTTTATGGTTTAAGCAAAAGTTTTTAACTTTTTTTTTTGTCGGATTTTATAAAAAAGAAAAAAAAACTTAAAACATTTAAGCAACTCCCACCACACTTGTAGTATTCCCCCACAGTTACTCCATTTTAAATTGTATGAAGTCATACTTGCATAAATAGTTTTCATTTTATTATTCTTTCTTATTCATTCATCATCCTGTTATTTATTATTCACAGTGTTGTTTTTGCTGTTGCTGTAATTCTAGTTCATTTCGTTTAAGCGATATTGCATCATCATGCATTAAAATGTAAAACGAGAAGAAAACAATTGTAGTTTTTTTTTTTTGTTGTAAGGCTCTTGTTTATTTTTGTAAACTAGAAAAATCATCCAAAATTTTATCACAATAGATTTTGTGATTCAGTAATAGAACGGGAGCGTTGTGTTTCTTTTTTGAGACCATAAAAATCTGTCAAGATTCTCAGCTTGTCTAAGGAAATGACTTTAAGGTCTAGATAGGAGTCAAGCCCTTAAGATTAAATTTTTTTTCTTTAACAAAATTTTTTAAATGTCACAAAGAAATCTGTTAAAAAATTAGAATTTTAAACAATAAAAATCTGGCTTACTGAAAAGTGGCCTTTAAATTATGTGACGACCTTGGAGAGTTTCAAAAAATTAATGGGAAAACAAAAATTTTGCAAAAACAAAGAAACAAAAAATTAATTTAATTTCGTTTACTGCGATATAAATCGACTGTGCATGTGTTTAACATTGTAGGCCTCCTAAACGACTAAACCTATTTAATGGAATTTAGCGTCACAAATCCGCCCTGGTTTTTTTTATATACTACCTGTCTTTACCCGGTCTTGCACAGTACGATTTCTTAGAAAAAGAAGATCTAAAATAGAAAACTTTTAAGGCAAAACAAGGATTAACGGGTCAGCCAGTTAATTCATAAATAATTATGCAGTTACCTCGGACGTATGATTATTTTTAATTTAATTTATTGCACACTCATACGCTGCCATATCAAAAGATAATGTTTTTATTATTTGCCTTGAAATTGTTTAAATTTTCTTGCCATAACAACCTTTTTTATTTTGTGCCATAGAAATTAAAACAAAAATTAGCCGAATTGGTCGAGGCACTCTTGATTATAGCTCACACACCAACAAATGACTTTCGATTTGATATTTTTTTTTAATACTTTTCTTTCATAAAAAATTATTGATTTTATTTGTGTCCTAATAAAGAAAAATCGCTTAAATCGACTTCAACAAAAACTAACTTGTCGATGCAATTAACCCAACAATTTTATTATTGTGCTGCAGGGACGGGAGGAGGCTGCTATATTCCGCATTTAACAAGGTGTTAATGAAAAGAAAATAATTAAAAAAAAAAAAAAAAAACTTATACGTGTATGTTTTGCATTCCACACAGACTTTTCTTATTAAATAAAAACTTTTATAATTTTTTAATTCTACCAATAATTTCGCACCCAAAATTAAGCAAAAACAAAATTTTAAAAATCTTAAAATGGACCACAGAGTAGGTATGAGGTGCTGAATTTTTCAATTCCGAATAAAATATTCAGATTCATAATACAGAACAGCACTGATAAATGACTTAATAAGACATAAGCGTTTTTTTCATACAGACACAGACTTATAATTTTTTAAGAGGACGCATAACCATGACTATTTCAAACTGGTAATTTGAGTAGCCGTAGCGTGGGTGTCATGAGCCCAACAAAAAGCTATAAATGGCTTTTAAAAAAATAAAACTTTACTTTAACAGCTAACAGAGATAGTGAATTCGCCCTTAATTTACCATCATTAGTTTCATGCTCTAAAAACTATTTCATTCAACTGCAAAATGAACGAAATGTTTATTTAAATCTCATTTGGATGTTATCAATTTAATATTACGCTTTTTTCTTTTTTACTTTTTAGTATTATTCTCTTTTAAAGTAGCCGTCTTACATTTTCATTCCACACGTCTGTGGCTTTCTTCAATTTATTTATTATTTTCTTGTTTGTTTTTTTTTTTTTCTATTTATGCACGTGCATTTACTTGCAACAAAGTGCATCATCCACTTATGACGGAAACACTTATGCCTATTTTGTGCAGCTACTTTGGTTATTGTTTTACATGTCCTTATTTGGTAGAAATACTCCTGAATACCACTCAGTCATTTCCGGTTTTTCTACACACGTTTGCACTTGTAGGTTAAAAAAAAAATAAAAGAAACTAAAAAAATTAGATAAAAATGAAGCAGGCAGATCCTTACAAAAAGTCAGTTTGCTGTTAGAAATGAAATGCGTTCTTTGTACTTTACGAGTGCAAAAATAAAAGAAAACAAAAACAAGAAGCATGTGTATGTGTAAGTGTGTTTGGTTTTCTATATTTCTTTCTAGTGTACATTTTGACCAGGACCACACACAGCAAGTTTAGTTGGGCAATTCTTGAGCTTGTAGGAGAGAGAGGAAGGAAGAATAGAAAGGGGTATAAACTTGCTCGTATTTCCAAATTCCCTTATGTTTTCTCTTCGTATCTTTTTTAAGATGTAAAAAAAAGACAGGTAGCTTGAATGCTGAATGAATGACTAAAATTGTCGAAGCAAAATTGCTGTGTATGACCAGCACCACGCATAGCAAGTTTAGTTGGGCATTTCTTTCTAAATTCTCTTTTAAAATTGCCGCTGTGTCTCCACACAGCAATTTTAGCATTCTTATTCAGTCATTCATTCAGCCTTTAAGCTAGCTGTCTTCTTTTTTTACATCTTCATAAAAGATACGAAGAGAAAACATAAGGGAATTGTCGATTCGGTCAATTTGATTCGTTCGGTCGTGACCGACACAGGTCTAATGCATACTATGCTGAACGCAGTGTCCGATATGGCGATAATTAATTTAATTTAAAAAGTTTTATTAATAGTGCTGTTTTAAAAGTAAAATACCGAGTAAAAAAAGTATTAAAAATGTGTAATTCTCATGCTTTCTAAAAAAAAGGACTTTACACCCAATTCTCTTTTTACACGAATTTTATTTAACCCGAATTAAAAAGAAAAAAAATCCTCTTTTTACACGAATTGTTTTGTTTTAACACGATTTTAATGCAATTTAGACATGATAATTCAGAAAAAAATTTACAAGATGATGAACAAAAATATTCTGGTGATGGCACTGATATTCTTTTTTTACAAATTTTATTT
This sequence comes from Thelaira solivaga, assembly GCA_947397855.1. NCBI lineage: Eukaryota > Metazoa > Arthropoda > Insecta > Diptera > Tachinidae > Thelaira > Thelaira solivaga. The sequence goes on from OX377614.1 coordinate 8,012,531, forward strand.
ATTTTTTATAATTAATTAATTAATAATTAAGAAGTTAAAATGAAGTGAACTCTAACAAGAATTTTTACACGAGTTTTCTAACGTGTAAAAAGACAATTAAGTGTAATTCTGTATGTAAAACGTAACTTTAATTTAAAAATAAATTTGTTTTTTGACAAATATTTACACAAGACTTGTTTTCGTGTACCATAATTGAATTTCGTACAAACTTAAAGTTGACACTAAACACGAAATTAAAATGCTTATTTAAAACACTTTCTTTTTTTTTTAACAAATAAAGAAAAACCTTAAAAATAATGACAAACAAGTACAACACAAACACAAAATACTTGTAAAAAACATGCTCATACAATGTTGTTGAAATAAATAGTGCAACTACTTAAAAAAAAAAAAAAGAATCTATTAGTGGGCAAATCTGCAATTGGAAATAAGGCTGGTTTGGAAAAAAAAACTTTTTTCTATTCAAAATTAAAGGTGGTAAATTTCAGCAAACCGGGTCTGTAGGAAATGTCAAAACACCCAGCTCATCCAGTTCGTTATGCTAAAAACATTGCTGCTGTCCGAGGTAGTTTACGTGGTTTACGTGACGGCCTAACAGCCTTCAATTAAAGTAGCTAGACTACGTTTTAAGCCTATTCGAAATAGTGTGGCTGTGAATGGTGTTTGTAAGAATTGAGGATATGAACCTAGACAATATATGGTTCTAATAGAATGTTGCCACTTGCCACACACCCGCAAATATGCCAAGAACAATTGAAGAGCTAAAGGAAGAAATAAGTCGACCCATTAACAATATTAAACCTCAATTATGCCTCAGAGTCATTGAAAATATGGAACATCGGATGAGTTATGCCACCGAAATTGTGGCCGATATTTTGTTTCACACATAGTTCTCATGGATCCTTCTATCATAATAAAAATTTTTTTAGATAATTCTCTAAAAACTTTTTGTTTTAGTTACAATTCACATCGTGAGTTTTAATTGGATCACCCTATTTTTGATTACAAGTTATGGTAAGCAGCATTGCCATTTTAGCCTTTTTTACAATTTTTCCCCGCATTTAGCCTTGAAATTTATGATTTAGGCTCTAGCTTTTTTCCTAGCCTTTTTTAATTTTCAAAATAGCCTTAAATAGCCTTTTTTTCTTTTTCGCATTTTTTTTTGCGGATAGTGAGCAAAAATTTTTTTTATCATTTTTTTAAAAAAAGCAAAGGGGGTAGTCCATGGTATTTTTTGGCGAAAAAATTTTTTTTCGCACTATCCGAAAAAAAATAATTTCGTATTAAAGCCAATACGTTTGTCTATTCAACGCAATCGAAATCAAGTCGATATCTTGAAAACTAAGCAAGTTATGGAAAAAAAGGTAACCAGTTCTATTATTGGCTCTTTCCGGCCACTTTTTAGTAGAACTGGTTACTTTTTTGGTCATAACTTGTAAAATTTTCAATATATCGACTTGATTTCTTCTGCGTTTGATAGATAAACGTATTGGCTTTAATTCGAAATTTTTTTTTTGCGGATAGTGAGCAAACATTTTTTTTATAATTTTTTCAAAAAAAGCAAAGGGGGTAGTTTTTGGCAAAAAAAAAATTTTTTGCACTATCCGAAAAAAAATAATTTCGTATTAAAGCCAATACGTTTATCTATTCAACGCAATCGAAATCAAGTCGATATCTTGAAAACTAAGCAAGTTATGGAAAAAAAGGTAACCAGTTCTATTATTGGCTCTTTCCGGCCACTTTTTAGTAGAACTGGTTACTTTTTTGGTCATATCTTGTAAAATTTTCAATATATCGACTTGATTTCTTCTGCGTTTGATAGATAAACGTATTGGCTTTAATTCGAATTTTTTTTTTTTGCGGATAGTGAGCAAAAATTTTTTTTATAATTTTTTCAAAAAAAGCAAAGGGGGTAGTCCATGGTAGTTTTTGGCAAAAAAAAAATTTTTTGCACTATCCGAAAAAAAATAATTTCGTATTAAAGCCAATACGTTTATCTATTCAACGCAATCGAAATCAAGTCGATATCTTGAAAACTAAGCAAGTTATGGAAAAAAAGGTAACCAGTTCTACTATTGGCTCTTTCCGGCCACTTTTTAGTAGAACTGGTTACTTTTTTGGTCATAACTTGTTAAATTTTCAATATATCGACTTGATTTCTTCTGCGTTTGATAGATAAACGTATTGGCTTTAATTCGAAATTTTTTTTTTTGCGGATAGTGGGCAAAAATTTTTTTTTATAATTTTTTCAAAAAAAAGCAAAGGGGGTAGTCCATGGTAGTTTTTGGCAAGAAAAAATTTTTTTTGCACTATCCGAAAAAAAATAATTTCGTATTAAAGCCAATACGTTTGTCTATTCAACGCAATCGAAATCAAGTCGATATCTTGAAAACTAAGCAAGTTATGGAAAAAAAGGTAATCAGTTCTATTATTGCCTCATTCCGGCCACTTTTTAGTAGAACTGGTTACTTTTTTGGTCATAACTTGTTAAATTTTCAATATATCGACTTGATTTCTTCTGCGTTTGATAGGCTTTAATTCGAAATTTTTTTTTTGCGGATAGTAAGCAAACATTTTTTTATCATTTTTTAAAAAAAAGCAAAGGGGGTAGTTTTTGGCAAAAAATATTTTTTTTTACTATCCGAAAAAATATAATTTTGGATTAAAGCCAATACGTTTATCTATTCAACACAATTGAAATCAAGTCGATATCTTGAAAACTTAGGAAGTTATGGAAAAAAAGGTAATCAGTTCTATTATTGCCTCTTTCCGGCCACTTTTTAGTAGAACTGGTTACTTTTTTGGTCATAACTTGCTAAGTTTTCAATATATCGATTTGATTTCTTTTGCGTTGGATAGATACACGTATTTTTTTATTTAAATTTATTTATCAAAAAATCTTAAATTATGTATTTTATACATAATTAAATCAGAGCATTGCTAGAGAAAGAAAATATAGATTTTTTAGGTTACAATTTTCGAAAAATTATTTGGAACATTTTTATCCTGAAACCAAGGAGAAAATGAAGCAATAATTTTATAACCTTCTTCTATACCTAATGGCGCCACTAAAAAGCTCTGCTATACCTGACTCATTTTCAAAGTTTATAATCTTTCGGCTTACAGAAAATAACAAAATACGGCCAAATTCATTAAAAAAATTTTTATTTAATACTAATTTATAACACAAATTTTCTATGGGAACAAATTTTTGTTATTTATAATTATTGATATTTATAATTTTCCTGACGAAGCTTTCCACAGGAAGGCGAAATATTTTATAAAAAACAAGTCTAAAGCTCAGTAATCATTAATTATATATAAAAATAAAAGTCTAAATAAATAATTATGTAAATTTGGAACAAATTTTCCATAAAAAATTTGCTTGTAAAACAACAATTAAACAGAAATGTTTTCTTTTTATAAATTTAGCATCATCTTGTGCTGACATTTAAAACATTTTTAAAAGCTGCCACTACTTTACAAGCACCGCTGTTTGCATGCTTTCATGCCACATACCCAATTAGGGCAACATTAAAATACGAAAGTCAGCCTACATGTTTTAGTTGTGCATTTAATAGTTTTAGCAAAATAAACAAAAAAGTTTTTCTCTTTTTTTTTTTTTTTTTTTTTTTAGACAAAGTCAGTCAAACAACAATTTTCTCTTAAGGTTTAGTAAAGTATTTTTTTTATTTTTTTTTTTCTGCTTTTAGATGGCCAATGCAGGTGATCCAAAATGGCAAAAAGATGCTGCCGATCAAAATTTCGATTACATGTTTAAGTTACTGATAATCGGTAATTCGAGTGTGGGCAAAACGAGTTTTCTATTTCGCTATGCTGATGACAGTTTCACATCTGCCTTTGTGTCAACAGTTGGCATCGATTTCAAAGTGAAAACAGTTTTTCGTCATGACAAACGTGTCAAACTACAAATATGGGTAAGTAGCAAAATAAACTGGCAAGTGATGTCTGTGTTGGTTTTTTTTGTTTTTGTTTGTTTTGTGGGTCAATGGATGGTGGAGCAGCAAAAAATGTTTGTGGTTTTTTTTCTTGTTGGTTCGTTTATTTGTATGTCAGTGTTTAATAACCAACATTTGATATCAATTGTAACAATTACATTTAAAAAAAAATCAATAAATCAAAAACCTCCTCTTTTATTAAAATTTATTTTATGGCCGCATTTTAATTGATAAAACTATTTAGTTTTTTTTTTTTAATTACATGATTAGGCAGAGCATAAAAAAATAACTATTTACAAGTGTAACGGTTGATTTCAAATATTAAAAAAAGAAAAAAGCAAACGTACTTTAAAAGAGTGCCTAAGGGCTCGGTTCGGTTAAATTAAATAAAAGTAAATATTTTTACAAAAGTGGCCATTTTGTTTTGTCTTATTTGATCGAATTTTATGCTTGCAAAAATAGCAATCCCATTTTTTTTTTAATTTCTCCAGAAAGTTTTTCATTCATACCTATCGTCTATAAAACTTAACCAAACATGTTGTGGAAAAATCCCTGCATTCATTCTTAAATGATGATCTTACACACACTTTGGGAGAATTTTGTTTAAATATCCTCTGAATTTTGTGATTAATCTAATGAAAAATTCATTAGTTTTCAATAAATATTAAGTTTCATTAGACTATTGAAATATTGCATTAATTCACTGAAATATTCATTCATTTACTGAAAAAATTAATTTAATTCATTACTTCCATGAAATATTCATTCATTTAATGCAATAATTTTCTTTAAAAAAACTAGTGAAATGTTATTGTGAAATATTTATATATTTCATTAATTCGATGAAACAATATTAATTTATTTTTTTTTTTTTTTTTTTTAATTTATTAAACTTTAAATTTATGAAACTTTTTTTTCAGTTTGCTAATTTTCATTAAATTTATGAAACTTTTTTCGGTTTTATTTTTTTTATGCGTTTTTCTTTAATTTTTTAATAATCGGCTTAATTATCTCATTTTTTTTTGTTTGTTTTGTAAAATAAATTCAAAGGGAAGAGAGCATGAAATCGGTAAAGTAGTTTTCAGCTTTTAAGCTATAAAGAGGGCAATTGTGTTTTTATTTAAAATTAATTAATTTTCTTTCTTATATAGAAATAGATTTTCAATTTCCTGTTTTTATTTATTTACAATAATTTAATTTGCATTAATTTTTCATGCAGGACACTGCTGGTCAAGAACGTTACAGAACAATAACAACTGCATATTATCGTGGTGCCATGGGTTTCATATTAATGTACGATGTCACGAACGAAGACAGCTTTAATTCTGTGCAAGACTGGTAACTACATAAACAATTTTTAATTAAAAAACTGAAAGAGAAAAAAAAAATAATTTTAAAATTTTTAGGGTGACTCAAATCAAAACCTATTCATGGGATAACGCACAAGTAATATTGGTGGGCAATAAATGCGATATGGAAGATCAACGAGTAATTTCATTTGAACGTGGTCGCCAATTGGCCGATCAGTTAGGTGTTGAGTTCTTTGAAACCTCGGCCAAAGAAAATGTTAATGTTAAGGTAAGTGATACTACAAAGTGTACTGACTGCTTTAGAGCACTTAATTTAGAAAGAGCTAATAATCACCCCGCATTAAGTTACAATGCGATTGAAAGATGGAATTCTAACAAAAAAAATTGCATCGAAAAAAGAAAAAGTTGTTTTATTATGAAACGCATGAAATAAGAACTGAATAATAAAAGAACTTGTGTAAAATTTGTTTAATAAAAAGTAAAGTTTTTGTCCTTGCAACGCTTATTTACAAAAAACTCAAATTTCAGTAAAAAGAATATAATTTTTCTTTGAAAATCTGTGTTATTGCACTTTCTTTCATATTGTAGAAAGAAAAATTTTTTAAATTCTGAAAACAAATTACCAACTTAGAAAAACGTATCTACTATAGAAATGCAGAATACCTACAATCGTAAAAAACTTCAATGCAAACATTTAAATCGCCTTTTATTAATTTAAATAACAAACATTTTATTTCTTTCATTAGGCTGTTTTTGAACGTTTGGTTGATATCATTTGCGATAAAATGTCAGAAAGCTTAGATGCAGATCCAACGTTAGTAGGTGGTGGCCAAAAGGGCCAAAGACTGACCGATCAACCTCAAGGCACACCTAATGCTAATTGTAATTGTTAAATCATCTTAAACACATTTGTTTACCTAAAACCAAGTTATTTAGTAAAAAAAAAAAATAAAAATAAACAAAACATGGAAATAAAACAATACATTTTTTTTGGTTATTTAAAAAAAAAATAATAAATATAACAAAGTATACACACAAACACAAATTAAAATAAATTAAAACAAAACTAATAAAATAAAATTAATAATTAAAAAAAAACAATTATACATATTTACAAATTATTAAATAAAACTAAAACAATATTTAATATGAAATATACATATTTACTATAAATATATTTAAAAATAAAATGAAAAAGTTATTAATAAAAAACTATACTATAAAATTAAGATAAATTAAAGAGAGAAAAAACAGAAAAAAAACGTTAATAGTAAAAAATTGTCATATAAACATTAAAATTATTATTATTATTATTATGATTATTATAAATAAATTATTATTGTCAGTATATGTCATGTATTTGCAGAATTAAATTTAAAAAATTAACAAAAAAAAAAAGAAAACATAAATTAAAATTAATAAAAATTTGTTTAAAAAAAATTAAAGAAACCGAAATATTTCCAAATGATAAGAAAATAAAAATAAAACTCAACATACATATATTTAAATTATGTAATTAATCAAGAACTTTATATGATCTACAATTGTGGCTAAAACTAAAGCGCAATATTTCAATGGCAAAGAAAACAAGTCAGTAGAATTTTTTGCTTATAAATATTTTACTAAATTTAAAAAAAAAATTAAAGTAATCCACCGGAAAATGCGTTTGTTTTTTCATTTGCAAAAATAATAAAAAAATTTTGAAATCAAAGTTAGTATTAAATGACTTATGCGAGATCAAACAAGACTGTGTAAGATATTGTTTTCACTCACATAATTTCTGCACAAGAATGAGAGACACAACATTACGCCACAAGCATGATTTCCCGTTAGATGACGTAGTTTGTCAAAGTTTATTTGGAAAAAATAATAAATTTCTCTACTGTAATGTTTACATTATTTTTGTATTAGCCAATATAAACACATCGCGTGACGTTATTTGTGCTACATGAGCAGAAAATTTTAATTTTGCATCTGTCTTTTATCCATCATTCTTGATTTCTGCACAAAAGTTTGCCTGATTCAAAAAGCTGCTTTCATTAGTATTTTTTATTTTAAATTTTCCAGCAACTAAGTTATATTTTTAAAATTTTTAACTATAAATGTGTATGAAATTTAAAACGTTAAGCGAATATAATTTTATATTCACACCCTTTCTCCCACTTTTTTATTTTAAGAAATTCTCTGATTTTTGGAATTCTCTCTCAAAAAAAATAAATTTATAATTGGATAAGTACAAAATAATTTAAATTTAATTTATAAATATTTTACTTTAACAAATTTATTTTGTAAGTTTAATTAACAAATGATTTATAATTTTCTCATGTATTTGTTTTTTTTTTTTTTTTGTTTTGTTTTTCTTCTTCTGTCTCATCAAAAACACATTAATATTTTAGATAATTTAATTCAAATAAAAATAAAAGAATATTGTGATTTAATTGTTAGCCACATTGTATCTAATAGATTGAAAATGTTGTTATATATGTATTATTAACAAAAGTATATCATATTATATTTATATTTTACTGATAAATAATGCAAAAGCATAAAAAATTTTATGAACTTTTATTAATAACAAATCTTTATTTAGATTGTTTCAAAACACAACAACAACCAAAAAACTAAGGAACATTTTTTTTTATAATTTTATTTAAATAGTAAACAAAATTTTTACTTTATACACTTTTTTTACTGCTTTTTTAAAGTATATCTTAAAAAAATGAATTTAATAAAAATTTATACAAAAAGTAACTACGTAGGCGAACAGATAAAGAAAGTTATTTAATATTGTCCAACAAAAGTAAAATAGTGCATTTTCTTCAGACACAGCTTTCTCTTACTCCACGGTATAAAATAAAAAAAAATATCTTTACGAAAATAATTAATTCCTTTAAAAAAAATATCAGCCAACAATTTTTTTCTATTCTATTTAATTTTGCATTGTCTTTCATTTTACTAACGTTAATTTTTTTTCTGTCACACAATTAAAATTAAATCATTAAAACATACATACAATATGAAAATACGTATGTATGTGTGTATATCATTAATTATCATATTATAAATAATAACAAAACATAATACAAATAAATTAATTAATTAAATGTCTTTTTGTTAATATTCTCACATAATTTTGAGAAGAAAAAATAAAACTCAATTTAATAAAACAAACAAAACTAATTCAAAAACACAAACATGCAGCAACAACACATTCAGTAGGAATCAATTGAAAACAATGAAAAAAAAACCCGTACAAGAATTACCGTTACAAACTCAGAAAGTTCAAGCATAAGCAAAACAAATACTGCATGCCTTGAAAGGTAACAATAGAACAACAAATTTCAAAAACACAAATTCTCAGCCACACAAACACACTTACTTAAAAATAATAATTGAAATTAGCAAATATTAAAAAAAAAATCTAAATAAAAGGAAATAAAAAACCGGAAAGAAACATAAATAAAATTTCATATATAGTCAAAATGGCGTTGTAGTATGAATTTAAAATGAATAAACTATATATAAAAAGGAAAAAATTAAAAAAGTAATAAAGTAAATTTGAATGTTGCATTGGATGAAATAATTAAATTGATAATAATAAAAATATTTGTATTTTATTTATTAAAAACTTGGCAACAGAAAACCCATGGTAAGATTATTTCTTTAAAAATGACATTGCATCATACTTTTGTGTGTTCCTTGTATTCACGTTATTGTTCGTTCATAGGGAGTGCTAAATAGTCAAAAAATGGAGTCAGCTTATTAAGAATATTCGCCTTTATTTTTTCCCAAGGAAAATTTTTTATTTTCAGAAAAGCACTCGTAACTAAAAAGGGAGAAATTTTATTCATACATAATAAGAGAAAAAAAAACCGAGTGAGTTTCATTTATAATTGCAGATTTTTTTTTTTATATAAAAAAATTCGGTTCAAATTCTTCAGGCAAAGTCGATTTGGTCTTGGTCTCGCTTGGTTTCATATTACAAGACTTAAAAAAATTAATATATTATTGTGTTATTTAAAGTTAAATTTAGTTAAAATATTTAAAATGCAGATTGATTAAAAAACAGCTAAAAATTCTAAAATAAATCAGATTTTAGTGCAATTCGATTTAAAGAAAGTAGTTAAAAAAAAGAGAAATTACATGCAAAATACATTAATAGCTTTTATATATGTAGTTGTAGTTTAAAACAAAAAGAGATTTCACTAAAAATGGATATATTAAAAATTATAATAAAAGGCATTTCTTTTACCCAATTAAAGCGTTATGAAATATATTTATTATTTTTTGTTAATACTTAAAACAAAAAAATTTTTAGTCATATCATTAAAACGTTATACAAATTAAAAAAAAAAAATTCACATTTAAAGAGGTAAATGTTTTTGTAATCTATAGTGATAATTTTCTGCTAATTTTAATAAATTTAATTCCATTTAATCTGTTAAAGTAAATTGTTTTGGTAACAAGTCCATAATTGTAGTGCATAATACACGAAATGGTGGGCTTAGTGGTCGGGTGGCAAAAAGAGGAAAATCTTTTTTGTCAGCAAATTCCGCTAAAAATTGACGACATACGCCACATGGTGTTGTAAAGGCACCTTCTTGTTGAGCAACAACAGCACAAGCAACAAAATCACGTTTGCCTTCGCTACAAATTAAAAAAAAAATAATAATTCTTTTAGTTTAAGATTCTTGTATAATAATTAAAAAAAAAAAAAACATAAAAAAGTTGTGAAATTTCCCTATCTTTCAAAAATCACTTCAGTTTAGTTCTTTTCTATTTATTTTAGCAAAATACGCGGACACTAATCGAATGCTTAAATAAAAAAATAAAAAAGAATATATAAATCTTTGTTTCTTTTGTATTATTTATGGATCGAATTATAAAGGCTTTCTGTATAAAATGTTGTGCACTATGTTATTTTTACTTTTTAAATTTTTTTTTTTTTTTTGTTGGTGTCGTCTGCTTGGCCTGATCTACATATCTGTACTTAACTTTTAACTGGAATACGGGCGTTTCTTATATTTTCTCAGTTTGTATTACATACATTAACGTACATATGTGCGCATTATTGTATTGTAGCGCTAGATATTTTTTCTTTAAAACATTTGCTGTTTGTTTTATAAAACCGCAAGGTAAAGTGACGTCTATGAGCGTGTGTGTATTTTCAATATAATTGGTGTCAATTTCATTATTTCAACTGGGTGAATCCCCAATTCCCTCTTTCTTTTAGAAATGCAGTTCATACAAATTAACATCACTTGGGTACTACATCATTCATTTTTATAAAATAAAGGCTTTAAAAATTACCTTATTGCTTTAGCAGCCGCTGTTCTTTCGGCACAAAGACCAGCTGTGTATGCTCCATTCTCAATGTTGCATCCCGTATAAATGCTACCATCAACAGTGCGCAAAGCAGCACCTACAGCAAAATTACTATATGGACAATAAGCTAGTTTGCGTGCCTCTACAGCAGCCATTATAAGTTCTTGGGTAGGAGCATCTTAAAAATAAAATTAAATCAATATGACCAACCGTTCATCTTGTTTAATAGATTTCTGCATCTCTTACCCAAATTCTCAAATTCTTTAACGTTTGTGTCCTCCCGGGTGCCATTTACATAATACTGGGAAGCCATTACTTTATTAATTTTTTTATTTAAAAAAATTTACGCACTGTAATTTTTAGTTAAAATTAAAAATTTTCTTCCGGACGTTTGTTCTAATCCAGCAAATAGACAAGTAAACAAAAAACATATGTTACATATTGTTTTTGTTATTCTCTTCGCATACTTTGTTTTTTATTTTAAACGATGTAAACACAATTAACCCGATAGCGACGCATTTCTTAAACAAAATTTACTTAAAATTTTAAATTTCAAAAACGAAATTTTACAAAAAAAAATAGTTTTTAAATAAATTACAATTTTTAAAAATATTTTATTTTTAAAACTTAACTTCATTAACACAATTTCAAATTAAACTTTTCGCCTTATCAACATTTCCACATATTTTAATGAATACCATTGACCTCGGAAAGTTCTCCAGTGAACACCACAAGCCACAGCACCAGTTGGATCCCTTGAATTAATATCACTGTAACAGCCATTCAAATTGCTGAAAACACAATAGATTTAATTTGTGATTTGCATAAATTAAATTTATTAAATTGTTCAACAAATAACCTAAAATTATTTTAGTTTTTAAATATACCTTTCAAAACAAGCTTTAAACCACCAAGCACTTTGAAAGTTTTCGGCACAATTCAAATTTGCATGCTCGTCATTATCACGATCGCGTGTTGAGAATTTTAAACCCTTGTGATACGTTAAAGAATCACCCGCATTACCACTGTACGTGCCTAAAGTTTTTAAAATATATCCTTGCTGCTCACTTCCAATTTCAAATTGATTATATTTTGCATAACGCTTTGAATTTTCGTAGTCTTCCATGATTATTAATAATTCATAAGTGGCTTCCGATGTAAGCTTATGAATTTTTTCAAGACCCATAAAGAATTCATTCTCCCTATTACCGAATCCCAACTTGTAATCATTCCAATTACGAAAGAAATTTTCTGTGCCATCGATACGTCTTTGAATAACAATCCAATCCTTGTCAAAGCAATAGTTATCGGAGCTTTGTGTGGATAATGATGATGACGATAATAATAATGATGATGAATTATTGCTAGATGCAGTAAGTTCAACATCATTTTTTAAGTCAATGGTTTTTAAACTTGCAGGTATATGATTAAGTTTTTGTTCCAACTGTTGGATTCTAATATGGAAAAGAAGGTAATTAGAATATTTATGTGTATAAATAGTGCAAACTCAGTTAACTACAAACAGATTTTAATTATATTTTGAAGCAAATGTATGCAGATATGAATTTTGTGTGATTTACCTGTTTGTTATTGTGATCAAGTCCTTTTGCACTAAATCATTTCCCTCTAATATTTTATTCAATTTAACAAATAAATGTTTAAAAATTTCTATTTCATCCGAGTTCTGTTAAGATAAAAAATTTAATATTTGCTATGTATATAAAATTTAATTGGATACAACAATTTTTATATTAATAAATTAATACCTTTTTACTATTCTCATGGAAAATATAGCAAAACGTCAATAAATACCTATTTGAAATTGGGACCAATAAAGATACTTACCTCATTCACATCCAAAGATTGTATATTAATTACAAAATAATAGAACAAAAATAAATAAACACTGAATTTTTTACTCATCTTTAAAGTAGTATGCAGTCTTTTCAAGTAAATGTTCCATTAACAATTATACAAATATGTTTACATGAGATTAATTTAAAATTCAAAAAATCACCCATTTATATTGAAATTGATAACGATCAAGGTGACCAGATATTTTATTTTAAAACTAAAATTATAATAATACTTCTAAAATAATTTTTCATATTGGACTAAGAATCCTGCTGATCCATAAGGCATTTTATTTTATTAACAGTGATAAGAGAAGTGCATTTACATTTCTAAAAGGATTCAGATTATTTACATATAACTCATCAACCTTTTTTAGATTTTAAAATTTCATATACATTGTAATATACATACATATATTCATATATACGAGAATTATGCATATAAGTATATAACGCTCATTTACTTCAATAATGTCGTAACTCAAAAAATATCTTTTTTTGTTAATTTTATATAAAAAAAATTCTGTAAATATATTAAAAAATATATTTTAGAGAAATTATTATTTTCACAAGAAAAAATTAAGACAATGTTTATAAAACCACTGAGATTTTATTGGCTCTCCTATAAAAACGGTATATACACACTATATATATTCTCGTGACAAATTTCTCTTTGCTTAAAGAAAATTAAAAGTGAAGCGTTCGTGACTGGTGACAATAAGAAGCTGTCATATTTTATCAATCCAAACTTGCATGTGAAGAAATCAAATGCAATAATAATCCTGTAAATTTTATTTTATGAAAAAAGAAAAAAAAACATAATTTACCACATTTTACTTTATTTTTTTCCTAATTAAAAAAAATAATATGTATCCATGCATGTATGTATGTAACTAACTGCCAACTAGAATTATAAAAAAATAGTGTTTAGTCATGAATAATCTCTGTCACCATTCGCATGAATATAAAAAGCACCTTAAAATGGAATCTACAGGATGGCGTCAAACTTTCTTTTATCCCGGTGGTGGCACATATCGTGGTTGTTGGTTGAAGTCTCAACACCATCTTTATGGAGTCAAGGAATCAAAAAATAATTTAATTTATGATGGCCAATGGAAAAATGGTAAACGTCATGGTTACGGTACTGTGAGACGCCGTCTAAAGGATGGCACCATGCGCCGTATATACATGGGGCAGTGGTGTGATGATTTTAAATCGGGAGAAGGTAAGCAATTCTATGGAGATGGTGTTTATTATGGATGGTGGCAGTATAATAGACGACATGGTTTGGGAATAAAATGGTATAAAAATAGTGACATTTATATTGGAGAATGGCAAGCTGATGTTCATCATGGTCTAGGTGTTATGTTATATGGTGGGTGCGTCAAGTCGAATCGAACATCTACTAATAAAATGTTGTTTCTTATCTGTAATTATTAAAGCTAATGGCAATCGTCATGAAGGTTACTTTTCTAGAGGATTAAAAAATGGTGAAGGAACTTTTTATCATAAATTAACGGGTCAAGTACAAAAGGGCATGTGGGAAAATGATATATGCAGAGTTTCTATGTTGCAAGATAAAGATCGTAACCAAGCCAAATTACCGTCACCATATCCTATACCCATGGTGAGCCATTAAAGGAAATATAAATGAATTTGAACTATATCTTGTTCAATTTACTTAACTTTTTTAAATCATCTACAGTTTGAGAATAATGTTTTAAAAGTATTATAGGTATATTGAATTTAATCTTATAGCTTCAGATTGCCAATCCTTCTGGGTTTATACGTGATTTATTTGAAAAATACAAAACTAAAGCAAATAAGCCCCCAAACTCCTTTAAGGTATGTAACAAATTTTAAATTATTTTATTTTATTTTGGTAAAAGTATTTACAACTAAATTTGTATAAATTCTTTCAGGAATTAATCTGTTTAATTTTTACACGCAAACTCACCGCTAATTTTGAATCATATTCCTCAAATAATTTGAAAAAACTGATGGCTGATGATTATCCTTGCACCTGTAAGAGGCTAGACAAATTTGTCACACTGAAAGAGTTGTGAGCTTTTCAAGCCACATTACTGCATTTTGAGTGGGATGAAATCATGTGGATTCCTAATAAGATTTTAAAATTTCTTTTTAATTTTTTGGAAATAATTATTCAAAATTTTTACCGAGTATTTTTTAATCTTATTAATTTAAAATAAAATTGTAACTTTAACTTTATCAAATGTAGTACAAATCACAACTTTTCACATTTTCTTCTAAAGCTTTCGGAATGCAGCACGAATTATGGAAGAAAAAACAATCTGTTCGCATCAAAATGCCACTGGTTTTATTCACCTTGGCGTTAATTAATTTTAAGTGGCAACTCAAACAAATTTTGATAAGTACAATAAAAGGTTTATGGCTTCGTTAGCCCACTTTTGAAAAAGTGCTGACAACGTAGCTATTATTTTCAACTAAATACAAGCACACCTGCTGTTTATTCTACAGCTGAGCGTGACGTCTGTGTTTAGTAGAAACAAAAAAAAAGGAAAAAATAAACAGTCAACATCATCAAAATTAGATTAAATATATTAATAATCTTTGTCCCCCAAAAGAAATGGATATTTCTGCTTTATCTGAAGATGAATTCGATCCGGTTAATTGGATTAATGATAATTTCAAAAAATATTGTGAAGAATCCCAGACCAATAAATCAGATTCTACTAGCGAGACAGAAATTGCAGTTGACTTCATCAACAACTATGTCTCCAAATTACAATTATATGTCCAACAAGTAAATTATGCTATCGAAGAATATAGTAAACAGTTGGTTTGCAGTTTGCCAAAAGTTGTTACAGATGCTAAAAATTTAGGTGATGAAGCTAAAGAGTTACAACAACATATGTTGGTTATGCGTCAAGAAGTGGCAGCTGTGCAAGAGGAAACGGGAGAATGTATGGCCACTTTAGAACGCCTCAACACAATGCAAACAAAACTGCAAACGGCAAAAGAATCATTACAAGAATCAGATGGTTGGGGTAATTTGATAGCAGAATTGGAGGACAGTTTTGAAAAGAGTGATTTAAAGGTAATAAAATTAGCATATATGTATGTACTGTAGGTGTTTAAGCAAGTTTTCCACATTTTTAGAGTGTTTGTGACAAGTTATCAGCGCTACAAAAAAGTCTACAAGCTCAAGAGCAATTGCCAGGCCATTCTGAACGGCAGTCTCAAGTAGAAGAATTCAAAAATCGACTTGAAGCTTTAGCATCAACAAATGTAGTACAAAATTTTGCTGAAGGTAACATAGAACAAGCCAAACGTTATGTTGGTATATTCGCAGCTATCCAAAGAAAACCACAACTTTTACAATATTATCGTGCTGTACAGAAAACTGCACTACAGCAGCAGTGGAAACAAACTTTGGAATTACAAGCAACAGAATTACAGCAACAGCATTTCCTTACATTATTCTATGATCAATTGATGGAAAACAGTCAACGTCAGGTAAAGTGGTGTTCACAAGTATTCGAAGATGAAGACGCCCAGCAGCAACCATTTATTTTACTGGCCGAACTATTACCAGCTTTGCAGCCTTCTCGTGATAATCATATATTGCAATTACTGAAGACTTGCAGTGAACGACTGGATTTATTGCAACAATTTGCTCAAGCGAATCATAATTTTGTTCTGCAATTAAATTCCTATATGGAGGAATCTTCGATTACACTATCCAATGAATTAAAACGGCAATTATCTTTGTCTATATATGAATATTTTCACAAGTTTATACACCAATATCCACGGCTTGAAGAAACGCAATTATCTACCCAAGTTGATCGGGTTTTAACTTCTCAAGCACAAGCTAGTGAAGCTGTGCGCCATTTGAAAGATATAACCAATAAACTTTTCAATTGGCTTCATGAATCGCTAAATAGGTGCCAAAATATTACTAATGATTTGGCTCTGTGTAAACTGATTACTTTATTAGGCGGCATATTTAGGCGTTTGTTGGAACAATTCTCAAAAACCGAAAGACAACTTTCTCTAAAACTTGGAAATTCTTCCAATAATGCGAATATAGACGGTAATTGGTCCATGCTCCAATACACACTGGCGCTATTAGAATGTCTGGCCGATTTCCAACAAAAACTACAAAAATTCGAGAAAACTTTACAAGAACGTCTGACGGCATTAGAAAATAAACTACATGAAAATCAATCTAAAACCATTAATATTTACCAAACATTTGAAACAGCGGAACAAAAACGTATATTAAATTCCATTGCCGAATTTCAGCAAAAACGTTTAGAAATAAATACAGACATTGGCAATGCATCGATTGGCATATTTGCAAATATTTATGATGCTTTGAAAAATCATTTTATTGAGACCCACGATATAACCCTGAATATTCTGTTACATCCTTTGGATTGCCATCTTTCGGAAATACAGCCATCATCAGAGTTGTGTCAGGGACATATGCAAGACATGCCGGCATTTAGTTTTTCTCCTCAAGAAAGTATCACACAGATTGGTCAGTATTTGTTGACATTACCACAGCACTTGGAACCCCTGTTGTTATCACCTTCTACGCTCCTAAAGCAGGCTTTAGAGATGTGTCACATTAAGTATTCTCAGCCCATACCAAGTGCTGATATTTTATTATCTCTTGTAGTAGCTCAATGCTGTGTATTATATCAAAATCAAATTTTGCAAATCAAATCGCTTTCGAGTTCTGCTTCAAAGCAATTATCAGTTGACATCGAATATTTGTCAAGTGTTGTGGATGAACTGGGATTAACTTTAAACACATCGCTTACTCAAATATTGAATTTGCTAAAAGCATCGCCTGAAAACTATTTATCGTTAAGTGCTGGCTGTGAGCCACGTCTAGTAATGGCTGTTAGACAAATGCGCAATATTATATCAACACAGTAAGTTAGTTTTGTAGGCTTATGAAGTAAATGTTTTTCTATTATAATTTTGTCTTAATATAAAAATGTGAAATGAAAGTAAGTATTCATTCAATAATTTCTATTAGTAAATACAGTAAAAAATAAATATCTAAAAACAAGCTTTAATGTGAGTTTTAATACCTATTTCTAAAAATGGTTAAGACATTCAGACACATTCACTTTTCACAAGTTATTGACTTTTGCACTTGTAATATAAAATTGATCATAAAAAGTTTGTATGTGCATTGTTTTATGTGGGATCTTATGATCTCATTTTGTATTAAAAGTATTTAGATTTTAAACAATTTCAGTGTCTAAAAAAACACTTGCACTTAAAAATATTAAAAGTGGCAGACTTAATTTACTTCTGACTTGGTAACCTACTTTATAGAGGCAGTCAATGGGTATACATATAAAACTTGGGAGGCACGAAATTAGCCAACAAATAAAAACGAAACTTCACTTTTCCAGCCATTTCAAGTTTTCGGGGTTATTAGTGTTGAAATATAAATTGTAATTTTTTACTAAATTCTTTTTTTCACATATTTTTTAAATACTTTTATAATTTTTTTTTTCATAATTTCGTACGTTAGATATTTATAAGCAGCTGAAAGAAGCTTTACACCGATAGGTGGAGCTTGTGCTTAAACAATTTATTTAAAATTGTGTTGCTCAAAATAAAAAAATATTCTTTAAAATCTATACAACACTTCACAGGAAATATTTAATAACACAACATAATATAAAAAATAAACGAAATGTAATTAAATTGATATTTTAAATCGTTAATTCGTTGCTTAAATATAGCTCCGAACACTTGGCACCACTATTTAAAATCCTTAATCTGGCATCCCTAGTGTGCACTAAAAAGTGCAAGGAAACAAAACAAACATAAAAATACAAAATTCTCAATATTTATTAAGTTATTTTACTTTGTATTTAGTTATTCGCCAACTGCACTCTTGATAAAACGTATATATACTTGTTTAGTGTCTATTTATAAAACGTAAACATTGCGGCAGACCAGTAATCATTTTCCTAAATTTCTTTAAAAAAATATATATATTTACAGAAAGTTTTTGCAAATTTATATTAAATTGGAAAGAAAATTTGTGAAATAACAAAAAAAATTGTTTAAATTAAGAAAGGCAAGTCAAGTATGTATATAAATAACTGAATTAAACGTGTCATAATTTTTGGCTTCTCAATTTGTCCTATATTTATTTTTTGGATGTTGGCGTAATATACGAGTATTTGAACCGAATGTACATGTTATTTTAATAATTTTTCATTAACAAATTGTAATTATAGGCATAATTAATACAAGTGAAAGTTTAATTGCTTTTAATAATAAAGCAAAAAATTAAATAAAAAAGCTGAAGCAAGAGTGAGTAAAAAAAAATTGTGTGCAATTTTGCATAACATTAATCAATAAATAAAAAGTGTTTCTTTCTGCGTTATAAAAAGTGTTATAGGTAGTAGGTTGCTGTCTCTATACCTTACATACACACAAACTGATTTGAATCCTCCAAAGTACCAAATTTGGTTAATAAAGAAAAACAGAAGTCAAAATAACTAAAACAGTGGCTTTGAAATATTTCCGTACACAGTAAGAAAGCATATTTATTATTTGTTTATTTTGTTAATTTTATTACATGTTTATTAATTTTAATTAATCTGATCAGTTTTCTGAAATAGTGGCTAAATGGCGCTATTTAGATGCAGTGATCACCAATTGTTAAATTTGATTAATTAAACAGCAAAAACTGCAATATATAAAATGTAGTGCTTGTATTATTTTTTGTATTGTCATAATGATTTAAAAAAAATTTTTTTAGCTAGTTAGGTATAGACCAAATTTTGTAAATCGTTTTTTTAATTAAGTCTTTTCCAATACAATTTTTTTGCTTCTTTTCACATCGTTCAATCAAGCTATAAAAAAATTTCATACAATTTGTTTTTTCTTTACAAACAAACATGCTACATAAAATGTTTTTAAACTTTTGTATGAAAAATATTAAAGAAAATTATATATTTCTGTACAAAATTTTTCCACTGCGTTTTATTTATATTGTTTTAAAAAATGAGGTACATAATTATTTTTTCCCACTATTACTGAATTTTTCCTATTCTAGTCTATCTAATGTTTTGTTTTATTTAGCCATCTACGTTACAGCTTGGTATAAATATAAAAGGTATCAAAATTTGCTTTTTGATCTTGATGATCTTTTCTATTATTTTTGTAAGCTATTCTCTACAGTTTTGCGGTGGTATAAGTGAGTAACTTCATCTTACTAATGTAGGCTTTAAAATAAGTGAAACGAGCTCCCCACTATTATGCTTATGCCAATGAAAGAAACATTTGGTCAAGAAAAGCTCGGCCAAAAATTTTAAATTAAAAAAAGAACTCGTTCCACTATTTGTAACGTTTATGCTAGTGTGCTACTTAAACGTATGAGACTATATTTTTTAATCATGAAAAACTTCTTTTCGTATACTGTGACACACGATGAATTTTTATTAACTCACTTTATTTCACAATCACTTATTTGAAAACAAAACATTCAATCATAATCACGGTTTAAATTTTTAAACCAAGCACTGCAGTAGATCATAACTTTGTTACGAACCATTGTTGTAGAGAAAGTAAGTAAAATTTTTCCCATTTAATGCAATCATTTTGTAGCCTTTTTTTGTAATGTTAACAGGATTTTTCTGAATGTGTTTCGATTACCGAATAAATTAATTGTGCTAGTAAAATTAATATTTCAGGTCCAGTATGTATGTACATCATATGCTCTCACAGAAATACATTATTCCATAGGCAGTACAAGGTTAGATTTACTATTTTTGAATTTTATATTGAATGTCTTCCGTTACGTTTGTAACTTGACGTTAACTTAACAGACCAACCCAACATAGGGTACAACTTGTAACATTTATAATTCTCATTGAGTATAAAGTAGAGAATGCATAAAGCATCAAGTTTCATATAAAATCGGGGATCAGAGTTTTTGTTTCCACACGAACTTTGCTCCGATAGATGCTATCATCGTAGTCACTAGTATTATTTTATACCGTAGTTAGTTAGTCGAGACTGAAATATTTAACTCGGCGGAGTATTTTACTCGTATTAATTTATATTATTTAAATTAGCGTTCAGGAACCGAAGTATTTACTCCTGTTCGCATCTAATCGTTTAACTTTATTTTTAAGAAATGGTAGTTAGTTAGTCGAGACTGAAGACGTACTGGACGACTGTGGTGGCATAAATACAAAAGAAGCAGATCTTTGTTGACCCTGGACAGACCGAGCGTAACTCAACTAAAAAATAAACTGCGTTACACGTTAACTTTTGTTTTCAAGCAACTTTTTCTTTTGCGAAAGAATTTTTATAGAAAAATTTTGTAAATAAAATCGACTTTTCATACAAATTGATAACTTTTGAAAATACTTTTACAAAATGTGTCAAAAAAATTTTTAAAAATGGCTCCGTTAAAATTTGGCATTAAATAATTAGAAAAATTTTTTTAACTAAAATAGTTTGATATATAAAAAAAGGGTTTTGCTGAAAAAAAATTTTATACAGAACAAGTGGTTGGGACTTATGCTGAATTCACCGACTTGTTCTGAATAAAATTTTTGTCCCCATAAAATCTTTTTTTATCCGTACAAATGTATGTGTGTAGCTTGAAGTGCCTCTCATCCAGAGTAAGCTTAAACTACTTATAAAAAATATTGTACAGACAAAAATTTGCTTTGCAACGACTGATTAAATTCAGTAATATTGCTTAAGCGTGAGAGAAATAAATCCTGTTTAATTTGTACAGTGTATAACAATGACCTTTGCTCCAAGCGGGTACGGCTTAAGCCAACTACCAAAATGCTATTTTTCAATTAATATTAATATTGTAGGATAGATATGTATTTATTAAAGCCCACGTTGTTTTGAATTAAAAAAATATATATCACTGTCTGCACCCATGTCTGTGTCAACCAATAAACATAAACAAATTATATTTAGTGGAATAATTAAATGAAGAAGGTATCTTAAGTTTTTATACAAACAGTCTAAATAGAAAAAAAGTGTTTATAATTTTATGATGAGGATTGTAGTGCGCATGTAAAAAACCAATTATGATTGGAGAGAGGGTATGTTACGCATACAGAAATGATACTTTTGGTACAATTAGAATTGGAGCAGGTAACGCATTCAATATTTTGTAGTTTACGAATTTCCTTTCATTCAAAGAGAAAAAATTATTTTAAAAAAATTATTCAAGAGTTAACGGTAAATCTCTAAATTTAGATTTGAAATCAACTCTGATCCAAAAGTTGACTTGAATTTGTAAGCTTGAAAAAGTAAACAAGCCTTGTAATTCACAAAGGAACCGGCTTACCCAACCAATATCACAAAAAATGCCTATTACAAGACTCACTGCTGATTTTTTTTTTAGTTCATTAAACTGCATATTTTTAAAAGTAATTAAATAAGAAAATAATTTTACATAAAGAGATAAATTTTATTCTCCCTATAGTATTTAGAAGAAAGTTTTTGAATAATTTAAAGATTAAAGTACAACGATAAAAAAAAGTGCCTAAAGAGAAGATTTTTAAGAAGTAGCTCAAAGAAAGCAAAAAATCTCATTTTTATTTCATCCCCGACTAACAGACTAAACTAAAACGTTTAGGTTCGGTTTACTTGAATTCCACATGAAAGTATTATTCATTTAGTTCGGATTTAACAGTGAAAACGTTAAGTTGTTAAGTGAGTGATTTCTTAAAAAAAAAATTAAATTATTGTGGTGCGGAAACTCATAACACATATTTATTTGCAAACTCTTGTATTAAACAATAAAATAAAGGTATTAATTTTAAAATCCTTTGGGCAGTAGCCAGTCAATGAATTTTTTTTAGTTACATGAATTTATCCAAAGTTTTTATTGTATGGATTTGTTGGTATACCTACTTATGTATGTATATGTAACTAGTATATGTATGTATGTATGTATTTAAGAGTTTTATTTAAAAGATAATTTAATGAAAAAAATTGTTTAAACATAAAATGAAAACAAATCATTTTGCCTAAAATTATTGTTTGAAAATATTTTTGGACTTTTGCAAAAACCATTTGGAAATTTTATCATATTTATTCCTATTAATTCCCTTTGTTAACTGTTATTAGAAGATAAATAGCATCTTTGTGGCATTTAACTTGACAGAGTAAGTAAAACAACAAAAACTCTTTTTCTTTTTTAAAAATTATCATTAAATTAAATTTTCTTTTTTCCAATACATAATTTAATCTCATACTGACAATAACTGATAATTGAATTGTATTTGAAAGTATACCAAGTCCATTGTTTCATGTGCTCGTACATACTCATTTACTTCAATTATTACAGTGTTAAATAGTAGAGCCATTTAAAGTTTGCAATTTACTGTAATTAATTTTAAAGTATTTTTATTTTATTTTTATACCCAGATATTGAAAAAACAAATTTACTTTTTCATTAAAAAAAATAAAATTTTTTTAAATTATGGGTGACAATATTGAAGCAAAGTATAAGTAAAAAATTAGATCTTGATAAATTGTTGTCCTCACTATACGTTTGACTTTAATTTTAAAACGTTATAAATGAAAATTATTTTTAAAAGTTTTATTTTAACAAGTTGTCCCACCTTGTTTTTATTTCTACTTATCATCCTCCCAACTTGTCCTATTGTTCTATTGTTTTATTTTCACCTTATTCTCTCCATTGTTATAGTTAGTAACAATAGCTCTAGTGTTGTCATTTGTAACTTATTTTTTCTTCAAAATTGGTGATTTATGAATGAACATTTTTAAAACAATCATCGTTTTATATTTTTTTTTACAATGAAAGAAGCTTGAGTTTTTCAACATACAAACATACTTCACTTTCGTTACAAGAAATTTTTAGTGCTACAGAAATCTAAATTTAACGATATCAATCTTATTTTTTTTGTTTTTTTTTTTTGAAATTGGAAAATTTCATATTAAAAATTTAATTTTAATTTTTAACTTAAAGTTTAGATTTCCAAAAAAAAAAAATTAAAAATTTAGTTCTCAAATATCGTATCTATATAAAATTTTTTGAGAAAATAAAACAAGTAGATATAGAGTAAACGTTTTCAATTCATGTACCAGTAGTCCTCGTTTTTGATTTTATAACTCAAATAAAAAAGAGTAATAGAGAGCTTTTATTTATAAAAAATGAATCAGCCCAATTCAAATATTGGTTTTCGGGGAAAAATTCCCTTTAAATCAGAGAATTTTCTATATACATTAAAAAAGAAAGAAACTCTTTTTTTAAGATAAGAAGGAAAGCAAAAGTAAAAATACTCCCATGGAATTTTTATTCATGATTGGGCTGAATATACATAAGTCTCTATTTGAAAAATTTTTTTTCATACTATCCCAAAAAAAAAAAAAATCGAATTAAAGCCAATACGTTTATCTATTCAACGTAAAAAAAATCAAGTCGATATCTTGAAAACTAAGCAAGTTATGGAAAAAAAAGGTAACCAGTTCTATTATTGGCTCTTTCCGGCCAGTTTTTAGTAGAACTGGTTACTTTTTTGGTCATAACTTGTTAAATTTTCAATATATCGACTTGATTTCTTCTGCGTTTGATAGATAAACGTATTGGCTTTAATTCGAAATTTTTTTTTTTCCGGATAGTAAGCAAACATTTTTTTATCATTTTTTAAAAAAAAGCAAAGGGGTAGTCCATGGTAGTTTTTGGCAAAAAAAATTTTTTTTTACTATCCGAAAAAATATAATTTTGGATTAAAGCCAATACGTTTATCTATTCAACACAATTGAAATCAAGTCGATATCTTGAAAACTAAGCAAGTTATGGAAAAAAAGGTAACCAGTTCTATTATTGGCTCTTTCCGGCCACTTTTTAGTAGAAGTGGTTACCTTTTTGGTCATAACTTGCTCAGTTTTCCAGATATTAACTTGATTTCGGCTACATAATTTAAATAAAATAAAATAAAAGTTAATCTCTTTTACATCTAAAGTAATAGTTTTCGGTTTGGCTAAACAACTAGAAATAATTTTCATTTAGCTGCTTTTTCATTTCTACATACAATATTTACATTGGGGCAATACTGGCATCTAGTTATAAAGAAAATAAGAGACAGAAAGAGAGAGGCAAAGAGAGACAGTAAAATTTTTGGTTATATTTAACCTACTACTTATATTTTCAAGGACATTGTTGGGTATGGTTGTGGAAAGAATCAACTACTTGTTGTAGAAGAATTTTTGGAGTACATCAATGAATTACAGACATGCATGCATACACAGCTAAGTATGCATTTCTTATATACCTATGAATACTTAAGTATACAACAGAACATATTTTATATGTAAAAAAAAAGAATTAATTGATCTTGAATGAAATGATTTGTTTGCAAACTTATTCGATGAATGACAACAATTCTACTGTTGTGGTTTTTGTAAAAAAAAACAGTTTACATGAAAACATAATCAATAGGTAACCATGGAGTGTTTGCAACCTTTTTAAACAAGAAATACAATCAATTATTTCATTAAAATAACGTATTAATTTTCAAAGCTGTATCGAATAACAATTTTAGTTTCTTGTAGAAAAAAAACCTAATAATTTTTTGCTACCGAAATTAATAATTAAAAAAAATTTTTTTTTTTTTTTTGATTAATTCCAAATGCTGGTGAGAGGGTGCTTAATATTTAGTGATTTTCAACTGCAGGCTTTAAAGAAATTAAAATTATTTTATACCTAATGTAGTAAAAAGTGTGATCCACAATTATATTATAGATGTGTGTAAATTAAAACTCACAGTTAATTTTGAAAAAATCTTTAAAACTTTTTAAACGAAATAATCACAATGCTAGAAACGTGTTATCAAATAATTACCTAAATTTGCATTTTAATTGTCAACTGCAAAATGTGTTTTCGATAAACTTTGGACTAAGTTATTGTTTATGTCTGGCAAAACAACCAGTCTGTATGCCTCTCTCTTCCCTTATCATGATTTTATTTTTATTACAAAAAAGTTCACATGAAACGTAGGAGTGTTATGCTAATTACTTTGTATCCTTCACCCATGTATGAAGTAATAAATTTAATTTTATTAAAAAAAACATTTTTATTTTATATTTAAATGAAATTATAAAACAGCTACTTTTTTTCTTTAAATAAAATTCAGTGATGCTTAATAATAGAACAAAAAATTTTTTTTTTATTTGAATTTTTGTAATTTATTAATACATATAAAAGAAAGCAATAGCAAATGAATAAACAAATTTTCTACCCATAAAACATACACCCACATGTAAGTGTGTATGTATTTTACACTTAAAGCAATTAGTTTAAATGTTCTTAAATTGAAAAATTTAACTTGATTCAATTTAACTTGATTAAACTCAATCAATTCAAAGCAAATTTAGTTTGTTCCGTTTCGTAGTTGTAGGTGTGAGATTTTACTCACACTTCAGTTTTAATAAATCATAGAATTAAATAGGCGATATATTTTTCAATCGGTTGTAAGCTGTTTTGCTGTGTCGGATAAGATTCTCTTTTATTTGTACAGCTAAATGTTAATATTTTTCTAAATGAAAATGCTCTTTAACAAAATTTTTTGTAAAGAACAATTTCAAAAGGTTTTTTTTTTTTGTTGGAAAATTAGTTCTAAGAGTTACGTAATTGTAATACAACAATTAGAGGATTGTGAGGCAGTTTTTTTTAGTTACTTTATAGCGAACAATACGAGCCAATTAATTAGGAATTATCAGATCAAACTACTATTCTTTTGCTTAGCCAGAAGAAGAACCAATAAGTTGATGTTTCACTGAGATGCTTTATGAATTAGAAATTAAATCTCCTTTTTACTGCTAACAAAATAGAGGCTCTTGTGATACTACTCTTATGCTACTTTTAGTCTAGTATTGATTCAGAATTCAGAGACTTCCTTGGAAGATTTTTTCGCTATATAAGACGGTTGTAGGTAGTAACTACAACGGCTCCAAATCGCACCATTGCAATGGCATAATATAAATATGTACCGCTGTCTTTTCAGTACTCTATAATGCCCGGTCATGAATCCCGTAGCTCTGCTAATGTTTCAGACTTCTTTGGTGCTACTATAATTGTACAAAACCAGTACTTAAAGTGGCAATTTCTCGGAAGCAATTACACATGTAAATTAGTTTACAAGATTGCATCTTTTGTGCTATGATTGCTTTAGAAGTTGACAGGATGAGAAAGAAGTGCGTATTCTTCTCTTATATCTTGCTTGCGCAATTCATTATGCCCTTTAGATTCTGCAGCATTGGATTGACTAAAAAAGCCTCAAATAAAAACATAGGGTTTCAAAAGATCCTATTAAGTCTATTACTTACTGCATGTGCAGCTTAATTTAACCATTACATAGTATCAAAATAAGCATCTGTGAATGGATTTAGTTTTTGAGGAGAGTGTATAATCATAATTGAAATTAATGTTGGGATTCTACTTATCAAAAATAATCATCCCAATTATGAATAAAAATTCCCGGGGAGTTTTTTCATTTTTCCCTTTCCTTTTATAAAGCCTAAAAATTTCCCAGGGAATAAATCCTTTTGAATTTTTATAATTACATTGAATATAATAAATTCGGCCATAATCATAGTCACACTAAAGTCGGTATTTTTTTTTTAAAAGACTTTAATTTAATATAATTCTTATGAAGAAAAGTGCGCTTTTAATAAAAGCCTACTTTTTTGTGACTATGATTATGGCCCAGTATCTTTAAAAATAACTAGAAACATGTTTATTGTGATCACAATAATGTTTCAAATTACAAAAAATATTTTTAGGTAGCATCAAGTAAATACTCGTATATTGGCTATAGCAATAGTCAATCATATTTTTTCTTTGTGTGTAGAAATGTTAAAAAATGCTCCTCTTTTTTTTAAATATGCACTAATTAAGTTGGTACTCTTTTGTTTTTAATTATCAACATTAAATTTGTTCATCTTAATGTTTGTTTGTATAATAACTAAAGTGTTCATTGCTTTTATCAGTAATTCAATTAAAAATAATAGAATTATTATTTATTTAGTCATATTGTTTCTACAGTTATTCAGCTGTTGAGCCTACATACGTACAATGTGTTAAATGAACTCAATAAATATATGATGAAGTGAATTATTGAATAAACTGTGTACGTGTGTTTGTATATAAAATATAAAATATTCACATTTTATCAAAGAATGTCAATCATATTATTTTTTTGCATTAACACCATTTCCAGTTACAATAAACTCTATTTTTTTAGTGCTTGACTTAAAACATTTTTGTAAGGAAGACAACAAAACGGAATCACTTGCAGTTGCGCATTTATAATGCCTGATTTTTTCACGTTGAGCCACTTAGAAGCACTAGTTTTTGCTTCCACAAAATGCTTATTTTATGCTTAAATTGATGTTTTACAAAAAAAAAAAAAAACAAGAAACTACTCAGCAAGCTTAGTTTTGCAATTCTTCCTCAATTAACTTTTAAAATTGTCGTTTTGTCCACACACACATTTTTTGTTTCTGCAATTTTAGCATTTTTATTCACTCATTCATGGAGCCTTCAAGCTATCTGTCTTCTTTTTTTACATCTTTATAAAACATACGAAGAGAGAACAAAAAGGAATTGCGGAGTACGAGCAAGTTCCTTCTCTCCGTCTTTCCTCTCTCTCTCTCTCTCCTAAAAAATCAAGAATTACGTAACTAAAATTGCTGTGTGTGGTCCTGGTCTTACTGGGATTGAACCAGGACATACCTGCAGTTAAGAAACATTAACTCGTCACTTCAGCCACAAAGCTCGTAAAGTATAACCCGTTTATTCAAAAAAAAAAGTTGAAGTAGACTTTAAAGTAAAATTTATGAAATAAATATATGAAAAATTTCGTTAACGTTGACTTTAAAGTCTACGTTAATTTTTTCGGATAAGAGGGTAAAGGTTTGTTTTAATTTCACTTTCAATAAGTATTGCGTGTGTGAAATGTGTGTGCTTACACACAAAAAAACCAGCCCACGAGCAGTGTCTGTAAAAATGTTTTTTGAACTCTATTTATGTTAGTGCTTCTTGGAAGCAATAAATTTCCATTGGAAACTATAAATTTTTTATGCTTCTATGGAAGCACAAAAGTGAACAAAATTCTATTTTTAGCTTCAGAGAGCTAATACATTGCTTCGAATCTTCGCTATTGCTTCAAAATCTAGAATTTTTTTTTTCTGGGTTAGTGAACATAAACATATAAGATGTTATTTTTGAAAGTGGTATATGTTCGCTTTTTTTTAAAATACAAGTTAGTGATTTTAGTAAGACATAGAACCATCTTACTCATTTTTTGTTAAAAGTGGACTTATACCAATTTCAAAAATAACGGCTTATATGTATGTTTTTACCCGGTCTGGCATGGTACTTTACTCTATGATTACGATTTTTTAGAGTAAGAAGATCGAATATACAAAAATTTTATATTTTTATCAAAATCCAAGTTATATTTTAATAAAAAAAATATTTGCCACGACCATTTTAAAATTTTTCTCAAATTGGAAAATTTTTTTATATGTTCAGAAAAATTTACCACGCTCCTCTCTTCGTCCACTTTTCAAATTTATTTCATATTGAAGAGCGGCTAGACCGATTTGGCTAATTTTTTTCTTACTCGTATATGTTCAGAACAACCCAATTAATTTGTTATGCCAAAATAAGTTATTTTCCTTTCATATTTTTCAATATGAATAAAATTTTAAGGTTTTTTAAAACAAAAAATGTTTCGTTTTATTTATTTTATTATCTTCTTACTATCAAAATTTTTTTTTCAAAAACTAAGATTTTTAAAATTCAAACCTTAAACTGAATGGGCCATAATCATAGTCACAAAAAGTAGGCTTTAATTAAGAGCTGACTTTTGTTCATAAGAATTTAATGAATTTAAAATCGTTTCTAAAAAGATATCGAATTTAGTGTGATTATGATTATGGGCCAATATCTCTGTTTTCGTTTACTAAAATCTTTATAAAAGATGATCATCAACGCAAAAATGTTACCACCGTATTAAGCAAAAGACTGTAAATTTTTCATTTGTTTTTTTTTTTGCTTTTTCATTAATTTTTGTTTATTGTGTAAAATTTTTTTTGTGTTAATGTAATTGTAAACGGTGTAATTAGTTGCATGAATACGCAAAAATAAATAAATTTGCTATGTTGATTTGTTTATGAATTAAATCTCATTTTGAACTCATGAACTCATTTTATATTAAAATGAATAGCACATTGAACAAAAGTTAAAGAAATAAAAGAACAAATTGTTTTTTAAAAGCTGGAAGCATCAATTGCTTACAATATTTCTAAAATATAATAAACATTAAATTTTGTAGGAGCTTCACAAAATTGAAGCAAAATATAAATAAAAAATTAATAATTTTAAACCGAGCGTAAGCTTGAGCACAGTAGCCGTTTTAATTAAAAAAGAAAAGCTTTAAAAAAATTGCAAGTAATACAATTAATGCGAGTTATTATTTTTTCAAAAATTAATTAGAACTACCTGCTAGTATTTGTATATGAAAAAAAGTGAAATATTTTGATTGCATCATTGAAAATAATAAATAAGTAAAATAAACACTAACCGGCTTAAGAATACCTGCAGGTGATGAAAAATATCGTTTAGGCAACACTCAGAAACAAAATGATTAGTTATGGGTGCGGAAAATCCCATATTCCCCTTCGTTTCAAGCTTAGAGCCTGCGTACATCAGTGGGTAATATTATAGCCTACCAGTTTTGAAACTGGTAGGCCAAGAAGCTTTGCTTATTTAAAAATAATTAATCACTTAACATCTATGTGGTGTCTTGTCGAGTAAATGGCGCAAAACGGTAGTTTAATATTTCGTTTCATGATCGTTGGTTGCACAATAAGCCAACCAAATATCTATGGCAGTTTGCCTTAATAAATTAAATAAAAGGGTGTCCGGTAGATTGATTAATTCCGTGCTAACCTATCAATTTGGGTGTTGCAGGTTCGATTCCTACCCTGATGCTCGTTAACAAATTTAATCTTAGTATTAATTTCTATTATTAAATAAAAAAATAATTTACTTGTGAGCTCTCTTACCAGTAAAAATCGCCAAATTCATCAAAAATATTTTTTTTTAATAAAATCTTATTAAGCACATTTTCTATGAGAAATTTGTTTAATAAACGCTTATTAAACAAAATTATTTTTTATGAATTTTCGTGTAAGTGTTAGTTAACGGAGAATCTAATAAATCATTTGATTTTATAAGATTTAAATTATTGAACATGCCCCAACAAAATAGCAAAATAAAACAAAAAAATATGAATAATTTTTTTATCAACGAAATACTATTAAACAATTATTTGTCTAGCGCTAAAAATAACGCCAGACATTTAAATAGATTGTGAGTTTCTTTAGATTTATTTGGGTTAAGCTTGAAGCTTTAGCCTTAAAATAATTAACATCCATATTTAATTGTTAACTTTTTTAGTAAAACTGCAAAATTATGTTAATACCCAGCAAACATGGCAAAGACAATAAATTAAAATACAAAAATAACTCTGAAGCAATTACAAAGCAACTTCTGAGAGACCAACGACCTCCTCTTTAAAATGATATGTGTCTCATCCCGTAATCTTCTATGGTTCGTTTGCAAATTGGTAAAATCTCTTAGAGAAATCAACGTATTTATGCCCCTTTCCGGCCCCTTTTTAATAGAATTGGTTACCTTTCTGGTCATAACTTGCTAAGTTTTCAATATATCGACTTGATTTGTGGGATAGATTAATGTATCGAAATTTCTTTATAAAAATCATAATTATTATTTTGAATTTTAAGCAATAGTTTTTTAACAAAAATTGCAAACATCTATTACACCAGCAGGCTGGCACAATCTTACTTTTTTTGCAAAACGTTTCTAAAAGAGGTCGAAATGAATGACGATACAGTTTTGGCGAAAAACAAATATTTTTTTAATAACTTTTTCTCTATTTCATTTTTATACCATTTTGTTGTAGCATTTATTTTTTAGGTCACGATTGCAATAATCTTCACTTTTTATAAATCAAGGAATTCCTACTAAAAAATTTTTTTCCGGTCGTTCATTATTATGTTACCACTTTTATGTTCGCTTAAATTAAATACTCGTAATTATATTGAGCCAAGAGTAAAGAAAGCAAGCTTATGCCTTCAGCAAGTTATTTCTTTGTTTACAAAATTTTGTTGTCTAAAGGGTCCGCCATCAACTAGTGCTTATTTCGTGAATGGTAACACTTAGCTCATGTCTGATTTGAAAGATATTTAGTTTTATCCTTCCGCTGAAAGAATATGGTTGTGTTTTCGGTTCGCTAAGTGGGCCTGCGATCGACTTACAGAAGATGCCGATTTTGCCAAAAAAATCATCTTTTCAGATGAAGCTCATTTTGATCTTGGCGGGTATTGTCACATTTGGGGCACAGAAAACCCGCACGCATACATTGAAAAGCCGACGTACCCAAAACGAGTCACTGTTTGGTGCGGATTTTGGTCCAGAGGCATAATTGGGCCATTTTTCTTCGAAAATTAGCAAGGAGTGGCCGTTAGTCAATGGCGATCGTTATCGGACCATGTTGAACGAATTTTTGTTCACAAAAATTGAAGAGGAAGATATTGGCAACATTTGGTTTCAACAGGACGGCGCTACGTGCCACACAGCCGAAGCTACACTCGATGTTTTTATAGCATTTTCAAAAAAAAAAAAAAAAAGTTATTTGGCGGACCCTATAGATGCGTGTCACATCTAGACTGACATATGTATAAATGTATGTATGTATGTATATGCGATTACGTTGATGTCTAGACAACTGAATTTTCTATTATTCTTGATATGGAGCAGTAAATTATTCTTTAACCTCTAGTCCCCAAGTTTCCAAGCGAATCGATAAATTCACTTCTAGTCTCATAACTGATATTGTATATTTTTCAAAATATTATGTATGCACGTGTAAAGAGTGCAGTATGCATACAGTAATGGCCCAATAACATTCTAACACAATAATGAGCTTAATCTCTGTTTCTCTCACGTAACACTCTCATACACGGGTGTTTTATTTTGTTATTATTAAATTAATAAATTTTATAGCAATTTTAGCTACACACTCATACATTGAATTTGTTGATGCCAAATTTGTTTATTCTTTTTTTTTTTTTATTCGTTTGCATTTTCAACAATAACAAAATCCTCATGTGCAATAATGTTTTAAGAGATGAGCTGTTTTGTTTTATTAACGAACTGGTTGCAAAATGAATTAATTTTAAAAGCAAAAAAAAAAAAAAATATCACAAAACATTTTTATTTTAATTCAGACAAGTGCGGTTGGTTGGTCATTAAATCAAAACATACAAAAGTACCAACAAAATTTTAAGTATTAAAATAATAAATAGAAATAATTTTTTTTTTAAATTTTATCGTTTATAATAAATTTATAAATAATTATTATTTTTTTTACTACGTCCATTACTATTACTCTGTAATTGTTATTGTTATTGTTGTTATAAAATAATATAAATAGAAATGCACGGGGTTATCGGTTAAATTTATTATTAAAAAATGTGCGTAAAAAGTTTTTATTATTTAGTACGAGTATGTGCAAACAAACAAGCAAATCAAAGAAAATGATTTAATTGTGTGATTGAAATTGCAATAAGAAATTTTTAAAGGCTTTTGTTGTATTTTTTTTTAATTAATTTAAAGGAAATTCGAAAATACATGTGTCGATAATAAAAAAAGAAAATAAATAAATAAAAAATACTACGGAAAATGCTTACGCAGTCATGCGGGTACAATGATTTCTTTCAAAGACAAGTTCACATTATCAATGAAAATTTTTTCAAAATTCAATGTCAAAAAGTGAAATTCGTATTAAAATAAATTGAAGGTTTTTTTTTCTATGAATATTAAACACAAAATTATATTTTATGCGTACAATTTTTGATAAATAAATTATATTTTTAGATAAAATTTAAACGAAAACTGTGTGCTTGTTACATATTTTTTTAAGAAAAACAAAACGTGAATTTTTAATAAAAATTATTGCTATAAATTTTGGTAAATATTTGGTACACACTTGCGAGCACAATATTTTATTTTATAATTTTATATTATATTAAATATGAGAAATCGTTTGTTGTAAGTCCTAGTATAAATTATTATATTTAACGCTGTGATTCACTATCCTATTTAGTAAAGCGACCTAACAAAAATAACATGTGTGTTTAAAAAGTATTTATATTTTAGTAAAATAACTCTCAGTTAGAGATTAAAATGTTTAAAAATATGGCAACAGCAAAAACTAAAATTTTAGCCCAAAAGAAAATTTTAATACAAAACAGCGTAAAAGGCGGCAATAAAATTTTAAATGGTATTATTTAGAAATGAAAAATTTTTTCAAAATATTTCAATAATAACTGTGTTCCCGTGGTGCCCAAACTTACCGAAAACTGTTCCCGTACACATTTATTGAAACTCTTAGAAAATTTCAGTTGTTTACTTTTTCCAACAGCTGATTGTTTTACAATCTTAACAAATCAGCTGTTGTAGAAATTTAGTGGGCTGTTTTGGGCGGGAAGAAGAAGAATATTACTCTTTCAAATTTTCTCTCACTTGCCCAAATCTTGTGTGCGGGAACAGTTTTGGGCAAGTTTTGGCACTCGCTGGCTAGCAAAGTAGAGTACGGGGGATTATTTGACAAGTCTAAAGAATTTAAAAATTTTATAAAAAATTTCTTAAAATAATAGTTTCTGTGCGATCAGAGTTTGTTGCTTTGCATCTTATTTTTATATACAGGGTGGGTCAAAAGTCATGCCTGCGTAAAAAATTTAATAACTTTTTTTGTTTATAATCTTTAGCTTTTTTTTACAATTTTTATACGAAGGCATGCCTTTGGCCCACCCTGTAGAATGGTGTGACATATACTTAGCTGTTTTAAAGCGATTTATTAAAATCGGACAACATGTCAAATTTTCTTGACATAAAATCTTACGATTTTGTAGGATATTGAATTACGGCCTTTAATTACTCGTATATATACAAAATTATGTTTAATTATACATAAATACATATAAAATTCATTTTCTTTACATACATACATATATCTATAAATTGTATTTATATATTTTGAAATTAAGTTGCCTTTCCGCGCATTGCTTCAACTGCCAGTTCTATTGCATAAAATAAATAAGAGAATAACTACGAAAAAAGTGGGCATGGCCAATTTAAAAGTGTATTGAGACTTTCCTTGGAGTATAAAATTTATAAGCACATAAAAAATTTCATAAAAAACCTTTGGAAAATAAAAATTTTTATAGCAAACCAATAATTATATAAACAAATTAATAAACAATTATGCTGGTACACCCTGATGTATGATTATTTTTTAATTTTTCTTTTAAATGACTTATGTACCCCCTTTGCTTTTTTTGAAAAAATTATAAAAAAAATGTTTCCTCACTATCCGCAAAAAAAAATTTCGAATTAAAGCCAATACGTTTATCTATCAAACGCAGAAGAAATCAAGGCGATATATTGAAAATTTTACAAGTTATGACCAAAAAAGTAACCAGTTCTACTAAAAAGTGGCCGGAAAGAGCCAATAGTAGAACTGGTTACCTTTTTTTCCATAACTTGCTTAGTTTTCAAGATATCGACTTGATTTCGATTGCGTTGAATAGATAAACATATTGGCTTTAATACGAAATTATTTTTTTTCGGATAGTGCAAAAAAAAATTTTTCTTGCCAAAAACTACCATGGATTACCCCCTTTGCTTTTTTTTGAAAAAATTATAAAAAAAATTTTTGCTCACTATCCGCAAAAAAAAAATTTCGAATTAAAGCCAATACGTTTATCTATCAAACGCAGAAGAAATCAAGTCGATATATTGAAAATTTTACAAGTTATGACCAAAAAAGTAACCAGTTCTACTAAAAAGTGGCCGGAAAGAGCCAATAGTAGAACTGGTTACCTTTTTTTCCATAACTTGCTTAGTTTTCAAGATATCGACTTGATTTCGATTGCGTTGAATAGATAAACGTATTGGCTTTAATACGAAATTATTTTTTTTCGGATAGTGCAAAAAATTTTTTTTTTGCCAAAAACTACCATGGACTACCCCCTTTGCTTTTTTTGAAAAAATTATAAAAAAAATTTTTGCTCACTATCCGCAAAAAAAAAAATTCGAATTAAAGCCAATACGTTTATCTATCAAACGCAGAAGAAATCAAGTCGATATATTGAAAATTTTACAAGATATGACCAAAAAAGTAACCAGTTCTACTAAAAAGTGGCCGGAAAGAGCCAATAATAGAACTGGTTACCTTTTTTTCCATAACTTGCTTAGTTTTCAAGATATCGACTTGATTTCGATTGCGTTGAATAGATAAACGTATTGGCTTTAATACGAAATTATTTTTTTTCGGATAGTGCAAAAAAATTTTTTTTTGCTTAAAACTACTTTTTTTTTAAAAAATTATAAAAAAAATTTTTGCTCACTATCCGCAAAAAAAAAAAATTTCGAATTAAAGCCAATACGTTTATCTATCAAACGCAGAAGAAATCAAGTCGATATATTGAAAATTTTACAAGTTATGACCAAAAAAGTAACCAGTTCTACTAAAAAGTGGCCGGAAAGAGCCAATAGTAGAACTGGTTACCTTTTTTTCCATAACTTGCTTAGTTTTCAAGATATCGACTTGATTTCGATTGCGTTGAATAGATAAACGTATTGGCTTTAATACGAAATTATTTTTTTTCGGATAGTGCAAAAAATTTTTTTTTTGCCAAAAACTACCATGGACTACCCCCTTTGCTTTTTTTGAAAAAATTATAAAAAAAATTTTTGCTCACTATCCGCAAAAAAAAAAATTCGAATTAAAGCCAATACGTTTATCTATCAAACGCAGAAGAAATCAAGTCGATATATTGAAAATTTTACAAGATATGACCAAAAAAGTAACCAGTTCTACTAAAAAGTGGCCGGAAAGAGCCAATAATAGAACTGGTTACCTTTTTTTCCATAACTTGCTTAGTTTTCAAGATATCGACTTGATTTCGATTGCGTTGAATAGATAAACGTATTGGCTTTAATACGAAATTATTTTTTTTCGGATAGTGCAAAAAAATTTTTTTTTGCTTAAAACTACTTTTTTTTTAAAAAATTATAAAAAAAATTTTTGCTCACTATCCGCAAAAAAAAAATTTCGAATTAAAGCCAATACGTTTATCTATCAAACGCAGAAGAAATCAAGTCGATATATTGAAAATTTTACAAGTTATGACCAAAAAAGTAACCAGTTCTACTAAAAAGTGGCCGGAAAGAGCCAATAGTAGAACTGGTTACCTTTTTTTCCATAACTTGCTTAGTTTTCAAGATATCGACTTGATTTCGATTGCGTTGAATAGATAAACGTATTGGCTTTAATACGAAATTATTTTTTTTCGGATAGTGCAAAAAATTTTTTTTTTGCCAAAAACTACCATGGACTACCCCCTTTGCTTTTTTTGAAAAAATTATAAAAAAAATTTTTGCTCACTATCCGCAAAAAAAAAAATTCGAATTAAAGCCAATACGTTTATCTATCAAACGCAGAAGAAATCAAGTCGATATATTGAAAATTTTACAAAATATGACCAAAAAAGTAACCAGTTCTACTAAAAAGTGGCCGGAAAGAGCCAATAATAGAACTGGTTACCTTTTTTTCCATAACTTGCTTAGTTTTCAAGATATCGACTTGATTTCGATTGCGTTGAATAGATAAACGTATTGGCTTTAATACGAAATTATTTTTTTTCGGATAGTGCAAAAAAATTTTTTTTTGCTTAAAACTACCATGGACTACCCCCTTTGCTTTTTTTTTTAAAAATTATAAAAAAAATTTTTGCTCACTATCCGCAAAAAAAAAAATTTCGAATTAAAGCCAATACGTTTATCTATCAAACGCAGAAGAAATCAAGTCGATATATTGAAAATTTTACAAGTTATGACCAAAAAAGTAACCAGTTCTACTAAAAAGTGGCCGGAAAGAGCCAATAATAGAACTGGTTACCTTTTTTTCCATAACTTGCTTAGTTTTCAAGATATCGACTTGATTTCGATTGCGTTGAATAGATAAACGTATTGGCTTTAATACGAAATTATTTTTTTTCGGATAGTGCAAAAAAATTTTTTTTTGCTTAAAACTACCATGGACTACCCCCTTTGCTTTTTTTTTTAAAAATTATAAAAAAAATTTTTGCTCACTATCCGCAAAAAAAAAAATTTCGAATTAAAGCCAATACGTTTATCTATCAAACGCAGAAGAAATCAAGTCGATATATTGAAAATTTTACAAGTTATGACCAAAAAAGTAACCAGTTCTACTAAAAAGTGGCCGGAAAGAGCCAATAATAGAACTGGTTACCTTTTTTTCCATAACTTGCTTAGTTTTCAAGATATCGACTTGATTTCGATTGCGTTGAATAGATAAACGTATTAGCTTTAATACGAAATTATTTTTTTTCGGATAGTGCAAAAAAATTTTTTTTTTGCCAAAAACTACCATGGACTACTCCCTTTGCTTTTTTTGAAAAAATTATAAAAAAAATTTTTGCTCACTATCCACAAAAAAAAAATTTCGAGTTAAAGCCAATACGTTTATCTATCAAACGCAGAAGAAATCAAGTCGATATATTGAAAATTTTACAAGTTATGACCAAAAAAGTAACCAGTTCTACTAAAAAGTGGCCGGAAAGAGCCAATAATAGAACTGGTTACCTTTTTTTCCATAACTTGCTTAGTTTTCAAGATATCGACTTGATTTCGATTGCGTTGAATAGATAAACGTATTAGCTTTAATACGAAATTATTTTTTTTCGGATAGTGCAAAAAAATTTTTTTTTTGCCAAAAACTACCATGGACTACTCCCTTTGCTTTTTTTGAAAAAATTATAAAAAAAATTTTTGCTCACTATCCACAAAAAAAAAATTTCGAGTTAAAGCCAATACGTTTATCTATCAAACGCAGAAGAAATCAAGTCGATATATTGAAAATTTTACAAGTTATGACCAAAAAAGTAACCAGTTCTACTAAAAAGTGGCCGGAAAAAGCCAATAATAGAACTGGTTACCTTTTTTTCCATAACTTGCTTAGTTTTCAAGATATCGACTTGATTTCGATTGCGTTGAATAGATAAACGTATTGGCTTTAATACGAAATTATTTTTTTTCGGATAGTGCAAAAAAAAAATTTTTCTTGCCAAAAACTACCATGGACTACCCCCTTTGCTTTTTTTGAAAAAATTATAAAAAAAATTTTTCCTCACTATCCGCAAAAAAAAAAATTTCGAATTAAAGCCAATACGTTTATCTATCAAACGCAGAAGAAATCAAGTCGATATATTGAAAATTTTACAAGATATGACCAAAAAAGTAACCAGTTCTACTAAAAAGTGGCCGGAAAGAGCCAATAATAGAACTGGTTACCTTTTTTTCCATAACTTGCTTAGTTTTCAAGATATCGACTTGATTTCGATTGCGTTGAATAGATAAACGTATTGGCTTTAATACGAAATTATTTTTTTTCGGATAGTGCAAAAAAAAAAATTTTTCTTGCCAAAAACTACCATGGACTACCCCCTTTGCTTTTTTTGAAAAAATTATAAAAAAAATTTTTCCTCACTATCCGCAAAAAAAAAAATTTCGAATTAAAGCCAATACGTTTATCTATCAAACGCAGAAGAAATCAAGTCGATATATTGAAAATTTTACAAGTTATGACCAAAAAAGTAACCAGTTCTACTAAAAAGTGGCCGGAAAGAGCCAATAGTAGAACTGGTTACCTTTTTTTCCATAACTTGCTTAGTTTTCAAGATATCGACTTGATTTCGATTGCGTTGAATAGATAAACGTATTGGCTTTAATACGAAATTATTTTTTTTCGGATAGTGCAAAAAATTTTTTTTTTGCCAAAAACTACCATGGACTACCCCCTTTGCTTTTTTTGAAAAAATTATAAAAAAAATTTTTGCTCACTATCCGCAAAAAAAAAAATTCGAATTAAAGCCAATACGTTTATCTATCAAACGCAGAAGAAATCAAGTCGATATATTGAAAATTTTACAAAATATGACCAAAAAAGTAACCAGTTCTACTAAAAAGTGGCCGGAAAGAGCCAATAATAGAACTGGTTACCTTTTTTTCCATAACTTGCTTAGTTTTCAAGATATCGACTTGATTTCGATTGCGTTGAATAGATAAACGTATTGGCTTTAATACGAAATTATTTTTTTTCGGATAGTGCAAAAAATTTTTTTTTGACAAAAACTACCATGGACTACCCCCTTTGTTTTTTTTGAAAAAATTATAAAAAAAATTTTTGCTCACTATCCGCAAAAAAAAAATTTCGAATTAAAGCCAATACGTTTATCTATCAAACGCAGAAGAAATCAAGTCGATATATTGAAAATTTTACAAGTTATGACCAAAAAAGTAACCAGTTCTACTAAAAAGTGGCCGGAAAGAGCCAATAGTAGAACTGGTTACCTTTTTTTCCATAACTTGCTTAGTTTTCAAGATATCGACTTGATTTCGATTGCGTTGAATAGATAAACGTATTGGCTTTAATACGAAATAATTTTTTTTCGGATAGTGCAAAAAAAATTTTTTTGCCAAAAAAAAATTTTTGCTCACTATCCGCAAAAAAAAAATTTCGAATTAAAGCCAAAACGTTTTTCTATCAAACGCAATAATAATCAAGTCGATTATCTAATGGTGAGACTTCTTAGACTAAGAAGTTTGAATGTATAAAAATTCAAAACAATTGTTATAAAATTTGTTTTTGATTAGCTGTTTTTATCTGGTATCGCATGGTCAGTATATTGATTTTATGTACCAAATTAAGAAAAATCATAGGAAAATAGAATTTTAATAGTCAAATAGACGTAAACGTGGGAGTAGCTTTATATTATACAGCCTTTACCACTCGCTAATAATGTAGCGCTATAGTGGTAAAAGAATTTTTAAAATTAGTAAGGTAGTTTTACATCCAAATTCATAAAAAATATTTTTATTTAATAAGGGCTTATTAAGCCCATTTTCTAGGGAAAATTTATCCATTGCCAAAAAAAAAAATTCCCCCTTTATTCCACACAGAAATCATTTGTATTTTAAATAGAAATAAGTTACTGCATTGAAACAAAATAAAAAAATTAATTTCTAATACAAAAAATGTAAAATTATTTTTTTGTTTTTTTTTTTGCTATTTATTTAATCATTTGTACAGTAATTAATAAAAAAAAATTTAATTTTAATTTGCAAATTTTTTATTTTATTTTTTAATTGAAAATGTATAAATTTCAACATGAAAAACGTTGATCAAATTCATATATAAATATACTATATATAGCAATTTTATCATGGCCGATATATCATCACAATCGGGACAATTGAGAACAAAATTGGGCGATATCGTTGAACACAGTTCAACGGCTCTCAATGAAGCAACAGAAGTCACAAAAGGACTACGAAATGTGGTTGGCTGGTTAAAACAGGTTCAGAAAAATTTAATTAAACATTTTTTTGTTCTGTTTATTTTAATTTATAATATGTATGTATGTATGTACCTACACTGCTTTTCTTTTTGTTGTTGTTGTTGTTGTTTTTTTTTTTTTATTGTTGTTATTAAACTTGTCTATCAAACTCCATGTTGTAATTATTTAATATTTTATAAATTAAAATTGTTGTATTAACTGTTGTTGTTAAATGTGTTTTTTAATGTGAATAAGTTTATATAAATGCCTTCTTTTTTTATTTTATTTAATGTGTTTATATGTATGTTTCATTAAAGGATTATGCCATTAAGACCCTTTATTACAAGTGAGGATTTGGCTAGCAAATAATCATGTTTTGTGGCCATTTTTTAAATCAATATTGAGTAGTTAGTTAATGATAATAATGGGCCTAAAACTACGGTCACATTACACAAATATTTGTCGAAAAAATAATGTAATCACTATTTTTTGGTAAATATTTTGATGGTCTAAAATAACTTTATTACATAAAATTAATTGAATTAATATAATTATGGTAGTATGTTGTATTTTAATAAAAAATTAAACTAATCTGAGCGAATATTTCTTCAAAATATATAAACGTATATGTAGATGACATAGTGATTATGTTTATTTCGACAAATATTTGTTTAATTGACCGTAGCTTAAGTGAGCAAAAAATTTGTCAAACTATGTACGTAAAAAATCATTCAGACTTATGTGTGTGACTAACGAGCTGCTAGCCAATTTGCTTTGGTAGCTCGCTTTGGCATAGAGAACATCAACTATGAAGCTTAATGATGTAAAACTAGATTTTTGAAAATCTTTCCTGATTTAGACTTTTCTCTATCTACATTTTTATGCATGGCACAAAAACACCAGGGGCCAAATTACGGCACTCGATAGCAATCGATATTTCAATATAATTTAGATAAACAGAAATTTCGTTTGATATCGAATGTCGTAATTTAGCCCAGGCTAAATCTTCCTCACAGATGCACATTTTTTGATTGTTTTCTTTAGTGCACCATTATTTTTATATTTAAAATACAAAGAAACAGCCACCCCTTATCCAAAAAATTAACATAGACTTTAAAGTCAACATTATCGAAATTTTTCATAAATTTCATTTTAAAGTCTAGGCCAATTTTTTTTTTCTTTTTTTTTTTTTTTGAAAAGGAGGGTCAGTGTATTAAGCTACGGTAACATTAAACAAATATTTGTCGAAATAAGCACAACCACTATTTCAGCTTCACATACGTTTATAACTTTTGACGAAATATTTTTTTATTAAA
Source organism: Thelaira solivaga (assembly GCA_947397855.1). Taxonomy (NCBI): domain Eukaryota; kingdom Metazoa; phylum Arthropoda; class Insecta; order Diptera; family Tachinidae; genus Thelaira; species Thelaira solivaga. The sequence continues at coordinate 8,054,842 of OX377614.1, forward strand.
ATACCACAGATTTACTTTATTATATTAGTCAGGTTAGATTATAAAAATATTTTCTAAAAAGTAGTGGTTACGCTTATTTCGACAAATATTTATGTAATGTGACCGTAGCTTAAATAAAACTACCTGAAATTTTTCTTCTTTTGTAGCAGATGTATTTGACACATATGAAAGATCTGATTTTGTAATGCAGTGTTTGTTATAGGGTAGATTTTTGAAATTTCAATACAATTTTAAGGGAAAATTCGATCGATATCGAATGCCATAATTTGGCCCCTGGTGTTCTTATGCCATGTTTTTATGTACGTATTCATATGCTTTTATTCTTTCTTCTCAGATTAAACTTTTAACGAGCACTGGTGACTTTGACCATTGGAATCGGGACCTTTAGATTGATAGCTTACTCACCAGTCATCAGGGCACCCAAAAATTAATTTTTTTTAAATTTTTTCTTATTTTATTTATTTATTAATGCTTAAATTTATCTCTTTTAAAAAGAAAAATAAAAATATTCAGAGCCGGTATACAATTTATTTTAAACAAATATCAAGGAACCGCAAGAGCCGCCTTTTATTTTCTTCCTTGTGGTGCCCTGTTCACCCTAAAGTTGCATTTTTTTTTATTTATACATCCTGAAAACCGTGACAAAAGCTTAGAAAGGGAACAGATACGGCAATTCTAGTCGCCCAACTCTTAATTTTATTAGAGAAAGAGGAAAGTAAAATGAAAAGGATACAAACTTCTTTTGACCAGGACCTTATAGTAATTTTGTTTCAGCAATTTTAGTATTCTTATTCATTATTTTTTCTACAGCTTTAAAAGATACGAAAAGAGAAGGGAGTTGTGGAGTACGATCAAGTTTGTACCTCTTCCATGCTCTTTCCTCTCTCTCTCCTTCAAAATCAAGAATTGCGCAACTAAAATTGTAGTGTCTTGGCCTGGTCTTTCCTCTTTCTCCTATAACCTCAAGAGTTGCGCAACTCTTGTTACCGTGTCTGTGCTCCCGCTTAGTGACATAAAATTTTAAATTAAATTTAATGCGAGCAATAAACGACAACTTGTCATTTTTATTGCTAAAATTCCGATACGAGTTTAAAAAAGATATAAAAATCGCTTTCACTTCCACAAATAAAAAAAAACTTTAGCATAAATAAAATACAAAATAAATCACGTTAGTATTTTGTTTAAAATTTAAATTGGCTTTTTGAAACACTTCAAAAATACGTAAAATAATTTCTGTAAATCTGTTTTTTATTTAATTTTTTTTTTTAATTTATTTAACAAAAAACTGACAATTTTTAAGCTTGTTTTTTATGGTTTCTAATGTCAATGTTGTAAAAAAATTTTTCAGTACCATTTGACCTCCCCCGATAATATTTCTTAACTTTGTTTTTTTTTTTCTTGTATTTAAAGGCTTCCATAGAAGTGCGTGAAGCAGGCAAACGTGCAGTCACACAAATACAAACCTCAAATCCCAACTTCCTCTCGCACGAATTCGATTTGGACGATTCGGATACAATATCGCACACAGCTATCATAAATTCTGAAGACTCCACCTCTTACGATACAAAATCGTTATCAAATCAAGATCTCACAGCCCATACACGGCATTCTCTCAGCCAGCCCCAAAGTCCTAGAGCCCGTAGTCGTCTTGATAATTTTACTGCCGGCTATCATCGCTCTGCATCAATTATAACACAATTGGAGAAATCGAAAATCCTATTGAAAATGTCCGATAAGAATGATAAGCCATTGTGTATTTTACATTACAATGATGTGTATAATGTGGATGCCACAACGGAAGTAGAACCAATTGGTGGTGCAGCCAGATTTTGCACAGCAATTAAAACATTTCAAGAAGAAAATCCTTTAGTACTATTTAGCGGTGATATTTTTTCACCCAGCATGTGTGAGTTTTCTGTTTTCTCTATAAAAAAAAATTTGCAATTAATTTATTTGAGTGCATGTGTGTATGTGTTTTTATTTACAGTAAGCACATTTACTCAGGGTGAGCAAATGGTACCGGTTCTAAACGCGGTGGGCACACATTGTGCAGTTTTTGGCAACCATGACTTTGGTAAGTTGGAACGCTTTATCAGTTATTTATGTGAGATGAGCGTTATTAGCAATAACGATTTAAAGAAAGCATGAAATGAACTCAATTTTCTTTTCTTTTTTAGATCATGGTCTTGATGTGCTGGTGGAGCTAATAAAAAAAACATCATTTCCTTGGCTGATGTCAAACGTTGTGGACAATGAAACGGGCCGGCCATTGGGTGGTGGCAAGATCTCACATTTTATTTTTCACAATCAAATCTCAATTGGTCTCATCGGTCTAGTAGAACGGGAATGGCTTGAAACTTTACCAACCATAGATCCCAAAGAAGTCACTTACATAGATTACGTAGAGGCAGGCAATAAATTGGCTGCCGAATTAAGAAACGAAGGCTGTGAATTAATTATCGCACTTACCCATATGCGCACTCCAAACGATATTATATTGGCTGAAAATTGTCCTGGCATCGATCTCATTTTGGGTGGTCATGATCACGTTTATGAAGTAAAACAAGTAAACGGTATAAATATCATCAAGTCAGGAACAGATTTTCGGCAATTTTCTAAAGTTATCGTACACAAACATCGAGACGAATTGGGGCGCATTCAAATTGATGTGGAACCTATAGATGTGACAGCGAAGTACGAAGAGGATGCAGAACTTAAACAGGAATTGTGCAAATACTCTGAAGTAATAGAGGCTAAAATGACTGAAGTTTTGGGTAATTTTAGTGTAGAATTAGACGGCCGTTTTTCGGCCATACGCACTCAGGAAACAAATTTAGGCGATTGGGTGTGTGATGTAGTTTTGGCTGCCACCGGAGCTGATGTGGTAATAATTAATTCGGGTACATTTAGATCAGATCAAATACATCCACCGGGTCCATTTACCATGAAGGATTTGGTAAATATAATACCAATGCGCGATCCATTAGTGCTAATTGAAGTTGCCGGTAAATGTTTATATGAAGCTCTGGAAAATTCAGTTTCAGGTTATCCCAAACTTGAAGGCAGATTTCCACAGGTAAATTTAAAGTAAAATTGTCATAAATAACATTCCATAGTATTGAATTTTAAATTGTTTAGGTATCTGGTGTCATATTTGCTTTTGATCCTGCAAAGCCACCCGGGCAAAGGGTTGATCCTCAACTGGTACAAGTGGGGGATGAATACTTAAATATGGAACAGCTCTATAAAATTTGTATTAAAAGTTATATTTACAATGGCTGTGATGGTTTTACAATGTTCAAGGATGCCAAAGTGCTGGTGGGTTTTTTACCTCCCTGCTATTTCTAATAATTTCGAAATACACATTTTATATTTTAGATGGATGATGATTCCTGCCCTGAACTTGGTCTAACCGTACAAAATCATTTTAAAGCAATAAACTTGCGTAACGGCAAAGGTGGCCACCATACAAAACATCGACAATCATTGGTGACTCTCTCTCGCCGTCACAGTATGGTCCAAATGTTGGACAATTTAGAATTAGATGGTCCCTCACCCATACGCAAACTATCTGCTGGTCATCAAGCAAAATCAATAGATTTAGCAAATACGAATTGTTCAAAAGTAAGGCAACTATTTGCCTTAATTTAATTGATTTCTTAATTTTTTTTTCTATTATTTTCTTTATTTAGATGTTACGTCGCGCTTCGTTAGATGATTTAGAACAGGCCAGTTGTCAATTGGCGCCGAAAATTCAACACAGAATTATACGCATACAAAACCAAGAGGTGTGTTTTTAATATACGTTAACGTTAACGTTAACACGATTACGTTTTCATGTTTTATTTTATTTTATTTTTTTGATACGTTTTTGTTTTATATGCAATAAATACTTTTTATTAAAAGACTTAATTAGAAAGTAGTGTGTCATTATAAAGGACTACAATTTTAAAAAACCTAGAAATTATTTTTATAAAATTATTGTGATTGTAGGAAATAGCATTGTTATCGTTGGGGTGTCGTTAATAGTGGATTACATAAATGTAAAAATTCAAGAAAACTTAAAAAAAAGGTATTAGAGTTTTGATTTCAATGGGCCATAATCGCAGACACCTTAAATTTGGTATCTTTTTAAAAATGATTTTAAATTCATATAATTGTTTTGAACAAAAGTCAGCTCTTAATAAAAGCCTACTATGATTATGGCCCAACACTTTTAATTTATTAGCATTAGGAAGGGAAAAAAAGTTTAAAAAAGGAAACTTGTAAAATGGAAAAAAATGTTCTGACAAACGCTCATTTTGCACTACACTTTTCGCTTGTGTTTTTTCATAGAATATGAAAGTCAGACACAATTGACTAAATCAAAGTAAATTTAAATTATTAACAAATAAAAACTGTTTTTATTTTAGTTTTCCAATATTTCCAGTTTCCTTTAGATGTCTTCTTCAATGAAATTAATTATTATAACAAGCCATCCAAAGGAAAATTAAAATAAAAACAATTTTTTTAAGTTCTTAAGCTTGAAAAATATTGGTTAATATGATTTTTAAATATTGTTATTTGTTTCTAATCTCTATCTAGCACTATAATCAATTGGTCATGAAAAAGGAGACCTCAATTAAAAATTCTACAATAACTGAAGCGGAAGATGAGTAAAAAAATTATTGTTAAATCATTGTGTAAAATAATTGAAAAATTCCATTAATACTTAATTTCATGGCGCTTCTGCTGATATAAACTAAAATAAACAAAACAAAAAAAAAACTATTGAAATTGAAACTCGAATAAAAAACACCAAAAATTACAAATTAAATTTGAAAGCGCAAAATTAAGTTATTTTACTTTAAAAACGACATTTGTTTACTTATTTAATTATAATGCTTTCCTTTACGCTGTATGTAGTTGTTAATACTATTGTTATAGACAAACTGATGTTTTTTTTAGAATTTAGAAAAAAAAAAACAAAAAAACTACGCCTTGTTTTATTTTACAATTAAATATCAACATAAAAGCCTTTTTTATTCCTAATAAAAGCTTTGGAGTTTATTAATAATTAATAAAATGAATTTTCACACTTTGTTTTATAAATCTTTTATAAATTAAAAAAAAAATAATAATAAAAATAAGACTTTCCTCAATACTAACTTAATTTAGAAAAGAAATAAATTTACCAAAACACAACAGATTTGTACAGAATTATAATAAGAAATGAAATTTTTTAAATAAATTTTAGCATTTTCAATTATTAATTAATCGTTTATAATATTAAAATAATTTATTATAGATTTAAATCCGTGCACAGTCAATAGCTCAGTGATGATTGTTTTAAGCTGCACTTAAAAAACCAAAAACAAAATACCGAGTCTCAGTTGTCCTTAAAAAGGTCAATTTAATTTTAAGCTCTAGCTTATGAAACGTGATTTCATAGCGTACAAAATATTTTGAGTACTTGTATTTGTTGAATTACAAGAGTCCATCAACATTATCATCACGTTCGATTTTACATCAAGTAGAAAAATTTAAATTCTGTACAAATCTCTTGGCAACTTAATGAAAAGAAACAAACTGTTAACTTTAAAAAAGAAAAGCTTTAATTAAATTTATTTATACAAAAGAAAAAAAAATATAATTAATTTTAAAAAAGAATACAGAACATAGTTTGTGGTACTCGTGAATATAAAAATTAATTTTAAATATTTGCAATGCACATTTTGAAAAAAAGATTTTAAGCACCGATATTTTTTATTTTTTTTTTTTTTTTTATATATATTTTATTTATTACCAGTAGAGAATTTAAGCACTGACACCCACATTTATACACATTCATGCTTACATACACATCCATATGTATAAATTATTAATTATATAAAATTTAAAAAATACACTTACAATACATACGTATAAATTATACTCACTCATATTAAAATCTATAAAATAACTACAATCCTCGTTTATTTACTAAATAAAATGCGACGATATTAAAGACAAGCTAATAAATAGTTCTTAAAAATAATCAAAAAGAAAATAAATATGTCCTCGAATAAAATAAATCCAAAAAATAAAATTATGTCTACTAACAAATATTTTTAGTTAAAAAAAAAACTGTGTTTTAATGCGTTGTTTGGTTTTTAATAATATTTTAATTTAAACTATTTTTAATTACAGGGCATGAGGCAGACAGCCAATTTCCAACTCTGCCACATGGTGGAAATTTCTTTAAAAACTATTGATCCATTACAAAGTTATTGGGAAAACCCCAAATTTTATACGAAATCCGTCTGTAGCATTGTCCCAGATTTAAATTAAAGAAACTTGTAGGAAAAATGTAAAACACCAGGCTAACAGGTTGATTTTTCAGTATTTATTTTGGTTTTTTTATTAAAACTTTTGAACGGATAAATAGTTTTCCATAAGACTTGCACCATATTGTAGAGTAAGATATGGGCTATTTGCCTCATATCAATTTTGCTGCCACATGACACATTCACTTTAAGTAAAAAGCGTTATTATTAAAAAAAAGACGTACAACTTTTTTACTATAAGAGCGATTTAAAAACAATGTTTCATTAAAGTGTAGCCCATTTTCCCCTCTACCACCTAGTGAAAGTTCCATTAAAATATATTAACCCATTCAAAAGTTATACGGAAAAAAATAAAAAAATATCAATTAGAAGTTGCAACATGATGTTTTTGTCTACCGTTTCCTTTTTTTGTTATAACTTTTGAATGCCTTAATATTTTTCAATGAAACTTTCACTATGTGATAAAACGGAAATTACGGCTACATTTTAGTGGAACATGTTTTTTAAGTCGCTCTAATGTTTAAAAAACTATAAGTGTTTTTCTAATTGAAACGCTTTTTAATTAAAGTGAATGTGGCATGTGGCAACAAAAGTGGCATGTGGCAGATAGCCATTTTCCCACTCTGCCACTTGATGCAAGTTTCATTAAAAAATATTAATCCATTCCAAAGTTATTGAGAAAATACTAAATTACTTGCAAAATCCACTTGTTGATTGTCCGAGAATTGAATTTAAGACACTTGAACGAAAAAAGCAAAACACCAGGCTAACAGAACCAGCAGTAGGTGAATTTTTGGGAATTAATTTTTGTTTTTTTGTTACAACTTTCGAACGGATAAATATTTTTGAATGAAACTTGCGCCATATTGGAGAATGGGAGATGGGCTATCTGCCGCATGCCACTTTTGTTGCCACATGCCACATCCAAGTTAAATAAAACACGTTTTAATTTAAAAAAACGCTTATAACTCTTAAGACATTTGAGCGATTTTAAAAAAATGTTCATGGGACCGAAAGCAAATTTCCCGCTCTATCACCTAGTGAAAGTTTCATTTAAAAATATTAATTCGTTCAAAATTTGTAGCAAAAAAAGGAAAAGGTAGACAAAAGCACCATGTTGCAAGTTCTAATTGATCTTTTTTTAGTTTTTTCCGTATAACTTTTGAATCTGTTAATATATTTTAATAAAACTATCAACATGTGGCAGAGTGGGAAATGGGCTACATTTTAGTGAACAATTTTTCTTACCTCGGTCCAACGCTCATGAAGCTATAAGCGTTTTTCAAATGTAAACGCTTTTTTATTAAAGTGGATGTGGCATGTGGCAACATGAGTAGCATGAGGCAGTTGCCCCATTTCCCACTCTGCAACATGGTGCAAGTCGCATGCGAAAATATTTATCCGTTCAAAAGTTGTAACACAAAAACAAAAATTAATTCCCAAAAATCCACCTACTGTTAGTTCTGTTAGCCTGGTGTTTTGCTTTTTGCGTTCAAGTGTCTTCAATTTAATTCTCGGACAATGCAACAGGTAGATTTTGCAAGTAATTTAGTGTTTTCTCAATAACTTTGGAGTGGGTTAAAATTTTTGTATGAAACCTTGACCAAGTGGCAGAGTGGGAAATTGGCTATCTGCCACATGCCACTTTTGCTGCCACATGCCACATTCGAGGTAAATAAAAAGCTTTTTAAGTGGAAAAACGCTTATAACTTTTGGAGCGCTTGACGAATTTTAGAAAAATGTTCGGTGGAACGATAGCCCATTTCCCGCTCCTTCACCTAGTGAAAATTTCATTTAAAAATATTAATCCGTTCAAAATTTGTAGCAAAAAAATAGAAACTCAGGCACAGATACGGAAAGAGCCCCTAAATGTTTGCAACAAATTCAGGTTTTCTTAGGCGCCACTTCCGTACTTGTGTCTAAATTTTGGGATTTTTTCTACAGCTTTTGAATGGATCAATATTTTTTAATGAAACTTTCACTAGGTGATAGAGCGAGATATGGGCTGTCGCCCAAACGCTTAAAAGGTGATAAGGGTTTTTTGTATTACAATTTTTGTTTTCGCTTTTATCTCGGGAAATAAGAAGAAAGCTCCTTGAGGTCTTTGCAAGCGAAGTTGTCATGAAAATCATATGTAAATTACATGCGGCGCTTTTATTTCAATTCTAAAGAAATAAATCGTTGTCCCATTAAGAAAAATAATTACATTAATTTTGGAAACTTATTCCTCTGTAAGAAATTTTTGACCTGCTTTGTGCAATTCTGCATTATTACTTTAAATAAAAAAAAGAGATTTGCTTTTTAAAATTTTTTCGTTTATTGAAGAATTTTGTTACTGTTGGAAGAACATGTTAATATTTCTTTTTATTATTATGATTTTTTTTTTATTTCTTTTTGTACATACATAAATTGATTGATTTACACTTTTTTTTGCAACTGCAATATGGATTGATTGTGTTTATTAATACAGATTGACAAACAAAGTTATATGATTTAAAATAAATAATAAAAATCATGATTAAATGCTAAATAAAAATTATAATGGGTTCGTTCTTAAGAATTTGTTGTAAATACTCACACAGGTAATAAAACTTTACATGTTTTGCTACATACACAACTCATTCTAATTGTAAAACTAAAGTTTTTGTGGCACTGGCAATATAATATGCACATTCGCGTACATCTTTTGTATATTTTTCAATGGCGGTTTTATCATTCGTATCAAATGAATTGCGCAAATTTTCACAACTATGTTGTATTAAAATATTATTACGCGTTAATTGCATTAGGGTTTCACGTACTGTTTCATTACAATTATTCTAAGAAAACAACAAGCAAAAAAAAAAAAGGATTTAAGAAAAATAAAAAATAAAAAAAAAAGGCTTTAACTTACAGGTGTGGTAAAAACATTAATTAATTCCAAGACTGCAGCTCGTATGCGTTCAGCACAAGGTACCAGCGTTTCACGATTATTTGGATCCTGCATTGAATGTATCAGTTCTTTAAGACGGTGCGTTACAATGTCGGTCTTTTGATTAACTTCTTCGGTAAAGGACTTATCGGCCGCCATTTGATACATAGAGGTGGTATTACGTGTGTCTGAGTTTGTTTTCGTTAGGCTAGGCTGAAGACGTCGTTCATACATACTGGCGGGTCGTTTTATTGTCGATTGTTGTGAATTTGTAGCCGATGATGAGGATGAAGCTGATGATGCTCCCGTATGCGTTTGGCCTGCAGTGCTATTGTTACCTAAGCTTGAATTTAAGCCTTCAGGCAAAGAATGTGGTTCGCAATCATTTTCCGTGCTTTCAATACGCCTTATTAACAGAGATATTTTTAAATAAAAAATAAATAAATACAACTAAATAAAATACAAACACAAGAAAAATAAAACAAAATTAAATTATATTAAATTTCTCTCACAATGGCTCATCATAAACGCTGTTATTTGATGCTGTTTTCGATGGTTGTTGTACAGTGGAAAATTTTGATTTCAATTCCGTATTTTCAGTGGATAATTTTTGTACAACAGTCTTTAATTGATTGATTTCGGTGACATATTCATTAATTTGTTTACGTAAGGTCTCCATTTCTATATTTTTCATTTCATCATTAGGCTTGGCTGATTGATGGACAATAGCCTTTCAATATGAAATTAAATAAGAATAAAAATGAAATGATAAATAAATAAATAAAAAATATAAATTAAAGTAAATCATACATACACAATAAATAAATAAATTAAAAAAGAAAAAAAAACATAAACATAAAAAATACTTATAGAACTATTAATCCCAATCAGAATAATTATAAGTCCAACTAGTTTTTTTTATAAGAGGATCGCTTGCTTATTAAAACAAAATTTTTAAAAGCTTTTTTTTATTAATTTTTATTTATCTTAAACTACTTTTCTATTTCTTTTTAAAAAAGATTTTCATTTCATGAGTGGTAAGAAAAATTAATGTTTAAAAAGTTGCAGCTAAATATATAATTTTTTTGACTACTGATAAACATAAATTTATGAATACATAGTATATGAGTAAAGGCTTCCAATAAATAACTGTGAAAATACAATGCTACCACTGAATTTGATATCACTAGATTGATAATGCGTAGCTTGATTTCATGCTATTAAATTATTTATTTTGGTTATTGGTAATTAATGCAAGTTTTGATTAGTTTTATAAGAGACAAGTGCACATATACATATATAAATGCACCCTTATCAGCGAACATAATAAATTATATTTTTTCTGTATTTAGAACTTGATGCAATTCTCTCTCTATTCAATACTTATCACTTTATCACTTTAAGTTTTCTTTTTGGAAACTAAACCCTTTAAATAAGAGAACATTTTCTTTTCCTGGATTTAGAATCAGCCATATCATAAATAAATATTCTACAGGAATTTTTTCATTTTTTTCTTTTTTTGAATAAAATGTAAACCTCTCCTGCTATTGAAAATTCTTTGGTTTTAGTGAAAGTTGTTCCAAAAAACAAAAACTTTCTCTGGAAAAATAGTCCTAAGGAATATTTATGATAGGGCTCAATATGAAAAATACATTCTTTCCAACTAAATTTTCTTTGTATAGTCGAAAAGATTTGTTTTTCTTTTCCAATCACCACACCTTTATACGTCTATCATCCACTATCCATTTGAGTACTAATCGATTACGCTGAGGAGTCTTTTTAAATTCACAGACACATAAATTTATCATAATTACCAAGATAGTTAAAAAAAACTTTAAATTCAATTTCTAATAATTTTGATATCTTTTTTATACCGACAGATTGTATAAATAATTCTTAAACAACAACGCCAAATTGTAGGTTTTTTCTGGATCGCTAAAGAAACCCTTTTAGACAATTCGACCATTACGGAATAACGAATATATTATCACTAAATTACCATTAATGCATTCTCAAGTTTATGCACAAAAATCAGTTGTAACATTGCCTTCATGTGGGAGTGTGTAATGTAATAATCTAATGTATGCATGTATATGTTTGTAAAAAATTATTGTTTTAAATTGCTATAAATGTAGTTTGCGCTTTTATGTATGATTTTACTTATTTACTACATGTAATTGCAAGTATAGGATTAGGTATATGTGTGTATATAACTAAGTATGTAAAGGTTTTATAAACAAAAAACTATTTAAAAAAATATTTTATATAAATTCTAAAGCGAAAAATCAAAACACACAGCTTCATTTGCTTTCATATTCAATTGTTCCTTAGTTCACAAATAGTAAACATTAGCTAAAAATGTTTAAATATATATATATATATACTAGTTACTACACTTTACACATATCAATTTTAATATTAGTAGTAGTAGTATTAGCAGTAGTAGTAGTAATTGATATAAAAAATGTTTCACATTAGTTTTTAACCAAAACTATTATTTAGTTTTAAAATCTTTTGACGCATTAAATTTACCTGCTGTGCTATAGGTGGCATTGGTTCGTAATCATCATCGGCTACGGGATCATAAATTGGTTCATCATCTGATAAATTTGGATCATGATAATCATTGTTACCAGCATTGGCAGTTGTTGTCATATTATTTATATTATAAAAACCAGAAGCATTATTATTTGTCATAGATGTAGATGCTGCTGATTGTGGGGCATCTAAAGGTCGTAAGTTTGCCATATTTTGACGTCGTCGTGCATCAATTAAAACATCCGTTAACAAGCCATTAAATTCAGCACGAGTAAAACGTGCTAACTTTTGACGACCCTAAATTAATTTAATGAATTTTTTTTTTACAAACTGTCACAACAATTTGAATTGAGTGTCTTTTTTTCTTTTTATATTTTATTTGCCAATGCGAATACGCCTTGTTATTTGCAATGAAAAAGCATTAATTAGTTTTTACCTGATTACGTGTAGCACTTAAGAATGGGTTGGCTGGTAAAAATGGCACCGCTACGTTTTCACCGTTCAAAGTGGTTGTGGCCCATACTGAAATTTAATTAAGTTAGGGTTACACACAAATACGCATTTTTAAGTTAAATTTAAAGAAAAATCGTTAAGTAGACCAAGTAAAATAATAATACATACTGGCTTCGTTTTCTCTGCGATCCACTTCATCGTATAGATCCGTAACCAACTCTTCAAACATTTTATTGGGCACTAATTGTAAACGTCCTCTGGCTATTTTCAATTGTTCACTAATTTCAGCAGTATTTGTATCGGGTATAATTAAATGGCGGCCAGTCTAGTTTACAAATTAATTTCAACATTAATTTCAACATTATGGCAAAAATAATGTATAATCTACTTTTTTTTAATTAATTTTCAATCATTCCATAAAATCTTTTATTTTAAATAAAAACGACCCCCAAGAAATTACTCTAAGACGAATTTTTTGTTGTTTAAAATGAGAATAAACCGTAACGTTAGCAAATTTTAAAATAGAATAATAACTTTCGTAAAGTTATAGTTTTTCTTTGCAAATTCTTAATTATAATTCCATCAGCAAAAAATTTGCGATTTATTAATTCAAAACTTAAACCATAATTCGTATTCAACATTTTGATAAATAATACGTAAGGTACATACAAATACCAACTTTTGAACTAAAAACAATAGTTTACTAAATTTATGTTAGTTTCTCAATTACCCTTTGTAAGTTTAAGTATAATCAAAAATCTGTTAATTAACTTACCGTATGATCTGGTTTCTTTCCACCTAAAAACATTATTATACGATCGCTGACCTCATACATGGCATCTAATAAACGTTCGGCAATTAACGTGTGATTATTGGCTTTGGCAACTTCGAGTGGTGTTAAACCGTTGCCATCAATGGCATTTATATCGGCTCCATATACAATTAACAACTCAATTTGTGACGCCTGTCCAAATTTTGCAGCTACATGCAAAGGCGTCGAACGTTTTTCTTCATGAAAGAAATTTGGGTCAGCACCTTGAACCAAAAGACGCAAAGATGTCTCCAAGTTACTAGTGCGGACACTGGCATGTAACTGTTTACTTAATTCATGTTCTACATTAGCACCGTTGATGTCATCGTCATCTTGCAAATTGGGTTTTAATACAAAAGCCAATTGTACATGCTTGGCCTTGATGAAATCCGATTTATTAGGATGTAAAGAATCTTTGGGTAAAGGTTTGCGTATACGCGGTATACCTTTAGGACCTGATAGAGTAGTTCCATCTAATAAATGATGCTCCCAAACACTATTGGCACCATGGGCATTTAAAGAATTGACAAAATTTAAAACGGAAGGTTCCCATGTACCTTGACGTAAAGATTTCACTATAGATATGTGTCTACCCAAACTACGATGCACGGAACAGCAGTCGGAACACAACAAAATTCCACGATTTATAGATGCCCAAGAGGGATCTGTCAACGTAGTAACACCTATATTAGAATATTTGTTTAAACATATATAAAAATAGGAAATTACCTGAAGCTCCGCAGTCCCCACAGACTTCCGTTTGTATGCGTGTTTTACTGCGTGACATTTTAGAATTTTTTAGACTATTAGTGCTGCTACCGCCACTACCTGCAAGACTGCCACGCTTATCGCTTCGTAAACTCTTTATGCCACTTAAGGAGTCCCGCTTTTCATTGGCTACTGTACTGTTAACGCTGCCACTGTTACTATTGCCACCACCCGCGTTTGCTATAAATAGCTTTTTATGCGCTTCAACAACACTGCTGGCGAAACACATTCATGCCCTTTTACTCAAAACAATTAAAACCATAAAATTCTTAACTACACAACAGTTTACGTTGCGACACTTAAATTGTTTTTTTTTTTTATTAGATATACACAAACCACCCACCACAATAATTTGTACGGAATATACAAATGCGAGGGAGTAGTCACTTCATAAATGGGTAAAATGTATTTATTGTCTGCTTCTTTTGGTGATCGTTTGGCTTTTATGTCTAATTTTACTGAAAATTTAACGGATTCAAGTACGTAGTCAAAATTTGTTTAATCATGTGTTCGCTGCACTTGTTATTATTTTGGCAAATGCTTTTAATAACTTATTAATCATATTTACACAAATTACCAGAAAATTATGATTTTCTTGAGAAATGTACTCCCGTTTACATATTCTTCTTCTTCGCTTTGCAAAAATTTATTCATACAGAAATGGTATCACATTTCAGATCTTAATTCCCAGGGTGCAGAAAATGTGTTTGTAACGGATTTATATGGCCCCAGTAAAAATTTAAAAGAATTATTTTTGGCCCAAATAATTAATATATAGGTAAAGTATGTTTATCAAGAAAATAATAAAAATAACATGTTTTTTATTGCGTTAATATTCCACTTATTAATTAACAATGCTGGATATTTTTAGAAACAAAAGTAAATTTTCACCCAATTAAAAAAAAAAAAAAAACAAAAAAAAATTCATAACAATTACTATATTAAATGTATGCCAATTGCATTTAGTCAAATATCAGGCGTATGTATAATCAATAACTTAAAACTGGTATAATTAAAAATAATTTCATATTCTAAATATAAAATTACCACCGTTTCAATAACTGTAGAAAATACAGAAAACACAGCATAAAAAAATAATATAAATATATATTACGAGTCTTTTCAAGTATTATCGATAGGAAATCAGTATTTATAAGAGCAATTCAAATAAAAATAAATAAATTCACATAGTAGCAAAATCAGTGAGATTACGTTCTGGTTGTACCATATTCGCAGGCATTAATTGCACAAGTTTGTTAAACAGGAAAGAACGACGAGACCGTAAATCATATATGAAATTGTTACGTGAACGTTTACCACCTGACTTTCGATAAGCTGTATAAGAAGAGGAAGGATCTGATATACCCGAAGATGCTGAATTTTCAGAAGAGTCCATCGATGAATCTTGAGTATGGTCGTTAGCAGCATTTTCAGATTTGCCGTACACGTCTAAACAATTAATAATTTCGTTAAAATATTTAACTTATTTGAGAAATTACAACATTACCTTCTTCCTTGGCAGAAAACGAATTAATATCTGAACTAGATTCCAAATTTTTTTCAGTATCAATAAACACTGTTGTCAAGCCTGGCTCTTCTATTTCCGTATCATCGTCAACTTTAAACAGCAATGAAGCTAATTTATGAAACTAAAATTCAGTGTTATTAATTATATTATCTGCGCATGCATAAATAAATACTACTTACACTCTGCAGTTGCTCCTTATTACTATGATCAATAACTTCAGCTATGTGCTGTTGCAAATATTGCATGGCTTTGTAAGGATCCGATTTTGTCATTTCTTCATAGCATAATTTACGCAACAAAAAGCGACAATGTCTAAAAACTTCATTGCGTTTGGGTCTATGTAAATAAAATATACATTTTATATACATTTGTTTAATAATTTAATTAATAGATTTTACTTTTCCAGTTCCAATATCCAAAAATCATCTAAACGTAATTGTGGTGTTGTTGATCTACCCGGATTACCGCCAAATAGATAATGAAGTTTAGCTACTTCATCGTAAACCAGCTGATGGGCATAACGTGGACAAGGCTCTAACGTACTATCTTTATTATCCATATCACAATTGGCATAATTATAACGGCAAGAGTATATGCGAGACCAAGTATGGGAATCCAATGAATAAACCCAAAATGAATTTGAGGAGTCAGAAGTTGGCTGTACATCGCGCCGATCTTTGATTTTACTTAAACTCTAGAGTACAGGTTTTATGTATATGTAAATAATATATAACTGTAAATAAAACCTACTGAGAATATGTAAATTTCGTTGCGTTCACAATCAATTGTGGCTCTTAGAGCTACCGGAGAAGGTTCACTTTTGCCGTTTAAATTATTATTGTCATTTGATCTGCCGCCTGATGAATTTGTTCTTGTTCCTGATACTTGGCCACTATTTTGATTTTTATTTAAAAATTCTAAAGTTTGATTATCCACATCATAAGTAATAAAATCGTGTATGTCTTCTTTGCCGCGTTGTCCACCATAAATGTAGAGTTTACGTTTTTTCTGTATTAATTAAAAATGTTAGAATAAAAATCACAATACTTTCCTTATAAACTAATTTAATGTTAAAGAATACAAGTATAATTTACTTACATTATGAAATACCATACAATGCGTTATACGTGATTTTATCGACAGAACTTCAGGCAGTGAGGCAGTCGGATGGTGACAGTCAACCAATATTTGGTTCCACGTATTTGTAGCAATATGATATGAAAAGAGTCCTGAATACTCTGGTTCACTTGATGTTGAAGCATTTACACTGCGTGGCGTTAATATCTTTCCACCAAACACATAAATGGTACGCATATCGACATCTATACATATTTGATGATCGTACATCAATTGTGGCCCTCCCACTTGACTAGTATCATCGCATATCTGCAACCAATTGCGTGTTCGAGTATCATACAGATAGAAATCACTTTTAATGTATTCGGTAGTACGTATGGAATTGTCCAGATATCGTCCGAGCATAAATATATTTTTACTGACAGGATCAAAAACCATTTTGTGACATGATCTCGGTGTGGGACCGCCGCATAGTTCAGTATTTTCGAACAATTGAGTCCAACAATTGTTTCTTATATCAAAGGCCCATAAATCGCTAAGATCCTGAAAGCCATTCCAACCACCATACAAGTAAATAAGACGTTTTTGTGAATCCATAACTAATTGATGGCCACCACGATTTCCTACAAAAAAATATGCATATATAAAAATAAGTATTTATTATCTAAAATAAATAAAATGTAAATTTTATTAATTTATAACCTGGTTGTTTGCTGCCTTGGGCATGTTGTAAGCGCCAAACATGTTTATAATCCTGCCGATTTAAATACTCATCCATCATACCCTCATCAATGCAATCACTAATAAATTGTTCAGCCTTGTTAAAATCTCCATTAACTACCAAGCATTGATGTAGTTCTGTAATGAGTGGATGTTCAAGGCGCACATGTGTCTGTTCCTGCAAAGCTTTGAAAGCATTTTCATAACCTTGTTGTCGAAAATGTTTTAAACACAAACGTATAATTTCTATTTCTCTTAACTGTCGCAAACAACAAAAATCATATTTTTGTACATTAAAAAACATTTAAAAATATACTTATACCTTATTATAATCTCTCAAACAACCACTTGTATACATGGGATCATCTTGGCCCAATAACTCAATATACCAAATGCTATAGTTAAATGTCGGACCCCAAGATAAGAGTGGCACAATTTTCAAATACATAATTGGAAAACTGTTGGTAATATTACTGCGTAAACTAAATATTTCTGGTATGTGATCATTTCGCAAACCGCTTATATAAAAAAAGAAGTGATTTATTAATTTTAAATAAAAGGAAAAATACTTGTATACCTGTTTTGTAAATCGCAACCGAGTAAGTTAGTTTTGAAATTGTAATAATACAAAAATGTGTTTCACCATAAGTATCTTATATGGATGTAGATACATGTACTACATACATATTTAAATTCAAATACATACAAAAAGTAATTAATTTTATTATAAGAACCCGATATAAAATGAAATCGATTTACAAAACAATGGGGTATATGCATACATATGTATGTATGTACATAGTATAATGTATATCCTTACCCTTCTAATAATAGAACCATACAATCTTCGTTCATACCGCCATATATTCGAAATTTTTTAATATTACAAACATGTGATTTTTCGAATTTACCAAATTTTATTTTACAAACGATGGCAGGTCTTCGTAATTTCAATGTTAAATATTGTGGTGGATTATTATTAAAAGCTGACCAGCGTGATGACTGATCAGTAGGACAGTCTACTAAAATGTTTCTAAAAGTAAAATAAAATTAATAATACTATTTTTTTCTCTTCTTCACTTATGTTTATTTCTTAGCTCAATTCTGTAATAATCTTGTTGATTTAACAGTGGTACAATTATTATTGTTATCTAATAAAATTAGATAAGTCTTTTGTCTCACAGTATATTTCATATTAAATAAAATAAATACATATTCTATCAGTATATGTGATATAATATGGAATAAGCAGCTGAAGAAACGACTACATTCGAATCAGTGATCGAAGACCTTATGTATAAAATAAGTATTGAAATATTAAATATGTACTGATTTCTCAAAAAAAGTCAGAAAAATATAAATTTAATTTTATTCTTACGGATAGTCTAACCAGTGGTTATTATCATCTACATAATACCTATGTGTACAAATGTTTTATAATAAAATATTTTAGTGGTTAGAGGCACAGACTGTGTGACAATGCAGTCTACGAACAAAAAAGCTTTCCAAATAGGTATATTGTAATTGTTTATATTTTTTGTTTCGATTGAAAAGAAAACAAGAAATTAAAAGTGGAAGCAGATGAAAGTTTTAGGTAGCTGTAAAATAAGAATGCATATTTTTTATTGCATTTGCACAAGTATTAACTTATGTATGTATGTAGTATATACAGATTTTTTTGCTATGACAAAAAGAAGAAATAGAACGAAAGTTATGCAAATTATAATTAATTTTCCTTTCTATTCAATGTTTTTTTTTTGTAACGATGCTTATTTTTATAACTTTAAATTACATTAAACTTACTCTGGCACATAATTGGTTGAAAATGAAGAATAACGATGAATTTTATAAGTCAGCTTTTCAATCTCTTCCAAGTTTAATGTCTTCATCATGGGCTTAGCCTCCGGTAGTACATATGATTCTGCTGTTGCGGTAATAGTACTATAAGTGTTTGCCGGAGAACTAATTGCTCTAACATCTCTGACGTAGTCCATCATAGCAGGTGTTCTGCTACTGCCATTATCGCTGCTTTGGGATCTCGCAGAAGCCATTTCTTATGTACCAAAATTATTGTCTTTTTTGTAAATGTAATTAATAAAAGGGTACAAACAACCCTTCGGTAAACAAAAATTCCTATATGAAATATTCAGCTGTTAGATTTTTTGTTTAAAAAAACTTTCGCACGCCAAAGTTAGTTTACTTTCCAACATTTATTCCAATAAAATTCCTAAAGTTTATACGTTTTTACAAAATTTGGGTGCGCCGAAAATTTGTCGCCGAATAATAACAATTGTTTTTTAAATCATATGCCAAATTGACAGTTGTAAGAAAAATAATCAGAATGCTGTGATGCCACTTTTTTCTGCATGAAGAAGAAGCATTGATTACTCTAATTGGAATAGTCTGTGGAAGAGAACGTCATAATAATGCAACCAAATAAACATTCAGCTCCCGCTTTAAATATTGGTTTTTGAGTAAAATTTAGTTTTTCTTGAAAAAACCCGTAATTTTCACACAATTTGGAGGTAATCACAATAACGGCAACCGCTATTGTGAATTCTAGTAACATTGTATTATATACATCGACGCCGTACAATATTTATAGACTTTGTAATCTTATTACCATTTTTGTGTATATCGAATAACGGAATAAGAAAAGACATAAAAAAGGAATTTTTGTGCAATCCCAAAAAGAAAAATCTAATTCGAATATTTAATTTTTTAATTAACAGGCAACTTATGCAGTTCTTTATAAATTCTCGCAAGATAATAAATAAATTTTATTAAATAGCTTGTAACTAGTGTTAAAAAAAGAAAATTAAAATATAAAGTAAAGCAAAAGTGTTCTCTTTTAGTGGTGTTGGCTCTGTTTCTGCTGCTGCTTATAATAGTGACACACTAAAGTGTAATTTAGAGCAGAATTTTGCGTATATTTTGTGAAAACTTAAAAAAGTGTAAAAAACCAACAAAATATTTTGGTTGTTTTTTTTTAACAAATTTATTTCTGAAATTGTACTTAAAAACAAAAAATGGTAAATAATGGTTTATTAAATGTTTTTGAGATTTTGATTGTTGGTTGTTTGTCTCCATATGATTCGTTACGTATAGGAATTTCTTGGCTAAAAAATTTGGGCCATCTTGGCCCAAATAAAAAAAATAAAAGAATACAACCACGATTGCCACCTGTATAATTTTTGGTGCCAACATTTTTATTTTCATTCCTTCCTCCCCCTACGCATAAAAAAAGAAAAATTACCTTGCCATAGTACATATGTAAGTACAAGCAATTGGGTACATATATGAGGCGATTTGTTTTGCATTACTTTCTCATACCCCAAAAGAAATTAGTTCATTTGGTGATGAGCTAGACATTTATCACCTTTTAAACCGACTGCTAGTTGGTCAAACTGGTATTAGCTTGAGACTTGTTGTTATGTTTTATGTTCTTTTTGGCCTTCCTTGCTTTCAAACATTTTAAAGTTGGCTGCTAATTGTATATGATATATAAATACAATAAGGAGCAAAAATATAACAGAATTAGGATTTTAGGTAAAACATTTTAGTTCAAGGAAAAAATTATTGTACGCATATACATACACACAAATATATGTATGTCCTTTTATGATTAAAGTAGAATAATACATAAATAATTCTACAACAATAAACACAAAACCATTTAATTATATTCGGGCTTACGGTTATTTTTCAAATACCTTATAAAAAAAATTTTTTGTGTAAAATCGAAGTAGCAAGAGTGAATAAAATGCAACATTTCGTTGAAAATACGTTCGTTAAAAGAACGTACTGGATCGATAGATTCACATATATCTATTTGTAGTCGTTTGGAGAAATTAGTGCTCCGTCCAAATTTCCAAAATGGAATATCTAGAATTCAAGAGTAGACAGGGTAGCCTAAAATCCAAAATCATTTTCGAATGTTATTGAAACAATTTTTTTTTATTAAAATTTAAATTAATGTGTTACTTTTTTACAATTGCAATTTTATCGGGATAAAAAACACCTTTACTTACATATATATCAACAATCCTATGTACATATATACTTACATAGGTATGTAGTGAAAGTACCACATTCGCGCTCATGTTGGCGAATATAAATAGTATTGACTTTTAGAGCTGTAAACGAATGATTTTCATAATTATTGAATTTTAAGTTAAAAATTCAGCACTTACATAAAAAGTCATATGAGATCTGGGAATTGAAAATTTAATATAGGCTGTAGTATCATTTGCGCTCTTCACTGTATGTACACAAATACATAACTATCGAATTTTTCTATCTATTAGACATTCATCGTTTAATTTCATTTGATTAGCTAGCTGTTCAATTGACTTGAAATTAATTATGTACATACATACATACATTCAAATAAATATTTCTGTTAATATCCTAAAACATGTATATATGTATGTATATGCAAATGTATTATTATTATACTTAAGTAAAATAAATTAATTAGATCAAATCTAATTTTTAATGTATTCGTACGTATTAAAAAAAACATTTGTTTAATTTTCTTTTACTTTTTGAGTAAAATAAAAATCATAACTATAATAAATTTTAATCAAAAAATTAACATTCTTATTTTTAAGCAAAAACTTAAGTTTTAAAAATAAGATTTATTATAATCAAACATAGATATTTATTATATTTCCTTTTTTTCAGGGAAATGAAAACTCTATGCCAATGGAGATGTGCTCCAACTGTAAGTACTCTTTTTATATTTATTTTATGCAATTTACTGATGTAGAGTATGTATAACGATGCTATTTCCTTTGCCTTATCGCGTAAAATTTTTTCCAGCAGTTTTGATTAAAATAAGGAAACTTAATTCATCTTGCTTTACTTCGTTAAAGCAATATGTACTAGGAAAAAAATATTTTTTTTAAATAATTCAGTCATGCCCACTTTTCAATAGAAAAATGTAGATTGGTTTATTTGTTGGTAAATGTCTGTTTTTCAATAGAATTCTCCGAAATTGTTTTTTAACTTTAAGATTTTCATGTAATAGTTAAAATTCTTTATTTATATTTTTAAAGAAGTAATTTTTGGTTATTTAAAGATTAATGTGCTATTCCAAAACATTAACATAGACTTTAAAGTCAATAGCCCATAATCACAGTGTTGAGAATGAATGAAAACTAATTTATAATATACTTTGTTCTCCTGCACTTTACATAAAAAATTATTTTTTCATCAAATATGTTAACTGTATATAATCAGTTATAATTTCAAATTAATTACTTTGAATAAAATATTCAAACCAACAGGTTATGGGCTACAAATCGCGCTACTAATAAAAATAAAATATAAAGTTTTTTATAAGTTTTATTTTTTTTTTTTTTACAAAATTTAAAAAGATGACAAGTCCTACGTCAATATATTTTTTGTTTTGATAAGACCATAAAAATTTATCCCAATAGTCTAATGAGGTTTCCCCTTTATTTGATTAAAATTATAATACTATTAGTATAAGTACGTGATCGTGAGTGCAAAAAAAACTCACGCGTATCATTTATATACATGTTTACACATACTCGTACATATGTACATACATAGTATAAAATATAAAATTTTAAAAATTCTTGTAATTTGTCCTTTTATTTGAGATTTTTATAAAAATAATATTGAAATATGTATGTATGTACTTATGTACACACATAATTATTAAAGAAAAATACTACCAGTCTTTATTGGCTCTATATTGTAAATTAAGTGCTACTTGTATTGTATAAACAAATACTCATGTACATATAAACTTACATATAGTGTCTGTTTCCTTGGCATTGGTTTTGATTTTTGTTTTCTGCAAAAAATTATTTATATTGTTTATTGTCTCTTTATAATATTTTTGTTCACTTGTATTATTTTATTTTATTCTTTTTTAATTTTGCTGCATGAATTCTTTTATTCATGCAATTTTTGCTATTACATGCATTTAGGCAATAACACAACAACAATAAGAACAAATTACTAAATAATGAATATTTATATAGCATTTTTATTAAACATTTTTTTTTTATTATCTATACTTTTTTTTATAAAGCGGAAATTGTTGTTTTTTAGTTTGTAATGTTTGTAAAACTACCGAACCGATTTTATAAATTCTATCAAACTACAAAGCGTTATTAGCGAGTAACATAGGCTATATAACATAATGCTATTCATGTTTAACAATTAAGATTCTATTTCCCATGATTTTTTTTGAAAGTAAAAAAATTAAATGCAATTAATTACAAATTACAAATAAAATTTGTTTTATACCTATTATGTCTCTAATGAATGTATTTTTTATTCTTTACACTAGCTTGGCCCAGATCCAAATTTTTTGCCATATAAAATGATTTTTATGTAACTTATTAAATGCATCTGTTTTTGTGCATAAAGCCAGAATTTTTATTTCCTCTTTTTTCCTTTTACTGAATATCCGAAAAAAGAAGGCTTTTAAGTATACAAGTTTATCTATAAGATTTCTAATAGAAATAACTAACTAAAATTGTATTCAATCTACAGACATATATATTTTTAATTTTTACTTCAATGAATAATTTTTTTGTTTTAATTTTGTATTTATAGTCGATGCGGATGAAATACGTCGATTGGGTAAACGTTTTCGTAAACTAGATTTAGATAATTCTGGTGCCTTGAGTGTTGATGAGTTTATGTCATTGCCAGAATTACAACAGAATCCTCTAGTACAGCGTGTCATTGATATATTCGATGCTGACGGTAATGGCGAAGTAGATTTTAAGGAATTCATACAAGGTGTTTCACAATTTAGCGTAAAAGGTGATAAACTCTCAAAATTACGCTTTGCATTTCGTATTTATGATATGGATAATGATGGTTACATATCAAATGGTGAACTATTCCAGGTAAGATTATTAAATAAAGTATTTTTTTTAAGTTACCAGCTGTCTAATACCGTTACCGAAATTATTTTCGAATTACTAATTTTTATTTAAAGGCATGCCTACTAATTTGAATAAGGTTTTGCGTAAATGGAAATTAATTAAACATTTTTTAATGCTTTTCATTTCTAGGTTTTAAAAATGATGGTTGGTAATAATCTAAAGGATACGCAATTACAACAAATCGTAGATAAAACAATTTGTTTTGCTGACAAAGATGAAGATGGTAAAATTTCATTTGATGAGTTTTGCTCGGTAGTGGGTAATACAGATATTCATAAAAAAATGGTTGTTGACGTTTAAAAACGTACATTTGTGTCCCTATATATTTTCCTTATCCCTCATTGATGACCTTAAGCCTGTACCACAACGTTGTCTTTTTTATTTATATAGTTTTATCTAAAAACATCAACTCTGTCGAAATAATCCCTTTTTTTTTATTGAAATCCGTTTTCCCTTGCCCTTAAAGTAGCATACTTAATTAATATTTATATATTTTTTAATTGTACATTTTTTGGTAAGAGAAAAACAGAAAATATTTAAAAATATTTATATTAAAAAAATTAAATACCAAAATTTTGCAAATCTCATCATCATTAATTTATTAAATAATAATTTGATTAAACGGAAATGTGCAAATATTTTTATTTTTATATTACACACATCATGGTTTTCACCAGCAATTAGGTTTCTTAAATTTGTTTATACCTGTTTCTTTTTTGTTTTTCTCAAAATTATATATTTTTTTATGTTATAAGTTTGTTAAAGTCTTTATAAATAGTTTCATTAAAAATATATATATAAAACAAATGTTTATTAAATAAAATCAAAAATGCTTAAAACAAATATCAATATTGCAGTAATTTACTTTAAAACAAAGAAAAAACTAATAATAAAAGTATACAATTCTAATGCGTAACAAAACAATACTATCAGCAATAAACGAACTAATGCATTGAAACATTTTTACAAAATAACACAAACATACATACTTAAATTTAAAAAGAAAAACTAATAAAATGAAACAAATAATGAAGTAATTAATAAAATTAAATAAATAACTCCAATATTTGCCTAATAATAATAATAACTTTAGTTTTTATAAAAAAAATAATAGAAACAAGTGTAAGAAATCTTATTTGCATAAATTTTGCGTTAATGGCCAATAAACCATTTAAATAAGAAACATTAAAAATAGTAGATCACTTTTTAATGCTAATTCTAATTATGTTTTTTCTATGTATTATTTTCCATTATTCTCTCAGCACAATAAGTACTGAGGGGGAGCATATCCATATGCATCATTTCCCACAAGCTATTTCCAATTCAGTGGATTGCTTCCATAGATTATTGGCAACCATTAGAATAAAGTATACAATACAACATAATTAACAAAAAGTAATCATTGAGCCAAAGAAACAAGCTCTCAACCAGCATTTTATCATTGAACAAAAATTGTATATTTTTATGTTTAATTTTTGCTTTAAATTGATTTTCTAAATTATTTAAAACACAAATGTTTATTTTTTATTTTTTTTTATTAAAACGCCTATTTTTTCAGCCCAAAAAAACATACATTCTGAAAAAATTAAAGAACATTTCTTTAAAAAAAAAGTTTAGTTGTTTGTCCTTTTTTGGAGTTTGGCAAAAGTTTTGTAAATAAGATTCTTTAACGAATTTGATCTATTCTGTCCAATTTCTTATACATTTTTCTAATAATAAATTAACTTGAGAAAACAAAAATGGCAAGTGAATGATAAGACATATTTGGTCTTATTTCGAATGTCGTCTTCAAATCAAAATCACGGCTACGCTAATGTAATATGTATGAAAAGATTTTCCATATTTTATTGGCTTTTTCGCCACAACAATGACAATTCTAATAAGATCGCTTGTTAGACTTATTACATTTTTCACAAATTAAATTGAATTAGGAATATTAAAACCAGAAAGTAATTTTGATACATATTTTTTTTTTACTTTAAATTCGTGATTTATGAAGCTAAACCTTTAATAAGAAAATACCCTTTTAAAGCTTAAAGCTGCAGAAAAGTGTGTTATTGAAAATCTTCACTGCGTTTCCACTAAAAATAAATTTAATTTTTTTTTGGACAAAAGAAAAATAACAAATATTAAAAAATTCTTATATTTAGTTAAAACAAAAAAAAAACATTTTTGCATTATATGAATGTGTGAAGTGACTTCTATATTACTATTTTTAAAAATAATAAAAAAACATCTATAAAATTAAAAATAAAAGAATAAAATCATTTTAATTTGTATAATAAACAAAATTTTACGTAAAAAATTTAACGTCCAAACAAATTTTTCAGACACACGATATACAGGAACAATAAGTTGAATATTTTTATGTACAATCCAAAAGTAATTTTATAAACAACTGATAACTTTGCACTTAATTGTTAAGTTAATGGAAATTCATAAAAATGTTTAATAATTCGTAGTATACTTCTAACTTCAGAGTCTCAATAAACAAATTTCAGAAACATACTTGTTGTTTTAAATAATTTTTAAGTAATTTTACTTAGGGCCATTAGTATAAGTTGCTAATAGTTAAAGTAAAAATTTCATAAGCTAAAAATATTTATAAGTTGGATATCGGATAGCATATCCTTAACAATCCAGCTAAATTTGATTCCAAAGTTTTAGCCAAAAACCTGTTATTTGCCCCATAATAACGGGCTTTAGTTTAATAACTTAGCCAATATATGCAGAAGTAATCTTTTATTTACATTACGGTAAAAATTTGGTCAATGGGTAGCGGATTCAATTTCGTGTTTAATAAGCAATCGTGAAAAGTTGTATATACATATATGGAGTCAATTGAGAAAGTAAAAGCAGTGAAAAGTGTAACAAAAAACTAAAAGTAATATTTAAATATAATTAGCAATGCGTTTGAAGTTTAAAATCTCTCAAATCTGGTTGAAGAACCATAACCATAAAGAACCTAATTTGGGAACAGTCTTGTAGTTAATGCCGGGTGTAAGCCGAGCAGAGTGTAGCTATTAAACACAAATATATATTTTTGTAATATATTTTCTAATGCTTAGGCTAATATTCAAGTAAACTAAAAAGGGTTTACGAAAATTTTAAATCGTGTTCCTGAAAAACTGACGTTTTCATAAAAAAATAAAAGAAACAAGTTAAAATTTTATCTGATATAAACTCCGTAAGAAATAAAGTCTAAAATGAAAATCATTTTTCTTTAATAAAAACAAAAACAAATTATAGATACAATAAAAAGTAAATTTCACATCACACACAAAATATAAAAAAGCACTTTGTAAAATGTATTAATAAATTAAATTGATAGTATGTAATTCTTATAAATTTTCTATGCAAAAACAGTCATAAATTAAGGCACTCTATAAAATAAAACAAACACATATAAAATATTATAGATTGAATTCATTAAAACTGTCTTGAAATAAAACTACTAAATACAAACTTAAACACTAAAAAATTTACATCAGATAAAACAATATTTTATTCGGAATCTGTGTTTAATTAGTGTTTAAGCAATCACAAATAATATATATTAAATTCTTATAAACTTTAAAACAAATCTTTATCTATTAATTTACATATGTATATTTATATGTGCACATGCGTACTTACATAGTAATACATATGTACATTACTTATGTTTCTACTTCAATTCATTTTTTAACCATCTTTATTTTTTATAAATAATGTCTAGAAGAAAAACAAACCAAAAAAATAAAAAAAATAATTTTTTACTTTCCTAAAGTTTATAATAAAAACAAATTGAATATACCATAATTAAGCATTTTAATAAAAATTTCAAATTAACAAATTATTCAAATTACAAATTCATAAAAAAACCATTTGAAATCTATTGAAATGTTAACAAAAGAAAATCTATAAAAATATTAAATACTTTAAAATATTGAATAGCTATATGTTTAATTTCTACAAATAAATTTTGGTAATTGGTAAGTAAAAAACCATATTTAATGTAATAATTTCAAAAAAAAAGTTAATAATCATTTGTGGGTTTAAATGAATTTGTTTTAATAAGAGTAAGATGTGGTTCATCAGAACGTATTCATTCTCTGACCTCACCATCATTAAACTTTGTACCACAATCACAGCCCTCATCGAATATGATATTTTAAAAAAGCTTACCCAAGTTTATATGATCTTTTCCATTTAAAGTTGGTTGTGTCTGACCAAGATTATGGTACAATAACATTTGATATTTTTATATTAGAAACGCGGAAACTTCAGGGGAATAAAACTGGCCTTAAAGCTTTGATATAAAGGCAATTAAGCAAGATTAAAAAACAATTTATGTTTTCAGGGAAATAAACACTATACCAAGTCCGGGAACACAAGTATTGAGTTTAGAAAAGGATACCGACTTGCTCCTAAACGGCAATTCTCTTTTATTTTTATTCGTACCCTTAAAAAGCACAAACTAATATATAAAACCATAACAAAAAGAAAACTATTATTAAATTTGTTAAATTAAAAAAAAAAGTTCGTCGATTTGTGTTGCTAAAAAAAATATTTCTAGTTCATAAACTATCGTAAATATTTCATCTCTAACATAAATTTTTGTTTACATAGAACAGCTGTGAGAATTTGCATGTTTTTGTTTTGTGGCGCAATTAACTTTTAGATAAGTAAAGATGATTAATTTACAATAAATTATGTTGATAACGTTTTCTAAAATAGTTTTAATCAATTTAGCAATATAAAATTAGCGAAAATGTCCAGCACAGAAGAAATATTTTCTTTGCGTTTAGTTATAGCAGATTTCTATATGGAAAAGCCAATGCCTGGATTAGATATTTGCTACTCAGAATTTCGTGGTAAAGAAATTAAAAGAGTAAGTAACAACTTTATGATAAATTATAATGTCACGAGTACTTAGATGGTTTTGATTTTTAGGTACCAATTATACGTATATTTGGATCCAATTCTCTGGGACAAAAAACATGTATGCACGTTCATGGTGTGTTTCCCTATTTCTATATACCTTACGATCAGAAGGATTTTGAATCGTTAAATCAAGCAATTTATCAAATTGCTATTAACTTAGACAAAGCTATTAACATATCGCTTAGTCAGGGTAGCTCATCTGCACAGCACGTTTTTAAAGTGCAATTAGTTAAAGGAATGTACGTAATGCAATAATATTTCATCATTTTAAATTACTATAATATATCTTTTATATTTAGTCCATTTTATGGATACCATCGTTCCCACCATCAGTTCCTTAAGATTTATATGTTTAATCCACGCTTTGTACGACGTGCTGCAAATTTATTACAAAATGGTGCAATTTTAAATAAAAACTTTCATCCTCATGAATCGCATGTTCCCTATATTTTACAATTTATGATTGATTATAATTTGTATGGCATGAGCTTTTTACATGTTCCGTTAGATATTGTTAAATTTCGTACCTCTGGAGATGCTGAAGAAAATATACCTCTTGAAAACGTTCGAACAGCGCAAGTTTTAGATTTCAATTTGACTAAGAAAATTTCTTGCAGTTCTCTAGAAATTGATATTGGTTCAAATTTTATTTTAAATCGTTTTCAATTGATTACAAAAACAAATGCAACACACTCAAATCCGGGTATTGAATCCATTTGGCATGATGAACGATTAAGGAGACAAAAATTGGCTCAATTTGCAGATGGAGAAAATGTAAATGCGGTAAGTTTGTTGCTACAATTGTTTTGGTGAAATCCATGAATTGAATATAGGATTGTATTATTAAAAAAAATGTTGCCGAGCACTCCCTTTATATAAAGTGATTTGAGCATAATGGTTCTTAGTGTATACTTGTTGCTTTTTCATCTTGTTAGACACTTTTTTACATATCCTTTGCAGATACCTCCTCTTGAAGTACCTTCTACACAAGAAAGGCCTGGTGCTCAACCCACAGAAAGTGAACTTTTCTATCGTACAGGCTTGTTAAGTCAACTTTTAGCCAGAGAAACCTCAATGATCGAGTCTACACTATTGTCTAACCAAACGCTCAGCTCAAACAATATTTCCAATACTGCACTCAACTTAAGCAAGCCACAGAAAAAAACTTTTAATTTAACAAAAATTTTACAAAATTTCGTATATCCTGAAGAATGTACACAAAATGATAATATAATAAATGCCTCATTCATACCAAATCATTTAAGCAACAATAACATGTTTGAACAAAGTGTCTTGATTAAATCTAATGAAGGAATAGATCAAGAAGAAAAGAAAACACTTTTAGATGAAACTATATTTATGGATGATACTATAGTAGATGAAGAATTAGTGTTAAGTTTAACGGAAACTCAATATCATAAAACCCAAGATCAACATCATCATGTGCCGCTGAATGCTACTTGTAAGTGAAAATAAGAATAATAATGAAACATTTCTATTTTATTTTTATTAAAGTACGTGAGGAAGATATGGAGTTATTAAGTATTTTGCAACAATTGGAGGAGAATAATGATGATAAGATTGATTTGGATAGCACCTTAGCCCCTGTATCACAAAATCAAACAAATAGTAAGTTACAGAAATTTCTATAAATTTGTGCTGAAAGTTTGGAAAATTTGATATAAAATTTGTTTAATATAGTTGATGATTTGGATAAGAACACTAAAGCCACAGTTGAATCAGACTTTGATGAAGATGCTGATGAAGATGGAAATGTACTTGATTTTTCTATTGCTTTAGAAAATTTTGATGATTTAATACTTAAACTAACGCAATCACAAGAAAAAAGTCATACATCTAATCACAAATTTGACACAGATATGCCTCAAGTAGATGGGGCCAATGATTTGTTAAGAACTCCTACAAAATCGTCTAAAACGACAAAAGAAAAATCACCGCCACGTACTCCTACCACTCCCAAGAACAGACGTTTAACTATGTCCTCACCTGGCCGCTCTCCAAGGACCCCCAAAACTAGCCACAAATTTGCACCACTACCTTTGGTATCTATAAATCGTTCTGCTATTAAAAGTAAGTGCTTAAACTCCAAAAAAATTTATTCCAATTGATATAAAAATGCTTGCAGGTACAATTGTCAATAATTGTAATGAAGTCACACCTCTTAAACGAAACGCAACGGATAAAAATAGTTTGTATGATTTGTTTTTAAATTTGTTTTAAAAAATCAACTTTTAAAATGTAAATTTTTGTAGACCAACCACATCTTTACGAAAAAATTTAGCTTTATTTGATTTACGTCGTAAGAGCATATCGGGGGACTCAAATTTACAAGAACATTCAACTGCACTGAGAGAAATAAGAAGGTAAATTTTGATTTTATTTTCAGATAAATGTATCACCAAATAAAGATGTAGATATCCAAATAAAATATGATTTTATGAGAATAATATTCAAAATATTCAACAATTTAAATAACATTCTTACTTTTTTGTTTTCTTTTATTCTGCAGCCGAAAGCATTCGAAAAGAAGTGTGAATTTAGATAAAACTCACATCACCTGTTCGTTGACACCACGCAGAAGTAGAGAAAAATTTCTTAAGGTTTACAGCATAGAAAAACGCGTTAAACCATTGAATGGAAACAATAAAGACTTGGCTAATAAGCTAATTGAAGATGAAGTTGACACCGCACTAAATAATAATAATCAAGAAAAGTCTAAAGCGTTAACTACCAAAATTTTAAAGTCTAATAAAACAAAATCTGATGTTGAAAATCAAACGCATAATAATTATTTAAAAAAGTCTAAAGAACAGTTAGTTTCAAAACCATCAACATCGAAAACGGCTTGTAAGAAGAATAATACTGCCAGTGAATTCACTAAACAGTGGGAACTTAAAAAATCTTCGGATATTTTTCAAAACAATTTAAAGAAAAACGATGTAAATGATTTAGAAAATTTAGAAAAAAATTCATGTAGCAGCGAAAACGATGAGGAAATTGTAGATTCTGATAATAACTCTGAGTTGTCTCTCGAAAATGTAACCGCAGCACCAAATTTAAAAAG
Source organism: Thelaira solivaga (assembly GCA_947397855.1). Classification (NCBI taxonomy): domain Eukaryota; kingdom Metazoa; phylum Arthropoda; class Insecta; order Diptera; family Tachinidae; genus Thelaira; species Thelaira solivaga. The sequence continues at coordinate 8,086,899 of OX377614.1, forward strand.
GCTCAGACGTAGCTTTAGAGCCAGTATCTCAGATAAACAGAAAAATGTTGCAGAAACAGCAATTATTATCAGTTCTGATTTGAGTTCTTCAAAAGTTACTTCTAAGCTGTGTACAAATGTTGAAGATAAAGTTATTAGAAACGTTAAACTTAATTTAAAAAAATGCAAAGTTAAATTAAAAAGAATAGAAGATACAGTTTTAGGTAGAAACAAATTTGTAAAAAATAAAACTGAAGATAAAATTATGGAAAAGCAAAAAGTTGCTACAACGATAACATCAAAAGAGAAACAGTCAGAAAACATTTCCAGCCCTAAAATGCTTGCTAATTGTGATGAAAACTCAACTTTAAATCATATGAAAACTGCTCCCATCACATCTACCCATTTTGTTGAAGCAGATACTTTCACAAAGTCATCGTCTATTATTCCCAACAAATCTAAACCAACCAAAAATACACTCCGTACTCACAAAGATTATTTAGAAAAGGACGAACAAACTCTTTCGAAGAATTTAAAAAATTTACAGGAAGCTTTAAAATTGCATTTACAATCAACAGAACCCATCGATAGATCGGAACTTGGTAGTGGATCTAAAACTAAACATGTACCATCATCCGATGTTTTTTCTAATTCTTTAAGCAATGAAAGTTCTGGTGTAGAAATTACAGAAACTCCACCACCCCAAGAGAGTAATCAATTCCTTAAATACTCGCATATCTATAATAAATCATTCGAACTAGCATTACAAAGTCCTACACTATTTTCCCAAAGTTCCAGTCCGTTACTATTAGCTAACGAGGAATTGAAAAATGCTAAAATATCTTCTGGATCTACATTAATGGAATCAGAATGCTGCATTACTTTATCATCTGCAAGTAATCACTCATTTATTACTCCAGAAACGAAATTAGTTTTAACTCCTCTAGATTTGCCTCCCAGCCGAGAAGAGGTTATGAAAGGATGCCTTAAACTTCAAATACCAGAATATGATTTTCAACAGCCTTTCTATAGTAACCCCGATGATATAACCAAGCATAAAGAGTTGGGTTTTACTATACTACAAATACCTGGTAATAAACTCAATGATATAGAAGAATTTCAAAGTGTTTTGGGTACAGAGCTTAAAGGTTTAACGATTTGGAGACGAGAACAACTAATACAACTCGGTGGAGTAGAAATGTTGAACAAATATCGTAATACACAAAGCATACGAGAATATTTTAGTAGCCAAAAATCTGTCGTTATCACTCCTCAAATAAAAGTTCCCTCTAGGCAAGAAACCAAGTTATGGTTAAAAGCCAGAGAGGTGTTAACAAATAAAGGAGAAAAGTTAGAAGAATTAAATGTGAAAAATATAGAAGAAGATAGCCCAATTAAGATACGCCGACAAAAAGTAACTATGATGTTAAATGCACAAATTAATAATGATGATAGTGATGACAGTTTAAATTGTACGTCAGAAAGTCTAACACTTACGCCATTAACACCAGCAACACCGGATCTTAAAGAGGATAAAGCAAAAGACGAAATCAAACGCAGTTTTATTCCTGTTACCAGGGGTTCAGGTAGTACATCCTTAAAACGTGATATGACTTTTAAAAAGCGTAACAACTGTAGGATTTTAAGACGTGTTTCGCTTAACAAACAATTTAAAGAAGCGTTTGAAAAAGAAGTTCGTTGTAATTCCAAAAAATTAGCTCAAGAAGCAACTACTATTAAGGAAAGTCAGATTCTACCAGGTTCTCAAAAGAGTGATACAAGTGTTAGCAATGAAACAGCTTTAGCTGAATTGGAAAAATCCTCTTTTATGCGTCATATAAAGGAATCTGATGCTACTATGGGAGGTTTCGCAGATAATTCAACCTTGAATAGTAGTTTTGGCTTTAAAGTAGCTTTGGAAAACTTACAACAAGCCAAGTCAGATGTAGAGGTACGTTTTAAAAATGTTTTCTCTTTTTAATTTGTTGGTTTGAACAGGTCTTTTTTTACATACAGTTCAACTACCTAACAATTATTACCTTGGAGATATTTGTAGCCACTCGTGAAGATTTATTACCTAATCCCGAGTTGGATGAAATTCGATGCTTATTTTACGCCATTGAAAATAGCATACCCAATGATCAGATAGAAGTTAGCCAAAAATTACCTGGTAAAGCATGTGGTTACATAATGGTACATGATCATCGCGACATTGTGGCCAAAGAAGGCCGTATTCATGGCATTGATGTGGACATTGAAGTTACTATAGTTCAAACGGAAGTGGAGGCCTTAGAAGCTTTATTAAATTTGTGTTCACGTTGGGATCCTGATATATATGCTGGCTATGAAATCGAAATGTCATCATGGGGTTTTGTTATCGAACGTGCCAAATATTTATGTTTTAATATTGCTCCGTTATTGTCTCGAGTTCCTACCCAGAAGGTTAGAGATTTTGTGGACGAGGATCGTGAGTCGTTTACGGACTTGGATGTAGAGGTATAAGAAATCAAATCTAAATTGCATACAAAACTTACTCAAAATATCTCATTCAATATTAGTATCAATGTGAAATAATTTCAAGGTTACTATTTATGCAAATTGCTCGACACCGAATACAGCATACGTGTTATTGGGGATAACGGGTTCACATTTGAGTAAAAGGCATGATATTCAAATGATGAAGGGCCATTCAATAATTTTGCAACTAATGCTTTTTTTTAATGATTATTAGTATTTTGAAAAGCATTAAAAATATCTTATTACAAATAACTGCTTACAAATTCTTAAAAATACTGCAGTTGTGGACTGTTTTTGGCCTATTGTCTTGTAGCGCTCCAAATCTTGCATTTCACCTTTAATTTTACTGAGTATAATTCCAACAGGACCCATTGCACTATATGAATTTACAATTAATTTACTAGAAAGAAATATTAGACGAACGGATAAATTTACGTGATCATATTAATTGGAAACGAAATTCGTACAATATACTTTCATTAACTGTTTTCCTTTGGAATCTTATGACAAATGAGTTGTTTATATCGATTAAAGTTTCTAAACGCAACATGTGTCATTAGTGTTATACGAGTATAGGTTTCGTTTCTTTGAATTCTTTAAAAGAAATCACATCTTTTTGTTTGTTTTCTAGGCATTTTTTCAAATAGGGCAAAATATTTCAAAAAAGTTTTTTTAAGAAATTAAAAAAATTACACTGATAGATAGTGACAGACTTGCGTTATCTAGTGTTGGAGTAAAATTGTTAAATAGATTCAAAACTCACATTTATGCTTACCTTAATTACATTTAAGATGAAACTTTGTGGCCGCATTTTGTTAGATGTCTGGCGATTATTGCGCTCTGAAATTGCCTTGACCTCTTATACCTTTGAAAATGTTATGTATCACATTATGCATAAACGTTGCCCCTGGCATAGTCATCGCAACTTAACTGAATGGTTTGCTTCACCTTGTTCGCGTTGGATTGTTATTGAGTATTATTTGGAGAGAGTAAAAGGCACATTGGCACTCCTAGATCAATTAGATATAATAGGACGAACAAGTGAAATGGCAAAACTGATTGGCATACAATTTTATGAAGTTCTGTCGAGAGGTTCACAGTTTCGAGTGGAAAGTATGATGTTAAGGTAATTTATATTAAATATGTATGTACGAATGTGCAATATGTATGTGTGTATTAAATTTATAATTACTTTTGTTCATAGAATTGCCAAGCCTAAAAATTTAGTGCCTCTATCGCCCAGTGTGCAGCAGAGAGCACATATGAGGGCTCCCGAATATTTACCTTTGATTATGGAACCTCAGTCGCGTTTTTATGCAGATCCTATGATCGTTTTAGATTTTCAAAGTTTATACCCCAGCATGATTATGGCGTATAATTATTGTTTTTCAACTTGCCTGGGCAGAGTAGAGCACTTGGGACAGTGAGTATTTCAATTAAAATTTAAAAAATTTACGTTTTTTATGTACTCTTTACATGGTAGATCAACTCCATTTGAGTTTGGAGCCTCCAAGCTGCGTGTATCGCCTGCCATGCTACGTAAATTAATTGATGATGACCTGATTACCATTTCTCCCTGTGGTGTAGTTTTTGTGAAATCTTCTGTACGAGAAGGTATTTTACCCGTCATGCTTACAGAAATCCTAAATACCCGCCAAATGGTTAAACAATCTATGAAACTTCACAAGTCCAATTCTGCTTTGCAGCGCATTTTACATTCTCGTCAGTTGGGTTTAAAACTTATGGCCAACGTTACTTATGGTTACACGGCAGCAAATTACAGCGGTCGCATGCCTGCTGTAGAAGTTGGTGATAGTGTGGTTTCTAAAGGTCGCGAAACTTTAGAGCGCGCCATTAAAATGGTGGAAGATAATGATAAGTGGAATGTGAAAGTTGTTTATGGTGATACCGATTCCATGTTTGTTTTAGTACCCGGCCGCAATCGTGATGAAGCATTTCGAATTGGTGAGGAAATTGCTGAAGCAGTAACAAAACAAAATCCACATCCCGTTAAATTAAAATTGGAAAAAGTTTATCAGCCATGTATATTGCAAGTGAGTATGAAAAATATTGCGAGGCGAAAAATATGGAAACCATAAAATATATAATTTTTTAAAGACCAAAAAACGTTATGTTGGCTACATGTATGAAACTGCGGATCAAAAAGAGCCCGTTTATGAAGCGAAAGGTATTGAAACTGTTCGAAGAGATGGTTGTCCTATTGTACCGAAAGTAAGTCTTTTTTTAACTACTTATGCTACATAACGGTTTTTAATTATGTATTACCTTAAGATGTTAGAAAAAGTATTACGTATACTTTTTGAATCTGCTGATGTGAGCCAAGTGAAACATTATGTGTGCCGACAGTTCACGAAAATTTTATCTGGACGGGCAAATTTGCAGGATTTAATTTTTGCTAAAGAATTTAGAGGTCTTAATGGTTACCGACCTACGGCGTGTGTACCTGCTTTAGAGTTAACAAGGTAATGTATACCTAAATACGTAAGTATCGTCTGATATGTACACGAGCTTTTTTTTCCCAACATCGATAATATTTAAATTACGATTTTATATTGCAATTTTAAGGTTTAAATGGAATGTTTATCAGCCCAATTATGAATAAAAATTCCCCGTGAGTTTTTTTCTCCTTTCCTTTTATCCTTTTTTATCAAATAATATTCTGTCAATAAATTTTTTCCCAAAAACCAAAATTTTCGCTGGGAAAAAATCCTAGGGAATAGTTATAATTGGCCTGTATACAAAACTACATAACTTTACACATACTCTCAACTAATTGTTATCCTTTTTTAATACTTATTCGTTTTTAAGAAAATGGATGCAAACAGACCCCCGTCGTGTGCCCCGACGGGGTGAACGTGTGCCATTTGTAATAACAAATGGACCACCTGGTGTACCCTTAATACGACTGGTACATCATCCACATGAAATATTATCCGATGAAGGATTAAAAGTCAATGCCATCTATTATATAACAAAAGCCATAATACCGCCTTTAAATCGTTGTCTTTTATTAATTGGAGCTGATGTCAATGAATGGTAATTAGTTTTATTTTACACTGAATTTTGTACAGTTTTCTTTAATAGATGATATTTTCTCCAGGTTTGCAAGTTTACCACGTAAAATACTTCTTACACCCGCCTTTTCCACTTTCAATGAGGTGGCTTCATGTCTCAGCTCTAAGTCTAAAAAAAGTACCATTTCTCAATTTTTCTCCACTACAAATTGTATTGCCGATTGTGGGCGCCAAACAAAACACAGTATTTGTGCGGAATGTAGCAAAAACTCAACACGTTCAGTGGTTATACTGCAAACGAAAATTTCCAAAATAGAACGTTCTTATCTTACAACACAGCACATATGTCAGGCATGCTGTGGTCGGGTGGGAGACTTAGAATGTGGTTCCCTAGATTGTCCTGTAATGTTTGTATTGGAAGTTAAACGGCGAGAATTGCAACAAAGTATGTATTTTAGAAAATTAGTTGAGGAAAAATTTTAGTCCCACCGATATCATTGAAACTTATACCACAGAATACCCATGAATAGTCTATATTGCTTGTAACCAGACAATTATTTTAGTGCAGATACCTTTTCCTTTGTATTATAAATTATATACCTATACGTAACCTATACGCCTATACATAATAATTATACTTAATTCGTAATTTAACATTTATTGCAATGTTGACAAAAGGGTAGGTCGAGTGCTTGGCTGAGCCATGCACTGGTCATGAACCAGCAATAGTTGCAAAATATTTAATTATTTTTACAGCTACATGGAGAACGGGATTGATCAGTGAATTTACTTCTGAGAAGCAGTCGCGATGCCATCTGTAGCTATGTTTGTCCGTTGTAAAAAAATTTTGTATTCCCTAACCTCGTTTGTAAAAAAGCGAGCGTAACAGCAGTCAAATAGAAATCTGGAAGAAAAATCTAAAACAAAATTGGAACTTATACTGCAGACAATTTTTTTTAATCTTAAGATTTATCGATACTTTTTATAAATAATAATAAATAAATAACCGTATCCTGTGGCTGAACGATCGAAATAAAAAATAAGTATTTAAATGTTTTTTAATTTTTCATTTATTTCACAAAACTAAAGAAAAACATATAAAGTATATACTAGTAGCTATAGCAATTTAAAGGAAAAAATTAGACAAGTATGCTTGTACATGTATACGTAATACATACATACTTAAATTAATAATGTGAGATATACATATACCGTTTCAATCAACATTTTATATTAAAAAAAAGGACTATGAACAGGCTTATGCTGGAATTAGAGAAAACTTACAATACAATTTTTTGTATTAAATATGTAAGTAGCTGATAATATCATCAATACGAATACAAAAGACTTTAAGAAGTAAATAAATATTAGAAATTTATTTGTGTAAGATGTAACGGTAAAAACTTTACCTTAACGGCACAATAAAATTTTACATATTTTTTGTTTAATAATATAACATCAATCAAAATTTGTTTATATGTAAAAACAAACTCCTGTGTAGTTTAACTATTACACGAATTTCTAAGGGAAGATTGTTTAATAAGCTTTTATTAAACAAAAATCTTTTTCATGAATATAGCCGTTAAAATAATTAAAAAAATTGTATTGAAGTTTGAGCCTTTTGCATTGTTAATAACGATATCCAAGAATGTAAGTTGAATGAATGGCTAATTTAGTAACTCACAACTCTGCTCCAATACGAAGAGATGACATTTTGCTACAAAAATAACATTGTGCAAGTCAATCATAAAATAAGCCATTTTCTTTGAAAGCAGTGTAAGTACATTAAAAAAAAAAAATTAATACATTTTTTCTTGCAAAGTTTTCCAACATACAAATATCTAACCTTATTACGAGTGTCGTTCTCGTAGTCGAGTTGTCGGCAAGCTAATATAAAACATATAGCCACATATAGATGTTTCCGTTACGAAAACGACACTCATAAAGGCAACACTTTCAAATAAAATGGCTTAAATATTTGAAAATTCAGGTTTTTTGTGGTTTTTCATTCAATCAACTACATAATGTTTACATGCGAATTGAAATACAAATTAGTTTACAAAGCCGATTATAAAGTATCTCGCATTTACCGTATACTCCTCTTACAGTAGTCAACCAAACAAGGCAAAATAATTTTTAAAAACTATTACTACTAATAAAAGGGACAAAATGTATAACATATTCATTTAGCAAATTAAAAAAAAAAAAAAAAAAAAAAAAAAAAAAAAAAAAGCAAGAATTATAAATGAAAAAGCAAATTTTTCATACAATTGTTAAGTTTATAATAAGTATGTATATGCTGGTTGCTATTAATAATAATTATATTGAATTCTTTTTTATAATTCTTTTACAAGTTTAAAAAATATTTATTTTTAAGGCAATATGTATTCTAATAAAATTCTTCGAAATTCTTTTGTTATACAATCATAATTATTACAAAAGTTTCGAATACATGCTACTTACATACATATTTAACCCTACTAATTTAACAATTAAAATCTACCATTTAACAATAATTTATCAGCTAAATAAATTTAATATTGTGTTGTTGTTGTGGTTGCTGCTGCTGCTGCTGTGGTAGAACAAATAAATTGCATTATGTGGTGGGTGGTATGATTATTATTATAAAGTTTTTGTGAGTTAATTTTTTCTGTTATGAGAATGTTTTATTAAGTTTTACATATCCATTTCAAACATCATGACATTTTTATGATTATCTAAATCTGATGAAGACTCCGACTCCAATCTGCCCCGCATTTTATTTGATTTTTTATCGCAAGTTTTGTGTTTATTGGTATTACAATTTCTTCCATTGGTGCCTGCATATTGATGATCATTTTTCAATTTTAAATATTGAGCACATGATGTTGAGGCTGGTAGTGCAGCTATAGGCTGAAAATTAATTACGAAATATTTGAATTAGAGGTAAGATTTTAAACAAATAAAAATTAGATGACATGGGACAGGATGCGAGTGAGTCACAGTTTCATTAGTTCTTAATTCCTACTAACAAATGCAAAAACTGTAAGCACATAAATTGCAAAAGTAGGTGGAAAGGGCTGGAGTATTTAACAAGAATTCAATAATAACCAAATAAATATCGAATATGCAGTTAAAAAAAAAAAAGTTATTCTGCAGAATTATCCTGAATGAAATATGTCACGAAATTGATTCATCTCTCCCTAAATTTTCATGTAAGTACTTTTAAAAGTAAATAACTACAATTGCGAGTGGAAAAGTTTTCATTTAAATAATAAATATTTTTATTTTGTAACTAGTTTTTATATGAAAAAAGTAAAAAAAAAATCAGCAAAAGTACAGACTTTATTGATACTAAACTTTTATATCCAGCGGATTCTCAATTGTCAAAGTTTAGGCAAAGTACTGAGAGTTTGAAGGAATAATATTCTTCTGAAATTCCAAAAAAAAAAAAAAAATCAACGAAAAAAAATTTTACAAACAAATTTTAGTTTTAATAAAATATAAATCGGGTACTTTTCTAATGGTCTCCAGGTTTAGTCCTTGAGAGTTAGTTTTTTTTTTCACTGAGGCACCCAATGCTCTGCTCTAGTGAAATTTATACAATGACCAGATAAAATTTTTACTAGGAAGATGTCTTCAACTTCCCCTTTCATTTCAAATCGCATATATCGATGATCTGAGAAGGAGACTTTATCCAACACCTTCCAGTTTGAAATATTATTAGAAATAAATTCACTAGTCAGAAGTAGGCTCATTCCATATCAAGAAGTGACTTACCTTGTGTATTGATTTCGTATTATGAGCATTACGACAACAACAATTGCAGTTTGCAATGGAGCTTACTCAATACCATTCTCCGCCCAAGAGCACCAGGCACTTTTTTGCCTATATTGCCATTAAATTTAGTTGCAAAAGCTCTGAAATAGTAGAATTTTAATGTTTCTGTTGACCAGTAACGCGAACGCTGTCGTTAAAAATTAACTTACACTTCTTTGTCAGCAGATCTTTTATCCGTCAATTTGTTGAATATAGCTCTCGGATGGACATAAAGTTCAGATATTGTTATTTTATGATGGCACTGAGCCTGTTTGAGGCTGCTATTGTTCGGTAGAGATTGATTTGGAGACAGCTGAGCTCTCACCAAAAATGTTGCATATGTGATGGTGGCTAAATTATTTTCCGAACCGACCCCATGGAGCCGTTCCAAAGCTCGTGCTCCGCATTGTGAGAGCGACCATTGGGTTTTCCCATTCCCAATTATTTTGCCATTCACACGGAGCATGAGGTTGCAAATATTGTTGAGTATGAGTGCTACTATTCCATACTCTAGGTACTGGATTTTCGCCTCTGTACTCTCTTCTGGACCACTGATCACTTTGCTGAAAACGAAAGTCTTCAAAAGCAGTTGTTGTTCTTAACTGTCTTTCGCCAGTGCAAACACTACTGGCGTTTGCCCTATTTCCCTTTAGTCTTGGTCTGATCAGAGCATAACCAAAGCCATAAAAGACTTTGTTGCCCATCTTTTCAACCATATCAGACGAAATGGGATCTAGGGCAATTGCCAATTCAACAGCATCATCGTTTTGCTGACGATGAAGTACCCGCCACTCCTTTATGTTAATGCCCGCATTTTGCGACTCTACTTGCCCCAGAATGCGTTCGTTTGGCCAGGAAACTGAACCTTGAAAGTAACCTATGAAGATCTTAGGCTCGTTCTTGCGCAAATTTACCTCATCTACAACCTTCAAGTTGGCCCCTTCCCATGGTTTCAGTCCTGGTATATTCATCTTTGACCAAACAACAGTTTCATCATCAAGACAATTGATAATCAATCCTCCAGGCTTGAAATTGTATCCGCCAAAATGCGGTTTTATTGAGCTGTACCGAGTATCGTACATTTTGTCGAGAATACATTTCTGCACCTTTTGTATGTCATCAGAAGACCATATGCCCTCTGGAAAATCTGTAGATATAACTCCGATTCTCTTAGAGTGACCAGTGTTCGCTAGAGTAGGCCTCGAAGAAGGCCTCTGCAAGGTCCGCCCATTGGATATCGCTGATCTCTTTCTTTGATTAGAATCGCCCTTTTGAGATTTACGCACAGCTTTCGGTCTGCTGTAAGCTTGCAAATAGGCGGCAGGCACTGTAGTCGCTTTGTGACCTTTTGATTATCCTGCAAACCTCCGTACCGACCCAGAGGACGATATCGGTGTGCATCTCTCCGATTGGGATTCATTGGGTGTCACATGTGCGTCGCAGCTCGCGTTAGAGGACTTAGCTACCAAGGACCGCGCCGTTTCTAATGGTATGCCCTTGGTGACCAAAGCCTTAAGCCTTTTGCGACCTGCGCCGGACAGCTTCACCCTTTTCGACAGTGTCTGATTTTCTGGAAAAGGTTCAAGAATATTTTTTTCCTGCTTCGAAGTTATTGTTCTACCAGCGGAATTCTGGCTAAGTGGGGTGCATGTAACTTGCGACGTACCCGGTTTTTTAGCTTTTGCGTCACCTGCAAACCGCTTTGGCGGTACAGAGCCTGCTGCTAGTGTTAAACTTTCCGACCGAGGTCTTTTAGCTGTCGGATGTACATCACAGTTCGCGTCGGTAGGCTTTACGGCCAAAGACCGAGCTGTTTCCAGTGGTATGCCCTTTGCGAGCAAGGCCTTAAGCCTTTTCCGACCTGCGCCCGACAACTTCACCCTAGTCGATACTGTCTGCTGTTCTGTAACAGCTTCAATTATATTTTTGTCTTGCTCCGAAGATATTGACTTCCCAGCCGATTCCTGGCCAAGCGGGATGCCCATATCCTCCGATATGTTAGCAGTTGGACTTGAAGCCCCTTGCATCGTATCGTGAGCCATGGTTTCATTATCGGCGGGACCACTTGCCCCTTCCACCAATGAAGGTTGTTGGCTTTCAAAAGCCGTATTTTGCACGTTTGAGGGTGTGCAGTCCATATTTTCATTAAGTACAAACAAATCCATGAAATTTTTTTTAAATATTTTGCATTTTGGTCACTCATGAGCGCCCCCATGGGAAAGCTACATTAAACCGTAGGTTCGCCACACCTTGTACGGAGTTCGCTATTAAGCTTGGCTCTACCCCGCCAAGCAAGTCACCGGCATAGCTGTTTACCGTGAGTTGGGGGGTTTAGTTGGGCCGATCCGACCACGCCTCACACCCTCAGTTTGAAGCGTGTTCATATACCACCCAGGGAGTTTTCCTTCTCCCCCGTCCGACTATCAGCGACCCGAAACCAGCAGAGACATGACCATACTGAATGCGGGCCATTGGTCTACAAGATAGCCGCACTTCCCCTAAGGGCTGACCAATTAGCTAGTGTCAAGCCAATGCCATCATGACTACTATAGCTAGCCCAACGACTGACCAGGAATCCTATATAGTTTCAACCTGTGCATTTAAGGTAGTTCTTTGTTTAGACCTGGACCATATCACACATGCCTATCATGCTTCATGTCCCAGATCACAGTAAGCCCCTACACCGCGCCAAGGTGACTACCCACCGTAGAGGATGTACATATAAACACGCATACGAGCCTACATCTCTGTGACCATTGTCGAACCATGTCCCCTAATTTAATTAAAATCTAGTAGTTACAGCACTAATCTTATTTTAAGCCCACAGGAACCACTTCATTTTGATAAAAAATACTAATTGCGACAAGTAAAAGGATTGAGTGATTCGGTCAATTTCATCCGTTCAGTCATAACACATGACTACTTAAGATATACTATATTGTAATACAAAATCACCAATACTATTTTTTTTGTATTTTCTATTTCCAAGTAAAACTTGATGAAATGCTCCAAAAACATTTTTTTTACATTTCTATTACATTTGCGTAAGTATACAAGTATGTATATACATATGCACAATGTTTAAAATTCAATTTCGTACCAACTGTTCCTTCTGTTTTTAATGCAGCCATACAAAAGAATATATAAGAAAACAATTTCACAAATTTTAATAATTTTTATAATAAATGTGTTCCTAACCTACAGCAATAAAATGCTATAATCGATTAAATAACAATTATAGAGCACACATTCATACATACATATGTATGTATACTACCAAATGCAGATAAACATAATTCCCAACAAGCGCAAAACTAATTTAAGTTTGATATACATTTTCTCTTTCGGGTAAAACAGAAACAATATTCATTTACAGCCAGACCCACTATTTGGAACTCTTTCATTAATTCTAATGAAAAGAAAATCGAATAGGAAAATATTTGAGAATTAAATTTGGTCAAGAGTTGCAAACTAAGAAAAATGTAAACTTGTTTTCAACAATTTTCAACAGCTTGATATTCATAATTTATGTTTGCTGGGTATGTAGTATGCGGGAAATGAAAATTAGTATTTAATCTCAAAAAATATCCAACCACCGCCAGCAGAAGTTAGCTGCCGGCCATTTATTTATATGAATGCAGCTGTGTATGTTTGTTGTTGGCATGCTGCCATAATTTCGTTGCTATATTTTTCTTAACTACGCAATTTATACCCAAAAAACTAAGGTAAAATTGAAACAAAAACAAAGTAATCATAATAATCATGTTCATATATAAAATTTCTAAATACATTTGTTACTGCATTAAAAATATTAGTCCACAATTATTTTCATTTAAAAAATTAATACTCATTTGATTAATTGTGTGTATGTTTTAATTAATCAGAGCTACAATCATTTCTTTGTATTAGAGAATTACAAATTAGTAAGATTTGGCAATTATGCTACAAAATGAGTGCTGGAAAAGTTGTCAGGGAGATGAAGTTATCCAAAAAAATGTTATATCTCAATTCAATTTCGATAAATGAAACATGATGCTAATAGAGGAGTGTCATCGGCAAATCATGTATGATTTCAAATAAATACAGCAACTTGAAATTAAATTTTCAAATTATTCCTACAAAAACTTCAATTTTCGATCGTTTTCATTCAATATCGAATGCTAAAAAATTTTCCCCTAATTTGATTTATTAATATGAATTTTTATTATTATTACTATTTTTAATTGAAATAGAAGCAGAACTGAATATTTCCAGGGTTAAAGAGGAACTTCAATTTCACATGGCTGTGTATAAATCAAAATCTTTTAAATGTCAAAATTTTGTGCCATTTTTGAAAAGGAAATCTTTTCATTTAATATTACATTAATTACCTTATTGTCTTCATAATCTGCTGAATCTCCTTCACTGAGACGTCGTTGAAGAGCTCTTTGCTTGCGATCACGACGTTTTTGATTCTTTTTACGTTGTCCCAAGATACTGGAGTCCAATCTGCAATAAATTAAATTAAAAAAAAATAGATACCGGTTAAGTCGCAATAACTATTATTAAAGTAAATCTTTAATAACATACCTAAAAACTTGTTTCTTTATAACCTCACTGAAACGTACAGTCTTCTTACAACTTTCCGATAGACCAGTTACGTTCTCCTCAGGTATGTCACTAAATGATTGCGAAAAGCTCAAAGCATTAAAATTGCTGGTCATACCATCTACTGATGTTGAATAGGCGGACGATGAAAACTCATCCATCGAATCACAAGAATCTGATATAGATGGCCTAGGCCCATATCGACTGTAATGCTTGAGGATACCCTTGTATGATGAACTGCCAGCGCTGAATCCCACAGCGCTGTCACGGGACTCTGAAAAACTTCGTTGTTTACGTTGCTGTGAATCCAATCCAGAGATATTGGAATTATTATTACAACTTTTAGCCGGTGGAACGACCATGGATAAAGAAGTTGGATGCAAAAATTTCAGAGATTTGTCGTTTCGACCAGGTAAAGAATACTCATCATCATCATCATCATCATCTGCATCATCGGCATTTTCTTCGTCTTCTTTTTTATCGCTTATTTCGGGTACTTGGGTGGTTATTAAATTTTGCTGCAATTGCTGCTGTTGTTGTTGCTGCTGCTGCTGCTGCTGCTGTTGCTGTTGATATGCTTTAATATCATCACATGCAGATTCGGAAAGGGAACGGCGTTTTTTATTTTTACGTTTTTGTTTTTTATTCAGTTTTTTCTGTTGCTGTTGACCGGATAGTATATCAGTTGTGCTGCTATTAGTCTCATCATCCTCAGTAGTATTGGCATTACATGTGGACACTTCCGCAGGTCTTGATTTAATTTCAACTTCCACTTTTTTTTCACATTCCGAACGTTCTATCGAAATGTCAAAAGACGGTTGCTGTTGCATATCTTTTTGCCTTTGCCTAGACTTATGGGTTACCCTAAACCTTTCCTGTATTACAAACTCTTGCAAATTATCGCCATCTAAGCCAGCTAGATAGGTAGCTATACATTCGGCATTTGTATCCAAGTGTACATTTAAAATTACATTATTTTCCCAGGCCTCTGCATCGGCATCTAAGATTTTAGCCTCTTTTTCCTCTGGGGAAAGCTGTATATAAAATGAATAGTGTGAAGGATAATAACCACTGCCCAGAGAGATAAATTTTAAATGTAACACATTATCACAACGCTTCATTCGCAATGATTCCTCTTGTACATTACGTACATGCAATACCCAAGACATGGTATTGTCCAAAACATTACAGTCGAACTTAGCAGGTAATTGATAATCAATGTTCGAGTTTAAGAAATGTTGCTCATTTACAGCGTTATTTGAATCTGTATTTAAATAATTTTAAATACAAAGCGCTGATTAAGGATAAAAATTTTTTATTTAATATATCCCAACTTACCACCTTTTTCTGTACTCAAAAGGATTTGTTCTTCACTAGCATTGATTAGAGTATGTGTCATTTTTGTTAATGTCATTTCCTTTACGGGTGATTCACTACAAGTAGACGGCAACTCGTCACGCACATCACTTTCGACACCACTATCTTCACGACTTAAATGCAACAAACTCTCATGCATTTGCCTTTGCTTTTCCACACTTACTCGTATCACTGGCAGTGTTATAACTAAACGCCTTGTGTCTACATCAAATTTAGCCGAACCCTCCTTATCATTTACCTTAAAGGGTAAATCAATATTTAAACGATATTTAGCGCCTAGACGTTCGCTTAATAAAAACAAGGTCTTTTCAGTAACATCCAATTGGCATTCGTTGCTTGAATTTAAAAGGGGTAATTCTATATCTACAACTAATTCGCGCGGTGTGGATACATGCAATTTAGCATCTAATTCATTTGTATATTCCGCGAGATCTACATCATGACGATGTTTTATTGTGTACTTTGGGATGCAATAATCAGATAAATTATTTGTTGTTTTACTACTACTATTGCTACAGTCGACTGTTTTCAATGGCAGTACTTTGGGTATACCGGCATTGGCCGTTGGTTTGGCTGGATAAATATTGTCCAGAGGATGTGGTTCACTACATGCAACAGGGGGATCATTAACCAGTTTACGTATCACAGTTGGTTGGGCAATTCCCTTAAATTGTAATTTGGGAAATTTAATATTGATTCGATCTAAATTGACCTGTAATTGAAAAAAAAAAAAATTAGGTAATTGTTCTAGGCTGCTAAGTTTGGTTTTTCTTTTTCTTTCATGTAATTAGAAAACGCGCTATAACTCACCTTATATTCTCTTTCAACAGCATCTAGTGCTGTTTCTACAAGGCACTTATGAAATGAAGCATTACGTTTAGCTAAATACAATGCGTCTGGATGGAAGACAACATCATATACACGACAACGCTTATTTTTATTATCCAAATCATCACGTGGCGGTGCTTGGGCCATTGGTATAGACCAACTGAGGCCGCGCTTGCCTGTCGTCGGATCTAAACATATTTGATTCGTCGGTTTTGCTACATGTTCGCTCTTGGCACAGTTTATAAAACACTTCTCACTACCATTTTGTGATGTTTTTATAACAAAGCCCGGCTGTGGATGTATAAAAACTACATCAACACCGCGTTCCGATTCGATTTGTTTAATTTCCTCTTCATAAATTTTACGATTTTTTGGATCTTGAATTTCTTCTATGTAATCTAAAAATAGTTTTCGGAATTCTTCTTTTTTGAGAGCTCCTGATATGCGTTCGAATTCGTCTTTCGTTATATCGATATGTTGTTGCTGCTTTTGCACTTGGTTATGATCTGTTAATTGTTGTTTAGGACTTGTAGTTTTCTGGGAATATTGATTATGTGATGTTGTACTAGTTGAAGTTGCGAACATGACGCAATTTGCGTAGACAGTTTGATATATTTTTTTAGACAAATGTTGTTTTTAGCGTAACTAAAGTTTTTCCACAAATAATTGGCTGGTAAATTAAGTTTAATTTATTTATTTTTTTTTTATTTTAGTTTTTTAATGTCTGTTTTACAATTGAAGTTTAAATGAATTTTTAATGAGTTGCTTTTGTTGTAATGTTTATCTGTAAAAAAAAAAATAAAAAATAAACAGTTAACTCATTCTCGTACTTAATCTTATTTCGCTAATTTAGTAAAGGACAAAATAATACAGCCATAAATCAAAAATATGTGATTTTGAATTAATAATCAACAATTTTTCACCATACCTTGTTTCATTTACGGCTGGGTCTATTATGTCGAACGTTGTCATTCGCACGAATTAAAAAATAAATATAATCAAAAGCTACCTACCCTGAACACAAATATTTGTCTTTTTACATGTAACGGAGCGATAAATGTATATTTAAAATAACAAATATATTTTTTAGTGTTGCTTTTGATTATATTTTGTAATATAAAATTTAAGCAAAACGACAACGCTTATCAGATACTTAAAACAATTATTCGATGAAGTTGAATTATTATAAGTCACCAATAGTTAAAGTTTGGTTTTTGTAGGCCACATAACCAGCTTCTGATTGGACTTAAACTACAAATTATCGATAAGTTAAATATTAGATAATCCACCCACAAGCTTCTCTCAATTAATTATTAGCACAACAATAACTTCGTATAACACATTGTGTGTTTTTTTAATTTAGTTTACTTTTTTATACGAGTTACTCAGTGTTAATTTTTATTTAAGTAGAATTAGACAAAAACTACTTACGGCTACGATACACTAGACTAGTCAGTTAATTCCTGTTCTAATATAATGTGAGTTGAAAATGTAGGGATGTAGTTCTGTGTGTAAGACTACTAAGCCCCAATTCATAAAACAAACCAATCATTACCATTTTTATACTGGGATCCTTAATAGGTTTAAAATATTGAAGATATTTTTTTTGTGTCACAACAATTGATGGTGCATAAATATAATAAAATTCAATAGTCTTAACTCGTTGTCTCACTGAATATGCTGACATTATAAAATTTTATAAAATTGTTTATCTGCAAAAAATAATTTACAAAGAAAAAAATATGTTAATTAAAAATTAAGGTATTGTAAATGGGTTAATCCAAGTTGGACCACCTTATATAAATAATAAGCCTTAATTCCTGTTATTTCAGGTGGGAATTAATTAATGGACTTACAAGTTTTATATGAATCAAAAGAAAGTATCTATGTAGTCATTTTTATACTCTCCCTTCACTGTAAGTAAATTTATTTTATTGTAGAAAATTAGTGGTAGCACAGATATAATTGTATAATTTTTTTTTTAATTTTGCTGTTGCACTTTTAATTAAAAAATAAATAAAGGATTTTTATTTGTATTCCAATTTCATCCAAAATTACTTGGATGGGATAAATCTCTGTACAATCGTATTTTCTGTAGTGTTCTCGTTATGCCCTATATTTATATTGTTACTTCTTCATATTGTTTACTATTCATTTGTTTTAGCAAACTGTTAAATTAAGGATTTTTCCACTCAGCAAGGTAAGAATAAATATATATGTATGTATGTACAATTTTACCACAGCTGAAAACAATTCCCCTTGCTATTGCTCTTTGCCTCATGAAGAAAAAAGAGGTTACTTCTTAAATTAATGCGTAGTTTTTTCTTTTTCTTTTTTAGAGATAAAAAAATATTAAACAATTTAGATTTTATGACCGCTATATACAAATTTAATTTAAAAAGAAAATTGAAACTAAAAACTTACGCAATTTCTTTGTGAAAGTACACGTTGTTTTTAAAGTTCTTTCATTTAACTTTTAATTTTTTTTTTCACTATTAAATATACCCGTATATATACGTATATTGTTGTTTATTGTTTGATCAATTTATTCATAATAAAAACGCTTTGCATATTTCTTAAGTTTTCTACAAAAATTACCGGCATAAAGCAGTACGAACACACGGCAAACGACCACTTTTTATAGCAATGAACCGAGTACAAATTAAGTATCTATGTACATAAAAGTGGAAAAAAGAGAAAAAAAAAATAAAAAAAAAATGGTAAATGAAAATAATAAACAAAATAATAATAGAGAATCAACATTTTTCCCCATTTCGTCTATACTTTTATATTTATACCTATTATTTTCGCTCCTAAAATTTACAAAATGGTTTAAAACCATAGCAGTACGTATCGAAAACTTGCTGAAAATACTACTGACCAATAATTAGATACGAGTATAAATTTGTAAAAAATCCAATATATGTACAAGTAACGTAATGGAACATTTAATTAATAACCTTTTCTTTTTTATGTTTTTTAAAGTCGGCATTTATTAAAATTCAATTAGAATTTGGAAATATGCTCTCATTATTTAATTCAAAATAATATAATATCTTGCGAATGATTGACTCGACCTGACGTGCTTATTCCAGAGCATGTCGCATAACTTTTCTTAGAGTTTCAGGTTTCATCGTCCTCACTTCTTTTCAGATATTCCATTTAAGCTGTTGAATGGTGTGAGCTGTGGCTTAACCTTTTGGTCACGCGTATTCTGGATTGTTCTCGTTTCAATATTGAATGCCATTCAGACTAAATGCTTTTTTAGAAGAAGTGGTGCATTTGATGTTGAACAATTCTTCTTGAATTTTGGGGGCTCCGTATTCAACAATTTTTTAGGTATTAAAAAAGTTTTGCAAATTATTAAATACCTATAATTTTATTTCGTTTTCTTTTGCATATTTTTCTAAAAAGTGAATTTTCAATTATAAAAATATTTTTTTTTGTTTTCAGTTTGAAACATCAAAATTTAAATTAATATTATTCCGTACGTAATTATTTGTACGTAATTAAAAAAAAAAAATATTGTACAATAATGCTAACTTGTTCATCCATTCTGTATTTACGTAATATACAACAAATAATACATACATACACGAAGTACACTAAGTTGAGAATAAAAAATTACGTGTAAATTATTTTTACACACATACTCATATGAGAGAATATAAAAATAATAAGTAAAATTAAATGTATGTAGCAATTTCATCTAAATAGAATAAAAAAAATAAAGCGAAGTGTAATTGAGTATTATAAAAAAAAAAAAAAAAAAAATTAAATTATTAAAGCGATGGTGGGGGATTACATGGAAGTTTAGAAGATAAAAACACTTGTCGTCGACTGCAAACAATTTAGTTGATAGACTAAATTCTACCCGGTGTTTGCCGAACAAAACAAATAAAAAAGGTTAAAAAAAGAATTACTTGGGTAAATAATTATTTTTTGTTATTTTTATATGTATTACATATTATTATTTATAGTTATAATTTTTGTACAATTTAAATTATCTAGATCGAGGATAATAAAACAAATGTTTAGTAGCAGAAAATTTGTGTTAATTTATTTTCTCCAGTTAATAGGCACCTAAATACATACATACATACTTATATATACATAAAACAAAATGTAAATAATTGATTATCGATTTGTTTTTCTTATTAATACTGCAAATGGATGGAACCTAATATTTACTATTATTTTTTATTCTTTAAAATGGTTTTAGAGGTCAAGAAGTCAATAAACTTTTCTACATTATCAGGGGCATATGTACACACACACGTACACCTCAAGTAAGAAGAAACAATTTTTTTTTTCGTTTCTGATGTTATGTTGCTTTTTGAACTGATGGAAAAAATATTTTTTATTACAGTTTTCACATGGAAATTTCGCAGTTGGAATAATAATAAAAAGTTGGCAGACTTGTTGTGGTACTTGTGCAGAGATTATGGATGTGCATTCAAGTAAACTCATACATAAATATGTATGTTTTCATATGAAGAAAATTATGTAGGCATGTATGCATAAATGTATATAAAAATATATATAAGTTGCCACATGCCACATACAAACTTACTGGCAAAGTTGAAAGCAGATACAGATATGTATACCACATATACATCTAGTTACTGGCAAACAGAAAAAACAAGTTGCTGACGATGATGGAGTATGACAAAGATGGAGTCGTATATTTAACAACAAGAAAAACAAAAAAAGAAAACCCGCCCAAATTAAAAATCTTTAAGAGATGACAGATTAAAAATCAAAAATTAAGACCGAACAAATGAAGTAACATACATAATTGTATGAAAGTATACATTCAATAATAATTAGGTAAAAAGTTGATTTTATTCATCAAACTATCTTCAAAAAAAATTTTAAGTAATTTCAGTGTTTTTTTATTAATTATTTTTTTTATTTAAATGTATTAAAGTGCAAGTCTTTTGATTAAAATGAATAAAAATTGCTTAAAATTGTATGTGTTAACTATTTTCTTCTGTTCTTGTTTTTTAGTTTTTATTACAATAACAACCCATTATTCGATTTAATAAGTTTGTTTATTCGGTTTTAAAACAACAAAAATTCGGTTTAGAGAACAGCAAAATATTTTGAATTCGGTTAACAGAACGGGGCGAATGCTTCAAAAATTTTAAAAAATATTCCAAAACAAAGATTTGGAGACCCATATTTTAGAATACATAAATTTCCCTGAATTTTTTAATAGTTTTTGTTAATTAAATATAAGCATATATGTATCTATGTACAATATAAATTAAATATAATAATAATATAGATTTAGAATTGTAGAGAAGTTGTGAAAGGGAGATAAGTCTAATATTCAGATTTTAAGAAATATATATTAAGCTTATACCTATTTTACAAAATTACAATTTATATTGAATATATGTAAATATTTATGCACGAATATATACATATATGTGTACGTAGGTATGAATGTATATAGGTATATACGCGCAGTTTCTTAGATATGACAAATATATATTGCAAAAAGTATGCGTAAAAAATATTGAGAAAAAGAACTTGGTGGCCTACGTGCCTTACTAGAAATATCAGGCACGAATATATCTACAATGTGCATATGTAAATACGTGTTCATACATATATATTTAGTTAAAAAATAGAAAGCGGCTAGTTTTTTTAGTGTGTACATATGTGTATAGGTAGGTATTTAAGACATTAAACTTCTGGAAAATTTCAAAATTACCACGTGCATTTGTTAATATTAATTTAGTAATATCAAAGAAGATTTTTAAATGTTTCATATACTATATATAAATTTATATACATATTTATATATAGCGAACCGGCTTTTTCTATATACATATATATAAATAGATACATCTGGAATAATATATATGCATTTATGTACTATACATATACTTACACATAAACTTACTTTGCACGAAGCAAATACACACACATGCATACGTATAGATACAAACTTTAATTTTGTTTTATTGATGTCTACTTACTATTTTGTTGAGTGTTTTGGATAAACACAAAATCTGGGCTTTCTTTTGCAAATTTTTATCACAATACTTTTGATTAATAAGAGTTTTAATAACAAATATTGCTTGCGCTCTTTTATTAAAAAATTAGACTAATTCGTTTTACAACCGTTCACTGGGAATTGAACTTATCAACTGTTTTTATAAAACAATTTCTGTTCCCTGTTTTACTATAATCTTCAGTGATGCTAAAGGACAGTTTTTGTCAGCGGAAGTTAGATTAAATTGACAAGTACTTCAACAACGTGGCATTATTCTATTATTTTCACTATGTAATTATATTTAATTTAATACTTAGAAACAAAATAAAATATGTACTTTATTTAATTTATTATTTTGTTTTAATATAAAACTTAAAAAAATCGACAAAACAATCACAATCTACAAATTAGGCTGGTAGCTCAGTGTTAATAGAGTGAGCAGTATGTTTTCATAACGAACACCTTTTGCATAAGTTGTCCCTAAGCGAATATTTAAATAACGAGCAGCTAATTCGCAATATTAAAAACAGAGATGCTAAGAATATATTTTGAATTAAAATTTATCGTTATTTCATAGCACTTTAATATATATATAATAAATTCATATTTTGCTGTCCAATTTTAAATTAAAATATTAATATATTATAACATTATTTAATTTATTTGTACCATTTGGTTATGCTATTTTAAAATGCTTTATGAATACACAAGAATGTTATAAAAATACTTAGGCTACGAAAACTGCACGTTTATTATTGTTTACAAAATAAATAAATAAAATTAGAAAAACTGCAAATAACAAAAATCTGTTGTTAATTGCAGTAGCATCAACAAGGCATGCAAAATATATTTTTTTGATTATTATTTCCAATAGATTCTTCAGAAGCAATTTTCTACAATATCTATAAATCTGCTCTGCTGAACCAATTTAGAAACGAAATAGGTACGATTTAAAGGAAGTTTTAATAGGTAATTTGGTTTTTTTTAATAAAATATTTATTTATTTAGTCTAACAAAATTAAATTATAAGACTAAACTATTAACGAGCACTGACAACTATGATCATCAGTTCTTAAATAAAATAAAACAAACCATTTTAAAGAAATAATCATATATGTAGTAGCACTTTCATTACATCGTGGAAGCCAGAACTAGTAAAAAAAATAAAACCGAGTACAAATATCACTTCAGGAGCCGAAAATAATTAGAAAATAAATTTCAGTTACTCTGTCTCAAAGCCGCAGTTACGTGTTATAAAAGAAACAAGTTCTTATTAATTTGTTGCAATCTGTTAGTTATGAACGTTTCTTTTAAATAGATGACGTCATTTTGAATTTTAGCTTAGAAATGAATTAATATTTTTAAATATATATTTTATCATCTTTATTTCGGTTTTGCAGTTATAATCTAAAAGGCTTCTCAAATTTTCAAATGTTAATTATATTTCAATTTATTAAATTGTAAATTGTTATTAAAAAACATTAAACAATAAATAAAAATTAATAACAAATACAAAATTTACGTATTGTCTCTGAGATGCAGCTAATTATATTCACTTGTTTTAAATGCAAAATGGTGTGTTTATAATTAATTAATCGTGTACTTTGAAAAAATTTAGGCTAAATAAAATATGATTCAGTTTTTGTATAACCAGTCCTTTAATTTATTAATTAACTTATAAGTAAAACAAGTTTGCAATTTTATTATAAATTTTGCGAAAAATTTTTCTTTCGAACATTAAACTGCTGTTTTTGTAACACAAGCGATCAACTAACTAAATAGAAAGGCTTTTCTGTGATATTTTAAATTTATTTCACATTTTTCAAATCCAGCTAAATTTTTTAAGGCTTTTCAGTAATTGATGTAGAAAAGGATTTGATTTTTAGCCTCTGCATACATTCATTTATATGCAAAATAAACTATAGAATTTTGAACCGTAATGGGCTAAACAGTGTGAAAATAGGGGATCAAGATCAGTTAGAATAAAAAAAAATTGATTTTAATTTTTGTCATTTTCGCAAAATGAAAATTTCAAGTGAATCAAATAAATACTTTTCTAGTTGTTATACAATTATTGAAGGGCTCTTTAACCCTTAAACTTTAAATGCGCTTTTTCCAAAACTATTATATATTTTAAAAGCCACTGCAATTCAAGATCCCCTAGATAGCTTTTTAAAAACATAAAAAATTTACCTTTATTTGTGCTTAGTTCCAATTTTATGTTTTGCAAAATTTATTATTTTTTCGATATTCTCATGGGAAATTAAGAAAAATGTTTACTTTGTACAATAAGTACTTAGAGGGAAAGCATATCCTTGTAGCAATTTCATCAGACGCTACTCTGAATCATCAGTGGATTACTCCCAAGTCTTGTTAAATTCCTGATCAAACATTTTAATACTTATTTTAATTAAGCACAAATAAAGATTAAATTTTGTTAATATGTTAAATTTTTTTTTTTAATTTCGAATTTTTCTATATATTTCTGAGCCGCTTTTTTACTTGCGAGTATAAAAAGCTTGCTAGTAAATTTTAAATCAAAACTCTAACGATTTTCTTTTTTAATTGTTATTTTATTTATAAAATACGAGTATCTTAAATAAATATGAATTAAATTTTATTAATTAAAATCTTAAGCTAAAGCACACAATAAATATAAATTGATAATCTTTTTTTTTTAGTTTTGATGTGGTTTTTTTCTAAAATAAAATTTTACATACTTGTAAGAGTAAAAAATAAAGGAAAAAAGTTGTTAAAAAATATTAAAACATTTAATAAAATCATTTACACATTCATGTACAGAACTCTCACGCGCACAGCCATACAAAAAAACTCTTTTTTTTAACTTTCTTAAAATTATGTAAAAACTAAACAAATAGTTAGGTAAACTAAACATAAAATATTATAAATAAATATATGCAGTAAAGCTAAGAAGTATAAATTTCTTTTTTTTTCGTTTGCTTCAAATACATTTCGGATTCATACAGTTTAAGAATTTCGCTTAAAATCTTAAGTTAAAATTTCGAGAACAGATCAACACAGTTTTTTTTTCTCTCTGTGTACAAATTGTCAATTACACCGGTGTACTGAGTAAATCATGAGCAATTGGTTGCTGTCGACGACGACGGTCTTTGTTATCTTCGTATGGTGGTAACAATTCCTCTTGTTGTCTGGCTAAATTGGCCAAGTATTGCTGTTTCAAAGCATTGATAGTAGCAATTTTGCGATGCTTTTGCTGATTACTACTGGTGGAATGGATTTTTAGATCATCATCCCGACTAAATGTGGCTGTGGCATACAATTCTAAGTCATCATCTTTAATGGGTGGCCTGTGTTGATCTTCTTCAACTGGTGACCCATCGGGCTTAACACGTACCACTGAGGGTCCAGTTAAATATGTTTTATGTGCAGTCGAGTCAAAAACATCAATTTGAGGATTATGAGCCATACTGGGTTGACCATAAGCTATGTCCATATCCATGGCATATTGATGTTTAGGTTCGCTACTCTCAAACATGGGATTTTTGGGAAATTGTGTGTTCGGTGTTGCTGTTGTTGTTGTTGTTGTTGGAATAAATTTATTTTTCGTTGTACTGGGCTGCTGATGAGCTATAATAACAATTGAGGTTGCTGGTGGTGTAGGCAAAGGATTACGTGTTGTTATCAAAGTCGAACTAGGATGATCTTTCATTATAGAGGCCCAAACTGGAAAAAAAAAAATAATGAAAATTGTAGTTATTACAAGCTGACAATAAGTTGAATTTTATACTTCTTAAAAAAATAAAAAAATTAATCTCCTTATCCAAAAAAATTAATGTAGACTTTGAAGTCAACGTTATCGAATTTTTTCATATAATTTTTTCATAAATTTTACTTTAAAGTCTACGTTAAATTTTTTTGGATAAGAGCATAAATGTCTACTTACTTAATTGGCTAGCCTCTCTTTGATAGGGATCAAAGGCATCTAATTGGGTATCAGTAACTGTTTGTAATTTTTGGTAGCCGTAACTCAAGAGATCACGTTTACATTGATTAACTGGTACGTTAGATGTATCTGTAGTAGCTTTACAGTGGGCACTCACTAAATGTGCAAATGTTGAATACAAGTACGACATCTGAAAGTTCAAAATCAAAATACATCAGTAAGTGAAACATTCTAATTTATAATGCAAATTAAAATTAAAAAAAAAATCCTTTATTGCACATGTACTCGTACGTGGTGTGAATACGAGTATTTAAAACAATTATATTAGCAGAGGAAATATTTTTAATAAATGCGAAATTGTATTTGGAAAACATTGAAAAACAATTTTAATGAATATTTATCACTTTCTTTGTTTGTGCTAAAATTTACGGCCATAATTTAATTTTATTGCCGGTACTTAATTTTTTTATTTATTTTCATGATTAAATTAAAATTTACAACAGTCATTTAGTTATTTTTTAAAATCTAAATTGTGAGTATTAGTTAAATGATGTTATTATTAATAAAAAAAAATTATTTTCAGAGCTCAACATAATGATGTAGTTTTTATGAAAAATTATTGAAATTTTTTGTTAAAGTGAAAAATATCTTAAAGTGTTAATTTGACACATACAGGATAATGTTTTGGAAAATAAAATGTGCCACAATCATGTGTGATTCATGTATGGAATAAACAAAAACAATTTTAATGGTTTCGTTACATGTCCTCCACTCAATAAAACAGCACCAATTTTTTTAATAAAAAGAAAACGATTTCTTTATTTTATCTTTCGATTAATGCCGTTTAGTAAGTCTCTGGTTAAAATGTAGGGAACACATTTTAATGCCAGTCCAGAGTATGCGTATTGAATTTCAAAGGCGTTCATTGAAAAATAAAATTTTAATCTTTAAAAATCCCATTTAAATTGTTTTGTTGATAAAAAAGAACGCCAAAATGGGCGTGGTCAATTCAAAAATATTGAGGACCTTCCTTAGAGTATTACTAGAGATTATTTATACCAAATTTCAAAGAAAAATACGTTGAAAAACAAAAATTTGTACAACGAACAAAATAAAAAACAGAAAATTAATTTTATTTATATAAAAAATGTTCGTTTTCTGCCAGGGATATAAATAAATTCAAAAATGAGCTGTTATTTTTGAAAGTGGCATAAGTCTACCTTTTTAAAAACTGTGTTAGCGGTAGTTTTAGTAAGATATAAATACTATCCCGATTGGGGGGTCGCTCGTTAAAAAATGTAACCTTAAAATTAATTTAGAATATCAAATAATAAACTATAATAATAAATACTATCCTACTAAAATTACTGCTAGCTCATTTTTTTTAAAGTGAACTTGTATTACACGGCTCAAATGTTTGTATTTAAAAAAATAAAAAATAAAGTAGACTTGAAATCGATATTGTGACAATTTGTATGTCATTTTGAATACCAGCCATGCACTTCAAATATTACGAGAAAATTTGGCGTTTTAACTATGTTTTGCACAATTTTTAAAATCAGTAATTTTACTATTTTTAAATGCAATTTTTATATTTTTTTTTATAAAAACCTTGCTTGTGCCTTAACGAAAATATAAAAAAAAAATTAGTTCAATTGGTTGAAATGTTTTCGAGTTTTACGCTTAGCAACACATTTTGCATTTTATTGTTAATTAGACATACATACACTTAGACCTTATAAATTTTTTATAACATAAAAATTACAGTTTAGATAAATCTCTTAAATAGCGAATAAAACTGTGCTTCAAATGTCTTGTTATTTTCCATAATTATTATGAGAAAACTAAAAATTCTGAAGAGAACAAAGTATTTACGTTTTATTGGTGATAAAAGAGAAAATTTCTTCGTTTAAAGTTTTCGTAATAAAAAAATACTAAAGGAAACAGTTTTTAGTGCTTTTTAACATTTTCTAAGCGGAACATTTTTTTGTTAGTGCTTTTTTACTTTTAACGCTTTTTAATGTCTAAATTTTGTTGTTTATGATACCCAAACCAAAATAGATAATTACCAAAGGATTTTTTAAATTATTCAGACAAAACAATTTTTTAATGGAATTGATAGGCTGCGTATAAAATATGTGAAGGTAATTTGCTTTTAATACGTGCATTTGGGACTTTTTTAATTGTAGTAGGCTTGTAACCAACCAGTTTAGTTGATCATTAACAATCTCAAACTTGGTCTCGAATATATTAAGGGCGATGTTATTTTAAAATTTTTAAATATTAAAAAGTGCAAACATTTGGATTAACGCTTTTGTAAATGTAGTTAAATAATAAAAATTTCATATTCAAATAAAATTGTGAAAAAAAATTATGAAAGCAAAATATGCAATAAAGGATATAGACTTAATTATGTATTTTTAAAATTACATCACTCATCCGCTGATGTAATTGGACACAAGCCTAAATTCTAGTTCCAAATTAAATATAAAATAAATACTTAAGTTTAGGATTCCTGTTTGTTCAACTGTTACTGCTTTTTTTGTTGGTTTTAAATACCCATTTTTTTTTGTTTCCATGCTTTTTAAAATTCAAAAGGAAATACTTTTGAAATTCATAAACAAAATAAAATAAATTCTCATTTGAATCATCAAAACATAAACAAACGAGTAGTTCTTAAAGGAAAATATTTAAATTTCATAGCAAAAATTATTTTTATTGTATTAATAACAAAAAAAAATGTTAATACTTTTATAGATTTTATATCCGCAAATTAATTTGTATGTCGTTATCAAACACCATGTCCATATGTTTGTTAATTTAATTAATTTATGTATAAATAAGTAAACAATATAATATTGCCTTAAGCGCCAATTAGACGATCATGCAAGGCATGTCGGAACGGTATAATGAAATGCCATTATGCTCTTGTAATAGTGAAAAATTGCTATTTGACATGCTACTTATGATGGCTTTCAAAATTTTTTGATATTGTCACTCTCTCTCATCATCTAATAAGCGCCTTCAGCGCAAAGCCAAGCGTTCATAAAAATATTGATTTTGATTATCTCTGTCTTTTTATCATTGTCTGATCAATCTATGATTTAAGTAAGTTCAGATAAGCTTCATCTGTAGGAGAAAAGCGTGTTAAATCTTAAGAACCCGTCATTGTTTTTAATCTTTTTCATTTAATAGACCAGTCACTTTAATATTGTGGTGATCTAGGATGGGGTCAATTGCTACTTTCTTTTATGGTTGATTAATATATAGAACTGATGCTATTTTTTGTCCTGCAACTGATGTTAGGAAACTACACTGAAAGAAAATTTTTCATTGATTCAATAAAATATTTCATTATTATGTGAATTAATGTAATATTTTTGAATGAAATTATTTCATTAAATGAATGAATTTCATTGAATGTATGAAATATTTTATTAATTTAAAGAGATATGTATTTTTTAAACAAAAACAATGAATTTTTCATTTAATTAAAAACAAAATTCTCTCAGTGTAGTTACAAAATAGTGCAAAAACATTACAAAAGTACATATTTGCCCCCAGTTACATTCCCACAGTTTGCTTAATTAGCTAAAATCGCGCTTTAATTAGTCTGATAAATGAATAACAAATTTATTGAGGGCATAACTGAAGCACATACATACGTAATTGGATTTACTTTTCTATATTAAATTGAAATCTTGTTTAAAAGATAATTGATCAATAAATTCTTTAATACAAAATACTTGAAAGTCAGTCCCCCATCAGTAAGTCAGGCAGACACATGTGTGCCTAATGGTAGATAGATAAATATTGCAATAAACGGTTTAGCAAGCGCTTAACACAAATTGCTGGGAAAGCACACAAGTGTAAAATATTAAATAAAAAAGAAGCACTTAAATGTGCACTATTTATAGTTCAGTTGCTTTCCAAGCCCATGATTGTTGATTTAACTGACGTAGAAAAGTGTAGTCAGCAGCTAAATAATATTTGTTTAGTATGATAAAGCAATACTTCATTAGCATGCCATCATTATCATCTACATTATGATCAGCATCATAATTACTTTCAAATTGAAACCTTTTTGTATGCTGCAGAGGTATTCAAACGAAACTTGTTATTTACTTGAATTATAAATTTTACACCATTTCCATTGTGGTAAACAATTTCATTTTGAAAATGAGAAACCTATAGTTCTACGTATGTATGTGTGCTTGTACTCGTGTGTACCTGTTTATGTAATTCTTTTATTTTTCAGTGAGCAATTATTTAAAACTTAAAAAAGCTAATAAAAAGTTCACAAAAGAAAAAAAGTTTAAGCATTTGCCTAAGAAAAAATTGCTCATAAATTAAATAATAATATTTACAGTACGTGACTATTTTCTTTAATACTAAATATTTATTATAAAATGTAATGTAATTTACGTTTACAGTCGATTATCATTACACTAGTCGCTTGCTGCAATAACGTCTTAACGTTATTTCAATTTAAAAATTTCCAAATTTTGTAAAACCTTTGTAAAATTCAAAAGACAGAAACTAGGACTATTTCATGAAAAAATAAATAAAAATTAAATATTCTATATTGTTCGCATTAAGTTGTTTAACTTTGTTTGTTTGTTAAATTAATTGTGGACAAATGAAATATTGCACAATATTTGTACACAAGTTTTGACAAACATTTTATGGCTCAGGGTCACAAATAAATAACGAAAAGCAAGTGAAGGTAACACAAGCTTACAAAAACGTAAATAATAAAAAAATTCTTTTTGGAAATTTGAAAATTTTTTTAAAAATAGTTTAAATTAACAAATCTAGACAACATCCCTTTTAAAATTATGTGTGTCCCATCCTATAAACTTTTTTTAATCTTCCGGAAGTCACTAAAATCAGTGAAAGCAACAGCACTGCCATATATGGAAATTAAAATAAAATTTTGTTTTAAATAGTCCAAATTCTGAGTATTTGGGCGATAGATTACAAGTCTAGACAATCTCCCCTTTAAAACGATATGTGTGTCATGAAATACTTTTGGGTTTTCATCAAAAAGTACCATTAAATTTAATAAAAAGTACCATTTTATCCCTTTAATGATTTTTGACTTTGGTCAGGATCGTTTAATTCCAATCTTTCATTTCTAGGTTTGTAAATAATAAAATATAAAAAAGTACCAAAAAAATTAACAAAAAGTACTATATGTTTCTTTAATGATTTTTCACTTTGTTCAGGACCGTTTGAGCCCCACCTTGCACTTCTAAATTCGTTTACATTGCAAGATCGAAAAGTACCATAAAAGTACCTTAATATTCGAATTTCCTAAAATCCCCTCTTATTCGTCCTACACATTTTGACAGGAACCTGCTCACCGAACTTTAAACCCGTAGCTTTAGCCGTTTGGGCTGGGCAATGATGATAAGTCAGTTAGTCAGTTGGTCAGTTAGTCAGTTGGTCAGTTAATCAGTTAGTCAGTTAGTCAGTTAGTCAGTTAGTCAGTTAGTCAGTTAGTCAGTTAGTCAGTTAGTCAGCTAGTCAGTTAGTCAGTTAGTCAGTTAGTCAGTCAATCAGTCAGTCAGTCAGTCAATCAGTCAGTCAGTCAGTCAGTCAGGCAATCAGTCAGTCGTCAGTCAGTAACGTTATTCTTTTATATGTGTAGATAATATTTATTTCTATGTAACTCGATATATTGTTGAAGATGCATAATATTTTTTGTTCTGATAATTTGTTATTATTTGAAATGCGGAACAATTGATATTAACCCCAGACATTGGTTTGGTGAAGCGATCACTATCAGCACCAACTTTGGGATGCTGAAATAGAATACAAGAATTTTATACCCTCATCACAATCCACACAGCTTTAATTAAATTTAATTTTTCTCGGTGTTGCCACCGACGCATTTTTTATCGATTTTTTTTTTTTGGTTATAAAAATTTATTGATATTTTTTTGCACCACCGGAAACCCTTAAATTCAACCAAAAATACAATAAATATTTTAGCAATGGCTCTAAATTGATATTCTCAAATGTATTATTTAAGCCGTAGCTATACTCGTCGTATATATAATTTTCTCAATTTGGGCAATTATTCATACAACCTTAAAACAGCAATTTTAATTAAACGTTTCCAATACAGCTTCACGACTTCCATTTAAAAAAAATGTAAATACAAAATTATCTTATTAAAGAAACTTGTCACATTCTGCTAACTAATAAAAAAAAAAAAAAACTCAATTAAAAATATTTAAAAGGCATACAAATTTGTATACGTACTAAATTAATTTTTATTTTAAAAATAGCACACCTTAAAAATTATTAAATCAAAAACCCTTTGCCATCAATCCCTGACATTATTTCACACAAAAATAATTCAAACAAAATGCCGCCAATGTTATTTTATTTTCTTTTAATTTATTTATTTATTTTTTTTTTTTTTTTTGTTAAATTGCCTTTTTTCTTAAATGTAGGTAATAACATTCATCATGAAGTTTATGAATCAACAATTTACGAGTGGCAATGCAGCTTAAACTGTCAATTTTTCACAAAAAAAATCACATCAATTACGGCAACTTTGCCTTTTTGTTTTGTTTTTCATGATGCTCTATTTTCACTTTGAGAGTCACATAACTTAAAAACACAATTAAAGTTTTTAATTTATTAAAATGCCTAATTTTTCTATTTGTTAATAATTTTTTTTGCAATTAGTAACCCAAAAATCTTCTGCAACAGTTTCTAGTTGCTCTGGTAAACTAGTGTCATTTAATACGAGTACCTCAAGCTTTCTCTATTGGAAATATAGAATTTGCATTTGCAAGGCTAAATATTTTTATAGTTTTGCCAAAATATCTATTTAAAATTTATTGTTTTTTTATAAATGCACTAAAAACCCACCTGTCTTTTTGTATATCAAGGATTATTATTTGTGTTGGTATTTATTTATTTTATTTATGCAAAACCATGTTTGGTTTAAATGCTTAAGGTTGGCATGTGAACAAAAAACCTTGTTTCTATGAATTATTTATTCTTTAAGTGAAAGACGAAATAATTAGTTTTTTTAACTGAATGTAAGTGAACCATTAATAACAAAGTGAATAGTAATCGTGTAAAGAAAAGTGCAAAGAATATTTATATATTTTACATTTCGATTTTGGTTAATTAAATTTTATGAGATAAACAAAATGTTTTTGCCCGGTCTTTTATCCTTAAAGTATTTAGAGAAATTCGTTTACAAATAGAATTCTAATCGTTAAAAAAATCCATTCCAATAAATACCGCCAATCACTAATTTATAAAGTGTATCTTGCCTTTGCTAACAGTATTAGCAGAGGCACCAACTAAAGTGCTAAATAAAACATTTCAAAGCATGATTTCAGGCTTTTGGCCTTAGTGACTAAGTGTCTTGTTCCCGCAGCTCATTCTAATTTTAATCTTAGGCTTAAACTAAGTACGAGCATACTTTTGAACAATGGTGAAAAGTGGCCTTAAAAATTAGCTTGACTGATTCTAAAGTACAAGGTGGGCTAAATGAAGTCATCCGATGTTGTTTGGCTCTCATTTTTTTCTAAATGAAAATGAAATATGTGCCTTTGCTTTGATGTCCTCCAGTCCTAATTCGTTCAATTGCGTCAGAAAAAACTCAGTTAACATGGCCCTATAGCACGCACCGTCCACTGTTGTCGTTTGACCAGCCCGACGACTCCTCCAGGGCGAACAACCATGCAGTCACTTTGAGCGGGTGTAATGGCTCCTAGTGCATCACTCGTGGATTTTCGATGCCCCAGAAGCGATAGCTTTGCTTGTTCACGTACCCACTAAGGTGGAAATGAGCCTCGTCGCTCATTATGATTTTGGTCGAAAAATCGACCACTTCTTGGGGAGTGTATCCGTCCATGGCTTTTTCACTTGTATTCTACATCTGTCTAGTTCTCAAATGTCAAAACAGATAAGAGCATCTTCTAATAAGGTGATTTCTTTTAGCCCACCTTGTATTTGGCGAGCTTTCTTGGTTTATAGTGATTATATGTATCAAATTTCAGACAAATTCGTAGAAAACAAAAATTTTTATAGCGAACAAACAAACAAGCAAACCAAATAGATGTTTCCGGTCCCGCCCAGGCCGATCCTTTATTATGTGAGCGTATGTGCCAATTTTTAAAGAAATCCATTTACCAACAGATTTTTAACTGTTAAAAAGCCCTTAATATAAATACCGGCAGTCACTACTTTTTAAATTGGTTCATATTTTGCTAGAGGCGTCAGAAAAAAGTGGTAAAAAATATTTCAGCACATAATTTCAGGCTTAAATTAAAAACGGGCAAACATCTTTTTGTATAGTTTCGAATGAAAATTATTTAAAAAAAAAATGGACTTAAAAGTGGGCATGGTCAGAGGCTGTATGTACCATATTTCAGACAAATGCATTGGAAAACAAAAATTTGTATAGCGCATAAACAACCAAGCAAACAGAAAATTAATTTTATTTATATAGAAATTCCTTTTGTATTACCAGCTGAAGTTTTTTGCCAAGGGGATAGCAGGATATATGTTTAGACCTGTTTGATTAACACATTTTAAAGCAATTTCATTAATTTAAATAGTTTTTCCTGTGGACATGCTGATATTGTGTTGAAATGAATTTTCTTAAGGCGTTAAAGAGTTCCACAAATTGCTTTGCTACATACACTTTTTTTTAAATCAATTGTTATGCTCTGCTGATTTTTCTTCAAGTTTTTTCCAAAAACGTTTCTTTGTAAATTCATTCGCTTAAATGTTTGTTTGGTTTGATTTGGTTGGTTGTGTTTCACATCTGTAAATTAAGTGCAGATTTATTTGCTACAGTTTGTTAAATACAAATTATCATAGTTTTTATTTTGTTGCTTCTTATCAGACTTGGTACAATTTCCTTTTTAATTGCAAATAACACAGTAATTACAATTAGTGGCAAAAAAATATCTCGAGCACCAATTTTCAGTAAAGTTTTGTTTGGTGGCTTGAAGCTTGCCAAGTTAATTTCCCAATGATTTCTTTTACATTATTATTAATAACACCCAACAACGGTACACAGAATTAAGATTATATTAAAGAAAATATATTGACATACAAAATTTATAAAAGTGACAGGAGAAGCAAATGATGTATGAAAAATTATCCATTACTTTTCAAAATTTGTTCAGCTTTTCATATTAATTGCAGGAGTAAAAAAATCAAACAAAAACACAAATCCACTAGGCTTTTTGTTTTATCTGCAGAAAACACCCAGTCTTAAGGAAAGAATCGAACCTGCGATCCCCAGATTGATAGGTTACCACTCTATTTGAGTACTTAGAGTTTTTTTCTTTTAGTCATATGAAATTATTAGGAAACATTTCTTAGAACATTTTCTACAATCAAAATATCACAGAACCGGCCCTTCTTTCCCAGGTTTGAACGGTCGTTTGGTTGATGTGTGGGAATTCTTAGACTAAGCAGATTGTACTTATAAAAATTCAGTTTTTATTAAATAATTTTATTTGGTTTGGTGTGGCGGCAACAAATTGGTGAACTTTGAACCAAGCACAAAGTAAAAGTGGGCGTGACCGACCTTAGTATACAGTGATTAATATACCAAAATTAAATAAAAATTAATTGGAAAATAGAATTTCATTTGTTAAATCATTGAATAATGGACGTAAAAGTAGGTATACTCGCTGATAATGTAGTTTTATATTGGAGAATGAATTTTTAAACTCGATTAGGTAGTCTTATGATGAAATAAATAAATAAATGTAGCCTTTAAAGTAAAATTTATTTAAAAACTAGTTGACCCGGCAAACGTTGTCTTGCCTTAAAATTTTTATATATTCGATCTTCTTACACTAAGAAATCGTACTCAAAGAGTAAAGAACCGTGCGAGACCGGATAAAAATAGGTAGTAGGCAAATAAGCCAGATACCTACTATAGCGCTACCTGCCGGGCAGATTTGTGACGTTAAGCCTTCCAAGATTATCACTCTATCTTTTACAAAAAACTGCATCAAAATCCGTTGTGTAGTTTTAAAGATCTAAGCATACATACAGACAGACGCGGAAAGCGACTTTGCTTTATACTATGTAGTGATTATATGAAAAATTTTGATAATGTTGACTTTAAAGTCTACGTTAACTACAAACAAAAATAAAAATTTTTTTTCTTGATAATATTGGGCCACAATCATAGTCACTCTAAAGTCGGTATCTTTTTAAAAACGACTTTAAATTCATATAATTATAATATTATGAACAAAAGTCAGCTCTTAATAAAAGTCTACTTTTTTTGTGACTATGATATTATTTCCCATTAAGTAGTTTTTTTTTTTTATAATTATTTTAACAGTCAAAACATGTTTTTTTTAGAATTCTCCTATTGTGGCAATTTGTTTTGAAGTATAATAAAAAAATTACTTGAATTTTCATTATTCATATTTATTACAAAAAAATCCATTTGTCTGTTTTTTCGACACCAGCTGTATGAAATACATGTTTGATCATTTTTTGCAGAATTTCATTATTCATTATTTCCGTTATATTTACAAAATGCATTAAAATCAAAATCCGTTAAACAACTATAACAATAACAACAACAACAAAAACTACTTGTAAAATTTTACAAAAATTGTTTTTATCATGAAACAAACAATGTTATTGTGGATATTTTCAATCTTTCCTCAACTTGAAATCCCAAAAAAAATAAAAAATTAAAAATAAAATTGTTTTATGTAAATTACAAATAAAAATTAATTTTTTTTTAAGCTCTTTATAATATTTAACCAAATTATACTATTTGTTTAGAAAAATGTTTATGAATTTTGTAATTTACTTGTATCCGCATAGTAAATTTACTAAAATTTTTAAATTGTGTGCAGTATTGAATATTTACAGTCAAATTCATAAAAAAAGATTTTTTTCATAAAGGCTTAAATTTTTTCATAAGGTTCTTAAATTAAAATTTTTAATTAAAAAAATATTAATAGTCACAAAAAAGTAGGCTGTTGAAGTTGAAGCGAAATATCAATATAAAAATAAATTTATAAAATAAGACCTCAAGCTTAATAAAATAGCAATTTTAATTTTAATTTTTTTTAAACTGAATCACAATTTTTTCTATATTGATTTTATGTGTTTTAACTGGAACACTTAACAAATGATCACTTTCAAAAATTGAACAAAAAATACCGGTCACTAAAACAAACGATTTGGCACAGGTCTCATATAAATAGAATTTATTTTCCGTTTGTTTGTAGTGTTGAGATATTTTTCTACGTATTTTCTATACTAAAATAAATTGGCCACGCCCACTTTGATACCCAATTTTTAAATAAAAAATTTAGATGGGTTACTTAATGATAAAACAAAACTACTTACATATTAATAAATAAAATAAAAAGATTTTTGAATAAAATCTTATTGTTTTAATTCAAGGACAAATTTGTTTGCAAAATAACTGGATTAATTTAAATTTATTTTACATATTTAATTTGTTTTGAAATGAAAACAAAAAAACAAACAATTCAAGATTTTACGTAGTTCTAATAATACGAGTATTTCGTTATTCATTTTAAATAACCAGTTATTAAGTAAAATGAAGAGCTCGCTCATGCCTTTAAATCTAGAAATTTTACCTTTTAAAACCAAATTAAATAGAATAAAACTAATACTTATACTTAATACTAAGATTTTATGAATAATCATATCTTATAAAGTAACTTAAAATTGTAAATAACTTAAAATTATAAAACAAAAAAAAATAAAAATTATTTCAAACTTGTTTCTTCAAGTTTAAGGTCGAATTGTAATTATTTAAATTTTTTTTTTTTGGTGATGAGGGGAAAGGGATTTCTCCGAAAGTGATCGCTCCACCAAACCAGTGTCTAGGGTTAAAATCA
This sequence comes from Thelaira solivaga, assembly GCA_947397855.1. Lineage (NCBI taxonomy): Eukaryota > Metazoa > Arthropoda > Insecta > Diptera > Tachinidae > Thelaira > Thelaira solivaga. Next base: position 8,124,849 of record OX377614.1, read on the forward strand.
ATCTTTCTGCATTTTCAAAAAATAATATCAATTGTTAAATTGAATAAAAATAAAAAATATTTCATTCATTTTTAGGATGGCATCCATAAATTGTCAGAAAGATGGGCAATATGTATAGAATGAAGTGGCCAATACTTTGAATAAATAAATTTTCCATTTTCTTGAAACCGGTAATGACTTTCCGGTACACCTGGTACATACCTTCAATAAAATGGAATTGTACGGTAAAATACTGATAGGTACATATGTATGTAAATATATACAAAAACTTAAGAAGTAATTATTTACTTTTATACCAAAATTTTTCAGGATTTAATTTATAATTAAAATAAGCGAAGAAAAGTGCAAAAAAAATGAATTGTAAATATAATCATTGACAAATTAAAACATTTATTTATACAGTGTTGTTTTTTTTTTTAATAAAACCTTAAATGAAACAAAAAAAAAACTTAAATATTTTTATAGTTTTTTAGCCTGAATTTACCCACTTTCTAGAAGTTTAAAGACTCTCACAAAGAGAGAGCTGAATTGGGACATTGTAAAAGGTCACTTTTTCATTCTACATATTTAAAATATGAAACCTTATGGACAAGTTGTAATAATAGCCCTTAACACAAAGTGTTTGCTTATTAAACTATAGTCTTGGGTAGTACACGAACGAACTATTCACATTGTACTATACAATTATTTGAAATGAACGAACTAGTCTGTGTTTTGAATTCCTATAGTTCATTTCCTTGCTCTTTATTTTAAATGAACGACCTATAAATAAACGAACGAACTAAAATTAAACAAAAACAATGACGAAGGAACGAAAGTTGTAAATTATTTCCTTTTACAAAAATGGTATTTAAAACAAAAAAACTGAAAAAGAGAAAATGTATTATGCGTGCTAAAAAACTTAATTTTAAGATTTTAAAATTAAAACTTATTTTTTTTAGCCATAGTGACTAAATTACTTTTTGAATTATATTATAAAAAGGAAATCGATTAAAATTTTTTCGAATTTTGTTTTGTTGTTTTTTCTTTCTATTTTCGTAAAAAATTCCTTTCAACCCCTATTCGATATCATTTTACACAATAAATATCGTTCAATAACAATAAGTGATAAAGATACAAAAGATCAAATGAACGAACTATTTCTTTTTAATTTTTTGAACTAAGAAGAGCGCTCACTAAAATCAACTACGGAGCAAAAGTCTATTAAACTATAAAAAAGTGCACTTTTATTTATATAAATTTTTTTTTTAGATTAAAAAACCAAAAGCAATGACTTCACCAAACTTAAAAAAAAACTTTTATTCACCTTTAAAAAACGTTTTTATTTCAATAATTTAATTTTTTTTAAAAGTACTATAAATAAATAATTAGAAATTAAAAAAAAAAAAATACTGCTATCAAGACAAAATAAAAATGCAATCGTGAAAACACAAATAGTAAATAAACAAGCTTAAATGAATGCATGTTAGCTAAAAATACTCAAACTTGATTAAAGCCGGTAAAATTTACTCTATTAAAAACTTTAAATCTAAAATTATTTTTGAATGACTAACAAGTTTAAGCAGCTTATTTTCAGCAATTCAAGAGCACTTGAATATACATACATACTCGTACATATCACAATACAACATAATACATATTACGTATGTATTCGTGTCTATTATGGAAATAATAGAGCACAGGCTATTGAATTTTTAAGTCACGCGTGGTTATAAATTAGTCACGCATGTTATAAAACTAAAATAAATTAATAATACTCGTAAGACTGAAAAATACCTTTTACAAGATCTAATTTTTCCCAACAAAGCCGAAACACCAATAGGACTAAATACATTACGTGTTTCGCCACAAGAAAAAGGTCACGTCGCTCAAATTCCGATCTATACCCATAAATAAATTTTCTTTAAACTAAAATCTTAGTCATTTGAGCCAGATATTTTCTTATTCAGCAATTACTTATTTAATTTTATTTTTTATTTTATTTATTTTAAAATTATTTTCATTGTATTGGTTAAATTTTATAAAAATTAAACACAATAACAAAAATGTTTCATTTAATGAAAAACAAGGTTGTTGAAATAAACATAAATATTTTAATGTTATTGATACTAAGGAATTTTAGGAATTTTGTGTAGTTTTTTTTTTGTAATTAAGAAAAAAATCGTCTAATATGCGAATTATTTTGTTATACAGAGCCTTAACAGTATCATTTCTCTAAGCATTTTATTTGTTTTGGAGAGCAATTAATTAAAAAAAACATTCAAAAAGATCAAATCACCGCATTCGATATCAAATAATATTTCGATACTTGTCGAGTAAGCAAATCATTTCATACGATATCTATGATACAAATGATTGACAAATGCAAAATAGCATAAATTTAGGCAGAAATTGTGCAATGAAGGGATTCCTTTAATAATATTTTATTTAATAAGTAGCTGACCCGGCAAACATTTTATTTATATTGAAAAATAACAAGAGAAGAAAAATATAAGTTGGGTTATGTCGAACATATAATAAAAAATTAGACATATCGGTGTAGTAGCTCTGCGATTTGAGAAAAATTTTAAAGGGACCCATTACGGGCGTAGTCTTTTTTTTATATTCATAAAAATTTAAGTTGAGTTTTCATTAAAACATTAAATTTTTATTTATTCGATCTTCTTACTCTAAGAAATCGTACTCATAGAGTAAAGGACGATGCGATACCGGGTAAAAACAGGGAGTAGATAAATAAGCCAAATACCAACTGCAATTTTTGTTGAAAAGTTACTGAATGCCGAATTCTATCAAATATCGTTATATTTCTTTTTTCCATACGAATGCTCGCAATAGGACTGCATTGTTACATACCAATAAAGAAATAACAAAAACAGCTGACAACCCTTGTATTATGGTGTAAAGCCCCCATATGATTTTTCGCCAGTCGTATTGAATACCATTTCATTTTGCTCTTCCAAAATCCATTAAAAACTCGCATTAATTGTACAATTTGCTTGGTAAATATTTTTACTAAACATTCTTAACGTGTGTGACTTTACGTTATTATTGTTTTATCAATGTAAGTAAAGGTAGGTACTAGGCAACGCATTTTATTTATTGTCTTTCAAACATACATTTTTCCTTTTTATTTGTTTTTCAAATAAAAAAAACTTTAATTTTAACACGTGTATTATTGCGTTAGCAAATAATTTTAAAGAATACGGGACTAAATTATAAATGGAATTTATGTACCTGTTTTTTTCTTTTATATTTTTGTTTTCGTTGTTTTTAGTTTATGTAAAAAACAAGTTTTATAAATTAAAAAAAATATTTCCATATACATAAATACATACATACATACTTAAACAATTTTTTTTCTCTAAAGGGGCCACCATAAAATGCACAAACAATTTAACTTTTACAAGTGATAAAAATAAAATTGTGAAAGAAAAAAAAAACAAAACAAAAAAATAAAATTAAAATAAAATAGTATTGGTACTAACTCACCTTTTCGTTACGTGTTAAAAATTCCCAAATTGGTATGGAAGAGGCGTAAGTAGACTGCATGTTGTTGTGAATAGTTAGAAATACGCAGCATGTTAATAAAACTTTCGCTGCATTCAATTGTAAAAGATGATCCATGATGATGAAATGTTTGTATTTTATTTATTGGAATTTTTTCAAGTTGTTGTTGTGCTCTATTTATGTTAATTAACAATCAACTTTCTTTTTTACAATTAAAATGTAGATTTATTTTATTTCGTTTTTTTTTTTTATGAAAGATAAATCAGCAATTTTGTTTTTGTTTTATGTGTGTATTCCACACAAATTTAATTCAATTATTTAATATTTTAATAAGCTTGTACTCTTATATTTTAATATTTATTGTTGCAATATTAATTAAATGTGTATTTTAAAACTAATCAATTACATTAGTTCCGTTAGTTAGAAAAAAAAAACAATTTTTTAAATCGCAGTTTTTTTTTTTCTAATTTTTCACTTGGTTAATTTTGTTTAAAACCGCACAAATTGTTTCGTTATCAATCACCTCTATAAAAACACGAACGTATTTCTCACTTCACTAGCTTTAAAGAATTTATTCAACAGCTATTCAAAAATATTTATTTTTATGCTTTTTTATATACACCTATAATAGGTATTTCGTTAAAACTTACTGTTAAATATCTAAAATTATAATTTTTTTCCGTAATACGTTGTCAAGTTTTAATGAAGAAGACTCAATTCTTTATGAATCTTCGTTTTATTTAAAGCGTTTATTTATAGTCTCTCATACATGTGCACACACACAATACAAAATGTCACTCTTCTGTTTCCTCCACAAAACACACTTGTTTTTAGTAAATAATGAGTTTTAATAACAGGCTAGTTTTGAAGCCAAGTTTGTTTTTACTCCCCACTATGAAGATGGCTCACACTCTCACCCACTCTCTATTGTTTGTGCTCTTGCGCACTCAAATATGTGCAAGCGCAATACAAGCGACAGGCGTTTTTATAGTGAGAATTTTCATTTAAAATTTCAAGTCACAAAGAAAACAATTGTTCACATTAATCAAGTTACGTTAGAGTTAAAAAAAGTATGAATATTTTTTAAAATAATTTCATAATTCTAATAAAATTATTTTTAGTAAAATAATTTCATTTATAAAAAACTAATGCTACGTTAGGAAAATGCCAACGAGTATTGTCTCTTTTATGATTTCTCTCAGTTTCATAAGTTCATTAATGTTTATGGGTTTGTGAAGTTAATGATTTTTTACACTTCTCGTTTCACATTTATTAACATTAATAAATCAAATGGCACCATTGAATTAAATAAAAACTATTATTTGATCACTTTTATTATTTTCCATTTTGCTCAGGACCGTTTGAGGTCAGTTTCATATTAAAAACTACCATTTTATCCCTTTTATGATTTCTTATTTTCTTTAGAACCATCTGATTCCAGTGTCACAGTTTTAGGCTTAGAAATAATAGAGTAAAGTACGAGTATCACTAAAAAAGTTAATATATTAAAGTACTATTTTGCTTTCCTGGTACTTTTTCTCCTCTTTAAAAAAATAGTTTTTGATAAAGTTTTATTGTTTGATGTTTATGAGCTGCATCAAATTACTTTAACTTACAAGTATTTATGGGAAAAGTAGCAAAATGGAGTCTGATTTTCAGTCTATATTTGTTGCCATTTACATTGAAAACTTTTTTAAATAGAAAAGAATACAATTCAAATTTTACTGCTATCAGTGTTACTTTAAAAGATAAATGCGGTTGAAAAATTACCAAAATTTTGTGCAAATATCAAAACATGCGATTAATTTTAGGAGAATAATTTATATTCAGAACTACTGTTCTGAAGATGATTTTAGCCGATGTTAACCCTAAATATTCGAATTTACAGAAATCCTCTTTTAAGCGTAGATGTAGATTAGTAACTAGAATCGGTATGAATCTGGTGATCGCAGGTTCGATTCCTGCCTAGACCTGGGGTGTTTCCAACAAGCCAAGAAGCTTTACGGATTTGTGTATATAAAAAAATTCTTCCCCATGCATTGCCCTTTCCACTGAATTTCTCAAGCCTGTAGCTTTAGCCGTTTGTGCTCTAAACCAGTCATTTTGTTACTCATAGAAATTATAAAAAACAATAAAAACGCACCTTAAGAATCAATTTTATTCAAGTTTCGTTAAGAATTTCATAATGAAATACATGAAAAGGATACGATACCCATAAAATTTATGATTTTCTTTCATTAAAAACACTATTTTTTTCATTAAATTTGTGAACGTTTTGACAAATCATGACATTTGATTGCATTTATATGCAATAATTTTAAAATTTCCATCCGAATTGCTCTCAGTCTATTTTCTGTAGCAGCGTTTTCAAGCTTCAATAGTTATTTATGTACGTGTGTGTAGTAGTTAACAAACTCTATGATTTTATTGAGTTTATCAGAGTGTTAAAATGTCATGAGAAATTTAAAGAGAGATTTAAGAGAACCTGAAATATTTTAGAAAAAAGTCAATTTGTCAGATTCATTATTTTTTTTTTTTTTTTTTTTTTATAGGAAAAAAAATTTTTTCTACTCAAAACTAGTCATACTTGCTGTAAATGGAAATTGCAACAGAAAAAAAATCCAATGTCTACAAAACAAATTGTACATTTTTAAAATGTATTTGTTTATTTTTGTTCACAGTTCAAAGTCAAGTTTTCTAGACTTATTCTTACCCTTCACCACAGGTTGTATAGCCATTCGTTGACTTGTCAGGCCGTTTGCAATTTATTTATGACACCATAAGCATCCTTTAGTTACGTTTTTTAATAAATTACTTAAAAACTGATAAATCTATCAGATGATATAGACAACAAACTAAAAATATTTCAAAATACGTACGATTGGTTACTTTGGAACTTCGTACTAGAGCATAGTAGGGTTGACTGGACGAACCCATCTCGACGTACTAATACTTTGACGCTATGTCGCCAGGATTGGTTGAATATTGTGGCGGTGTGTTTTAGTATGTACGTAGGCTCCCTCGCAGTAAATCGTGAATACTCAATGTTCCGGAATGCTCACTGGGTATCTTGAAGATCATACACCCTTTGACCGCCATGAAAAAAAAAATTTCAAGTTGCATCCACCACTAAATTTGTTTCATTATTGTATCGAAGGAGTGCCCCTTGCGCAATGCACTATTCGGAAAGAAAAAGAGATTTATTGTGTTAATTTCTACTTGACAGTGTAATTCTCATTTAAACACATAAGTTCCTAAAGGACAATTATTCATTACAGAAATAACTAATGAAAAACAATTAGCAAGAATGCGGTTATTTGCAAATATTTGAAATCTTTTCAAAAATTACAACATAATTCTCTGATGACTAGAGATAAGTGCCTGGTAAATACAAGGGCTGTTTGATAACTCCGTGACTTATTGAATTTCCTTAACAGTAACTTTAAATGCAACATTGTTTTTCAGCGAACTGCGTTATTTAGTTTGTGTTTGGCAGCCATTAAAGGCAGACAACCTCGTGAATTTTAACAGTTAAACATTTTGACAAAAATCTATAAGTTGAGCTACGAACTGCTATCCAGCATATTCTCCAGATTTAGCCCCCTGCCACTATTTTCTTTTTCCAAACCTAAAGAAATTGCTGGGTGGTAAGAGTTTTGAGTTGAATGAAGAGACCATTACCGAACTAAACGCTTTTTTATAAGGGCTATAAAAAACCCTATTATATGCAAAGAATACAAAATTGGAAAAACGATTATGGCAGATTAAATATACGGCAAGACATTCCCTACAACAAACACTAAATTACAAAAACAACCCTATCGAGTGAATCAAATGAAAAGAAGGAAATTCAATGCAGATCTCACTCTTCTCTATGTATTTTAAACACAAAAAGAAGTGCGCGCACAGAATGTAAACAAATTTTGACAGCTGCAAAGCCAAAATGAGGAGAACAAAAAATGTACATCTGCCTTAAATGCTTCGCCGTGCGCTGGACTAAAGATATTGATCTAAAAAAGAGATTATGTTGAAAAATAAACTGTTTATTTGCAGAAAAAAAAATTATTAATTCAAAAAGTCATGGAGTTATCAAATAACCTTCGTATTAATAAAATACTTTAATATTTTTTAATAACAATCCTACAAGCAAGGCGAAGAAAGCAGCTGTGCGTTTCAAGTTTTTTCTTGACTTATCAAAATTGTTACATTTATAAGCCATCTATGTCTTTTTTGCCAATTCACGAATATTTTAAACGCAGAGATGCTTGATGACTTGCCTACAAGTATTTTAGTACAGGCCATTATACTGGGGGTTACTCTGCTTTGCGATGCTAAAAAAATAGCTCGAAATTGAATTTTTAATATGTTTGATGGTTTACTTTTTTCATTTGTCTGGTAGTACCCAGATCTGTAATGCCTAAGTCCATAACAACATCGTTTTATAAACACAAATATCTTGTAATAAGCAAAGAGCAAACGCAAAATATTTAGTTTTCGCATCGCAATATAGAGAAGTCCATCTGATTTTTATGATGAACGGTTTAAAAGGTTCGCCACTGCTGAACGTAGTTGAACAATCAATCTGGTCCTTTTACTTGTTTGCTATTTATGAGCCACATAAAAAAGTAGTCAGTTGTTGTCGATATTCTTTATTGAATTTTTGAATTTTTATTTTTTGTTTTGTTGTCGACTGAGTAGATGTCTTGTATAAACGAAATGTGCATTAGATAGAGAAAAGAATTATTTGCAATAATTGATTGATTGACTGAATAAATTAAAATTAAAATGTGTTGATTGATAGATGTTACCGGTTAAATTCTCAGACATAAAAAAATTAAAATTTAATTATTTACACAGATGATTAGACCGGATTTTTACCCTTTAGCTATAATAGGTCATGGAACTTTCAGGTTTGCATATGCTAATGTCATTTTTAATTCCCTTGACAGTGCAATCACTACAGGAAACATCAATTTATAAATGCTTGTTTTAAAATTATTGACTAATGTTTGTTTGCTTTAGAAGTTAAGCTTTCTTTTCTAAAGTAATTCACATTAAAAATTCTCATTCGTACACCCAGAGAAAAAATGACAACATTCGTTGTCAAAATGAAAACAAATGGTGTTAATAGTGTATCAACCACGTTTGATAATGCATGGTGTCATTTTAACAACGCATTATTGACAATATAGCGTTGCAGAATTGACAACGAATGGTGTCAAATCGGCACCATCTGGTGTCGAATTGATACTATGGTGGTTACTTAACTAACCATCTTATAACACAAAACTCTGGAATCATATTTTATTTTCTCTTCTTTTTTTATAATAAATAACCCTTAATTTGATAAAAAATGCAATTTATTTATTTATTAACTTTCATATATAAAACTGTGGCTGAAAGAGTTAAAAATTTTAAATCGGCCGTGGAATTATTTTAGTGTTAGTTTCTTCTTAAAAAAGTTTAAAAAATGAAATATGTAAAAATACATTTTGCAAAAGTTATTATTTTCTCACTTGAAAGAGCAACACCGAAAAAAATTTAAATAATAATAAAAAAATTGGTTTTTTAGCAAATTTTTGCTTCATTTATTGCTTAAAATTTTGTTGCCAATATTTTTTTAATTTTCTGCCAATAGCGCTAAATGTTCTAATCATAAACATAAAAAGCCGGTTTTATGTTGTATTATAAATTTCATTCTATAAATATTTGGACTTTCAAAATTTAAACGTAAATTCTGCTCTTTGAAAAAAAAAAAACAATGACGCATTAACACGCCATTGAACTATTAAATATTTATTTAATCAATAGCCACTCACACATACATACATTTCTATAAATCAGCTTTTAAAAAAGAAATGTCTAATAAAAAATTCGCTAAATTTTTAAGAAGCTTAAGCTTCTTTGCCAAAGCTACACTCACATTACACAAATATATGTTGAAATAAGCGTAGCCACTACTTTGTGGCAAATATTTGTATAGTCTAACATGACTTTTATTATTTATATAAAATTAATTCAAATATAATAATGAAAGTGTGTTTTATTTTAAAGAAAAATTAATCTGAGCGAATATTTCTGTAAAATATATAAACGAATATGCAGATGACGTAGTGGTTATGCTTAGTTATTTCGACAAATATTTGTTTAATGTAACCATAACTTAAGACAACAAAATATCAAAGACTTTTCTTTTCTTTTTTTTAAGCAATTATTGTCATTTATTAATGAAATCCTATTCAGTTTTTTCCCCTCTTATACAATTAATAAAAATATTTTTATTTTAACTAATTTTAGATTGAAACAAATACGTCAGCTAGGAAAAGAAAGTCCATAACACCTAAAAACGTTAAAACTCTTAACTTTGGGGGTGGCACACGAAGCTACAAAATATAATAACTCTTTGCCTTCGTGTGGAATATAGTCTTACCTTTGTACTCCTAATAAACGGCTGGACCGATTTAATTGAATTTCTATGGATGCTTTTTAGTTACGCTTTGGAAGGTTTAGCTTCACAAAACTGCCAATGCAGTTGGCATATGGCTTATTGATCTATTACCTGTTTTTACCCTGTGTTGCACGGTCTTTTACCCTATGAGTACGATTTCTTAGAGTAAGAAGATCGAATAAACAAAAATTTTATACTTATTTTCATCAAAATCCAACTTAAACTTTTATGAAAATTAAAATAAACCACGCCCACTTTTAAAATTCTTCTCAAATTGGAGAACTTCTAGACCAATTTGGCTAAATTTTTTTATTATATGTTCTGTTTTTCATTATTTTTTAATATAAATAAAATTTGGAGGCAAAACAACGTTTGCCGGGTTAGCTAGAGAGAAAGAGCAGAGCATGTCTATCCATAGTCATTTCGAATCCACGTTTTTCTTAGCCATACATAGTTTCTATTAATGTAATTTATTTTATCAAAAAAATATCTTTAGGCATTTCAGATTTACATAATAAATTGAAAGAAATGGCATAAAATTAAGAAAGTTGTGACTTTTTTATGGAATTACCTAAATATGAATCATTTGTTTACAAATTTTTGCAAACTGCTAACATTTCACAGAACATATGGCCAAATAACAATAGTTTGGCTGGGCAGATGTCAGTAAATTGAACAATTATCGCTATAAAATATTTTTTCTTTTAATTATGATGTTCTATTGTTAAATGAGCGATGTAGTCTGGTACGTATAAACAATACAAAAATGAACCGGTTTTTTTTTGTATTGGAAAAACAAAACAAATGGAATTTATTTATTTCGAAATTTTTAAAAATTCGTTTTTAAATCATTTAATGCAAAACCTGAATTTTTGGTTACAAATTCATGCACAGTACATATTAGAGTTCCCAACAGAAACTGTTAGACTACATGCTTTGCTTTAAATAAAATATGGAGTGGCTTGTAATCAACCATAATGCATAATGTTGTTAATTGTGAGTCCCCAGCACGTCAAATTTTTTCCAAATTTAATTTGCCATTTCTTTGTGTCAGTGTGTGACAAATTCTTTCATGGAGAGGTACACAATTAGGCAGAGCTTTAAGATTATGGAAGCCTTTTACGTAAATGCGCTTTCAAATCAAAATGCGTTTAGTGCACTTTGTGAATTTTTTGGTCAGCATAATGGACCAAACGTCTCCACAATCGGGATAATTGTGCTCAAAAATTTAAGCAAAACGCATTTTTAGGGAATGTGAAAACACCTGTGCTTGTTTACTCAGTTCGTTCTGTTCGCGATACACACTATCGGTGAATAGTGTTTGCTATCGCGAGCTGATAACGGACTTATTGTGGCTAGAAATTGAGGATAAGGACTTGGACACTATGTGGTGTCAACAAGATGGTGCCATTTGCCACTCAGCGAACAAAACAGTTGCTCTTTTGCTTTAGAAATTCAATGGCCGTGTCAACTTAGCTTGTGCCGATGTTAATTGTCCACCAAGATCATGTGATTGGACACCGTGGACATTTTTCTTTAGGGATATTTACAAGAAAAAATGTACGTCAATAAGCCAAGAACAATTCAAGAACTAAAGGATGAGATAATTTGGCACATTAACGACATTGAACCTCTATTATGTGTCAGAGTCATTGAAAATATGAATCATCGAAAGAGGTATGCTACCGAAGCAGCGGCTAGCATTGTTTCTATCATAATAAAAAGTATTAAGATAATTCTCTGAAATATTATTGTTTTATTTTACAAAGACATCGTAAAAACTACCATATTTTCTTCTACATTTCGGTTACTTTGTGTAGTAGCTTCGATTTTCTGCAGGGTATCTATCTATACCTACATTCCTTTTAATTAATTCACAAATTTCTATAAAAGAAAACAATCAAAAGAAATAAGCGCCAATTTAAATATTACAGCCACACATGCTCACACTTAAATACGTAAAAAATATTTAAAAAAAATTTTAAAAATATTCGTCGCAAAAAAATATTATCAAAATATTATACGTACACATGCGTAGCTTTGTAAATGTGAAATAGGAATTTCCAAAAAGATGTCAATGTATTTTTGTGCGAACTGTGTTTTTCATTTAAAAAGCATTCTTTGAACTATTTTTGAGTTGAAAAACGATTTTCGTATTTTTTTTGGAAACTCTTATAAAAAAATGAATATTCTTAAAGCTTTTATAAAGGCTTGTTTAGCTGAACGTTGTTGAAAACGTTTGTGTAGTTATAGAATATTTAAAAACGTGTCATAAGAAAAAAAAAAAATTTTTTTTTGTACAAAAAACTGTATCACACTTTTTGTTGTAGTGTTTAATTATTAAATATTGTTGTTTTTAGTTGATTTTTATTAATTTTAAAAAAGTTCTAATCACTTTAATTATTTAAACTTTCTTTTATACGCCCTTCACTTCTTTTTTTCCAATAAAAAACTACTGTCTCAGTTGTGCATAAACGTCCCGTAAAAACGTTGCTAAATTCTATTTTATACAAATCTTGCCGTACCGTCAACGTGATATTTATGTTCGATAAGCACTTTCATTGCTTTTCATACAACAAAACGGATCAGCTGGTAACGAAATCTTACGGGACGTTCGGTTAATTCCAGCTTAAGGATTTTTTTCTATAGCTTAAGTAAACAATAGATGTTAATAAGAAAGAACTATTAGGGGCAACAAGAGAAAACGGTTAAGCGGTAACATTATAAAAAAAATGTAAATTTTAAACAAAATATGTATACACATATATATATATTATCCCCAATAACCAAAAACGAATCGATAAATTCAGATTATCTTCTCAATACATACTAAAGCGCTACACAAACATAGCTTGAATTTTTATGTTCAAAATGTTTTATGCACATAGACTACACACAGCAATTTTAGTTGGGCAATTCTTTCTCAATTCTCTTTTAAAATTGTCGTTTTGTCCACACACAAATTTTTCGTTTCGTTAATTTTAGCATTCCTATTCAGTCATTCATTCAGCCTTCAAGCTAGCTGTCTTCTTTTTTCACATCTTTATAAAAGAGAACAAAAGGGAATTGCCGAGTAAGAGCAAGTTTGTACCCCATTCCATTCTTCTTTCCTCTCTCTCTCTCTCTCTCTCTCTCTCTCTCCTACAAAATCAAGAATTGCCCAACTAAAATTTTTGTGTATGGTCCTGGTCATACATTTCTTTAACCTTATTGGAGTTTATATGGTTCTACGGAAGGCTTGCTCAGATGGATGATCGCCATAGAACCAAAAAAAATCAGCTTTAAGTTGTCTTATTAATGACTGATTTTCGAAGTAAATTCGAATAGTTTGGTACCGCTGTCAAAACGTCAATTCCATCGGGAGTAAAAAAACAGCCTAAACGTTTCTTGAATATGGTTTTTTCCTAAAAAAAAATGCTAGACTATTTATTTTATATTTAATTTAAAAATTAAATTCAGCTTTCTAGTTTTTAGTATGTATATATGTATGTATGTACCAAGCTTCGGAGAAATCCGTTAAATAACGAAGATATATATAAACAGAAAAAGAATTTTAGTTAGATAGATTAATTAAGCATAACCATCTGTCAAATTATATATTTATTAGTAGGAATCAATTATTGGCAAGTTCAGGATAAAATGACCTTGAAAATCTGAACATTACGCACATGTGATACATATACACTTAATAGACAAAAACCGTGAAACTATACTTGCAAACCTTCCATTTTATGGGAATGTAGCTCAGTGGTAGAGTACTCGCTTTGTAAGAGGCCCCCCGGTATCTCCAAATTTCCTTTTGCGCAATAACACTTTCATCTAATATTTACTAATATAACACCAGATTGCAAATTGAAGTTAAATTTTGCACCAGAGCAATTGACAAAAAAATCATAAATTGATCGAACAGATCCGGCAGTTTTACTATTGAACAGTGCTTTGAAAAGTAGTCTGAAAAGGTCCTACAGCGCACAAGAGTTTTAAACAAGGCTCGAATATGGTCAATAATTTAATAAAATATCAACTGAATCACAAACTTAATTACAAAATTATTGAAACCTGTTGTAGAAAACGTAAGCGATTATAATCAAAAGCGAAAATTAACCCGAAAAATTAATTTTCTTTTTTATACTACATATTGCTTCGCTTTGTTTTATCAAAAAAAAAAAAAAAAAAAAAAAAAAAAAAGATGGTTACATAAATGCCTGCCGCACCTTTTAAGTGGTCATTTGTTTTTGCCAAATACCTACGTACATATTTATTAAAGGCTCTTGTAACAATAAAGAAAAAGTACAAAATGTAAAGTTTATTTTATTAACGTCATTTAAGTAAAATTGACAATATTGCTGGTGTACGTGTGTTTTGCATATAAAATAAACAAAAATCTGTGCCAATTTTGCGTAAAGAGTTCAATGACTTTTTAAAAAGTATAAAAGCAAAAGGAAATAAGAAAAGAAGAAAAACCACAAAGTACTTAACTGGAGATGCCGGGGATTGAACCCGGGGCCTCTCACATGCAAAGCGAGCGCTCTACCACTGAGCTACATCCCCTCCTGATCACCTTTAGTCTAACGCAGTTATTCAGCCTGCTGGCAACACTACTTATATTTTTATTTTGAACTAATTTCTTTCCTATTGTGATAAAATAGCTAAAAATAAAACTGATAGCAAAACTGCATATTATGGAAAAAAATGCAGTTTATATATTCAAAATGTTTAATTTTATGAAATAAATAAACATTTTATTATTATTCATAATAAATTCAATACATGTAATGATTGTTTTGTTTATGACTTTTAAAAAAACCATTTTGAAGGAAAAAATGTCAAATACCTGTTTTTAAATTTTTTCCTAATAAAGGAGGAAAACAATTTAAATTTTTAATAAAAACTTGAGATGAATTTACACATGTATAAATTATATATTTAATCATTGCTTTTGTAAAGAATTTTAGTTCCGCTAGTACGCCTTTTTAATTATTTTAGAAATTTTATTTAAAAAATTTATACAGCAATATATCGACAGCAATGCACAAGCCTGCTTGAAATGTCTTACAAGCACTTTTTATTTATAAAATATTGCACATTTTGTGGTGATTGTGTGGCTGACAGGGGTTCCACTTCCAAGCATCATGCTTTGTTTTATCCATTATAACTACTGGAGATTAATTAATAATCAAATCTATAGGAGATGCAAACTTCAAACTTCAAATTTTGTACTTCAGCAAATATCTGTATTTTCTGTATTTATATATTTTTATCTATTACAAGTCTACCAGTTTGATTTTAAAAGTAAAATTTGGAGATGCCGGGGATTGAACCCGGGGCCTCTCACATGCAAAGCGAGCGCTCTACCACTGAGCTACATCCCCATAACATATCAGTCTCCTAAATACAGTTTGAGGCATAGTTAATTTATAAGGCATTAATACTTGCCCTTATAAATAAAAATCATTTTCTGCCTGGTTTGTTTAAATTTGTGTTGGCCACGCCCACTTTTACATAGAATATATTACAATAAAAGATCGGGAGAGATCGGTTAAAAACAGCTAGTTATAAATAATTGAAATAATCAAGCAAAATCAGTATATTCAAGGTTCTGTATGAGGTACTGCAGCCCTTTACTCTATAAAACATTAAAAGCAGACCAAAAGCGCAGTACTTTTAAAAAACAGTAGAAGAATATACATATGTATTTCTTGCTGTTATCAGCAACTTAAAAAAATTCAAAAAAATTTAATACATAAGAATATTCGTATCATTGAGAACTACTTTTTGTTATAATGATGTAAAAAACTTTGGAGATGCCGGGGATTGAACCCGGGGCCTCTCACATGCAAAGCGAGCGCTCTACCACTGAGCTACATCCCCTACTGACAGGAGCCGCATTTTAATTTCTCATTTATATGTATGTGCATATGTATATGGTTTTAATTAAACTGTTAAAAATTACAAAAAGTACACAAGCCAGTAAAAGTTCTGGAATCAAGTCTACGCTGAAGAACATTTTAGGATTATATTCCTGTAATTGGAACTACTTTTTAATGGATTACTGGAGATGCCGGGGATTGAACCCGGGGCCTCTCACATGCAAAGCGAGCGCTCTACCACTGAGCTACATCCCCACAATTAACACACAATAAGAGACAAATTTAATTTCCGACAATTACTGAAGTAAATTACCGAACAAAAATGTATGTATTAATTTTAATTAATTAATTTTAAAAAAAATTTATATTTTCTATATAAATAATATTCTACCATATCGTAGTATATAATTTATTCTTTTATTATTTCTCCTTAAGCTTTTGGTTCTTTTAAGTAACTTGGTAACATAATGATGGCAACTCAATGAAAAAGATATCCTCTATACTTGGCAGTGCTGTAACATAGTCAATAAAATTTTTGAAATGTTATTTTTAGCTTTTGAAAAAACTGATTTAGCCGCATTTTATATACATTTATTTAAAAATGCTTATCTCAAAATAATATTATTTTAACTGATACAAATTTTATTGTATCAGATAAAAAAAATTACAACTGTCTTCGCACTGACTGCAAGATAAAAATGTTTGGCGCCGGTTATGTTGTGGCTTCGTGGTATAATGTCAATTTATGTTTGGCTACACTTTTTACCAATAGTAAACATTCTATTCAGTCAATCTATTGTAAACAAATGCCCTAGAATTGTTTAAGAAATTTAAATAGAGAAATTGTAAATAAAAATATTTTCAAACAATGTCAGACTATAGCGGAGAGTGTTTAAAAATACGTAGATTTCTGAAAGAAAGACTGCTACGAGATTTTACTGCATTTAGTGGCTACGAAAAAGAACGGGAAAATGTTAAGCAATTATTGCAGAGCACAGCTGAATTGGGGGAATCGAATTCACTGCTTTTGATAGGACCTCGCGGATCAGGAAAGACCACAGTAAGTAATAAAATTACTTCGAAATAACAGGCCACTATTATAATCGTTTCTGTAATTTTAGCTTATTAGTGCTATTTTAGCTGATTTAATGAAAAATAAAGATTTTACATCCAATACCTTAATTGTGCACTTGGATGGTAATTTACATACAGACGATAAATTGGCTTTGAAATCGGCTACCGTTCAAATGCAATTGGAGAATGCCACTGACGGCAAAGTGTTTGGTTCTTTTGCTGAAAATTTAGCTTTTTTATTGGCCTGCCTTAAAGCCGGTAACAAAAAGTCAAAAAGTGTAGTCTTTATACTCGAAGAATTTGACTTATTTTGTGCTCATCACAATCAGACCTTGCTGTATAATCTTTTTGATGTTTCCCAAAGTGCTCAAGCTCCCATATGCGTATTAGGCGTTACATGCCGTCTTGATGTTATTGAATTACTAGAGAAACGTGTCAAATCACGATTTTCCCATCGCCAAGTATTCATATTCCCCAATGCTGAAAACTTTGATGAATATTTGAAACTGTTTCAAAATCTACTTACCATACCCAGTGATAAAGAACTGAAGGAACAAGTTGAAAGAGCGAACACTCTGAAACACATAAATTCCCAAGAATTAACTTTCCATTACAATCACTTTAATCCTGCCAAGTACAAATTTAGTAAGAAAATAACCGAATCTTGGAATAAATATGTGCAAACCTTGGTAAAGCATCCCACAATGAAGAAATGCCTGCAAAACATATTTGATTTTGACGTCAGCATACCGTTACTTAAAACTTTTATTTTTCGTCTAGTTGCCCAAATGCATCCGGATGCTAATATAGATAATCAAATAACACCAGAACAAATCGTTCACATTACATCAGCATATGAATCCGACGATAAGGTTGAATTATTGTGTGGCTTGTCGGTATTGGAGTTGTGCCTAATTATAACTGTAAAACATCATTCAGAAATTTATGATAGTGATCCATTTAATTTTGAAATCATATTTTCAAGATTTCATAAATTTGCTAAAGTTTCATCGACAATGCAAGGCATAGAAAGACCAGTGGCTTTAAAAGCTTTCGAACATTTACGTAATGTAGAATTGCTCTTACCACTGAACTCTTCTAGCTGCAAAGTTCAAAAGGAATTTGAAATGCACAAGTTGGCTTTGACGTATACTCAAATCCACCAGGCGGTTCAACGTTATCAGGCATTACCTACGGAGGTACAGCAATGGGCACAAAGTTCTTTAATATAATTTTTGGATTGGTTTCTTTATACAATTTTTAAAAACTTTCAATTAAAATATAATAAATTTTTTTACAATCGAAAATTATATAATTGGTAAAAGAAAATGTGGGTTAAAACGAAAATTTGTAAACTTTTGTAGAAAATATAAACTTTGCCGGGGGAGGCAATTTCATACAGTTGATCATGGTGAAATTATATATTATATATAATTACACCATGAATTACAAAATGCAGCTGATTGCATAACCAAGGCGAAATTCAACCAAAGAGACCCCAACGGCGAACTCACTCATCAGATGTTATTTTAGAGCTATGAAAAATTTTGTCATGAAACTAAACACAAAAAATTTATTTTTTAAATTAATATACAATATAGAAACGCCTTTAATATTGTGTTCGGGATGCAACTGTATAAATTGAAATACTATAGCATGGTGTAATTATCCCATGTATTATAGATAAATATATTGCTTATATTAATTCGCTTTGCCTTCATATGAAAAGAAAAAAGAGTTGGCAGCCCTTAAATAACGGTTTACCAACCACAATTTATGGTGAATTTGTAAACAAACGAAAAATCCTAACGATTTTTTATTACGAATATTATTTTCACATTGTGTCTCCTTAAAATAGAAGAAATGAACAAAGATAATAAAAAGGAATCTAAAAAAAGAAGACGCCCCTCTGGCAAGAGTAATAAAATGTGTTCAGAATGGTTGACGAGTAAGAAACAGGAAGAGAGGGATGCCTGTGACTGTTTGAACCAAAAATGTCCAGGTTGCTGGTATCCCTGTGAAATATGTGGCAGTAATAAATGTTCAGCATTTTGTCGCACTATAAAACGGGACGGACAACTAGAATGGATGATATCTGAGTGAAATTCTACAAAGATTGTTTTATTAAACAAAGTTATTTTTGCGGCAATAAATACATCCAATTTAATTATATACAAATGTATGTATGTAAATGGTTTTATTTTCTATAATATTACGTACATATAAATTTAAATGTTAAGGAACTACAGGTATATTTTATAAGGTGTTCCCGATTGTTTTCTCTAAGCATATGCAGTAAGGACTCACGTGTACATTTATTTTCTAATTTAAACTACGCGTACATAGTTTTTGGTCCTGGCCTTCTAATAGGAGCATCATATATTATTGGGCGTTCTCGTCTTGGTGGAGGTGGGTTAAATTTAGGTCGCACAGGTTGAGCATCACGAGTAGCACTTGCCGTTGAGAAACAGCAAATAATAGCAACAAAAGCCAGAAGTATTCCAAAAATAGCAGTAAATTTCATGATTATGATTGTTGTACTTGGTTTTCCTAGTAAGTTGCTTGAACAAGCATGTATTTACAAGAGACTGACTGAATTTGCTTTGGCTTTTAGTTTATATACACATACTCGGAGATCACTTGATTAGCAGATGCAGAACAAATTTTAAGAACACTTATGTAAAGGGTAAAATACCGCATTAAGAAAAAAATCCCACACTAAAACTGATAAGAAAAAATTTTATATTTCACACAGAAAAAAAATCACCATAGTAAAAGCTCAAAAAAAAATATTTATAAAATTTAAGGGAACTCCCACAGAAAATTATAAAATTCAAACCAAGGCATATTTACTTAAATGAATATGCCTTGATTCAAACTATATGGATGTATGTAAATACATATGTACGTACACTAAAACAAATTTCCATAGTCATAATTTAGTAGAGAGTATTGGACGTGCAAGGATTATAAATTATATGCACATACTATGCAAATGTGTAAAAAAAAATTTTGGAAAAACTTTTAACAAACAAAAGTTCTACAATAAAATTTAATTCCACATCAATGGACACAAATACATATGTTTAAAAACTGTCACTGATTCCTAAAGGATATAAACAGAAAAATATGAGCTTAGAGTCGTAGATTTAATTTAATTTTTAATAAATCATCATTTCTATTGAGGTCGAAATGGACTACGTTTATTACCTATTTACCTTATTCATGTATACCATTTGTAGCCCAACCTAGTATACATACCCATGTTTACATAATGAAAGTTAAAGTAAAATCCCATTGAAATATTAGAACGCCAACAATGCACGTACGTATGTTATTCTGGTAGCTGTTTTATATGTGTAATTGGTTACATGGTTCGCTCTAGAAATTTAAAATCCAAAACCATGCATGTATATATTAATTAAGTGTTCGTTGGGTGATTGGATATTGAGTCATTAAACTTGTAAATATTTATCGATAATACTAAATTTGTATTTCTGTTATCATTTTCTCTCTCTTTTCACCTTACAAGGCTATACCCAGTATAAGTTGTCAAATAATGAATTCTGTATAGTGAGACATTTCATTCATGCAGGTTGAAGCATAAGAAAACACATATTAATGGGTAAAGAAGCATTGATATAGTAAGAAGTAAAAAATAACAGATAATGTATAGTGTTAATGAGAGAATTGAAAAATTAAAGCGAGAAACTAAAGACTTACGTAAAGAAGTTAAAGATTTAAAAGGTAGTTGTTATTTTGTTAAAAAAAAAATATTAATCTTATTTGTATTCCAGAGACATTACAGCAACAAAATGAGCTTATAATAAGTTTACTGTCAAAACAAACTGGTATTTTAGATGAAACTATAGAAGCGGAAAAAGCAACGCCTCATGTCTTTTACGCAAAGCAAATATCCGAATTCTCTAGGCGATTTCCATTGGAAAATATAAAAGATTTGGAAAAGTTTGAGGCAGAGATTAATGATGAAAATGAAAATCATATTGTAAGTAAAACCCTAAACTTATAAAACGTATATCAGTATAACGTTTAAAAAATATAGTTCCAAAAGCTATAATTTGGAGTGTAAGCATTTTATGTAACTTTGTTTAATTTTTATGCGTTACTAGGTTAATATAATTCAAGCCCTATTAGCGCCTAAAGGTCTCTCAAAGAGTATCTCAAATGTATTATCTGAAAATATAATCATGGATATGAACGTGGATGGTTACCATCACAAGAAAAGACTATTAAATTTTCCTAAAACTATAGACATTTTATTTCGTAAGTACTACAAAAAGTAAAATTTTTGGTTCCATTATGTTTTTCTTTTACTAAAAAATTTTACTCATAGAGGCCAGTCGACGTGACAACGATGAATATAATTCGCAATTATTTTTAAATGATCTCAGACGTGCGTTAAGAATGGTTAAAAATCGAATACATAAAAATAATTGCCAGGCTAGGCAAAAACTAAGAGAACAACAAGAAAACATGCAGCTAGCAGAAACAGAACCTGTGGAACACTATGCCATTAAAACGGAAGAAGTTGATCTCGATTAGCTCCTTTACTAATATGTATGTATACCTATTTATGTGTATATATTTTTGTTGTAAATATTTATTTGTACAAATAGATTTAGGTGCGTACATTAAATTTTGCTATGAATAAATTATTTTACTGATGAATTGAACAAACTTGATTATATAAAGATTTTGCCTTTTTTATAAATAACATCTTTGAACTATTCGTTTTTATTTTAATATTAAAACTTGTCTCATATATAAAAATATATACCAGAATCAAACTAATTGAAGTTATTTTAAAGCAGTAAAATTTTGGTTTTTAACTTTGTTATTTACATGCTCTTACTATAGTCATATATGAACCTAAATGATATATTAATAACCCTAGACCTCATCACAAGAATTAGGATTTTGATGAATTCATCGAAATATGTATATAAAATTAAATAACTAAAATAATATATATAAATAAATATAAAATCACAAGTTGGGAAATTTTCAATATAAATATATTTTTTCCGTTTCTTCTAGTTTAAGATCATCCGATATGTTCGTTTCCTCATTTGATTCAGAAACATATGGTTCCTCCTTTGAAGATTGTTTTTCCCTTATACGCTGCATCTGCCGGTGACGGCATAAATTTTTATTATACCGGTTTTTCACCATTTTAAAACCACGCCGGAAATCATTTAAAAATGTTTTTTGACTGCAGCCCATATCATATGCAGACCCTATATATATAAATGTTCTAATAAGAATATTTGTTTAATATTTTTTTAAAAACGAAAATACTTACGATAAACTAAGTCCATAAATTTTGGACTGTTTAGTAAGCGTCTCTTGTTGTGATGACCATCAACATTGCAATCCATAATGCATGGTACAGCCATCACCAATGAAATATTTTTAATAATACCTTTGGGCTGTATCAATTGGCGGACAATGGCAATCTATAGCAAATAAAACTAAATGTTATTAAGGTGCTATGATTTTAAGATACGAATACATACCAACTCATTCAAATTATTCTTATTGATTAATTTTTCTAATTTATCTAATTCTTGAAGCGACTTAATGGGAAATGAAAATGAATACTCGGACACTTTTCTATTGAATGCCAGTTGAGTTGATAGCTTATCTGCTTCTATAGTCTGAACCAATTTATCATTTTGTTGCCTTATTAATGACAAAATATGTTCACTCTGTTTCATTAAAGTATCTGCTTAAACAATATATTAAGAAAATCTGTTATAATAAATGCATTCTGTATAAATTTTTTTTCACTAGGTACTACTAACGTTTCAAATCAACAATATCGTCTTTTAAAGCTTCCTCTTCCATCATCAATTCATCTGTTGTTGAATTTAAGTCTTTGCTTTTGAGTGCGTCCACTTCATTTTTAAGATCCGTTGTTATTTTCACCAATTGTTCCACTTTTGCATTTAAATCCATTTTAATTTAAATTTGTGTATATTACATCAACATTACTTCAGTTTCATGGTATTTTATAAGAAATGTCGTTTAGTAAGTCATCGATTCTCTGGAGATGTTGTTTTCCTTGCTTGTGATGATATTTTTGTATTTCATTTGGTAAATTTACATTGTTATCGTGTTTCTGCTACACTTAGTTAAGTCATCTGTGCATTTAAAGAAGTATTTATGAGTATTAAAACCAAAAAAGCAATACTTTCTCATAAGATGCACACACTGCGTTAAATTAGTGTCATTTGGAACTAATTGTTGCATTTATGAAAACAGTGAACGAAGAAAATTAATTTAATTTGGGAGAAATAACATTTTTATGAAAGTTTGTATTTCCCATTTCATTTTTTGTGTGTTTGTTGGGTAATATTTTGTTTTGTGGCCAATTACAGAATTACTCTTAGAGATGGCAAATAATGTTGAAAACATCTGCTCATAATTTTAATATATCTCCTTCCTTCTTTTTACATGACGATAGATTCGGATAAAAGTAAAGTATTCCTTTCTAAGAGGAACTTATTGCGAATAAAAATAGCATTTATTGTGTACATATGAATAATTACACAAAAAATTAAGAGAAAATTATAACAAAAGCATATGTTAAAGTATAATTTGCCATAAAAATCAAACGCGATGTGATATAAACTATAGCAAAGAAAGATGTTTAGTGCAAAAGTAAGAATTGAAAAATTAAAAAAAGAAACAAGTGATTTGAGGAAAGAAGTTGGAGATTTAAAAGGTAACTCCTGAAATTGTTTTAACATTGTTTATAAATTTGTGATTATCCTTACAGATACATTAATGCAACAAAATGAGCTGATTATAAGCTTATTGTCGAAACAAATCCAAACAGAAAATATAGTCCAAGACAAGGTATCAGAATTCTCAATGCGTTTTCCATTGGAAACTTTTGAAGATTTGAACAATTTCGAAATGGAAATAAACAACGAAAACAAAAAATATTTTGTAAGTACAAACGTATTTAAGCTGCCAAAAATAAATTTCGGACTTTTTGTATAAAAAATTATTTGTAGTTAGAGAAGTAAATCTCACAAAAACAGTTAGTTTTACATAAAATTATTTTTATTTTTACTTGTACAAAAATGTTAATTATATTAGTCATTGGAAAATATTGTTTTTTTATAGGTTAAAACAGTCCAAAACAGCTTTACAACTCAGAGTCTTTCAAAAAATATTGTAAACGTTTTATCTCATGATATTATTATGAATACAAATTTGGATGGTCATCGCTATAAAAAAAGACTGTTAAATTATCCCAAAACTATTGATGTGTTATTTTGTAAGTAATTTTATCATTTATAATTACCTACTGCTAAAAAAATTAATTGTTCAACTATTATAATATAGTGGCTTCCCGCAAAGATAACAGTTACACCTCAGAAATGTTCTTAGTTGATTTGAAACGAACGCTAAGGGCAGTGAAAAATCGTTGCCATAAAATTAATTTTAGAGCTAGACAAAAATTATTATCCAGTGATCATCAAGAACAGGATAAGCTGCCACAACAAACTGCCAAAAAAACGTTGATTGTAAAAACAGAAGAAACATATTTTCCACCATGCTCTACCTGAGGAAGTCGGTATATTTTCTTACCTCTAAAATCTGAAACTTAAAGAATGAAATAATCGTTAAATTGGTTTTTAAAACTATAAACACAATATTTTGTGAAATGAAAACACAAAACGATCAAAAATTATTTAAATATCATATATACGGGCCTCGAATTTAACGGTAGAAAAACCGTTTACCATTAAAAATGCCTGTAATAAATAGTATTCGCGAAATGTTACTGATAAATCTACAGCTGCATTTTTGCAACATGAAGTGAAATATGTGCTTTAAAAAGTTTCTGTTGAAAGGAATTGAATACATATTTTAAAACTGTTGGGTATTTAAAAAGTAAATTTATTTGTAAGATTTTAATTGATTTGTTATTATAATAAACAGCTTAAAAAACTAGAAGCTATTTGTCCTAAGAATTAATTTGAAAAGGATAATGCCAATCTATAAGTATTATATTTTGTAAAAACAGTTTTCTTTTTTCTAATAAAAGATAAAACTAAGTACATCTTTGAATTTTTTTTAACAAAAACGAATATTCAAGATTAAATTATTTAACAAAATTTAATCTTTACTCGTGCTTAATTCCAATTTTCCATGATATTATTGTACTAAACAGTTTTTCTAAAAAATTCAATGAGAATATGGAAAATACCAAAAAAAAAAAAAATTGGAAATAAGCGCGAATAAAGATTATTTTTTTCAAAAACTTATATGATTAAAAAATACTGCACCACACAAAAAATAGAATTCAGTCACAATTCTATGAATTTAATTGTAAAAATGTGTGCAATTGTAATGCAATTTTTGTTAACAAAAATAATATATCTTTTTAAAGTCCTTTTTGTGTATATTTTTCCCTTGATTTGTCTCAGTTTTATGTTTTGTACTGCTATACATAAGTAATAAATAAAAAGCTTTGCATAAAGGAAAACTAAGAAATTCTGCTCTTTTTTTAGTAACTAATTACAAATCAGTTTGTAGGGATTTTTATTGCTGAACACAATGTAGATAATACCTGGGTATATTACTTTTATATTTATACACTAGACGTCCTTTTTTATTTAATATAAATTTAAAGCAAAATCTTTAATAGTATCACTTTTAATCAGATAATATTTCTTCCTTTTTTATAAAAACTGGTACTATTTTCTTAGACTCTTTAATTTCAATTTCTGATTTTTCTTCGCAATCTTCGGAATTTTGTTCTTCTTCCTGCCGCTGTAATTGGCGAGTGCGGAAAAGATTTTTGTTGTGTCGATTTTTTACAACTTTTAAGCCACGGCGCACCTCATCCAAAAATGTTTTTTGTGTATAACCATCATAATAAGCAGCTTCTAAAAATAAAAAATTGTAATATTTTAAAAGGTGTAAAATAATTTCTAAATACCGATTTTGGAATGGTACATAGAATATATTTCACTAGTACATAGTTAAAAATACTACTTATATTGCAAAGCCATTCAGCTTAAGTCTGGTAATTGAAAAGAAAATCCATAACTTACGGAATAGTAAATCCATAAATTTTTTATAATTTAACAAACGTGTCTTGTAGTGAATACCATCAACATTGCAGTCAACAATGCACTCCATGGACAAAACAGATACTAGATTTTTTACTATGCCATGAGATGTTAATAGTTGTTGAACAGCGGCCACCTAAAAAAATATAACAAACGAAATATAGCATATAAAACTTGTAGTAGTTAATACTTGTGTGGTGTATGTACCAGTTCGTTAATATTGTCATCATTGATATATGCTTCCAATTTATCCAATTCTTTCACAGACTTGATAGGAAATAGTTTTGTACGTTCAGAAATTTTCTTGTTGTACACCAAATGGGGTACCAGTTTATCGGTCTCTATGCTTACGACTAATTTTTCGCTTTGTTCCCTTAGCAAAGATAAAATTTTTTCGTTTTGTTGCATTAAGGCATCTTTTCAAAAATAAGCATAAATATAAAATAAAAGTTAAAATTAAAATTATTGTATATATTTTCTTACGTCTCAAATCAATAATATCATCTTTCAGTGCTTCTTTTTCCCATTCTAGTTCATCAAGTTTTTTATTTAAATCACTACTTTTTATTTCGTTTATTTCTTTTTTTAGTGCTGTTGTTATTTGCAATAGCTGATCAACTTTTTCATTAATATCCATAATAATTGTGTAAATTCCAGTTTTTTTTTTTTTTATTTAACAAAAAACTAATTTTGTTTATTTGTTGTGTTGGAGTATTCGATAGTTATCGAGACAAGCAATTGTTATCTCTAACGTTGATACACTTGAAAAAACTAATTTTTTTCTCTTTGACATAAAAGTAATCTATAAGAAACAATTATTTTTGACTCAACTAATATGAAGACCTATATATATATATAGTTCTTGACGATTATTATTTAAATAATATATTTTTTATAATCCCTTCCTTTTTCTTATATTTTCCACCTCAAAAATTTTAAAAAGCACTAAAAACTGTAATGATGGCACTGAGTTGTCAACGTTGTCACAGCATCAATAAAAAATTCAAAGAGAAATTACTTCTCTTACTAAAAATACGCTCACAATTCCAGTATCCACAATACAGAAAATTTGAGTTAAATTACTGGAGAAATGAAAACAAAAACACAATGCGAATAGAATACCCAAATAGAACACACAACAGAATTTATGGAAAATAAGATGAGTGCTTGTGGAATAGTTGAATCGAACGGTTGTTAGTTAATGTTTAACGGAAGAATATTAAATATCGTCGGTGTTAAATAAAAATAAAAGAAACCAGTGCAATACATACATACATATAATACCCACACAAAATTCATGCTTAATCGCTTCAAATACAGTTAACCATAAATCTTATTCATTGGCAATTTCATGTAAAATTTAAATTAAATTTTTTCGTAAGGTGTCCTACAAGCTAAAAATATTATAAAAAGTAAAGTGCGTGTTTTTTTTAATAAAAAGTAATAAATTCAAAGTGCTTTTAAGTGAGGAATATTAAGTTAAAATAGTGTGTGTGTATAAAAAAGAAAAGAAAAAGTGAATAATTTTTGTATGCTTATTCGGCTGTACTCTTCTCAAAATCGATGTAAACAGTAGACAAAAGTTAATCATTAAAATTTACTTGTTTGTTTTGTGTAAACTTAAGCATAAATTGTAAAAAATACCGGTCGGGTTTTTTAATATATAAAATATTTTAAATAGTATAAATACAAAAAGGAATATCTCTTTTACGCGACTTTCGCTTTACGCTCTACTATAAATTTTGACGCGTTGTGTACCCAAAGAATAATTTGTTCGTAAAATTTTTGCCGCAACTAAAAAATTGTTGGATAAATTAATATAATAAATAGTTATAAAAGAAATCGAAAATTACGAAAATTGTATAGTTACAAAGTATATACATATAACCAAGTGTAGAAGGAATCATCAAATTGTTTTCTTATGTTTAGTGAAAAGGTATAGTAAAACACGACACTGACTAATTTAAATCAATTTTTTTTCAATACTTATGCCAGCATGTTCATTTTTATATGTACATCTATATACGTATATAGAAAAAAAATCATACCTATGAAGGTACAAATATAAATATATATATATATTTCGCCGACAATCAATTTTTTTTTTCTCATTTACTTTGTATTAAATTTTGTTGGTATTTTATTTATGTTTATTTTCTATGTATGCTGTTTGTTGTTTATTTTAACTGGTTTTTCGTAGATACTGAGTACACATACACTAACTAACAGTATTTTTAACTTTTTTTTTTAATCAGTCTATTTTGTGTTATTCTCTTTAAAATTTAGTGAGTCTTATTTTACTGAGTGTTTTGTTTTCTTATTTTTACTTTGCTTTTAAAAAAGCAACAAAAATGACAATACAGCATTCAATTATATATATATAATGCATATGCGTGTGTATATATTTATGCATACACACATATAACTGAACCTATCCATAACATTTATAGCGTAAGTTTGTTTAATGTGGCTCTTTTTAGAATAGAGTGTAAATAAATGTTGTAACTAAAAGGCTGCCAGATAGTGTTAAAATTATTGAAATAAAATCCCAAAAAATTAAAAAATATATATATATGTTTATAGGTACTTTCGTATTAAGAAAATTATAGCTGCCTTATACTTAAATATTGTATCATTCACAGTTTAATAACTGTTAATAACATTGCTTCTTCAAACTTTTAAAATAAAAATTGCGGTGAATATTATTTCGAATTTTGTAATTAAAAAAAATTTATGAAACATGTAAATATTAATGTATTTTGTATTTTTATTTAATTACATATTATTAAATAAAAACTATCAATTTGCTATTATATAGCTTGTAAAATACATTGCTGACTATTCCTAACAAAATAATAATTTTTTTTAATTTCAGCTAAATTTTACGAGAAAATTCAAATAGAAAGGATTTAATGGATAAAAGTGTTGATGATACAGAATTAAAACCATTTAAACTTCATTTTTAAACAACTCTACATATTCATGTACCAGTGTATGTTCCACAGTGTATGTGCGCGCTTTGGTGCATCGGTTTAATATTGGCAAGTTAATTTAAACATAGAGTGGCCATTTAAATCATAAATATTAAAAAAAAAATTGTTAAATCTCTTTATCTGGGAATAAATGAGTGTATAAAAAAAGTATTTATACAAAATTACTATTATTAAAGCTATCAGCCAGACAAGGAGACAAACATGTTGTCAAACACAACTACTGCTACTACATCATCATCAACAATATCCAACAAAACAGCTAAAATGATGACCAAGTGTCATCGTCCACAATGTTGTCAAATACAAAATCATAGTGGTGCGTCACTGTCGTTGTCGTCGTCGTTGCCATCATCATTACCAACAACAAATACATCGTCCTTTTATGGCCTTAATAAATGGCTATGTACTGCTGTACTATTTGGATTATTAATAGTGAGTGCTAGTGCTATAGATCAGGTAAGTTTGTTTAATTTTTCTAACACATAAAATACATATATACTTTTAATAGCATTTGATTATTTTTAAAATTTGATTATTTTTAATGGGAATAATGTTAACTCGGTTAATAGACAAAAACCGTAATTCACTGCCTTTCAATAAAGTAGGAGTAAAGCGTACATGCACACCTATTTATATACATTACAGGTATACACTAAAGGGCTGCACAAGCATTCTTGAAAGCCACTTATCACTACAAACATGTGTAATATTTTATATTAAAAAGTGTTTGTAAGCCATTTCAAGTATGCTTGTGGAGCCCATTAGTATACTTATTTCTTAAAGGTAACAATCTGTCTTCAAAATAGACTGGTCGCTTCGGTAACCTTTTGGCTTAGCAGCAGGTCAATTTATTTATTTCTACAATGAATGTATAATTAAAATTAATAAATTAGTTGTGTAGGCTGTACATATAAACTAAACTTTCTATATCTAAAATTCTCATCAAATAGAGCTTGATTAAATTTTAATTATGTATAGGTACTTACTACTATTAAAAAAATTTAATAAAAAATCATTTACAAAGTTTAGCTTTATTCTGAACAATAGAGACTTAAATGCAATTCAATAATGGTACCAGTCCAATACATACAGAAAAAAAATTACAAATCCAATTCTTTTCTCTGCTACCTCAAACTTTCTCAATGGTACGAGGGTGGAATAAAAACTAATAAATAGAAAAAAAAATTAAAATATTTCTGACTATAAGTAACTATAGATACATGCTGAACATGCTTACCTTTAATTTGAATTTGAATGAGAAAAGAAAAGAATCAATCAATCTATTCGCTGGCTTCATTTTGCTTATAGTAAAAAATTCTCCAATTGTGAAAATAATAAAAGAGTTTGTTGCGTTGTTTGTGAATAGATAAAACTGTATAAAATTGAAAATGATTTTCAATTATACTCCTATTCTAAGGATGCGTGCGTATATCTGCATCCTTTTGTTTATTTTAACATAATTAGCAAAAGAGAAAAGAAAAAAGCCACAACAAAACCAAAAAGATTTAATGTAATGACCATCGGAAGAGATGCAAAAGGAGAAGGAAACAATTGACAATGACAAAACCGAAATGTTGATGACACTATTGTAACTGCAAACTTACATACATAAGTATGACACACAAATGCACAATATAAATATCACAACGTTTTCGCACATACATGCATTTATGGAAAAATATAGAAGGAAGTGGGTGAGAGGACATAGAGCCTGCTGAAATTGTTTTACAACGGAAAGTAACTACATATGTATGTATGTATATAACACCAGTACTATATAGTACAATAACAAAACAAAATTGATAACATCTTGACACAAACACAAAAGATCAATACTGAAAAACTACACGTAACAGACAGAGTAAATGCGCTTACCCGACTAGCAAGCTGAAAAATAGATTTGCAAATATTGAATGGTACGAAATTTATTAAAAGTCAAAGAAAGTATGGGAACATCATAATGTATACATACTATAATAAATCGTCGTTCATATCTATCACTCAAGAGTTCAATTTCAATTCTAAATTTTGTTCTTAGAGCTTAGTACGTAATAGGGTAAACGGGGAATTATATTTCAAATAATTTTATTTTACTTCTTTTTACCCTGTCTCACCCGGACCTTTACTTTATTAGTTAAAAAAGTAAGCGTAAAATTATGCATGGTCGGTATAAAAGTATGTGGCAACCTTCCTTGAAGTATAAATTTCAGAGAAATACTTTCAAAAATTATTATTTAAAGATCCATTTAAATTTTTTTATTAAAAAGTGGGCATAGCCTTTCCAAAAGTATATATCGTTGGAAATTAAAATTTTTTAAGTATATCGAACAAACAAACACACAGAAAATGAATTTTATTTATTCTTTAAACTAAATATGCAAAATACAAACAAAAAGTTGTTCTTTTGAAATTTTTGTGCAAATTTTAAAAAAGGCACAATAAAATCCAGCATCGCGCACACCCGTCTTCTTTTTTTTTTCTTTTTTTTCTTTTGAAGCAACAAATCTTAACAACAAAAAAACAAAATTGAATAAGGAGTTTGAAAGAGATGCTAAGAATTATGGAAGCTTAAAAAAGAGTTTTTTATTTTTCAAAATAAGTTATTGAGCCAAAAAAGAAGAGATCAGCATTCCATAAAAAAATGTGGGCAGTAAAAAACGCCACAAGCAATAAATCCACATAAAATACATTGAGTAGGCGTTTTAAATTAGTCTTACCACCAGCCTTGGCTTTTTTTATATTTCGTCTTTTTCTTGTTTGTTTTTGATGAGAGAAAATTGAAAAGAAAAAAGTGAGAAATACATTTGACATAGGCTTAACCTTTAAGGTTCAGCAAAAACAAAAGGGAACAAGGAAAGTGGAAAATTTCTCATAAAATTGTTTATATTTTGTTCTCGCGAATAATTAAAAAAAAAAAAAAAACTTCAGAAATTATTTTTCGTAAATTTTTTTTTGCTTAAAAAAAAAATAAAATTACTTAACGACTTATTTTCACTCTTAGAAATCTAAAAAAATTTTTAATAACGATGTAATTACATACATACATACATACTAGTTATTTTGTAGAACCGCAAACTTTACAAACAGAAGAAAGTTAATACACAACAGCATGTGTTACAACAATATTGTTTTTTTCTTTGCTTAAATAAAAAAAGCTAATAAAAGCAAAATATAAAAAAAATAAACCGCCCTCCATCCTAAATGCTTTAATTTGCGAGTGCTCAAAGACTAAAAAGTAAAAGAAAAACTCCCGAATTATTTTGTTTTTATTTTTGGAGTTTGTCTTTGGATTATTGTTCTTAAGTGTTGGACATTTAATGGCTCCAAAGAAGTCGTTGCAGCATTAAAGTTGTTCATTATGTGTCGACAACCATTTGGATGATATTGCAGTTTATTTCAAGTCTGAAATTTGTTTTTATTTTTCTTGTTTTGTTTTGTTTGATGGTACACAGTATACGATAGTGGCAGTAGTATATGTAGTTGTTGTTACTGCTACTGCTGTTGGTTGTTAGTGTTATTCTTACATACAATTTGAAAATATCATAAACCGTCATCAATTACTTTACTTTGCTACGGGTGTGCCTTGATTTTGGTTTTACTGTCTGGTCTGGTTGAAAATTTACTTAAAAATTGCATGCCAGTATTTATACACATACACGCATACTTTAATATGAATGTGTAAATTGTATGAACGTATAGAGAGAGAGAGAGAGAGAGATTTACATATGGATCTTACAATAAACTTAATACGGGAGGGGAATATGTTGTTTAAATTTTTCAGAATTTTGTAAAATCTGAAAAACGGGATCTATAGTATTATCGGGCACATGGCAGCCATGAGTCTTAGAAACGTTATATTGAAGCTGCAATGAGACTAACTTAAATTTAAATGACTAAACCAGGTGATACAAATGTATAATTTTTGCATGATTGAGACGCCTCCTTAAAGCGGTTAAAAAATTTCCGTTTCGTTGTAGCACACTTCTTGATTTCAACCACCGGAAATGGATTTTCACTGCAATTACAAAATGCCATACATTTTATATATACATTTTATAATATTGTCATTTTTGTATTGTTGCGGTTACCATTGAACTAACTCACGCTTATAAATGATTAAAAGTAAAATTGCTCACAATTAAGAGAAATTCTAAAATGATTTTAAATATCAATTATAGGCTGTTCACATTACAACATTCAGTTGCTAAAAAAATTTTAAATCACTCTTTAATGGATAAATTTTTTTAAGAAAAATTCAATTTCTTTCCAAACGAACCTCCTATAAGCATTTACTTTACGTTACGTATGTATGGCCATGTGTGTATACGTACATATGCATGTATGCATTTATCTGGTTTATTTTGTTTTCCCTTGTCGTGTACAAGTATGGAGACATTGCCAAGTTGAAGTGTTCGCATCGAGCATTGAGTATGACTGCATGTTTGTTTTACAAAATTTATATGCTGCAGACAAACGCAAGTTATGGTCTGTCTTGCACTTTTACAACTGTCTGGTTCTCTATCTGCTATTAGACCAAACAGCAGTCATTCATTCATTAAATAGACATTCATTCGTTCTCTATATTTTCCTATATATATTATCCTCGTACATATGTGTGTATACTTACCTACATCTACATACATATAAGTATGTATTTTTCTTTTTCAAATATTGTGTAAATTTTTCCTAACGTTTTGTTATCCTTAATGATGCAGTTTCTGTTACAGTTAGTATTTGCATTATTAATCTATCAATTATTTATTATACCCACCTTAGTTCTGTTTATATTTTTGAGTTCTTAATTTTTTTTTTAGTTATTTAGATTGAAGGCCCAAAAAAATTGTTATAAAAATCTTGAAGTAATTGTGTTTGCATGCGTGAGACAATTAGTCTTTACGAAACGTTGAATTAAATATTCATTTGCTGCTCCTACTTGTTATTCGATCTTCATAATTAGACTAGATATGGGACTGTTTTAAATTATGAACATTAAAAGCAAAGTAGTACATGTATTTACATACCTACATATCGTTATATGTTTTCAAAAAGTCCTTAAGACCAGGACCACACATAGTTATTTTAGTTAAGCAATTCTTGATTTTGTAGGCGAGGGAGGGAAGCAGAATGGAAAGAGGTGCAAACTTACAAAAAATTACCATTAGATTTTTTGATGTATAGTGAGGCACTGCCTCAAATTACAAGTTCCTGCAATAATTTGCACTTCTAAAATTAAAAATTCTTGAACTGAAATTTAAACTGTAAAACATTTTTCATAGTATCGATATTTTTGACTTTTGTTTTTGTGATAAATGTTGCACAAACTCATAATAAATGTAATTGATTGATAACTAAATATTTTTTTTTTTTTTTTGTTAATTTTCTTTTAAAACGCTGTACATATCATGGTATATCGTAATTCTTCAAAATTTTTTGATATACCAAGGTATGTATCTAGGAAAAAAATAATTAGTAAAACGTATTTTCAGCTTCAAATTTTTCTTTTTTAAAACGGCAGAATTCTGTTAACAACTTCTTTTAACGGTGCTTTGTTTGTACATTTCATTTTGTTAGTAATTCTCTCAAATTTTTTGATTAAAGTAAAAATTCCGGTTCAAGTTATTGTCGAACTATATATATATATATATATATTTATATATATATATATCTAGGTAATCCCTACTGTTTTTAAAAACGGCAGAATTATTTTAAACTTCTGGCAACGGTGCTATTGTATGTTTTTCTTTTAATAGTTAAAAACAACTCAACATGTTCAAAAAAGAGAGTCATTGCTCTTTTTCTTTTATGTGGATTTTGTTTATGAGTTCGTTTTCTGTGTGGTATTATTTTGAGTGTATATTGTCTAGTGGCGTAGTGTGAGTGAGTGGCTATTAGTATGAATATGCCAATGTGTATGTTATGTTGGGGTGGCAGCACTAAAGTAATGTCAATAATCAACATTGTATGCCATGTTGCCATATTTCGTATTGCTTTTTTTTTTTGCTTAATACTTTTTCACTCTTTCAAATGCTTATTTGTATGAATGTGAACTCAAATCTTAGTAAGTTTGTGTGTAATATTCCTATTTTTTTTCGCTGCATGTGCTGTTGCAATTACAGACAAATGTTTGTTTATATTCTTTCACGAATGTGTGTTTTTAACTCCAATCATGTGTTGGCAGCGTATATGTATGTTTGCCTGTGTTCAGTGTTTCTATGTAAGCATTTAATTAAATGAGTTTTTGCTGTTATTTTTATTTTGATTTTCTTCCCAAATTTTATAATTTGTTTTGTTGTTTATTTTTCTCCGCATAGGTATAAACACATACATATAAACGTATGTAAATACATGTGTATTTATTTTTTCTGCAATTTCTTTATATACCAGTAAGTTCAAAATTGATTTACAACATACTTATAGCTACATACACATCCATATGTACAATGTAATTTTAAATTACATAGGTACCCATGTAATTTTTAATATCTACTACTAATAATAATAGGTAATTCTGTCAATTAAAATTTAATATTTTTCTTCTCTAAAGAGTACCTACTTTTTTTTTTATCAGCTGTAAAGCAATTTGAAGAATGAACTTGTAGAGATATCAGGCTCTTGTTTCTTCTTATTATTTTAAATAGGTTACGCTTGTGTTTCAATTTTATTGCTCTTTAAAATGATTAATACGAAATAAATGCAGATGATTTTTCATGTCTTGTTATATTCTTATTTTTTCCTGTTTTATTTTAATTTCGTATAAGTATGTATTATGGGAGTAATCAACTGTATTATTTTTTCCTTATGAAAGTAATAATGGTTTTATTTGTTTTGTTTCTTTCTGTATTTAAATTGTGATTTAAGTATCATATTTTCTTTATGACTCTTTATTTACTGCGTTTCGCTTTAATGTAGGGAAAATAAAAATTTTTATTTTTACTTGGCAGATGATAGGTATGTGTGTTTGTTTATTAATTTTTCTTATTGTCGTTTGTTGTTGGCCAAACTTACTCTTCCAAATTTCGTTAAATTCATATGTACATACTAGAGCAATCCACAAGCATTTTTGAAAGCCACACGTCACTACAAATATATGTAATATTTTTTAATAAAAAGTGCTTGTAAGCCATATCAAATATGCTTGTGGATTGATTTAATGCAAGTGAGTAAAGATAAATATGCCGAATTAAATATATTTTAGCTATCTTTTCAGTATTTATGGTATATTTATCTAATACGCCTTACGTCATTAAATATTTTTAAGAGAAATACCTAAAAGTGCACAGGTACAAATATGCATAGGCAAATAGGTACTTTTTAAAAGTTGTAGGTTTAAGCTCACTTAAAATACACCTATAAGTTAGCGGTAATTTTAGTAAGAGAAATAGGTATAGACACCATCTTACTAAAATTGCCGCTAACTTGTAGGTATATATTTTTAAGTGAGCTTATAGGTATCACTTTTAAAAATAATAACCCAATTGCGAATTATATCGCCCTGTCATTCCTGCACCACAATAATATACTTGAGTTAATAGCAACAAATAAATAAAGTCGATTTATGCAATTTTTCCTTATTAGCACATAGGTATTATTTTAATATAAATATTTTTCTTATAAGAAATTATATGTATTTATGTTAGTAAGAAGGTACATAAATTGAAATGTGGTACCTATACGACATATTCTCCATCTCTGGATATTATACCTCCCGAAAATAAAAGATACCTAAGACTAACCTGTGACTAACGCAAAGGTACATATACTAACTGCCTGGGTGGCTATTAGCGAATATTAACGCTTTCTTACATTTTAAACATTCCTACATATGTACTTGTAATTAGTATCTGCGCAGGTTGTGATATAAGTACTAGGGTACTTTATAATTATATATATTAGGTACATAACCAAAGTTGTATGTAATACGTTATACCTTTGGTATGATTTCTATTGCCAGCCGCCAAGACAAAATAAATTTTTTAACAACTCATAATAAGCGTCTTATTATACCTTTTTCTTTTTAGCAATCTGAACCGATTATATATCTACTAAAGGGGTGCACAAGTATAGTTGAAAGCCACACATCAGTACAAACATGTGTAATATTTTATATTAAAAATTGCTTGTAAGCCATTTCAAGTATGCTTGTGGAGCCCTTTCATATCAACATACATATCAGCTGTTTAGTTATACTAAGAAATTACAACAGCTGGTAAAGGAGATCTTAAATTCGTCACAGCTTGCTTCAGTAATTAAATAAATTAGTTTTTTTTTTAATTTTTTTACCCTTCTTCACTTTGATCTGGTCTTTAACATTCACAAAAAATATACATATTTATTTATATGTATGTATATATGTACATACATATGAATCTATTTAATTTACTTTAAGTTGTTTTTCGACTTTATTTTGCTTTTCATTGTTACTGCTGTTGTTGCTGTCGCGTTTGTCGTCATAAGTCGGCCTCTTCTTTTGTTCTTTTCTTTCTTTTAAAAGGTTTCTTTTTTAATGTCTGCTTTTTTATGTCTCCCCTATTTACCTTTTTTTTATTTCATCTCTTCCATTTCCATTTCTTTTTATTATAGAGTTCAAATACCATTAATTCATTTTATATTTTGTTTGTTTATTGTAATTAATTTGTCGTTATTATACACTTGTTGTTATTATTTATTAATGTTTAATGTAATATTGTGTGTACGTATATACATGATTGATTTTGTTTCAAAGTGTTGTTTTGCTTGTTAATATTTTCAAGGTTATAAGAATTCACAAATCAGAGAAGAACTGCAGGAGAAAAAAAATAATCTTATTACGCTCTTTTTTTATTTGTAAAGCAAAGGTTCAATCATATTGCTATTACATTCTAACACATCAACACACATGTACATAGATATTACAATGATAAGCATGCGTGAGTGATGGCAATTGAGAAGTTATTATTATTATTACTATTTTTTTAACTTTTACAATTCATATATGTACCTATGATACAAAATAGGTTATTTCATCATAGGTAAGAATCATTACGCAGTCCTTTCGATCCAAAATTTCCCAAAAATTTAAATGTAACCCATTATGGATCCCATTAGTCTGCAATTTAGTACTCCAGTTGGCCATAGAAACTAATGAGGCTATAATACATTAAAGTTTTAAAAAATTAAAATAAAAAATTACCAACTAGAGACTCCAATAGTCTGTATATATGAGTCATGAAGGACTCCTGATGGTATTAAGGAGCCATGAAGTGCTTCTGTTGTTGTTATTGGTCAATACTGTAAATTGAAAGTGCGAATATTACACTTTCACATAAATTTTTCCAGTATCTCAACATATATTGTTTCTTACGCATTGAGTAACCAGTCTCCTAATATGTATATTGTGGTTTCTTTCCCGTTTTGTATTATTTGGCAGTGCGCTTGTAAATTTTTAGACAGAAAGCGATCGTTGGATTGCGGTTGTGCAAACCCTTTCAATTCTAAAATTGTTAACTGATATGGCTGAGGCTTAAATTTTGCGATTTTTAAAACACTGCTTTAAGTCGTCGTGTAAGTCGGGTATAAGCATATAAATATAACCGCTAATATAATTGTGAGTCAGATATATAAATTTGATATTCTTGTAAAATATTTTGCTATAGTCCCACTGCATGATATGCGTGAGGTAGTAATGTATGTTTGAATCAACGGTAGGGCGAAATGTATTGATAGTGTAGATTGTAAAATGTACGATTAATTTTATAATCAACTATCTAGTATTTATTGCCAGTAGTTGTACTATTAACTAACAAATTTCATTACCCGAGATTTTGAAAACATTTACAACAGCCGAAATATCTTTCTATTTTAATTTTTAAAGCTTTCAGCAAATTCAAATCATTCAGAAAGCAACAACAATTAATCAATAAAAAAAATTTGTATTCAACATCATCAAAAAGAAAAAAAAATTCACTGTAGGCGTTTAAAGCATGAAAAATATTTTGAATTTATTAGTGTTTATATAAAAATGTTGTATTTTCTTAGCTACACAACTACAAAATTAATGTAAAAAAATAATAATAAAAAAAAAAAACAACAACAACTTACAACTACCTACATATATGCATGAAACTTTCCAAGGAGTTGAGAGAAAAAATAAATCGAAATTTATTTAAAATCCAGTGAAACATAAAAATTAAATTCCCATTTCAAAGAACATTAAATTCCAAGAAAAAATTTATAGTTTTTCGTTTAAATTGAAGAATTAAGATTATTTAACACCATAAACAACATAAAATCATTCATCACAAATACAGACGAAAAAATTAAGCTTTTATTTTAGTAAAAAAAAAAAAAAATACAAAAAAAAAAGAAAACAAATAGCGCAATAACCACCACAACAACTAAAAATGCAGTGTTGTATGTGGGCTTTTGTTTAAACAAATTTTTAAATAATAATTTCATAGTTACTAATAAAGAAAAAAATTATTACACAATTATTTACTTATTTTTGTTTTTCCATTATATTTTTTTGCTGACACAAAAAGCTTATATTGCTTATATCTAAAGTAACAAAACCCACCCATGTGTGTGAAGATAAATACGTCTGCTTAAATGCGTTTTTTAAAAATATCTCAAGCGATAAAATTTTTTTTAAACATATTCTTCACATATGTACTGAATTTAAAGGGGCTTATAGAGAGATGGAGCCTTTCTGTACAAACCCTTTTCTCTTAAGGCATGGGACATATCATTTCTAGATTTGTAATCTACCGCCCAATTAGTTAGAAGTTACTTTAGACTATTTTTCAACTTTTTTTTTGAAAGCCCTAATACTCCGCTTTGCATCGTAAAACAAAAACTGCGAAATTTTCCGAAAATGTTAAAACACTTTCTACAGATTAAATTTCTCTTTGATTTTGGTAATTTTCCTTGGCAAAATCGGGAATGGTAGCACTGGGTTATATGGAAATTTCAAAAAATTTTAAAATAGTCCAAAGTAACTTCTGAGTATTTGGGTGGTGGATTACAAATCTAGACGACCTCCCTTTTAAAATGATATGTGTCCCATCTCGCAATCTTCTATGGTTCATTCGGAAGTTGCTAAAACTCCATATACGCAAATTTTCATACAAATCGAAATTTGAAGCTTTTAATTTAATTTTTTTGTTATTAATTTCTAAATAAACAGGAGTTCATTGCTTTGGTTAGGTGAGCGTAAAATACTTTATTCATAAATTCGTGTAAATCGCCAGCTTGTATTTGGTAGAAAATTTTTTCCTCACTTAAATAATAGTTCGCAAGACATTTCGAATCAGAGAGGTGAAATGCTTAATCACGCTATTGCGAAGCACAGGTCATAAAGCACTAAAATTCAATTCCAAGCACCTGAGGCTCTCAGTGAGATGATTTACCGGATGCTTTCAGTGTAAAATATAAAATATTTGACATATCAGCCAAGCAAAAAAAATATTTTTTATTTGATCAAGCACTGAATTCACTATTCCCCATGGAAAACATGAAGTGCTAAT
Source organism: Thelaira solivaga (assembly GCA_947397855.1). NCBI lineage: Eukaryota > Metazoa > Arthropoda > Insecta > Diptera > Tachinidae > Thelaira > Thelaira solivaga. The sequence goes on from OX377614.1 coordinate 8,165,355, forward strand.
GATGTAGTGATGCGTACTGATTACTAATTTTTTTTACCCGGTCTCACCCGGCCCATTTTTTTATACTTTTTTTATCTGTCAAAAATTCTCAGGCTTATACAAAATGTATAGAGCTTACCGAAATAACGCGGCGGCAAAGCTGAGCAATTGGAAAATCCTATTTGTAATGAAGTCGGCTGCAAAACGATTAATTTTTTTATTTTTGATCACTAATGACATGTTATTTCTATCATAATGTTTTCTTTTTTAAGAGAAAAACCGCACTGTGTCTATTAAACATTCGTATGTATGTTACGCTGTATCTACGTAAGTAGGTACATTTTGAAACGTAATTTATGCATAAATATTTCTAATATCCGCTTTACCTTTAAACTCAACAATATCGCAAGTTATGTGTAGTTTTTGTTGTTTCCCTATACAGACCTGTTTCTTTTGTCATTGTTTTTGTTAATTTCTTTATGGTTATTTCCGTAATTATGATGGAAATATTAAATAAAATAAAAAAAAGAGGAAAAAAAAACTATTAAAGAAGAATGTACGAACGAGTGAATGAATGAGAAAATAATGCTGCCTTACAAATAAATTAGTGTATTATTGTGTGTACTCGTATATTTGTTTGTGCATTAGTTTCTATGTATACGTTTAAGCGTTTGTTAACCCAAGTAACCAAAACGTTTTAAATGACTTCTTGAAAATATTTCGCATCGCGTATTAGAGAAATATAAGTTGAGAGTTGTCTTGTTTTCCCTTTCTTTTTGCAGTGTGTCATACTCCTCACTAAATTACTGAGGGCAAGTTATTACCGTTTAGGTCATAGAAGTGTGGAATTAAAAAAAAACATTTTGTTTGAATTAAGAATTAAGTTTTTATGTTAATTTTTATATATAAAGTGCAAATTAATTTCATTTATTTATTTTTCTTTTTTAAAGTAATATTGTTACTAAAAATAACTCTGTTAGTATTTTTTTTTACAATAGATTATCTATCGTTCATAAAAACATTTGACATTTGCTTTGGTTTGCAGATATCCTGTTTTTTTAATAATAATTAAAATAAATATTGAAATTGAGTTTATGTATTTACATTTCAAATATGTAATATTTTCATTTGAATTTTTTCACTTAATGTTTGTTTATCTTTTGTTTGTGTATGTGAGATAAAACTTTAAAATTTTTGTTAACAAATAAATAAATAATTCTGGGCAACCTTGTGTGGTCAAATATTATTTGGTGAACCTAAATTGGAGCGGCAAGCGAAAGGTTTGTGTTAAAGAGCCATACCTAAATAAGAGCGCTGGCGGTTTCTGCCTGCAGTAGTGCTAATCGTTTTGTTTAATAAAACTCACTAAACAAAAAATAGTTAAAAACGCTAGATTAAAAAAACAAACTGCTCAACAATAAAAAACAATTGTCTTGCAGCCAACTTCACTATAAAACGATCTGACAAAATTCGATTTTGCAACCGCTACCGTAGAGTTATTGTAAATGAAAATTTATGATAGACGAAAAACGCTTGCCGCGCCAATTCAAATGTGATTGTAAAGCTTTCATGCAATAACGGCTATAATTCATCTCAAAAAATGCTTTTAGTTTGTTAAAAAAATCACTTAATTTCTTTAACAAACCTTGTATTTGCATGCCTGAATTTTTATACCCTTCACTGTAACTAAGAATAAGTTTGTTATTCCATTTGTAATTTCTCACTCCATGCAAAGTATGTATATATTCTGGAACCTTATAAATAATACAGTCCATCTGGCTGTCCGTGTAGTTATTGAAACAAACTTTCTGAAGTTCCTATGTACAGAAAAGTTTAGAATACTAAACATTCTTTTTTCGTGAATTTCTTCATTTGAAATTAATTATTTATTTTAGAATTAACAAAAGCAAGTAAAAAATATATTCACAGAAAATTATTTTAATTAAATCATCTCATTGACAGTTTATGAATATTTTGCTACCACCGTGAAGGGTATATAAGAGTCGGCACTACCGCACTTAGCTCGCATGATGCCTTGAGTTTTATTTAATGGTATTTACCTACTTACATATATTGTATTTAAGTTTATAAAAAATGTTATTTGTGCTTGTAATAAAAGTAGTACATAAAAAAAGTTTTTCTTCTTTTTCTCTCTCTCTCTTTTTTTTCATTGTTAATAATTTTCCTGTTGTTTTCATACTCTATTACAAAAAAAAAAAAAGTTTGTTTGCTTTTGTTTTGTTTTTTGTTTTTACTTAAAAGCCAAAATCAATAAACTGCTACATGCATGTGCATGCAATAAAACAAATAAAAAATATTTAAAAATTGTTGAGCCAAACATAAAATAATTCTTCTTTTTTTAATTATTTAATTGCTTTCAATAACAATCATTGAAAAAAGGTTTAATGAACTTTAATCAATGCGGCCGGAGTTCAATAAATTTCTTTAAATGCCAACGAATGATTTCAAACCATTCGTTAAAGAAGTAACTGAAGACAAATGTGTCGAGTTAAATATGTTTTAACGTAACCTTTTAAGTTTTTTAGTATATGGTGGGATCATTTATGATAAAAATTAGCGTAATACAACTTAAGACTTTATATAAGACTCTCTGTAATGACGCAACTGTTTATTAATTAGCTGATGATTAGTAAACTAATGACAACTGTATTGCATTTATAATAAGTTTAATGGTGAATCATACGTAAAAAAAATTTTCTCTATTCATTGTTCATAGCTCAAACGCTTTTAAAACAATGAGGTTCGTTCGTCATACGAATTTAGCAAAACATTTATTGCTTATTTCCCTAAATTGTGTTATATCCAGGGGAAAGAACTTCATGCACTTAAAATAGCAAATTATGCAAAAATTAAATTAAAAATCGTTTACATATCGATCGATTACATAACGTTTTAAGGGGGAGGAAAATCGGGAATGATAACTCGGTAAAAATCCCTCAAAGCAAGAGTACTGGGGTATAAGGGAATTTAAAAAAAAATTTCAAAATAATCTAAAGATTGCGAGATCGTCTAGATTTGTAATCTACCACCCAAATACTCAGAAGTTACTTTGAACTATTTTTATTTTTTTTTTTAAATTTCCATATACCCCAGTGAAATTTCCATATACCCAGTACCATTCCCGATTTTGCGCAGGGAAATTACCAAAATTTAAGAGAAATATAATCTGTAGGAAGTGTTTTAACATTTTTGGAAACTGTCGTAGTTTTTATTTCATGATGCAAAACGGAAATTTCTAAAATCTCTCAGAGCAACAGTCTGGGGTATTAGGGACTTAAAAGAAATTTTTTTAAATAATTTAAAATAACTTCTAAATAATAGGGCGGTAGATTAAAAATCTAGAAAATCTAGACGACATCTCCTTCAAAATAATTTTTGTCGCATCCCGTACACTTCAATGGTTCGTCCGTAAAAATCTCCCAAATGTGGCGCATTTGATAAATATACCATAAATACTGAAAATATATTTAAAAATACTAAAAAACGTAAAGGGTTACGTTAAAACATATTCAACTCGTCGTATTTAATTTTACTCAAACCGTTAAATGTTCTTATTTTTGAATTATGACACTATTGCAGATAGATAACTCACCTTAAAACAATCTTTAAACTTTTTACTTCCCTCATGTGTTTAACGATTTATTAATAGTTTTTATACTGATAATGAAAATCATGATTATGATGACGTAAATTCATACATACTTTCATCACACACATGTATTTATTTTTGCACATTCATTATCTATAGCATATTCAAAAATAACGATTTAATTTATTAAAAAAAAAAATTTTTTTAAATTGATGAGAAAAAAATATGGACAAGAAAAAATACAAGCAAAATTTTTAAAGGGGAGGAAATACCATAAATAATAAAGTGAAATACGAGTATTTTTAATAATAAAAAAATCTCTTTGTTAATGCCTTGGTCTCTCACCTTAAACAATTAATGAATTTAACACGTGTATCTTTGACAAGAAAAATATAAATAAACGATACACTGAAAATCATCAAAAAAATATCTCGGACACAAATTATGTTTTTCATATACACATATTTTAATCACTAAAAGTTCGTGTCGCATCTTATATACGTTACCCTACACCGTATATTAATTCCATGATAAGTTTTTTTTTTTAGCTTTTTAATTAATGGTCAATGCATAATTAATTAGTAAAATTTTTTTCTATTCTACATCATGCTGTAGAAGACTCATTGAAAGTATTTTTCTTCAGATAAAAATTTTGCTCAGCACAAGTAGTTGAATTAAGTTTTATTAAAAAAATTTTGCGTACAAAAATTTTGTTCAGAACAAGTTCTAAATCATACTGCAGAACATTAATAAAAATTTTTTCCGGACAAAAGTTTTATTCTGTAAAAATTGTTTATTTCAGCGTAATTCATGCTGCAGAAGTCTCATTTAAGATATTTTTCTTGAGATAAAAATTTTGCTCATCACAAGTAGTTGAATTAAATTTTATTAAAAAATTTTTGATAATTTTAGTCAAAATCATGCTGCAGAACACTAAAAAAATTTTATTCTGCAAAAATTGTTCCTTTAAGCTTACATCATGCTACAGAAAACTCGTTTAAAATATTTTTGTTCAGACAAAAATTTTGCTAAAATTGTTCCTTTCAGCCTAATTCATGCTGCAGAAGTCTCATTTCAAATATTTTTCTCCAGTAAAAATTTTTGGTCGTAACAAGTAGCTGAATAGAGTTTCATTAAAAAAATGTGTATTTAGTGATAAAATTCAATTTCATTAAAAAACATTTTTATCCAGATAAAAATTATGTTCGACAAATCATAATATTGTTTTTTTCATGCTGTAGAAATCTTATTAAAATATTTTTTCCAGACAAAAATTTTATTCGAAACAAGTGAGTAAATTTTTTTCCGGACAAAAATTTTATTCAAAACAATTCATTAAAAGGTAAAATGTATTACTTGCTGTGTTCCTGCATCAAAAAATGTGTAAGCAACCCTCTTAAATAGAATACATGTATTGTTTCGCTGATCATTATATCAGTAAAAGTAGTACGTCGAAATATCCTGAATATATAAACTTTCTAAGTTTGTTGTAAAAATTTTAAATGGCATAACAACATTAGACATTTGTTTTAAGTGGGGTAGCTTTCCAACTTTATGAGTACATGACAGCTTAGCCATTCTAAAAGAGTTAGCTGCTCTTGCAAAATTTAAATCTTGCAAACAAATATCTTTTAGTAGTTGAGTATGGCCACCTTAATATCTGAAAAAAAAAAAATTAACTAAATTAATTAATGGATTTTGTTTTGTAAATCATAAATCATTAAAATTGTCTTATGTTCATGCCTAACACAGACAGCTACATAAGCAGACAAACACATTGACAATTGACAGACAGACACGTTTTTAATTTATAACAAATTTATTTAAATTCGAACAAGCATCCATTCAGTCGCTTAGATGCTTTAAAAAAATGGCACAATTAAGTATATGGCGATAAATACCGCGTAACTTGTATTATTATTTTATTTTTTCTTGTTGTATAAGTATATCGAAATTAACAGCCATTAAAACTTGATTTAAAGGAAATTGGGGGCGTTATTATTATTATATTTTTGGTTTTTGTTACGCCGCAACGGCTGCTTTATTCAATCAATCTGTTTGCATCTTGATAAATTCATAAAATATATTTTTTGTTTACTTACAAACAATTAGAAAATATGCATGTGTAGGCCCCCTGAATTTCTCCTTAGCCATCCATCACATGCCAGAGATAAAAGCTTTTTTTTTTCTCTTTTTTTTTTTTTCTCAACAAAATATGAGATAATCTTTTGACATTCGTGTGCTGCTGTGGTTTGATTAATTTATTTATTTGGAATTCCAAATCAATTTTAAATGGTTTACAAGCATAGTTTAATGATAATTCAACGTGAGCCTTTTGCGAAAAGCAATTCAAGGGAAAAAATTACAAAATAAAACGATTTCTATTGAAAATCTATTTACAATTTACATTGTCATTCAGGAAAATTCTGTTGATTATTATTAAAAAAAAAACCAATTGCATAAAATATTTTATTCAAGGTTCAGGGTCAGAAAATTATTTCCAGAATCAAAAGTCATGATTATGATGATAATTATTACAGCGAATTAGACTGTTTCGTTTTGTTTTCATTAAATTTTGCAAAAAGTTGTTCATAAATAGAGGACAAATAAAGGTAACAAAAACTAGAAAAAAATTAATATTAAAAAAAAAATTAATATAAAAAAAATTAATATTAAAAAAATAAATATTAAAAAAATATAATTAAAAAAAAAATATAATTAAAAAAAATATAATTAAAAAAAATATAATTAAAAAAATAAAATAATAAAATAAAAAAAATAACAAAAAAAAAAAAAAATTAAAATAAATTAAAAATATATTAAAAACAGAATTAAAATTAAAAAAAAAAAATTTTAAGAATTAAAAACAATGGGCCATAATTATAGACACACTAAAGTCGATATCTTTCTTATGAACAAAAGTCAACTCTTAATAAAAGAATACTTTTTTGTGACTTTGATTATAAGCCAATAATTTTAGTAAATTATTCGATCTTATATATTTATTATTAGTAAATATTATTCAAGCTTAAGATCTCAATGAAAATTGTTTTTGTTTTAATTTTCCAATATTTCGACTTTCTTTTGAAGGTCTTCTTCAGGGAAATTTATTATTACAATTTTCAATAATTAAAAACAATTTTAAAGAATTAAAAAATAATAAAAAAAATTAAAAATAAAAATAAAAATAATTGAATAAAAACAAAAAAAAAAGTAAATAAAAAATATATTAAAAACAAAAATTAATTGCTTTTACAATATAAAGGTTCTAATGTTTGCAAGAAATGTTGGGAGTAGTGTCTGATGAAATGGTCCTCATGATAACTCGTGAGAATATTATGAGGAAAGCAATAAATTAGAAGTAACCCAACATAATTCTGGAATTAAGCACAAATAAAGATTAATATTAATTTTTTAAAGAATTGAAAAAAAAAAATTAAAGAATTAAAATAAAAAAAAAAATATAAAGAATTAAAAAAAAAAAATAAAAATTAAAAAAAAATATAAAGAATTAAAATAAAAAAAATAAAAATTAAAAAAAAATATAAAGAATTGAAAAAAAAATTAAAGAATTAAAAAAAATTAAAAAAAAATTAAAAAAAAATTAAAAAAAATTTAAAAGAAAGAAAAATATTTTTAAAGAATTAAAAAAAATTTTCAAGATTAAAAAATAAATTTAAAAAAAATTAAAAAATAATTTTATCTAAGTGAATATATTAAAATAAAGCAAATTATACTCCGCGTCTTTCTTGCTGCTCCGAACTTTGTACACCTTTCAGCAGGCTAAAAAACTTGCACCGAATATTGCGAAGACAACAATCTTTTACCCCGAATTTACTCATTTCTGAATTATTTAGGGTACATTTACTGGATAGAGAAATTTTTTTAATGACAATACTGCAGCGTGATTTATGCTGAATTCGCCTACCTCTGTGGCAAATTTTTTTTTTTTTGAGAAATTTCTTTTTGCTGGGAGTTTTCTGTAATACTATTCACTTATTTCGGCTGAATTCACTTATTTATTCCGAACTAACATTTTGTATGGGAAAACTTTTTTAATTAGAGTGTTCTGCGGGGTGATTTAGGCAAAATTATCCTTAAAAATTTCTTTTTACTGGAAGTTTTCTGTAGAATTATTGAGCTATTTAGACTGAATTCATCTACATACTTTTTTAGAACATAATTTTTTTTTTTTTGCTTAAAGTTTTCTGTAGAATTTTGAATTCATGAGCTTGTGCCGAAACAGCTTTTGAATTCTACAACAAATTTTTTTGTTAAAAAAAAAAATTTTTTTATGAGAATTTCGCAGCATAATTTAAACTGAATTCACGTACTTATTCCGAACAAACAAATAAAATTTTTCTGCAAAACATACTTTAAAGTATTTAAACCAACTAGTAACTAATCGTAAAATCCTTTTTTCTTCTCTTTGCAGGTATGTGTGTATGTTAACAAAACTTATTTTATAGCACGTAAGTCTCAAATTTTTATAAAATAAAATATTAAAAATTATTATAAATACCCGTGTGCCTGGAGAACCTTTTCATTTACTCTTATTAAATATTGAAGCACAAAGTACAGCTTGCGATAATCATAGAAATTAGCATTTGGTCATTAGAAAAAATGTGGCTCAAATACTTAATGTAAAATACCACCGCCTTAATAATTACCATTTTAGCGGCTCATAAATCACAATCGTTGTTGCAACAACATGCTCGACGGTTCAGCTACTTTATTTACCTTCCGGTTGTAACAACTTATTTACTGTACAAGTGCAAGCGAACCAAGACGAAACAAAGCAAAAATTGAGCATGATTGTGTGTGTGTTAAAAAGTTAAATTAAAAAGCCCTTAAGCAAAAGCCCCACATACTTCGCTACCTACCTAGCCTCTCTAGGCTTTCAAGCAAACATCAATGTTTAAATCAAAAAAAAAAAAAAGGAATGACAAACTGATATTAAGGCTAATATTTTTGTTGTTGCTTTACTACTAAACCAATACCAGTAACTGCTGTTACCCAAGTGGTCTCATGGTTAATGGCAAAAGGAAGTTGTAATAATTTTTTCAACTTATTTTTATTACAAACGTTAAAAATGGTCGTTTGTATATTTTAACATAAATGCCAGTACACATACGTGTACCTGACCTGTTTTGGTAAAAATATAAAAATAAAAATAGAAAAATAGTTAAAAAAAATTGCAAGCAACACACTGCACAATGTGTTGTTGTATTTGTTGAATTTTTTGTAACAAAAAAACAAAAATTAAAATCCATTGACGCTTAAGTAATTTAAAATTTATATGAGTTTTGGGTTGTTATTCATAGTTTTCGTTAAAAACGAAAAAAAAACTTTCACAAAAAGAAAGAACAAACATAAACGCAACAAAATGTAAAAATAAAACCTGTGAATATTTCACTTCCACTTTTTTGTTTCTCTCTTTTAAAAATTCCCGTTAAATCGTTTTTTTTTTTTATTTTGTATGCGTCAGTGCAGTTGATGCGCTCGTGTATGTGTGTAAAAATATGTACGTGACTGCAAATATCCATACATGCATGCATGCATGCATACCTTTACCACAGATATTTATGTAAAGATGCATATGTGTATGGGGTATGTGTGTGTGTGTATATATATATATATATATTTTATGTAGTAACAGAAAAAAGAACTCAAATAGCGATAACAATCTTTAACATCATCCTATCCGTGGAGAATATTCAAAATCCTCTTGCTGTGTTATGAGCAAGACAACCAAAGAAGTGGAATTTCAGGTGCGCACAGTGGGTGGGAGCAATGAAATAAATTAAATTTAATTGTATGCCATTTGCAAAACCTCTTAAGTCATAGGTACATATTTTGTTTGTAAAATTTCTTTGTGCTGAAATTGATTTCTCAAGTGCCGTTACGTATTCTGGGTAAAAACCCTGTAAGTCAATACATTTCTTGCTCTAAAGCTAACCAACCCTATTTCTAACTAAAACAGTATGTGGCAAAAACAGTTTTTCATATTTCTTATTAATCGGTGTCCCAGTAAGTGTGCACTTTTTAAATTGTAGGCAAATTGAACGAAAAAACGAACGAAAGCACCAGACGAATTGAATGACCGAACACTGTGTACGCACATATATAAATTTTAATTATTTCACTAAAATAATAAAGGGTGTCTCAATAAGAGTACACCTTTTTTAAATCTGGCAGCTGTCACATATGTTTATTCCGAATATTATGATAAAAATGAAAAGTTTTATGAAAGAAAAATGTGTTATAATTGTAATGCAGTAAAGTGAAGAGAAAAGTCATCTTCTCCCATGAAATTATTTCCATCGAGAAGGCTTTATCATAACGGATATCTTGGGGCCTCAACTAGACGGCATGGACCTGCACGATAGGTTTGTAGTTTTAGCAAAAACAATCATATAAATCGATGAAATAAAAAAGTACACTCTTGCTGACACACCGTTTACTGGGAAGGTTATTCAATACTTCAGTTGTTTACAACTTAAATACTAAAGTCAGCGTAAAAAAGTTCCTAAAATTCTTTTGTTTATGCAAGAACCAGTTCATCTATACTTGGAAAAACTATATGTGTGATTTTGTTTTTAAAAGACTGATAACTGTTTTCAAAATTAAGAAATATATTTGCACAAATGTTTCGGATCTTTTCTACAACAAACATTAAAATGCAAAAACAACATGCGCCTCTTTTCTCCTATATGTCAAACACATAAACTACTAAAAGAGAAAAAAATCAATATAGTGCACTCATGCACTTACACTTTATAAAACATATTTTAGATAATAAAAACACAGGTCAAATCGTCTCCTTCAATATAGAACAAATTTTTCATTCCAAAGTAAGTGAAGTTAAAATTGCAAAAACGTAACTCTTTACGTTTTTTTTTTTTCTAATTTTCCTGCAGTATATAGTACATTTTTTGAAGTGAAATATTGTAGTGTCCACACCAGAAAAGGTGGAACGAGGGAGCATACCTCAAACTAAAGGTAATGAGCTCCCCTTTCGGCATCTTTAAATAATTTTTACGTGGAATAATTTTTTTTTAAGTAAAAATATCATACACGGTTTTTAGAATAATTTTAATTAAGAAAAATAAAAAAAAAAATTTAAAAATTAATTTAAAAAAATTAATTTAAAAAATTAATTTAAAAAAATTAATCAAAAAAAATTAATTTAAAAAAAAATTAATTTAAAAAAAAATTAATTTAAAAAAAATTAATTTAAAAAAATTAATTTGAAAAAATTAATTTAAAAAAAATTAATTAAAAAAAAAAAATTTCAAAAAAAATTAAAAAAAAAAAAATTAATTAAATAAAAATTAATTTAAAAAAAATTAATTTAAAAAAAATTAATTAAAGAAAAATTAATTTAAAAAAAAATAAAAACAAAATTAATAAAAGGAATATTTTCTTTCTGTGAGAAAAAAGTATTTTCCAAAAAAAAGTTGAAATTAATTTTGCTGCAAAAATAATTTTAAAAATACTAATATTTTTCAACAAAAAATTGTTATACTGACAGGTTGTATATATGAATTAAAAAAAAAAATTTCCTAAAGAAACTATTATTAAAACAAAAAAAAAATTAAATAAAAATTTTGGTCCTGCCCGCCAGCGTTGTCAACGTTTGATGGTCACTTTTTTTTTCATTAAAAAAATACATACTAAAATTAGAACGAATTAAAACTATTTTTCGCAATAAAATTAAAGGTAGTAACTCAGCAATACTCAAAGCATTAAGTGCTAAAATCACTTGTTGACAACACTATTGGGCACAATTTCTTTAGAAACTTAAATCTGTGAAGCCCCTTCTCTTGACTGCAAAGAATAAATACTCTGGGCAAAAATCAATGTCATACTTTTTTTTATTAAATTGTTTACACTTAAATCTCTGCTACTACGCTCCTGGTAATTTTCTATTGGCGATAGATATACTAAATGTAAATAAAATTTGACACGACCAATGGTTGCTATAACCACAACAACAATGCTAATAAAAAAGCAATTTTTGTTGTTGCTGTTGCAAATGAACAAAATTCATCGCAATTTTTAACCATTTTGTTTATTTTTTGTTGTTGTTCTACAGGAAATCTAAATGTAAACAACAATTTAAAATTAAAAAAAGCAGGGAATACAAAAGAATTAAAAAAAAATGCAACTTAATAAAATAGTAGGCGTAATAGAATAGAATAAATGAATATTGGAGCCCTGCACAAGCATTTTATATTATCAAATACTGCATACGCTTGTATAAATATTTACTGCTATAACTGATCCAAAATCATATGTGTGTGTAAAGATAAATGCGTTTTTTTTTTAATATCGCATGCGATAAAAAAAAATTTCATACATATTCTTCACATATATACTGAATTTAAAGGGGTTTATAGAGAAATGAAGCCATTCTAGCCAAACCCTTCCATCTCAATTAATGGGACCTAATGGAAAACAACCAAAATTGATGGGGCTATCATCCTGAGAATACAGTTTTTCCCAATTATATTTGTGAAATTTTTTAGAAAACGTTGAAAATTTCACTTAGTACAAAAATATCGTATATGTGGTCTCTGAGAGATAAAGCCTACTGTGACCAAACGCTTTTATTTTAAGGCATGGTACACATATCATTTTAAAGGGGAGGCTGTCCAGATTTGTAATCTACCACCCAAATACTCAGAAGTTGCTTTGGACTATTTAAATTTTTTTTTTTTTGTAATTTCCATAAACTCCAATACTGTTGTTCTCAAGGATTTTGGCAGTTTCCGTTTTGGATCATAAAATAAAACTACGAAGTTTTCAGAAAATGTTAAAACATTTAGAATCTACAGGTAAAAATTCCTTTTTGATTTTGGTAATTTTCATGAGCGAAATCGGGAATGATACTTCGGCTAAGTGGGGAAAGGTAAAAATCACTCAGAGCAAGAATACTGGGGTATATGGAAATTTCAAAAAAATTTTTTTTAAATAATCCAAAGTAACTTCTGAAGGGTAGACTACAAATCTAGACGACCTTCCCTTTAAAATGACTTATATCCCATTCCGTAATCTTCTATGGTTCGTTCGGAAGTTACTGTGCTGGTGCTCTGAGTGATTTTAGCAACTTCTGGACGTACCATTAAAGACTACGGAATGGGACATACATCATTTTAAAGGGAAGGTTGGCTGGATATGTAATCTATCGGCAAAATACTTTATTTTTAAAAAATATTTGAAGTCTCCAAACGTATTAAGAAATATTTAATGACGTAAGACGTATTTGATACTGAAAATATATTTACAAATACTAAAAAACGTAACGGGTTACGTTAAAACATATGTAACTTGCCTTATTTTATTGATTGAATGTGTTTTATTAAATCTGTGACTTAGTTCGACTGCTTGGTTGGACTTTAAAAAACCTAAATTTTCTTATTTCTCTTTGAAAATTTTATTTTAGTTTTTTTATTTAAATTAAAAAAAAGTAAATTTAAAAAACTTTTCTTTTTATATATTACAAGAGTTAATTTTTATTTAATTCTAACCTCTATGCACACAAACACTCGCATAAACAATTTTTTTTTGCCTCTAGTCATTTCCATATTCTGCTGTGGAAATTTTGTAAATATTTTATCATTGTTGTTCGAGTTACATACAAAAGTTCAAAAATTTTTATGCAACACAATTTGCATAGTCTATGCACGAGTACTGGAAACACTAAATGGAAGTTGATGGAGTTTTCTTTTTTTGTCCTATTTTGTTGTACACAATATGAAAAGCACAGCACGTACAAGAGATTCTGGGGAACCAGCCGTAAAAAAAAAACAATTTGCACTACAATGTGTTTGGGCAACATGTTTGTCAGTATGAAGCAACATTCACTCGTTCATCAAGCCAGTCATGTGCACGCTCGCACGCAAACACACAGCTACATCTTCAGAATTGTAAATACATACAAAATTTATACTACACGTTGCTATTAAGTGTATGAGACTCATAACCGATGCAACCACGTCTTTAAACTTTTCCAATTTACATCAGTCTACTCCAATTCCGCAGGTAGAGAAGAGATAATTAAATGTTTAAGGGTGGCTGAAAATGTTTTAATTTTTCATGTTGCCAGTGCAATATTGTTTCCTTTTTTTATTTATTTTTATTTAAGAAAATTCAAATGTATTTTGTTGTTATTTTGTGGCGATTTTGTAAAGTTTTTGTCATTAGTTCGGTTATCTGCACAACTTAATTGCAAAGTGCATTTACAGGCTCTTGTATGCTGCGTATAACACCTCGTAAATAATGAATTAAGCCACAATAAAGACAACCAACCATCTTCACTTAAATTTTTATTTTTTCTCTTCTTTCTTTTTTGAATTTAATTTTCTTCTCTTATTTAAGCGCAAACTATTTTTTATATTCTAATTCCGAGACTAAAGAAACACTGCTGCATGTTTTCACAAGAGCTTTTCCAAAAGTTTATGTAAATTTTTTTTTAAGTTTTTTTTTTTTTTTATTATTTTAGTTGTATAATTTATGCAAATTTTTTCTCTTTCTTAAGTCCACTATTACTTTGGGGAAACTTTTGCTACACTTTATTAAATTAAATTAAATAAAAAAAAAATATTTATTTTTAATGGCAGTAAAACAGAAAGAAATCAATAGATTTGAAAAGTTAGACAAGAAGTAAAACCTTTTATAGGTCTAGAGCCCTTCTGCGAGATAAACACAGTCTACAAGACTAATGGAGGGCTGAAGAGAGCATGCGGCAGTCAAAGAGACTTATTAACTTCGAAGCCTTTTTGGCTTCATAATGTTTTGTTTTCTAATGTCAGCAATCCATTGATCCCAATTTACCTAGCCACTGGCTCTAGTGTGTAGTCATTGCTAAGCAAGAGCTGAAACTGTACTTCGAAGTTACCTGTCCCTCTCTAAAATAATTCTGTTTGCAATTACTTAAGTCACTTAGTAATATACCCTCTTCACAAAAAAAAATTGTTTTTTTTGTTTAACGGTTACTTTAAAGTCTACGTTAAATTTTTTGAATCAAAAGGTACTGCTAATAGTTGCCTCAAGTAGTACTTGAGTGTAGAGCGTTCTGCTAAAATTAATGGGCTGTTTATGTAACACGAATTGTCTAGAAAATTTGTATCACAATTATTTAAAATTATTTATTACAAAGGTACCACATCAGATCTACGTCCTGGGGCGCTCTGTTCTATCTAGCTTACTTAAAAAAAGAAAATCAAATGTATTCAATAAAATAGTTTTAGACGAGCCCATTGCACGGTTGCTCTAAAGATCGCATACATAAAATTGCCTTTTCCCTTAATATGCTTGGGGTAGAAGCCTCTTCCTGCTCCAGTAATGCAATAGCCTTTGTTTTCGGGTATTAGGACACTTTTAATGAAAATAAGGTTCTGCGAATAAGCATTGACTGCTTCTTTAGCAAGATTTAGTCCGATGTGTTATTTAGGCCAAAATTGCCATGTGTGTGTATGTGTATGTATGGGCTTGTACGCGGATGTATGCATGTGTATGTTCGGGTTTCTGTGTGCAGCTGTGGACTTGTGTTTGGGTTTGTGTCTGCATTTCTGCCTGCATGTGAAGAAGCCACCTTTTTTATTTTTCCCATTCAACAACCTTCTGTTGGCTGTCGGTATAAAAGACATTTCTCCCTTTGAAATTTCTTATTTTACAACATTTTTTGTTTGTTTCTTTAACTCATTTCACTTTTCACTGTTTTTTTTTAAATTCGAATTTTTTCTATGATGTTCTGCTTTAAAAATCAACTGTCAGCTTTTGCAAATAAATACCTGCAGAAGAAAATGTTTGTATTTTTCGTTGATTAATTTTTTTTCGCTTTTACCAACACACTGTGATGTGTCCTTCACTTTGATCTGTAACATCTAGTGAACTTTGCAAAAATGTTGCCAGAATGTGGCACAAAGTAATTTTTTTTTAAACCGAAGAGCGAAAAAAAAATAAAATAAAATAAATAAATCTGATGTCGTTTTGTACGGAAACCATAAATAGACATTCAAAAATCGCGCACAAAAAAACCAACAAACACACACTGCTCGTACACACACCACACCGATGCCGATGCACATATTGCGAGTTTTTGGTTTTTGTGGCATGAATCCATAACAGGGTGTTTGATTGACTTTATAGTGGTAACATTTAAAATTGCGATAATGACGTTCATTATACTCGTAATGAAATGGCTATAGATTTAATAAAATGCTTCTTTAAAGTGGTTTAAAAGGGAAAATATGTGCTGGGGGTTTTTGTTGTTGTTGTAATTTATGCAAATTTTTTCTCTCTTAAGTCCGTCCACCATTACTTTGGGGAAAGTTTTGCTACACTCTATTAAAATTTATTTAAATTTTATTTAAATTTATATTTTGTTATAAAATCCCAGCCGTTAAAATAAAACGAAATAAAAAAGCTTTTGCTGCAATTGAAAGCTTGAAAAAAATTTTATATCACTAGATGCTTATAAAACTGAAGCTCTATTTCTCTTGGTCATGGCATCACGCCTGAACTTGATAAACAATTTCGTTAATTAATTTTTTGTTGTGTTTGTTATTGTCAGGACAAGGTTCAAATTTAAACATATTTGCAAATATGTTTAGGAGAAATACAAATGAGAAGCTACAAATGTGCATAAATAAGTTGATTTCTCTAAGAAATTTTTAAAATTTCCAAACAAACCATCCAAGATTTGAAGGGACACATCATTTTTAAGGAGAATTCTTCTATATTTCTAATCTGTCACTCAATTACTCAGAAATTACTTTGGAGTATTTTTAAAAAATATTCGAATTTGGTTCACAGCCCAGTACTCCTGTTCTGAGGGCTTTTTTCCAATTTGCGGAGGCACCATAAAAGACAACGGGATGAGACAAACACCCTTTTAAAAGAGAGGTCTTTAGGATTTGTCATTTGTCACCTTTTTGTTCTTTCGCATGAGAGCAATCAAAACGCTTAACTAGCGAAAGAAAATATTTTTTCTTTATTGTGAAGCAGGCGAATTTTACTAAATTTTAACCCGTACACACATTCTTTAATGCGAAAATTCTAAACCTGCTAATTTTACTTTAAATTAATAAATGGAAGAGACTATCTTTGGTTCGAAGCGGTATCGATCTGGCAGCATAACATCTTGTCAAATTTCTTATTCTTGTTGTGATCACACATAAACAACTGCTAGGCTCTGTGGTAGCATGCTTTGTCTCAAAAATAGCTGAAATCCTTTGACTTTTCTAATAAAAAGTTTTATTTATTTTTTCTTATTAAAATTTAATTAATTTTTTTAATAACTAGAAAAACATAGAAAAACTCTTTTCAACTTTAACAAAGAAAATTAAGTCAATTTTCCATATCAGATTTCGCTTAAGTAAAATCTCGTTATTAAATTTTTTTTTTGTTTTTTTTCTAACTCAAGCACATCACAATAGCATCACTGATTTAAATGCATACAGGTCAAATATGTCATCATGACACACATGTGAGTGACAGGCCAGGAGTCTTATGTACTTAAACACAAGCATGCCTTAATATTAATAAACTATTGTCATGTCAGAAATCTGCTTTAAAGCTTCTGTGAACTCAACTAATTATATAAAATTGACAGAGAGAGAGAGAGAGTGCATATGATTTGTCTTTTAAGATATTTATTTTACTTTATCATACACACACTTTCCTTTTTCAAGACATTCTTTGCTCTCCTTGACACTACATTTGTCAAAACAACAACTCTTTATTTACGTAGTTTCTGGATTTAAAAAAAAACTATCATTGTACAGTCATTCATTTATCGTTTTAATTTTTCAGTAAATTATCTGTAACAAGAGATAAAATTATATTTATTTATGTATTTATACCTCCAGCAAAAAAATAAAATAAAAGTCAGGAAAGGATGAATGAGAATAGAATCCTTATTTAAAGGTTGTTAGGATACACATACACAAACAAACAAACATATTGAGGTTTAAGCATTAAAACTAAAACCTCATTTACTTGTTACTAGCAAAACATAATTTATAAAAATAAAATGCAGTTGCATACATATTTCACAGACGACAGTTAATCAGGTCAACTGGCTTAAACAGAAGCTTAAAAGAATTAAAACTTTACAAATCATTGCCAAAGCATTATTGGATCATTTCAAAATTTTAGATTTCCCTTGAGAATTTTTTTATGTTGCAAAAGTTATAGAATTGAACGTGGCTAACTTTATTTCAAATCTGTGACCACCGCTTATGCTTCACCTTAAAAATCCTTTAAATTTTTTTCTTATAAAATTATTTTGATTTTAGCAAACGTTGAATTGTTTTCATTGCCATGTGGTTAATTGTGGAATATATCGCCCCAATCGCACATAATTGTAGTGCCATCACTTTACTACTCCCTATTAGTACAACCGTTAGTATGTAATAGTTGTAATGCAACTATTACAATAAGTAGCTGAAAAGCAATAGCACTGGATGGTTTCACTACAAAATAAGTTGTGGAGTTAATTGCGATAACAAGTTAATTTTTACTTCAGTCGACTTGAGCGATTTTTCTTTATTGGCACAGAAATAATGTTCACTTAAATTGCCAGTATAGGTACTTGCTTAATTCGAAAACATTTCAAGTTTCAGAAACAAACAATGCAATCGTCCTCAAAATTTTTAAAGATCGCTTCAGTAAGAGTAAACTTTTTTTATATCACGCTGCATTAAATCGATTGTTTCATGTGTAGCAGGTCTTACTGAAACAACATCTAGTCTAGATACATGGCGTCCTTTTAAGGCCACAAGAACTGTATTATTACGCAGCCAGTAAGATGGAAATAAGCTTCATGGGAGAAGATGAATTCTAACGAATTGTTCTGTCATAATAAACACATGTGGCAGCTGTTAAATTTCAGAGTTGCCACTGGCACAAAAAATGGCACTAATTATACAAGTCCACTCTTGCTGAGACACCCATTATAAAAAACATAAAATTTTTTTTTAATATATAGGGTGCGGTCTCTCAAGCATTAAAGATTCTAAAGTTTCTTTTTATTACCAGAGTAAGTCTCTTAAAGCCGTGAGCTCCATTTATAGGAAACGAACAAGCCAAACGTCAAAAAAATTTGTATGAAAAATACTCAAGAATATTTTAAAAATTAACCCCCTTATCCTAAAAAATTAACGTATACTTTAATGTACACGTTAACGAAATTTTTCATATAATTTTTAAAAAAAGTTTTACTTTAAAGTCTACGTTAATTTTTTTTTTTGGATAAGAGCAAAAGTGTTTTTTATAAAATTTTTTTGGTCGATTATATTATGCGTTCCCTGTAAACAGCATAATTTTGTTTGTGATGAAAATCGTGTGATATAGCGAGAATGATCTGGCGTAAACTGCATCAAAACCCCAGCGATGATCTAATGGGGGTTCCGTAATAGGCTGCAGCGGGTCATTAAATTTTTGGTAAACATGTGAGAAGAACGGGTCTGCCATCAAATGCCTACGGCAGATGTTGTCAGAACCAGATTTTGAGAAGCAGACTATGAAACACCAGCTCTGAGTCTGCCTAGCATTGGTGGAACAGCGTGGACTTCATTGTAGTTAAAGCAGCTAACGCTGTCGACTGTGAGAAATCGATTATTTGGGGTGCTACTCTGTATTGCGATGCGATAGCTATATGTTTCGCGTTTGCTATTTGCTTATCGCAAGAAATTTGTATGCATAATACGACATTGACATGCAAAAAGTAAACTATCAAACACATTAAAGATTGGATTTCGCATCGCATCTGTGAACTGCATAATTAAACCTAACCTAACTTTTTTTTTTATTTTTTTCTCTCTCTTCAGAACTAGCCCCCTAGAGAAAATATTATAGAGGTTTACTCACTGAACAGTAAAAGAGTTTCTATTTCAAAGTTTCATTCTTTTGAACTTCCTAAACTGTTACTACGGCTGGTTTCCATTCTTTAGTTAGCAAATGTTTTATGCCAAATAAAGGTTGCATAAATAATAAATCTAGAACAAAAACAAAAATTATATTAACTATTTTCTAATGGATGGTTCATTTTGAAAATTCTCTTACTTGTTCGTTATTATTTTAAGTCTAATTTGTAGTCATTCAAATTACTTCATGTGTGAGTTTTAGCCCACATTTTACTGCTTTAAAATTTGCTATTTTTATACTGAAGTATTAACATATTTTTTTCTTTTTCAATTTTCTTTTTGTTTGTTTGCGTTCACACTGACCTACAAAGCCAATTATGACATTATTAGCAGGCAGCCAGTACAGCTGGTTAAACAGTTGTGTATTGTTGTGCATTCAAACACTTTCAAACAAAATTCTAGCGATTTAACAAGATTTTTCAAACAGTAAGTTTGCAGGTTTCTCTGTCAAATGTGTAGTCTTAACTTGTTAAGAAGTTTATACGGTTGAAAGTAAATTTTTATCGAACTAATTTATAATTTCAAACTAGAATTAGAATGAGAAGCGGGAACAAGTCACCTGGTCACTGCGGCCAAAATAGACCTATTGTGAAACTTCTTTTAGCGATATGTGAGCCATGTCTGACGGTTGTAGGTAATGTTGTCCTAAGTAGCGAAAACGGGTCCAAATTAGACCAATTTCAAACTAACAAGCTGTTTCACAATTTCGAAGAAAAATTTAAGCGAAAGAAAGTCAGCCACTAATATTCGAACCCAAATTGGGTTTCGTATACTCTAATTTTGACATTTGCTCTTGAATCTTTTTTTTTGTTTTTCGAGTCATCGTTTTTTCGACTTTTTGTTCGCCTGCAAGAACTCAAAATGAGTTTTTATTTTCGCTTAGCATGAGAAAGAAAATGTTTCTTCTTCATTGTGGACCAGGCCATATTTGAATATTTTTTTTTTTTTTAAGTTAATATACTTTAATTTTAGTTTTGAATTTTATTATTTTTATAAGTTCGGCCTCACACTTAAACTAGACATCGAACATGTTGCTTGACTTAATAAGGTTTGATATAAATTAATGTCCCGATTATGGTTTACAACTCAACTCAGTTGAGTTGCAATTGAGACAACTGCTATTGCCATATAAGTTTAGTCAACTCATTCTCAAACATACTATCGAACATGCTCTATGAGATAATAAGGCTATTCTCAACTTACGTAAGTCTGATATCAAACATTTTTCAAATACCTTTGAAGCTTATTTTCAGGTTAACAAAATTGAATCTTTTTTGTAATAAAATTTCCAAAACTTTACATTTTGTAGAAATAATGAATTACTTGAGCTTTAGCTTTCTGTATTATCCAACATCATCATACACATTGCACTTAAAAATTGTTTATATTTAACTAAACTTTTCAACGCAATTGTTAGCTTAAACCTACAAACATGCTTAAGCATGATTTTTTTTAGGACACGTGATCATTAGCCCTACTGGTGGCTTGATGTTTATGAGAAAAAAATCTCTGAAACAGACAGTTAGAGCTACTTTTAAACATCATGTTGTAAGCACATACGTTTTATGACATTTCTTTTCTTTGTTTGTCAACCTTTGCCATAAATAAGTTTAATTTTATTTTTTATTTTTGTACAACTTGATTTCTAATGTTTTTTTTATTCATGTTTGTAAAACAAAAGTAGATTTTATAGTGTACGTGACATATCAAATACCTACATAAAGTGGCATTTCGTTGAAAGAAAAAGAAAAGTATAAAGATACACGAGTTTATGAGTTTGTTAAAATAAGTTTTACGATGAGTTCTATTAGCCCCCCCTTCATGTTGACAAAGTAAAAGTTGTGTTAACGGTTTATGGTATTCATAATTTGAAATTTTTTATATTGAAATAGAGAAAATAGAAGGACCAAAAAAAAAAAAAAATTACCAAAGCAATCATGAGCACAGCACGTAGCCTTCGGAAAAACTTAAATCTGTAGAGGCAGCCTTAGTTAAGGGTATGATTTTCTTTAAATTTAAAAGCGCAAAGTAGCCACGAATAATTTTTAATAGAAAGTTTTTTCATAAGATAATTGTATTCTAGGGCCATTATTACAAGTTACCGATAGTTAAAGTTCAGATTTGATAATTCAAATATCAAGCTTTTGGTTGGACATTAAATTAAAAATATTGATAAGTTAAATATCGGTCAGTGTGTCCTTAACGATCTACAGTTTTAGCCAAAAACCGGTTATTTGCCCTACAAAATCCTAACGTTAACTATCGAAAGTTGCAATAACGATCCTTAGTGTGAGTAGTTTAAGTATTAGCATAAGCTAGATTTAAGAATAATTAAAAGATTCAATTTATAAAATAAAGAACAAATGAACAGTCGCACAAGCGATTAATATTGATTACCCTTTTCTAGTGCAGTGAAACCATCAAGTTCTTTTTATTAATTATGACTGATTTTATTTCTCTTTTCTTCTTATCTACTTATTCTACTTCTTATGAAGGTGAGTGAAGATAAATCTGACGAATTAAATATGTTTTAACGTAACGTGTTACGTTTTTTAGTATTTGTAAATATCTTGTGAGTATTTATTTCATATTTATCAAGACGTGTGTGAAGTTAAATATGCCGAGTTTTTCACGTAAGGCGTTACGTCACTAACATATTTAACTCAAAAACATATTTAACTCTAACGTTAAATATGTTTTCGAGATACTCGTATTTAACTTAAAAGTTAAATATGTTAGTGACGTAACGCCTTCCGTGAAAAACATATTTAACTCGTCATATTTAACTTCACACATGTTTTATTAAGTACGTCTTATGTTATTAAATCATCCAGAATCACCTACACTATCAAACAACATTTTGTGGTGTAACTTGAATATAAAATTTTTTTTTGGATATCATAGAGCAGGCGGCAAATATGTTAATCTTCTATTCTCTGCGTCATAGTAATTTTAGAGAATTTCAATACCATCAGCGGCAGGTACATCAATTTTTTTTTAATTAACCCCACCCTCAAACAGATAAAATCGCCTGTAGAAACCCATGGCGAATTCAATGGCTATCATTTATTAATTTACTCATGTAACTGCTTTTTTTACTTTATTTGTTTTTAATTTTATTTTTGTGTGTGCTTGTGTCTTTTATTTACTCTTCCAGCTACATTTTCAGTTGAATTGAGTGGTTGTTGTTTTTTTTTACAGACAGCATTCATTCATTTAGTCCAGTCATTTAGTAATTTGTTACAACAAATAACAGTAGTCAAACATAAAAAGAACAAAAAAAATCATAAAATACTGGCACATTTGCAAATCTAATAATACTCGTAATAATAATAAAAAAAGATAAATTTTTAATATACTACACAAAAGTAAAAGCAACAAGAACACAACAACAACAAAGACGCATTAAAATCTAAATAATTTCTACAATAGTTTTTATTTAATTTTTTATTTATTTTTAAATGAAATTTATGCAAATTTACTTGTAAATCTGTTTTTCTTTTTGTTGCTGCTGATGTGTCCATTGCAAAACAAACAAAAAAGGAAAATGATTTAGTTGGAATGAAATAACAAAATAGAATAGAATTTAAATGTTAAATTAAATTATCAAATAAAAATACAAAAAAAAAAAAATAAATAAATAAAACAAATAATAATTTTAAATTAAATAAAATACGACACAAAGTCATGCTGGGCTGTGCATTCATACACAGAGATGGACATTTCAGTTTGTTTATAACAGATTTTTTAAACAGGTTTCATTAACAAAATAAACAGTTTATTTATTAAATAAAATGTGTATAAATGGGCTTAATTACTGCCGTAATTTTTTTTCAATTCAAAGAAAACTTGTAGAAAATTTTTTTAAATGAAAATACGAAAAAAAAAATTGTTAACCAACCAAAAAAAAAATAATAATAATAATAAAGAAGGCATAAATTAAAAATGAGTTCATTATTATTATTAATTGCTTGTAATTTTTCTTAATGTTTTTAGATTTAGTTTTTCTTAACTCCCTTTCAAGTGCCGAAAGCAAAACATTAAAATATTAAATTTTTTTTTATCAATTTTATGATCATCATCATTATTATTGTTATCGTCGTTGGGTTTTGTGGACTTTTCATTCATGAGTTGTTTAGAAAATAAATACTCTTTTTTGCTCTTAAATGTTAACTTTGTTTCAAGCTTTACCCCTCTCAACACTGATAAAGCCTCCTGGCACATATAATTTTTGTGTGTGTCATGCTTTTTAAGTAGTATTGAAAATGAGATAAATCGTCATTATGTTGTTGAACAGAAGCTGTGTATCACTATGGAAAAATATGGTTTATTTTTCAAAAATTTATTTTTATATAAAAAATAAATTTTAAAAATAAGACCTCAAGCTTAACAAAATAGTCATATTATTTAAAAGAAAAAGGTCAAATAAAACTAACTAATATTTAAAAAAAAAATATTTCAAAGGGTGCACAAGCTTAACAACAGGAGTTTAAATTAAAAAAAAAAAAAAAAAAAAAAAAAAAAAATTCAAATCAATGAAATTTATGTTAACGAAAAATAATTTTTAATGAATTTATTTTGTCTTAAAAAAAAAAACAGAATAGAATGTCTAAATATATGTAACAAATAAATACTTTTTTTTTTAAAGTACCAGTTTAATTTGGCAAATAAATATATTTTAGATAACTAAATGAATTTGTGTAAGGCACACACATGGCAACCGTTGCTACAACTTGAGAGGAGTGTACATCGAATGGCTTCTAGCTTCTGTTTTGGTTGCACATTAACTCAAAAAATACTTGTATTAATTTTTGATATGTTGTACAACTCGGTTGCACAACATATTTTTTCTTTTTATATTCATTGCCTTAAATAGTAGTTGTAATGGAATTTGTGACAAATTAATATATGACATCAAAGCAACTTCCGCGAAAATTAAGTATTGCCGATGATGAGAAGAAAAGCACTTTAAGAAGTCTGTCTCTAGTCGTAAATTTTAAAAAGTTGTAAATATATCTAAGCTGTGCTAAAAGCAGTGAGTTGACATGTTATGTTTTAATTTCGAGCACAAAGCTCTTATTTACTACTTGATAAGCAAATTTTGTTGTACCAAAGCTCGCTTTGTGTGTGGCTTAAATGCTTAACTCTTAAACCAGTTAGCACTTGAGCGTATTTCTTTTTTAAAGGCCATATGTAAATGATCAAACACTCACGATATAGACAGGTAACTAAAATTTCAGACCCCAAAGAGGCACCCATTAGTGTATTCTGCTGTACGCTACTTCTAATGAAAGACACTGTGAAAAAACTTTTAGAAACTCGATCACATAACAGCCTTTAGTTATCAGCAATTGTTAGTAGTTAATTTAATTACAGTGATGTAGAGTGTCTCCATTAAAGTTGTGGAATTAGAATGCCATCGAAAGCAGAAAACATTTTAAGTGCATGTAGTAGTAAACCTTCCCTCGTTTACTCCGTCTTGTTTTATTAAAAAAAAAAAAATTGTGTTCACACTGTGTTGCAGTGGCCTGTGTAAACGAGTCGCTTCGATCAAATTCATTTCATGCACATTTTGTTTAGCAATTTTTTTTTCTTTTACTTTTTTTTCTTGTTCAATTTATTTTCAGTTTCGCCTGTCAGTTTTAATTTCACTTTTATTTAAAAAAACTTTCAACACAAACCAGCAAATGGTTTTTTTTTCTCTTTTCTCAAAACTTTCTAATGTTCTTTTCATACGTATTTCATAAATTGCAATATGCAATAAATAATTTAAGACAAAACTAAAGCGAACTATTTGTGTTATTTTATTTTTCCGTGTTTTAGTTCTTAGAAGCTTTGAGCCACTCTAGATGAGAATGAAATTGAAAACAAAGAAAAATAGACAAGAATTTATGAAAGAAATCACATTTAATTTACTGTTTTTTTTAATAAAATAAAAAGCATGACAAATATGAAACAAACAAAATTTTAATAATCTTTTTTTACTTCTTTACAGGTATGTGCCATAAAATTTTTTTATATTATAAACTAGGAGACGGTTCCTGTTGCTCACGAAAACTGTTCATTAATTGAAGAAATGAGAACTAGAACGCACAAGATAAGTTTTTCTCTGTGTACATAAGTAAGTTTGAATTAATAATAATTAACCAAAAATTGTATTCCTCTAGTTGTTATAGTAGTGCTGGCAAAAAAACTTTTAACAGATTTGTTTTTCAATTTAAAAAAATAAGCTTTAGATTGTACAAAATATAGGGCCTAATTATAAGTGATGAAAGCAGTGATATGTTAATAAACACTTTTATTCCATTTGGCATTGGCAACATTGTCGATACTTCTGAGCTGACATGGTTATAAATTCTATTATAATTTGTTCTTAAACTGAATTCACCCACTCGTTTTCTGATGACGCGATGTAAACGGTTGGTCAATAATTGAAACTCACATAACTAATTTGTGGGAAAAAATTAAAAAATAATAAATAAAAAAAATAATAAATAAAAAAATAATAAATAAAAAAAATAATAAATATTAAAATAATAAATATAAAAAAAATAAATTAGAAACGTAAATAAAAAACTAAAAGTTCAAAAATTAAAGCAAAAAAAATTTAAAAAAATTTTTTTTTTTTTTTAAATAAAATTTAAAAAATCATTTTTTTTTGTTCAATAGAATTAAAAAAAAAATGTTTTATTAAATAAAATTAAAAAAATGTTTTTTTGTTAAATACAATAAAACAATTTTAATGAAATAAAATAAAAAAATTAAATTAAAAGTAAAATAAAATTAAAAAATGATTGTTCTGAACAAAAAAGGTTTTAAGTTTTATTATAATTTATTAATTTTATTAACGACAATAAATTCAATGACCAGACAATACAATCGGACTTATTACGGCTGTCGAAGTTGTGAAGAAAACAAAGGAATGTGGCAATATTGCCCATATGTTCCGTACTAATGCTGATGAATTTCGATTAACCCGTAATAAAGGCCAATAATGACATTTTCTTACAAAATATCAGACTCTTGCCCAACAGTCATCGATATTTGTTAAAATTGAGAACTGTAATAGCGATTTAGCATAAACAATAAAAAGTAACATCGTCTAGTGTTGATAACGCCAAATTGAATAAGTGTGATAGTTTTGTAGATATTAAAGTTTGATCTATTAGAGAAGGGTTGGCTGGGAGAGGGCTTTGATTTCTTTTTGATAATTATAAAATAAATATTTTTTTTAATTTTTGCATATTTTATTAGAGCGTAACCACCCTTCTCCTTTTTGCCGAAACTGTCCGATTTACAATCTTTAGTTAACTGGCGTCTATAGTTTTAATAATGATAATTCCATTAGCTAAAACGTAGTCAGCAGTTGGCTAAAGATCAGAAATTCTGACCCAAATTGCCTCATAAATAGCATAATTAGATAGTTTATATCGTCATATGTTTAAAAAAGCCCACGATTACAAAAAAAATCGATTTTTTGATTATTTACGTTGCAGCATATTAAATAACGTTTGTAAGCTGAATTTGTGAAAAATGTTGATTAATCTTTCATATAAAAGAGGTTTTTTCTCCTGTAAACTTTTGTTTTTAAATGTAATTAAGGGCTTTTATAAATTTCATATGACGACATGGATAAAAATTAAAAATTCTTTTACATGAAAAAAGAACCAAATCTTATACATTCTTTCAATTTTTTTTGTTTTTTTAATACAAACCGTCTCCTAGAAAAAATATAGCCATTTTGCAACAAATGGCGGCACATACATAGACAATTTCATTTTTATATAAAAAATATTACACAGGTCTGCTAACACATTTCAACTTTTATATTTCGGTGCTCTGTGTTGGATTTGATAACAGACTATGTATATTTTTATTAATATTATTTATTGAATCTTCTTAATTTAATGAATTAATGTAATTGTTAACTAGAAAGAAATGAACTTAATTACGAATATAAATTTCCGTTATTTTTGCCACTTTTCTCTCCTCTAATTGTGAAGAAAATTTCTCCTAAAGGTGATTCTCTGGTTTAGCAAATTGAATTTTTTTTTTTTTTGCAAAAATTGCCACATGAATCGTGAAAAATTAAAACAAAAAAGTTGTGGTAATCATTAAAATTATGTTCTTCTGAAATAATTTTTGGTATGCATCAGCTTTGATAACATTTGCCACGTTTGCCTATAATGAATTTTTATTTTATCAAACACAATGTAATTTTAGGCTCACTATTGTACCGCAGTCAATCACTGGCTACACTGACCTTATCAGCTGGGGCAAGGCTAATACTCGCGGGCATGGGCGTGGATACGTTTGCCAGTCAGTGAACGACCTATATGACAGTCAATGTTTCGGTCAGTGTGTGTATGAGCGTTGTTCTGGGTTGCCTGGAAGCCAGCTGTTTTCGCTGCTGTACCCTCCCTACCTGGTCAGCCTAAACGTTATGGGCCGCCCCCCTCAACCATCTTCGCTCCCGCCCTACCTACTCTACTGGCTTACGTACACATTTTATCTTTATTTATGTTCAAATCTTTTATTTTTTTATTCTTACACACCTCTGTATTTTGTTTTAATTTTATTTACATTTTTATTGCTGATAGTCTTATTTTTCTTTCATTCTTATTACTAGCAGGGCTTTGTACGTATCTTATTTCTAATACCTTTGTTTTTATTTAGGAGTCTTCCGGATGCTGTTGCAGCAAGTGGGGTCCCAAGTCTTCCTTGTGGTTTCAATGATATTTTGGGGGTGGTTATTGCCGCCGGTTCCTTTTGGCTCTGGCTGACTGTTGGGCGAAGGATTCCTTTTTTCTCTTCTTCCGCCAGCTTGGCTCACCCGCTTCCACCAATCCGCTACGCCGTTTTTCTTTATTTTTCTTAATTGGCCGCTACACAACCTCACTTTACCAAATCACAAAAACAAGAGACCGGAAACTCATCTTGTAGCCACACCTCACTTCACACATCGTCAGCGTTGTAATTTTTCTGCTGCCCCCTAGTGTCGTTTATGCCTTAATTTTGCTACAGCCTTGCCACCTGAACTGGCACACACTATTGCTATAATCAGAGCTTTTTATACGCCATAATGAGGGCAATTGTCTATATATTTCCAAAAATTCTTTCTGAAGTTGTTTATGCATGCAACAAAGTTCCAGCTTGTCCTTTACTGGATTTAAAACAACTTTTTAATCACAGGATTATTATAAATCTAATAAAATATCACAATATTTTATTGTGAAAAACAAAGTTCTTGTTCAAAAACCTAATTTTTGTGAAAACAAGTATTTTATTTATATTTTGAGTTAGAATGAGTACAATAAAAAAAAAGTTTTTTTTTTAATCACTTTTAACACATTACTATATTTATATTCTAGATTTTATGTGTTTCTATTCTAAACTACTCTTATCACTGATTCAATAACAATAGAAAAAATAATCTAGCATAGTTTTGGGCGCAACAGGGGGCGGGGGTAGGCATTATTTACTGTGCTGTATGTGTGCAGGTAGTTGTTGTAGTTGTGCATTTGAGGTTTTCTTTCTTTCGATCGTTTATTGTAACCAATTTTAATATTACAAGGACTCGTTTACTTGTTATTGTGCTGTGTAGTGTTGTGCAATGGAATGCAATATGCCACAGCCTATTATAATTAAAAAAAATTTATAAAACAACAACTACAAATATACATTGTAAAAAGTCATATGTGCTCTTGTTTTTAATACCAAAGCTCAATAAAAACATCACAAAAAAAAAAAAACCTTAAAAACATTGGAAATGCATAAAAAAATCATCACACATCACACTCCCACTTACCAAAGCCAGCAGAAAGCTAAAAATTAGAAGGCCTTTTCTAACCAGGCCTTTTTAAAAACCTTCCGGGCATACTATAAGAAACTGCCTTTTTGCTAGTTTGTCTTCCCATAAAGACGTTTCGGAAAGTCTCTTCACTTCTTTACCCATACTGATTTTCAAATTCAAAGTATTTAGAATTTTAAGGCGGCCAGGCGATCACATGTAAGCTTTTCAATCTGATCCAAGAATACGGCGTTGTTGAGCAAGCTCTTTTTAAAATGCTTCTCCACTCTACTTATAAAAGAATGGAAGGCTGAGATGTATATAGTGCTGCGACAAACTTCACGCTTGGGTCTGAATCAAATACTTGCGTTACCAAGTAAAATGCTAGGCTCACCACTAGGACAAATCTAAATATTTAAAATGAAAGAACTGCTGCTCATTGTTTTTGCTTATTATTTAACAATTTTTTTAAAAAAAATTTTTTTCTTTCTTATTTTATATCATCTGCAATGCCGCACTCTACACAAACACGACCATTTTTACTTTTTTTTTTTTTAATTTTTATAAATTTAATCTATTACAACACTTCAAGTAAATGTGAACGTTAGCTTCTTTAGTACAATTGTATTGAAAACAAACATAAATTCTTTTCTTTTTTCAATAAAATTGTAAAAAATTATTGTACACGCTATTGCAAAGTACATCCCAGAAGATAAGAGTGATCTTAGTTCTCTTACGGAATAGTTTACCCGCCATTTTGGTCTTATGCTGCTATTATAGTTTACAATTTTTTATGAAAGTTGGTTCGTGTTTGTAAAATTGGTATTGAAACATTTGAAGCAATAATAAAAGGGTTGGAGTGTTTTCTCTTTGAGCAATTAGTCACAACTTTGCTCTTCAGCAGTTTATTAAGAACTAGTATACTTAAACCCTTTTTTGGTTCTCCAGGCTTACCAGTTCGTATTATCTTTGTGGTCTGCTTCTCCTCTATTCTTCAACACTTTCATATTCACTGCTATACTCATTTTGCTTAGTTTCGCTATGTCCGTCTGCATGCTCTTTGATGAGTGTGAAATATCTGCATTAATTTCAATTAAATGTTCACTGATATCAACCAGATTCATCAAAATAAACATCACACTTTTTTTCCGGTGTCAGGATCATATAAACGGTGAGCTGCTCTTGATGTAAGCCAATTTTGAACTCTCACATGAGTTACACTTGGTTTGAAACCAGTAAAAACTTCAAGCAGAGTTTTGTTTTTTTTTTTTTAATCAATTTTGTTGGTGATCTCTTTCTAAGGTATACTGTTGCTGTAAAAGCTTCTGACTATAAGTTTTAATGCCATTTCTATTAGCTTTCTGTAGGCACTCTCTGCAACGTCGTTGTAAGTTGCCTTTTTATTCCGCACATGTTTAAATGTAAATCAAACCTGTTGTTTACAAACTTTTGTTAATTTTTGTTAATATTTTTTATTTTTTTTAATCAATATTAGCTTTTTACTTGTGTCCTGGGTCCATTATCTTTGTTAGAGTTTTTTTCTCTCCATCACTTTGCCGATGAAATAAAATACAACTTTGCTCTTCAGCAGTTTATTAAGAAGTAGCATACTTACAAACTAAAATGTATGTATTGTACATACAAAAAAAAAATGTTAAGTTTGTTTAATATAGGTTGACTTCATAAACGCAATTTGCAAAGCAACACTGCAAAGAATTTCATTTACAAGGCAATGCAATGTTTTATGGCAGCACTGCTTTGTCAAATCATGAATTGACATTTTAGTACATTTATGAACGCGCAAGTTTTGTTCCTTGTATTATATTTTTTTAAATTCAGTTTTTTAAAATGAACACTCAAAAATTGTGTGCCATTCTTTTGAAAACTGCTTCCGAATTGGCTGATGATAACAATTCAAGCAAGCATTTTAATTAAATATATCATAAACAAAAGAAAGCGTCGTCGTATTGCACTACTACATAGCCAAAATTCTAAGAGAAAAATTCCTAAAACTTTAAATTTTTGTAAAACTATTGCAAGCATGCAGGACGATGTGTTTTATTCTCATTTTCGAATGAAGAAAAGTACATTTCAGGAATTTATTACAAAATGCTATAATTTGATTAAAGTAATTAATATCTCTTTCAATTCTGCTAATTTTCCTTTCTCCACTGCCAGTTTTTCTGCCTCCATGTCTAAAAGTTTTTTCATAATTTTGGCATCTGCTTCAGATTCCTTGTCTAAAAAATTTAAAATATTGCATCGCTTTCGTTTTATTGCATGTTCCTGAGTAGAAGTATTCGAAGAAGATGCTTCTGCATTCAGCACCGTAGTGCTCTCGGGCGTCAATGGCCCATCACTTAAGTCTTCTATTAAGGATTGAATGGAAGATTCAAGCATGTCTTCAGGCACTACAACACTACTGCGACTGCCAAAGACCTCATCCAATGTATCAAAATATTCCCAGTTTGTATAGCTCTCACCAGATGTATTGTTGCGTTTTTTAATACGCTTGTATGTCCCCATTATGTTTATAAAACATCTTGTGGTTTCATCCTTTGAAAATGGAAAAGTTCCGTCGACTTCCTTAATATCCCGCATTATGTGTTCCCAAATTGTGTTTCTTTTTTTTTTTCTTAGCTGCGAAATCTGGCTCATACCCCAAACGAACTTCAATCAGCAGCTTCTTCCTTTCGTGGTTCCACTTTTTCTCACTATCAGTAAAAAAATCATAAATAATAACAAATTGTAAATAAATAAAAGTTCGACTTACGATAATTCCGCCATTTCTACCTCAAAATTAAAGTTTTTATTTATTTTTAATTTTTACGCCAAGAAAAATAAACGTACACCAAACATTAATGAATCACAAATAAAAGTAATGCACATATTTGACAGATGTTGCGCATTGAAAAGCATTGCCATGCAATAATGAACTTGAGACCTTGCCTAAACTAAGTCTACTGTGTTTATGAACACTAGGCATTGCAGTGTTGCTTTGCAAACTGCGTTTATGAAGTCAGCCATATTCACAGAGTTATAAAATACAGTATTGTGGAATGGAGTTGCCATGTATGTATTTATACATATTATATTTTCTTTCAACAAAAAGTGCTTCGAGAATATATTCCTGTATGTATCATTTTATTTCAGTTTCAAGTATGTTTCGGACAATTATTCATAGCTTAAAATAGTTAAAGAATTCCTGTTTGTGTTTGTGGAATGATTGTGTATTGGATTACGGAATCTGCTGGGGTGTTGCCATTACGTTTATTCCAGAAGTAGAAGGTATTTCTGTTGGGTTGAAACTGCTCGCGATACTGAATATCCGAATATTGAGGAGGATCATGTAGAGATGGATGTGGAATGTGTCTCTGTGCATTGCTTTTCATTCAGTTGTCATAAGGCCCCTGCGTGGAACGCTTTCATAATTATCCTGTTTGTAAAAATTTTTACTTATTTTCCAAATTTCTGTATAAAACCTCCCATGACGTGCTCAGGGCACTGGTTTCATCCGATGACTTTTGACTGCTTGCCATAAGTTTGTTGCGGCTTTTGTCAAGCCTTTTTATATTTTTTTTTTGCAAAGTTTTGGATCCTGCAAAATAATAATAATTAAATTATTTTTTTAAATATAATTTACACCTCCCTCGAACAGAATATGAATAGCAGAATATCACTCATACATTTTTTTTCATGTTTTAATCAGAACGAGCTAATGGGATATTCCTACTTAGGTAATGTTCTAGAGATTATGTAAGAGGATAATAAGGTAGAAAAGTTCTTCGGAGGCGGAATTCCATTGTAGATGGATAGAATCTCTTCACGAGAAGTCTTCAGTATCTCCAAATTCAATTTAATGGCTTTGATTCCCATCATTTTCCCAACACAAAGTATTCCACCTGCTGCTAGAACTTTGATATAGGAATTCAATTGGTCAGATGGTGGAAGTTGTTGACTACACGAGGGAAGCGGAGGAACGGTAGGTGGGTGAATGACCGGAGGCAGACATACTCGTTTTTCTGGAGGGGAGGAGGTTGACTCTTCTTTGACTTCAATGGACCATGTTCCCTGGCATTGTTTATAAAAAGGTTTCGACCAGAGTCCCCCAACTCTCCTTTCATTGCAAGCAAGTTTATAATCAGCTCTTGTCCAGAGTATTGTTGACTGTCCGAGAGATCGAATCTAAACAAAGCAGCGAGAGTGGAGGGAGAACGCTGCCTTTTAGTCTCATTCTCCATGAGGTCTAGATAACCGGCTCCTGATTGATACCCCAGATCAGAGTCATCTGATATAGCAATCAGAGCCATTTCCGGAGTACACGTGTCTATAGGGTCTGGACCCAAGGTCATTCCTATCCTAGCTGTCGACTCTTCCACATCTAGATTGCTTGGATCAACTATTTTTTCGCTGCACTAAGATTTGGGTGAGGTTGATACTTCTTTGATGAACGAGTTTTGATTGGTGCTGTTTTCTTTAGAGGGGTGGATGACGTAGTTACAAATATCAGAAAGTTTAGACTGTGTGATAGATAGGTTGATATATTGTGTTTAATGATTTGTAGAATTTTCCAAATCAAACCTTTTATATAATAAATTCTATATATCATTAAACCAATCAGTATTACTGATACTCTAACGATGTGACTCGCAACATTTTGTTTATTAAGAAGTGTGAATTGTTCATCTGGTGCATACGTTAAAAAGAAAGTAGCTAACAACTTATTGTATTTAAATACTGTGCCTTCTAATAAGTAACGGTAGGATAGCACGGGGATTATACGCATCAAATGAACAGTATGTACAGCGGAATGCATTTGATTGGCAGCGTTGGCCAACAAGGTGGAGTCAATGCCGACGTTCCATAACTGTTTGGATATACCCATGCATTACGAAGGGCGCGAATACTGCATTTTTTCTCTTCCTCCACCAATCCGCTGCTCCGTTTTTCTTTATTTTTCTTAAATGTCCGCTACACAACCTTACTTTACCAAATCACAAAAACAAGAGACCGGAAACTCATCTTGTCAGCCACACCTCACTTCACACATCGTCAGCGTTGTAATTTTTCTGTCACCCAGAGCTGTAATTTTACTGCTGCCTCCTAGTGTCGTTTATGCCTTAATTTTGCTACAGCCTTGCCACAGTAGCCAACTGTCCTTTCGGAACTCCCACCCCACTAATCCTTTTCAGAGATTTCAACTCATTTAAACATATAACTGTACTGCGGAATCCTCTCAGTGTACCATAGGTTAGGTTAAGGTTGGGTTAACAGGTCACCCGAAAGAAATAAAACAAGAGCTGGGCTCACTTGGGTCCTCTGACGTGGTCCCTTTGTGATACCTGTATAGAGATAGTGATAGCAGAGTGAAGGAGAGGACAGAAGACAGAGAAAGAAAGAAAGTGAGTGGGTCCGCCACACAAACCAACCACCTCAGTGTGCCATATGTGCTTTGAAATATATATTTGTAATCACCTACAACAATTTTTACATTTTTTATTTTACGGGGAAATCGTTGGGAAGTAAAAAGGGAAAATTCTTCATTTTTCAATAACTTTTCTGTATGAACTATT
Source organism: Thelaira solivaga (assembly GCA_947397855.1). Taxonomy (NCBI): domain Eukaryota; kingdom Metazoa; phylum Arthropoda; class Insecta; order Diptera; family Tachinidae; genus Thelaira; species Thelaira solivaga. The sequence continues at coordinate 8,200,242 of OX377614.1, forward strand.
TTTGTGTTCAATTTTTTGGCGTGTTTTTTTTTCCAAATTTCTTCGGCTAATGGTGAATTTTTTTTTCTTTTGTATATAATTTTGTGATAAGTTAAAATTATTTTCCAAATCTTTTATTTTGACTTGAATATAATTTTTAGAAATACGAACATATTCTGTTTCCCTTCTAATAAAATATTCTTTACTATTCAAAAATACCCTTCCACAGGACTGATGGATACCCTTGTTTGGCTTGGATCAATAAAGTTACCCATTACACGTAAAAATTGTGTATTTTTTAAAATGTTTGCTTCTATTGTTGTAGATGGTTTCTGATTATCTAATTTCTTTTTTGCGAAAAATGGAATTAGCAAACCACACTCGTCTGCATTAAACACATTCTCCGTCTCGTAATTTGTTAAAATATTTGGAAGCAGCTCTTGAAATGCACTAGCTCCCACATCGTCGGCGGAGGAGCCTTCTCCATGTATTTTTTTAAAAGTAATGCCATTACGTTTCTGCCAACGCCATAGCCAGCCTGTATTTGATCATTTGATCTGCGAACTGATTTGCCTTTTCCATAACCATGGTACCTGAAACACCTATTAAGCGTGAAACTCTCTTAAGCGTGGCGCATTTATCCGTGAACTACTGTATTTATATTTAGATGAGTAACATTTTTTTTCTAAATTTTGGCAATACGTACAATAGAGTACTGTAGCGAATGATAAACTTAAATACCTATACTTATGCTTCATACTGAATAAAACTATTTTGCTCAGAGGTGGAAACATGTAAAAGAAAAGATAAAAAAAATTTAAGCAGAGTTCGCAAAAAATTAAACCATTACAAACATTTCGCTTTCTAAATTTAAAAAGACTATTACTTTGAAATAGTACAAAATGAAACGTTTTGCATTCGTTTAGTTTCTTTGCGAACTCTGATTTCAAGACATTTATATATTATTAAATTATATTATAAAATATAAATTTTAAATATTTTATAATACTCCAATCCAGTTTTACAGTAATATATCGAAATGTTCTAAATTGATTATAGCTGAATATATTAAACCAATACTCGTATACGGAAGTATTAAAACATACTCACATTTCCATGGCTGATGGTTTGCAGGAACTTGTCGTTTTATTTGCTATTAAATTTCTTATACTATTACCATTTGCGTGAGTGTGTGTGTATTAAAGCACATATTCATTTAAAGATGTCCACAATTAACACAAAGGTAACAACGGTGTAAGTGCGTAGAGATGGATGAGAATTTTAGTGCCTGTGTGGAATGAGTTGATATGGTTACACTCTCTGAATTCGCATGAGTAAAACTAAAAGGAGAGAAACATACGAACTGATGTGCCATACATACATGCAGCGTTGTAAACTCAGTAATTTTTAGTGATTTTTTTTACATTATCCTCAAATTATTAATTTTTTTTTAATCAGTCAAAACAATTTTTAATTAAATTTACTATGATTTTAAATTAACTCTAAAAATTTGTTATAAATTTTTTTTTATTTAGTTCTTATTATGTAAATCTGCAAACTGCCTTTAAGAGTTCTCCCCCAACTTTGATATATTGACTTCAAAGAATTTTTCAGTATGTTAAATTTTGACACCCTATAACTCCATTCTAGTGTACTCTGGGAATATGAGTGACAGCGTGTTAAAATCTTTGAACGCTCCTCTTTCGGCCAACATTAACATGTTTTCCCCAGAATTTTCCGGTATATCCTTTCTTCGCAATTTTGTATAGCACCTTAAGAATTTAACCATTTCACAACCTATTACTTAATTCCGTTAATAATTAAGAATATGATTAATGCAAGTCGAAAATCTCTAACTTCTTTTCTTGTTGTGCCAAATTGTACAATTTTTGCAACATTTTTTTAATTTTATTCTTTTTTTTCAATTCCCTCTGTGGGGTCAAAGAAAGAATTTTTTAAAATGTTAAATTTTTGTGGCCATGTTAAGTGTTCGCATACAAAATTTTAACATTTTTAGTTTTACAGAAGTAATTCCGTCATTTCTCCAGTTTGTGACAGAGAGAAATGTAACAGTACAATGTTAAAAACGAAGCTAACTGACGGAGCTATCTGCACGCACATGTTTCTGTGGGTATCTCCAGCTCCACCTGTTACCCTTTAGGTCAATTTTTATACTTTTGTTTGTTGTTTATCATTTGAACATTTCGACTAATTATAAATTATCTTTTCCTCTTTCCTTTCTTTTTATGTTTAATGTTGTTATTCTGTCACAATATTTAAATGTGCATTAAATTACCCAACAGCAGTAAGAGCAATAGTAAAGCTGCAACATGAACAGCAACATCAGCTACGACATGTTCAAAGAAAGAAAACTACAAAAAGACACAATAAAGAGTAATGGGGAGGGGGAAGGAAAGAAAGGGGTATAAAAAAAGATACTGACAACCACCACCAAAACCAAACAAGACAATGACAAATGACTGCTGCCACTACATACAAGCAAAACCAAAAAAAAAAAAGCTACGATAGAGTGAACATGCATCAACCCAATAACGCAAGCACACAAAATTGCAACAAAAGGATGGATTTGGATGAAAATAGTAGTTAAGGTTAAATGTGTAAATTGTGAGACATGACAATATTTTTAAAATGATACTTGAAATACTAGTAGCAAGAAGCTGCAGGAAGGGGGTTAAGCAAAGGCAAATGACGAGAGAGAGAAAAAGATAAAAAGAAAAAAACATACATTCACCCCATAGTCATCTAGGAAAAGTATTATGATACCAGAGAGTAGGTGAAGGTTGTAGGAAGATGAGAATAGCATATAGAATGTTTTATCGTATGTAATTTTATGTGTGTGTGTGTGTGTGTGTGGTTGGTTTAATGCAGGCATCGCTTTGCAGATGTTTGGAATATTCATATAACATTTTCTCAACTTGTTGTTATACCTTGTCGGTATAGATGGTCATTGTTTAGTTATTTATACTGCAAAAGGACATACAATTTTCAAGTATACAATCACTTTAACCGAAACAAAATGCTTGCACACACACTCAATCGCTCGCACAGAAACAAAAACACACACGCACGCATAAACCAAACATAATTTGACACATTCTAAAAAGAATGAACGGATGGCTGAATGAATGAATGAATCAAGTGACAAGATAACAACAACAACAACAAAAACACATGTATAGAGAAAATGTGCAACATTTTTTTTTTCTGTTTGCGCTCTTTTTTGTTGTTGTTGGGTTCCAGAGGTTGGAGCAAAAGTTTTTGATTTTTAGATGTTTAAATTTATGAATTTTTTTTAAATTCAATAAACATTGTTTAAGCTTCTTTAATTAAAATATAAACAAGACCTAAAACGTAAAAACCTTAAAAAATTCTAGATTTTTTTTTTTTTTTTTTTTTTTTTTTTTTTTTTTTTTTTTTTTTTTTTTTTTTTTTTTTTTTTTTTTTTTTTTTTTTTCGAGAAAATCACTGTCAAGTTTATAAAATAGAAACAACTTTTAGTTACATTGAGGTATGCTAAAGTGTAGTGATTTTGTAATTAAACTCTTCTAGAGGAATTCGAGTATTGCTTCACAAGAAAAAGCGAACACTGACTTGTTCTGGTTTCGCTCAGTAAAATGTTTATAAATATGTCAATTACGTTATTGTAAAGACATTTTGTTGGTTCTAAGCTTTTAAATTCTGTTCAATCTATAGTTAATGAGTATGGAACTGCATTGCCTTTATAGAGGTTATAATAGGAATATAGAATATAATTTATTTCTTTTAACTATCTTGGCCAGGATGAATAATATATTAAGACTCTATCACAAACCATTTTGCGATTAATGTTTTTATCTTTTGTAGCATAATTTTTCCAAGTTTCCTCTTTTACCTTAATATATCGTTTATGTTATTGTTTTGTTAACATTGTATATATTTTCTGCATCGGTTTTCTTGGCTTTAACATAGGTGTAACGTTTCTAACATATTCTGTTGGTGCAACGTTGCCTTTGCCTTCTAATGGTACATTTTTTGTAATATTGAAATAGCTTTCAATAGGACTATTGGAAATTCTTGTATTTGAGTTTGCCATTCTATTTAGTACTCCAAAAAGGTGATAACAGAGCATTCCTTTTTAAGACGTAGCGATGCAAATGCATCATTTCTATAAGTGCTTTTCACTGTGGTAATGTTATTGAATATACCTAATCTTTTTTTTTTGAATAAAATGGGCTTTTCTTTGTAATTTTCCGGTTTTATGTTATCGAATTTTTGTTTTTTTTTTGGTCATACTCAGTGTTGGGTCTCTCTCTTTATATTATTCAGAGCATTTAAGGCTAGTTTCACGTCATATGTTGAATTTTTTAAAAATTTTGAAAAATCGTATTTTTTTCGAGATCTTCAAAATAGGTTTTAATAACTTACCTTTAAGAAATGCGCGCAGCATATTTTTATAATAACTAAATTGTTTCGCAATAATGTATTATTACATATATTATAGGACTTTAGTATGTATTGCTGGAGACTATTGTAATGACCGTGGGCTTATTCTTCATTTAATTATGTGTATAATGGGGGGTTTTAAAATCAATTTTATTCTTATTATTTTGGTCCAGACAAGGCTGTTTGACACGCCAGTGTTCGTCCTCACTTAAGCACCTATTAAAATTTTATGGCCTGGTTCGAACAAGGCAGTATAGTACACCAGTGTTCGCCCTTAGAGTTAGTTGGTTATTTTAAGAAAGAGAATTAACAATTTATAGTTCATAAAATATTTATTGGAGTTATTCTCATTTTTCTTTTTAAAAGTAACAAGTAAAGAAAAAGATCTACAAAGACCTTATTTGAATTTCTGAGAATCTACATTCGTCTAGTAGTACTCCTTGTAGTCGTTTATGAGTGCTTGAATACAGTCATCGCTATGAAGTATGGTTTGGGAATGGTTTACTTGTGCTGATTACCTAGATTTAAGTGGAATAGTCGTGCCATTGCCTAATCTAAGTGTATTCCTTTTCCTGTCAATTATTGCCTGCAGTTGCCTAAGGGAATCATCACCTATAATTCCGTCAAATGATTGAAGGCCTGGTAGGACAAAAAATGTGATATCTTTATTTTTGCCAAGACTCTTAAAAAATTTACCGACAACTTTATGATTGTATTTTAAATCTAGACTCTACGGGGTTAGAATTGTATGCGATTTTTTCCGAGACGAAATTTTTATTTCCACCAGTATCTATTAAGAATTCTAAAATTCGTCCCTCTTTAGAGGTAAGCTCTAGGTATGGAAGGCTAGATAGGCTTCCGTCATAAAATTTAGCTCGTTTCCTTCGTGTTCTTGTAATTCTTCGTTTTCGGTGTTGTCTTCGTACTGTTCGTTGTTGCTTTCATCGTAGCCCGCTGGTTCTTCTGCTTCTTCCATTGTGTTGGTGTGGAACAATCGCTGTTATTTCCTAGGGACATTGGACGAGTATGCCGAGTTTGATAAGGGTGATTTTTCCGCCCTGTTCATGTAGTTCACACGATGTGATTTTATAGTGGGGTCAACTTTCATTGGCACGGGTGGTTTTGGTTGAGTTGGCCTAGATAGTGGCGAGGCTTGGTATGGGTTAGTTTTTATTGGTGTTTGTACAGGTGTGTTAAAAATGTGTATCCTTTCGTTTGCACTGAGTTTCCTTTTTGGTAATTGTGGTCTGTTTGAATTTCCTGTTTTGTACATTTGGTGCATTGGAGTAGTTATAGTGTTGGTATAGAATTATTTCTGAAATTTAAATTTTGAAATTCGAGGCATGAAGTGTATGCCTCAGGTAGAGTCTTTGGTTTCTGGATTGCGAGCATCCTAGAAACGTCTCCATTTAACCCACGGATAAAAATATCTAAGGCCCTATTTCGATAACTGGATATTAGTACTTCAACTGTTTCGCCTTTATAGGTGTCAGTTTTAATTTTGTTTATTATCAAGGAAATTTGGTGGTTTACTTTAGCGTAATATTCATCTACTGTGTTATAGCCCTGTCTCATGACACTTAGTTCGTATTCCAGTGTTTGGACGTCTATTTTGTCTGCATTAATGTAAGAAGAGGCAGTTTTTAATTTTCTCCCAATTTTCATCGAAAATGTTATGGGATATTAGTGCTGTGTCTGCAGCACCCCTAACCTTGGAGTATTGCCCTGTAAATAGGTTTTTTTGACGTCATATAAAAGTTATAAAAGTGTTCTTTTAAATTTTTTATTCATTGCTTATTTAGTCAGTTTTCTTCCTCGTTTATTTTCAAGAATGAATCCTGAAATTAATTGCTTATCACAAATGCCTATTTGCCTTATATGTATGTAAGCTGATTTCTTTGACATAGGAAATCTTTTGAAAAATTCGGTATCTCCAAAAATATTGAGATGGCGCGGCCATGTACATACGAGTATTCTACGCGGTTTCCGTAACCTAGAGCTTGTTAAAATGTTTAACATTTCAGCGTTACTCATATCTCTCTCCTCTGAACTCATTATGTTTTATTTTTATCATGTCTAGGGGTTTCTTTCGTTGATGGCTCTGCTGCTGGCGGCGGGCGCGGGCCTTATTGTCGACGGTTATTACTTTGTACGGGATGTACTTTGTACGGGTAGTAAACAGGCCATAGCTTGTTCGTTTCTTTGAGCTATAACTACTTGGTTTGCCCAATTTCCATCACCGTAAAGCTGTTCATGTCGCCGTTCGTTGAAATCATTCATATCAGCCAGATCGCGGGCCCTTGGACCACGATTTATATTTTGCCCTTGGCCCTGGTTTGCGGGTATTCCACTCTGATAATTTTGATTAAAATTATTCGCCATACGGACTAAAATATAGATACAAAACTGTCAAAATCATATGGTAGATTTTGGCATTAAATTAATGCATCTGAATTTGTAAAAGTTTACTTAGTTTTGTTACGTTTACATTTTAATTTTAAATAACTTTTCGTACAGTTCGGTATATACGAGTATACTGGGCTAACCAAACTTTCTCTGGGTGTGATTTAAAAAAGTTTTTGTCAGCTCGAGCTTAAGCTCGAGCTTCAAGCGCAATAACTTATTCCTCCAACCAATCATTAGCGAATGCCAGAGAAATGCCAAAAATAGACACACAATAACGCAACGAGTTTTTCTAAACTTTAATATTGTGTTTGCGAATACACTTGTGTTGTATGTGTGTGTACTTAAATTTTTGCTCCATTCTATGGTATTGATGTGTCCAGACCCCGAACTTGAATACAATAATTCCTGTGCGGGGGGAGGAAGTGTGCATTTCGCAGCTTATAAACAAATCGAAATTAAAGTTCGAAACATCAACACCATCAAATTGAAATACTAGTACGAGTATTTATTGTTTTGAATTCCTTTTTTTTTTTGTGTGTTTGTTATTGTATCATTTTATTGCTTTTAAACTTGAACATGTTTAGAATCGATGTTTCTTTCACATGATGCTTGTTGTTGTTGCTGTTGTTGTTTTTTCCAATAATAAATATAAAATCATGTCATCAAAATTCAAAGCAATAATTTTACTCTACTTGTGTTTCTAGGGTGTTTGTTTCTCTCTTTATATTTTCAGTCTTTGCTCAATGGTTACGTGTTTTAGTCACTTTCTAGTTTGTTGTGTGTCCTTGTTCTGCTGGCTTTATTTATCTAGCGTCTTTTATTTTGTTGTTGGCATCAAAAACATATTAAAATAACAAATTAGTCCATTAATGTCCTTGCGTTGACACTTGATAAATGATGGTCTATTTTAAGTAATCTAAAGGGTAGCCCAAAATATCATTTGGACTTCAATTAATCGCAATAGTAATATTTAGCCAATAAACTTTAACTAAAATACACTCCCTCTCTTACTGCGGTAGTTCCTTAATACTTGATGCTGAATGCTGCTAAACTCTCTCATAAAGCAGTTACATGTTGGGCAAATTTAGCTTCTAAAGCCAATTTAATTTCATTGACTTTTAAAAATTATTTTCCCCAAAAATATTGGATCATCAATGAATGTTTTGAAATAATTTTTTGTTGGGTAATAAAATTATTAGTATTTATTACGCCCCTGTAATTGGGTAGTACATTTGAATTGAAAAATTGTGGTACTACACTTAAATCACTCTTTTGGCAAATTACTGGTGTGTTTCTAGTTGTCATTATCTTGTTGCAAGATAATTTTTTACCTGTTTAATTAAAAATACTCTATATGGGAGGAGGTAATCACACTTTTCAGTATTAATTATGTTTAGAGGGGACATAAATGAACATACATGCACCTCTTTATCTTTTTATTGAATTAAAAAATTTAAAAACTCCTACAATATAGTAGAAAACCAGGTCTTTTCTCTCTTTTAAGATCCAGCTTACACCCAAATGTTTTGGCTAATGTCTCAAGAAACTGGGTCCTCTTTTCCTTTTTCTGTTTTGCTGTCATTTATGGATATGTTACCATGACTACCTGATTGTTCAACGCTTTTGTCGCATACCTTTCATTATCAATCACTTATTCTTTCCTTTACTAAATAAAACATATTTAGCAATACTTAGTGATTTTTATTCAAGAGCCGTAAGAAAAACGCACACACTGCTACACACATTTTTTTTAATTCATGAGTTGCCTATAATTTATTAATTTTAATTAAATATAGATTTTATGAGTGAAATAGTTTTCACGGCGAGCGAGCTTGATGACTAACGTCTATCTTTTTCAATCTTGTATTTTGTCTGTTCCTGTTCGTACTCTTTAGTACGAACATCCCATATACAGGCTAGTGAAAAAAAAAATTAAGCATTTGCAATCTGCCACCACATGACCATGTATTGCCCTCTATCAAGTGGCAGCCCTAGCATGCCCTGGCTCATACCCAGCCAACCAATAAATTAGAATCTTACGAATTAGAATTCAATACAAACCCAAGGCAAATTCGTATGTTAAAAGTTTTCATTTACGTTCTGTTTACTCTTACTCGTAGCTCTTCCGGGTCCAGATATTTATTTCACCTTTGTTTATTTGTTTCGCACAGCCGCTTGTGCGACCGTTCATTTAAGTATCTTTATTATGAATATTTTCTACAGTACTTCTTAAGTCTAGCTTATGCTAATACTTAAAATACTTGCACTAATACTTAAACACTAAAAGTGTGGGATAGTTCATGATCAGCATAATACATGAGTGTGGACTATAGATTCAACAACAATGTATGAATCTCGTGTTACATACAGAAGGTATGGTAACAACGACTAGTCAAACACACTACAAGTATAGTCCGGTACATACCAATATGTGTGCGTATACAAGTATGCAACAAAAGGCCCATCTATTTGCTTTTTATAATTCTGGAAACTCACACAACTATTTTCTGGAGTTGGCGGCTTAGTAACCATTTTGTTGCACTCTCTTTTGTGTTTCTTTAAGGATGTTTCACAGTGGAAATGTATCAGACATTCATTGCATACATGTCGTGTTATTAATCTGAAATCAAATAAAAAAAATATTTTTTTTTAATATAGTATAATTTTCCAGGATTAACATCTTTCTGGGGTCCCCAGATAGCATGAAAACCCATTTCTTTCTGTATACGTTCAGTCATTAATGGTGTTGATTTTATTCTAAATTCCTCGAGGCATGCTGTCTCCCAGAAGATGAATGCTCCGGCATCCGAGAAATCTACTGAACGAATATTCTTGTGCCCTATAAATAAAAAATACTTTACCTTGAAATATTTTTGATCCACACATAATGACATCTTTAACCGTCTTCCAGCAACAATAAATTAATAGGATTAGCTTTTTCTTTCAGAGTAAAATAGGATTATTTAATTCAAAGTCTTTGATGTTGTTTACCAATAGGGGAAAACTTAAATTATGAAAATTTAGTGTGATATTATTGTGTAATAATATTATGTCATTTAAAATATTTTATTTATTGCTTAAATTAAGGATTTAATTTATTTTATTATAATTATTTAATTTAACTTGATGACACTCGCTTGCAACCCCTTCACCACGACTCTTCGGCTTTTACGGTTTATCTCTTCTCCCTTTCCTATTAAACTCAGCGTTGATTTTTCTGTCTTTCCCTCAATCGTACATTAGAGTAGTGAGCTGTTTGATTCTCTTTCACATTTCTTATATTTTTAATGTTATATGATGAGTATCTTTCTGTATTTTTATCTACTGTATTTATGGCTGATATTATCGCCCACTTGAAACAATATTCATCATTGTTTTGCAATCATATGTTTTAATATATTTATGATTTGCAACTGTTCGACGTCTTTCTTGTGCATTGAACAATACCACCTCTTATTCCTTTTTTAATGAAATTATACATATTTATATCGGTGAATAATTCCAATTTAATTTTCGTTATTTTTAACATGGCATCCCACGATAAACCAGGTGTTGTATAGTAATGACATGGATCAAGATGATATATTGATTTACAAACAGAACGAAAATTTTCAAATACATCAGTTTTTAGATATAAAAGCATATACTCATTTAGAGATTGACAGTTAAATGTAGACCAAACACTTAACGCGTGCTCATAATCAACAATAGTACATTCTTTATTATTTAATGTAGAGAAAAACTGTTCACGAGAAGGTAAGACATTTTCATTTAATTTTTCAACTGAATCGATATAATCATAAGGAAATATACCTTTTCTTTTCAAAAGATTAAACTCTAAATGATTTGGATATATTGATTTCAGTGTTTTAAAGTTATCGTTATTTAAATAATTAGATAATTTATCTAAACTAGACGACATAAATTTAAAAGAATCGAGAAAATTTAATTCTAAATTATATTTATCAGTTATTTGAATTCTTTTTCTAACAGATATATACAATTCTCTAACATCTATATCACCCGGCTAATCTGCTAGAGCCTTTACAAACAAATGACAATCATAACCTGAAAAGTTATGAAAAATTATTGGAATAAAGTTAGGTAATTGATAATTAATATTACATTTCCAATGAGCTGGCCCGCGATATTGACCAGTTAAATGACAATGATCAGCACTTCTATCATCATCTAGAATTTGTTTACATATATGACACTCATTAGTATTATAATGTTTTTCAACTTCATGGGGTAGTAGAGAATTCATTGGCACTACTTTCATTAGAAAGTTTGTACACAAAAAACGTGCATCCTCAATCAAATTTTGAACAAAATCTTTAACAACATCGTCACCCGTATACGTTCTAAGCTTATTCAGTTTAGAATCAAAAGATGATTTTATGTAGTAGCTATAAGCTATAGGTATATGTTTTTGAATGCTTGTGATATTATTAGAATTTTTGTTGTTCATTTTACTTAATATACATTCAAAATCCGCATAGATAACAAATGGTACATCTAATTGATTTTTAAAATTTTTGAACTGCAATATATTATCATCCTTAAGACCCGAAGGCATTTTGGTGACAATTTTATTGCATTCTTGTTTATGTTTTAATAACAAGAGTTCACTCACTGCTTGAATAGTGTAAGCAAAAATTACAAAAATATTTAGCACCTAGATGTTTTGAAACTTGTGTACTCAATAAACGACTTATGTTTCTTATCCAAACATAATGTGATTCATCGTTTTCATCATCTTGAATGTATAGTAAATTGATATGATTAATTTTTTCATCAGCTGTTTTATAATATGGTCCAACGATTTCTTTTTTTATCACATCACATCCAAAAACATTCACGCTTATATTTAAATTGTATTTCTCAAATATCTTAATATCAGCAATAGATAGAGGAAAGGTTAATGTGCTGTTTATATAAAACATGTATAGTTTCAGACAAGCGAGCGGTAGACAGACGAGTACGTAAGCAAAAGCGTTTTTGTAAAATACTCGTCTAACTTTTCTTTTGTTACGTTTTCATTTCTCTTTGTCTTTATTATATGGTTGCCACTATGTTAAATTTTGATAATTCGTTCTTTTTTTTATACTAAATAAGTACATTTCAATGAGTGGCAACTCTTAAATAAAAATAAAAACAGCTGTGTCAAATCGTGCATTTGTTTACAAAAATAATATGTGTTTGTTTTGGTGTTGGTCTTATTTGTTGTGGTGGCACTACTGATTGCTGTGAGTATGTAGTTATTGTTTTAGGCGGTGAGGTTTTTAGTGTTACTATATTCGGCATATTGGGTATAAATATGTCCGAGATGATGTAGCTTTGCTGAGATGTTTTATGACTGGTTGTTTCCTTTGAAGTAGTTGGGGTTATAACAGCTACAGCTTTAGCATTATTTCTTGGAGGTGTTACGTCGACAGGTTTGTGGGCAGAAGGCAAACCCAAACTTTTACCACTAGGTGCTGCTGCTGATGATAGATGGCATATTGTGTCAATGTGCAATTCGAGTTCAGTTAAGTTACTCACTGAACATGGTCCACCTCCAGTTCCGTGAAGACTTTTGTTGTCGCTGATTTTTCTTTTAAGTCGACACTTTTGATCATGCCATACCTATGTACATATATGCAAATAATTTTAATGTTAATTAAACAAATTTAAATAGTGCAATACCTTTTTCCATTCATATCCAGTTCTGGTAGGGGGGCCAAACGCATTAATTTTTTCTGCTACAGAATCCCATGTCTGCTCCACCATAAGTTTGTTGCTTCCAAATGAAGGGCTGTTGGTTGCAAGATGTGGGAATTCTTCCATCAACTCAACCAATTTTTGGAATTGCACATAACTTGTTTTCTTCAAACTGAAATTTTATTTTAGTATTTAAACACTTCAAATATTTTAAAATTTGTATACTTACAATTTTTTATTGCTTGCGTCCATTATTTATTTCTATTATTGAAAAAAGTTTGCAACTGCTCAAATGTAATTGTGTACAACGATTGCTTTTTTCTGATTGTCTTATTTTGACATTAGTGACATATCAAAATGTGTTATAAAAATCAAAAAAAGAGTACAGACGGCAAGCTCTTACGTTTTCACTCAACAAAATGTGACAAATAAATTACAAAAACGAGAAGTACATTTTTCTACTCAATTTAAAGAAATTTTTGAGTCACTTGTATTACATAAACAGCACATAAGTTGGTGAAATCAATTGTTGTTCCATTTGTTAGTGTTATTAAGCTTTGTGTGATAACGTTACTATAATGTAAATATTTTGAATTTAAATTATTGTTTTCTAATGCAGCTATAAGAGACCATTTGAAACAATAATTATCATTATTTTTAATGTTGACGCACGCTTTTTTATTTCTGATAAATATTGGTAGTTCTAAATATTTAGATGCTTTTATAGGACAATACTTGTTAACGTTTATTTCAATTTTATTGATACAAACTAGAGACCAACCACTGTCTCTCTCTTGAAATTCATCCATTTTGGCTGCTATTTCTATACTATGATTATCGTACATGTTTGATAGATCTTGTTCTAATTGTACTATTACCATTTTCGTTTGAAAAGATTTTATACTAATTAGTGCGCTATCATCAATTTCAATTTCATTAGTTTTTGAGAATTTTATATATTCTGCAAAAACTTCTATATTAAATTTTATATTTTGATGTTCTAATAACATATTTTTTTAAATATTTATAATACTTTCTTTTGCATTCGAAAATAAAATGTTTATTGAAAACTCATCTACCTTTTTATTTTCGTATACAAAAGTTTGAATACGCTTAGAAAATAAATTTTTACTTATATATATATATCGTTGTTTATAAACAAACGATTATTATTTTTTTTATGATCATTAGTTCGCAAATGATGAGACCAAGAACCTTTTCTTATATTTAATTTACAAGTTTCACATCGTATATAGCTACATGATGGAGTTTCTTCAATATTTTCATTTTTTAAATTTAGTTTTGTTTTGTTTGATTTTGGCTCAATATGTTTATTATTAAAATGTCTCTTAAAATTAAATTTGGATGCGAAAGACATTCCACATACTTCACAGATGTACATGATATAACACCAGAAATGGAAGTACTGTACTGAAAGTATTTGAAATTAAAATAAACACAAATTATAGATTTGCTCTTAATATCTACAACATACACCTGGACTTAGTGAAGATGTTTATATAAATATTTAAATATTTCACAATTTCGCTTTAAAGGATTACTTTTACGTAGTTTTTTAACTTTTTTTATATAAATATGATTTTAAACAGTTTTTAAATTATATATAAATTATAATTTTCTGTTTTAAGAATGCTTGTTTAATATAGTTTTCAATCACTGATGACGGTTTTTGAATATGTTTTTTCTTTTTTTGCGTGTGACACGTTTTCTTAGAATAATGAAAATCAATTGTTTAATTAAAACTCATTAACAAATGTTCTTATATACTTTTTATTCTTACTAAAATTCAAGTTTGATAAAAAGTTGTGGTCAAGAGTATAAAAACAAACAAAATTAAAAAAAAAAAAAAAACGAGCAAACAAATACTTAAATTAACCACATTTATTATTAACATAATAACAGCACATTTATTATTAACATAATAATTCAGGGCAAATAATTTCGGCTTCTGTTTGTGGTTGACTTCAATAACATTCAGTTTACTTCTTTGGTGTATCTCGAACTAAAACGATAATAATTAATTATTAGATTTAATAATAAATAAATAAATAAAAACTTTTTTTTACCAGAAATTACCTGTTGTTTTTGCATTAATAGTTAATTCATAATTAACCTTACTGCTTCCTTTCCTATCTTTGGAAAGGTAGTAGGTATTGCGGTCAAATTCCGCAATGGTATCATCATCGATGGTATCGTTGAATATACTGGGCAGGTATATATATTTATTTCTCTCCACCAAGCAACGAATTTTCATCCCAAAGCATGTCTGTACACGCTCCATCTTTGTAATTTCATAATTGTGGTTAAAAACCATCTCCTTTATAGGGAGAATGGTTTTATTTCGGGATTTTTTAAATATGGTTTTTAAATGTGCTTCCATCTTTAGCGGTTTACTTAACTTGAATAATACTTAAAGTAAAACTAGAGGCGGTTTTTCGCCTCTCGATATCACGGACATCCTGGTGAAATCGCTCGTATGCTGCTAGCATCTGTTGCACAATGGTTTTATAGTTAGGATCCTTAGAATTTCCCAAAAACTTTCGCACTACGTCCTTGAACGATACAAAGGCTTCTTTTTCCTTCTCATTCATAGTTTCCACAAATGGAAGGGTCCGTTAAAAGTTTTCTTATGTCGGGGCCGGTAAAAACTCCCTCTTTCAACTTTGCTTCTGACAGCTTCGGGAATTTTGTATATAAATATTTGAAACAGTCTCCATCCTTTTGCAGCGATTTTACAAATTGTTTCATCAACCCCAATTTGATATGGAGAGGGGGCAACAAAACCTTTTCTGGTGGTACCAAGGTAGTGTTTATAACATTTTTCTCTCCAGGTTTTAAAGTTTCTCGGGATGGCCAATCACTTTTTTTCCAGTGCTGTTCTCTGGCTCTACTATCCCACAAGCATAAGAAGCATGGGTATTTGGTATAGCCTGCCTGCTGACCCAAAAGCATTGTCAGTATTTTGAAGTCCCCACAAATCATCCATTGATGGTCTTGATACTTGATTTTTTCCAGGATAATGGCCAAATTGTTATAATCTTCTTTCATATGCACAGAATGTCTAATCGGAATCGAGGCAAATTTATTTCCATTGTGCAATAATACTGCTTTAAGGCTAGTCTTAGATGAGTCAATGAATAGGCGCCATTCAGATGAGTCATACTTTATATCAAAGCGATGTATGAGTTCTTCCACATTATTGCAGAAAACTAAATTTCCTTCTTTTGAGAAAAACTGGGTAAATTCTTTTTCTCGGTGTCTGTACCAGTAGAATTTGTAATAGCAGACCTTCGCTAATCGGTGTGTGAGATAATAGGGTTGGCTTTTTCAAGGCCATAAATGTCATAAATATTGGGTACCTGCGGTAAATTGAGAATAAAATCCGCATTTGTTATTCGATTTTCATGATTTATACCTTAAAACAAATATTTTCTTTTTTTAAATACAAAGAAGAACTAAAAGTTAAAAATTCAATTAAAGAAATGGAGAAAACCAGCGCGAGAGGGAAGCGACATCACGTTTTACAGTAAAAACCCGGGACCTGTTTAAGAGATACGTGTTCACGCTTAGACGTCTAGTCATCAAGTGCCTCTTCTCTCTTCCTCTTTGTACCTTACATATGTGATACGCACAAGTAGCGATTGATTTATACTAAAAGCAACATCGAAAATCAAGGGGAGTGTCTTCTTCGCAATCATCAAAAAATTTAATTTAATTTCATTTAATTTATTCGGATTTTCTCCAACAGTCAGATTTTCATTTATTGGATACATGACAAGATATCCATCATTATCCTCTCTCAAACTCGGTGTATCAGTATCAAATGAAGTATCATGCCTGAAACAACCTGAGTCATGAGTTGACTCATCGTTATTCTGATTGATCTTTGTTATTATTATAATAAATAGTGAGACTGATACAGAAAAGCCTAAGGCCACGCTTACTCACTAAACCTTATCCCAATAATATACCTTCTTATTTGTATCCCCACAAGATCTATCCCGATATCTGCAGTCATTGAGTAACTCAAAAGGAGTTATTTCACTAGTGAGACCTACTGTATTTACTATAGTGAATTCTGGCTCATTAGTTCTAATCTCTTCGTCTGGGAGAAGAACACTATGTGTACCTGTTTTAAAATTGTAAGCGTTTTCATCCTCCTCCTCACAATCATCTAAAAGATTAATTAACTTTTCTTATTTATCAATCTTTATTAATTTAATTGACAGTCATTTGATTTCTTTTATATAATTTGTTAGATCCCTTAGCGGCGGATGCTATATTTCAATACCTAAAATGTAAGTCCTCTTCACTTGTTTTATCAATTAAATTTATAGACTTTAGGAAATTGCTCTGAGAAAGTAAATATTGCTAATATATTCCTTATAACTCATCAGGTGTAGTCAATCCTCGTGGTAAAATTGATTTTTTTCAGTCTTTTAAATGCGATAGAGGTTTTATTCTTATTATTTTAGGGCAAAAATGGTACAAACAAGGCTGTTTGACACGCCAGTGTTCGTTCTCACTTAAACACTGGCAGTAAAGTACGCCAGTGTTCGCCCTCAGAGTTAGTTGGTTATTTTAAGAAAGGAATTAACAGAAAATATTTATTTATTGGAGTTATTCTCATTTTTCTTCTTAAAAGTAACAAGTAAAGAAAAAGATCTACAAAGACCTTATTTGAATTTCTGAGAATATACATTCTTCTTGTGGATTTAGACTTGCTTCCTCCCTAGGCACTTTTTAATATGCCGCCCTTTTTGATTATATAGGAGTGATTATCCAAAAAAAAAAAAAAAATTAAATAATAAAATTATGTGTATTCATTTTTATTAATTTATATACATACAAAATACGAAAATTTGTTTTTGTTTTTAATACAAAAGTGCGAAAGAAGCTATCGTTCTCATGCTAAGTAATAGGCAGTAATTACAGCTTAAATTCTATGCTAGCTAATTAATAAAATTAATATTGAGACACTTTGTTAGCGTAGGCAATAAATAAGTTTCTTAAAGGTCTAGAAATGTGTCAGCAATTTCCAATAAACAAAAGATATTAAACAGAACTGTGATAAAGACATGTATGTATGGACACCTCATATATGAATTTTATTTCCATCAATTTGTTCTTTCACTTTTTTTTTTTTAATCAAAAAGAGAGAAGTAATTGAAATTTCAAGAATTCAAACACTCACTTTTGTTAGTTCGCTCTACTTATTTTTTCATAGTTCTGACGATCCATAAAAACAATTTGCTAGTCATTTTCTAGTTAAACTACAACAAGCAAATTGACATCAATAAATTATAGTTGAGCAATTACATTTGGCTCCAGCGCAGCCAAAATTGTAGCAGTCTTTTGCTTGTCTTGAAAAATGTCCGATGCCGTGAACCAGAAGTCCATGGAGATGAACCAAGCCTCTATATTGTTGCTTGCGATAGGTGGAACCGGTAATCTGGCGTAAATAACAGAAACATTTCCTGTTGGCTCATGGGATGCTAGTGGCGCGTTGTTTGCGTCGACGTTTTGAGCAAAGGTATCGCCCAACAGGCCACTGTCGTAGTTTTTTAAATCCGTAGACAATGATGACGTGTTGCTCTGCGCCATTTTGATCAAATTCCTAGTCTAGCTGGCTGTCAAAGACACAATGGCCGCAAAGCAGATTTAAATTCGGTTTTTTTCTCTCAAATCACGTCGGTGTCACCACTTTAGAGAAAACTTTTATTATTTGTTAATAAAGTAACGTCTTTATTTATAAAACTATAACATTTAATTTATTTGATTTTTTGGTTTTTACCACAAGCGTGTGTATCTGTCGGCGAAACAAAAACGGAAGAGAAAAAAGAACGATTAGCATTCTCGGTGTTGTCAAAAATGATATTCTGTGTACCAAGTAGTCGGTACAACTGGCAGGGTACGCCACATGCACTTAAAAAGATTCAATTGAAACTTTAATTATTAATGTAGTTTTTTATGTAGTTTGATCGTTTTGGATGTATACGAGGGTGTTCCTATAAGTCCTGGTTAGGCCATCCTACATTCGGCCTTCCTGACGCTGACTTCGCCCCGAAGTCGGGTTCCACGGTTTCATAAATTCCAGCACTGTAGTACACTGTCTAGAACCTTCACCTTCGCCCACTTTCGCGACCTCGTATCTCCCGTGGTCTAGTCTTGCTACCACTCTATACGGTCCTAAGAACTTTGGACGTAGCTTCATTCCTGCTCCATATTGAGTTCTCTTTATAGCTACTAGGTCGCCTAACTCATATGTCATGCCTGGTACTCGTTTTTTGTCGAAGGTCCATTTAGTAGTTCATGACACTCATAATTTAATTCTCGAGGACACTATCAAGCCTTTAAGCTGTTCCCGTTGTAGTTTTTTCTCGAACTTCTCCACTTTACGATTATAATTTTTTAGCGAAATTGTTTTATATTATTCCCTTTTTTTTTTTTTTTTTAACGTTTTCCTGTACATTCTGTATTTACTGTACACGTTAACGCGTGAAACAATTGTTCGTTTAAACCGTTTGAAGCTCAGATCCCGGTTGAGCCCCCATTTGTAGATTTTGGTGTAGTTTATTCGTTTTGGATGTATACGAGGGTGTTCCTATAAGTCCTGGTTAGGCCATCCTACATTAATAATTTTGGCTGTTAACTGAAGAGTAAAGTGAAAAGTAAGATTTTGTGTGTGTAAAGGAACAGGACATACAATTTAGTTGAATAAAACAAAAGTTAAAAGTCAAAGTTTTGGAAGCCTAATTCCAATTACATAAATATACCTCATGTACCTTGCCAATAACTAGAATACTACATTCACATTAAAAAAAAAAATTGCCCTAAAAAAGCAGGGGCAGGAAAAGATTTGCAAATTCCAATACAATAATTTAATTCCATAATATTTTTTTAAGGACACGTGATCAGCTGAAGTTAAAAAAACACTACTCATCATTAATTAAAAATTGCTAGAACAATTTTTTATTACTCTTGTATTAAATTAATTTTCATGTTAAAAAAAAAATTATCTAGAAATAAAAAGTCATTAAAATATTTTTGTGATTTAAAACCACAAACCGACATTAAAAATTCAGTAAAAAGTTGAACCAAAATAAATATTAACATGGAAATTGTAAATTGTTGACATTAAACATTGGTATTGCAAAAAGCAAATAAAATAAAACATGAAAACGCGTGTAATTAGTTGTGTTAAACATGAGAAAATTTCAGTGAAAAAAAAAAAAAAAAAAAAACAACTTCAAAGCCGCTACAAAAGTTACTTTAATTTTATCATATAATTTAAAGATACTTTAATATTACTAGATCATATAGAGCATAGTTTGGTAGTATCATCCTTAATACTGAAGATGGCACTGTAGTGTTTTCCTATTTAAAGGAAAATTATTGTTACGGTTGCTTCTCTGACAGCTGCCTACCTCTTGGGCTAATAAGTCTAGAGCCGCAGTGGGTATGTTTAGCGTTGTAGTCTCCTGCTGTCAGGAACTTGTGTCCCAATGCTGCGAAAAAACTTTTGAAATTGTCGCTATCAATTATGTGTCTTGGAGGACAATATACACATGAAATTGTGGTATGAAAATCAGTAAGACTTATAGAGGTTGCCTGAATGAAATCCTTCCCAAATTCTGGCATAACAAAGTGCCTCACGTTTTTACGCACAATGACGGCCGTGCCACCACATGCCTTTCCACTTGGATGTTTAGTGTCATATATAATGAACCCGTTAATTCTAAAGCAATTTTTTACAGTAAAGTGTGTTTCGGATACCAAAAGGATGTCTATTTCTTGCCTGTGTAGGAAATCTTCTACCTCGAACCTATGTTGGGATAACCCGTTCGCATTCCAGTAGCAAATACGCAACTGGGTCATTTTATTTTTGTCTAAGAAGGGTCTGCAGAATCATGTTCGGATTCCGCATCATCTCCTGAAACATGCCCTGCATATTATTCATAAAGCTGTTCATGTTGGTCATGAAATTGTTCATTGTCTCCGTCAGCTTATCGATTGAACTAGAGCTGGTATCGTTGAAGACCTGAAGGCTGCTCCTTAGTACTTGGGCGTATGAAAGATTTTTCACGTTGGGCCTATTTGACGATGGTAAGCCATCGAAGTGTTGTTGGGCATAGTTCACTCTATCCACATGTACACCATTAGGTATTGCCGTAGCTTCAGTATGAAGGCTCGGGTAGTTCAATTCGCGATATTTCGCATTTGCGCGACATCGAGGTTGATTCGATTTTTTTTATCCTATCGAATACTTCACATCCTCTATAATTAGCGGAATGTCTTATACCGCAATTGCTGCACTTTCTCACATTGGGGTCGTTTTTGGGTGCTGTACACTTCGTGGTTTTATGCGCGTTACCACACACTACGCAAACAGATGGTAGCTTGCAGTAAGATTTTGTGTGGCCAAACTCTTGGCAATTGGTGCATTGTGCAGGATCATTACGCTTATGTGGCTCCTCTACTGTTATTCTTCGGTGAAGAAGATATCTCAAGAGCTGCATTAAAAGCAATCTCCACACGGTGCATTGGTTGGGGAATTTTACCTTTGTTGTGTATGTTGTGAATATTTCTCACATCATAGCCTTCATTTTCAGTAGCTTTCTTGATTTCGTCAACAGGGACGGAACTGTCAATGCCCTTTATCACAACCACGAGGCCCTTAGCACTTTTTAGTTGGTACGTGTAGTAATTCTTTTTTTCGGCGTTAAGACTATTAACAATTAAACGATAATTCTTCTCAGTATGTTTTTGAATTTTCGTTTCCTGTATTTGTTCCCTTCGTATAGAAGCTACGTAAAAATTATCTTTTCCCACAATCTTTGATAAAAGATTTACAATTGCGTTCGATGTTTGCTCGCGCAAATAGATAGGTGGAAGCTTGTGTTCCTTAGACGCAGGTTCTACTGGTGCATTGTTTGTGGGTGCAAGTATTGAAAATAAATTTTCGGAGACTAGTATCGTAGCCGCCTGACTGCCTTTGTACTGTTTACTTACGTTTAGTAACAGCTACGTATCTGTGCATGTCGGTTTGTATTTCCTTACCTGCCGGAGTAGAATCTGCCTTTGGTGTTGGTGTATCAATCTTAGTCTTCGGAGTGGTTCCTGTTGGACTAGTTACTTTGTCAAACTGACGCGTAAAAATTTGCGCGTCCACAATCGCAACTGGCGTTAAAGAGCGGGTCCTATTCTCAGGCCTGGCTGTTAAGTATGCTTCGTCGTCCTTCTTATTATTCATACTATCTGAGAACACATGGTATGCATTGTTCCTACTCAGTTTTTCGTTTGGCTTGTCATTTATGTTTTCGCTGTTTTTTTTTTTTTTTTTTTGTTTTTTTATTTATTGATGTCATTTTTCTCTATATGGGTCTCAACTTGAAGTCGTTATCTAAATCCGTATTGCAGGTACCCCTATTATGACTCCGAGGGTCCCTTTGCATGCAGTGAGGTCCTCGCAAGGGTTGACACAAGACCTTATGGGCGCTTGTGTATAGGGCCAGGTCGGGCGTTAATTAGGATGTCGTATAAACTAGACCTGCACGGCCAACTTAACGCAACGTGATTTAGAGCGTTCTCCAAGTTCTTGCCAAGGTTTTAGCCTGAAAGCCGTTTCCACGCGATGTCACTCCCGGGTACTAAGGTAACAGAATGCCACAGCTGTCAGCCCATTTGCAACCAATTCCAATAAATAATCAAAATCAAATCCATAGTATTTTAAATCCACTAAGAGTCCAGCATCCATATAATTCTGCAAAATTTTGTTACCGTTGTCTTTGCATACAATATACATTTTCGTTTTTTCAAAACCAAAGTAGAGTCTCTCTAAAGTCTTTGGGTCTGAGTAGTTTAGCGCCATACTGATTGTAAGTGTCTTCGCATAGTAAAACTCCGTATGCAATTCCATATCTTGGGGTGCGATCGTCAGCCATTGCGTAATGTTAGACCTAGATCCTAGATACATCGAGAAGTAGTTTTAAATAGAAGTGAATGCTTTTCTTTCCACTGCTTGTCCTTTTGTTTACAATCCCTGTGTTGTGTTTTGAGTATGTTCAGTCAGTCAGCGTTGTGTTTTCAAGTATGTTTCGTCAGTTCAGTCGTTTCGGTCAGTGTTCCCACATTATTTTCAATAATACATGTGACAATTCGATTATTGAATGTTGATTTAACACATTTAATGCCATCTGTTGTTGTTGATTCAATACAATTTGATATAATTTCCTCTATCGAACTTTCGCTTGATTGGCATAATTCTGAGTCTTGTAGGGCTGGTTTTAAATTCTTTGCTGGAGTCGGTATAACGTGACTTGACAAACCATTGTATTTATCTGCACTTTTATATGATTTAATACTCAACGAATTTTGAGAATAATTGTAAGAACAACTACTTGAACTACTTTTCCTTTATCTCAAGTGATAATTCCAATTTCTTTTTCGATATTTTATTTGCTTGTATTTAATGAATACTGCTTTCTCTTCCTTCTATTGTTGGTGTTGTTTTTGAATGATTCACTTTGTGGGTATGATGATGATATTCTGTACGATCAGAGAAATGTTGATTACATGTTGCACGCTTAAATGAAGAGGATAGTTCTGCATGATGTAAAAGAATATGTTTTCTTCAATTGGTATTTAAGGTGAACACTTTATTACAAAACCCACAAATGAAACTAGTCATTCAATAGAAGCATTTCGCAAAGAACTTATTGAAAAACGATTGAAAATAGATGGAATCATAAACTCTAAGAAATCCTTTTATCGATATTTCAATCTTCAATATGAAGATTTTCTCTGTACAGTCTAGAATTGCTTATCATTTGGAGAAGCGCTTTTGCCGCACTCTTTTTCAATTCCCGGGAAACTGGAACAAAAATTAATAATTAAAAACACAAAGGGAGTGGAGTGCCCACTTCCATTAAACCATAATGTTGTGATTCTTCAGTTTTATAAAGAAAACACTTGATTCTAATTAATAAATGAAATGACAAACGTTTTTAAGTTTACGTATTGTGTTAGCTCTAAACAAACTACGAAGTTTTTACATAAAACGATCGGCGGTAGCTTATCTGAGTATTGCCAACACATAACAATTTTGTTTTAAATATTATTCTTGTATTATTTAATTTTATTTAATTTTATTTAATTTTATTTTGGGTTTTGTTAGTTGTATTGTGGTTTGACACGCAGCAGGTTTGTTTGCCTGTTTCTACTTTATGGTTGTATATGTGGTATATTTTGGTTCGTTTGTATAATTTTTTTTTGTTGCAACAAGTAAAATTCATTGGATTTTTGCTTAGCCAAGCAAAACTAATATATACTTTTGTGGTAGCCCTTTTTTAAAATTATATTTTTGTTTGACTTACAATTTGTTAAAACAATTTATGATAGTTGTATGATGGGTATGTGTGTGTGTGCGTAAGCAAGGCCGGTTTCTTTAGATTTTATTACAATTTAACATTAACAAAAACAAAAAAGAAATGGCTACAGGCTTACTTACCTGCACCGCAGGTATTTCTTTTACAGGCACAAATAAATGTTTTTTTTTATTTAAGTTAAATTTGCTGCTCATAATTTTTAAATTAGGGCAGTTCATATTGAGTTGGTTTAGCTGCTAGTTAGTATCTGCAGTCTCACATCATTAGTGGCCAAAACCGAAAATGGTCTAGTGCCAATAGATTTCAGGCGTTTCCAAAGCTCATCTACCAATCGAGGTAAACCCCGAAAAGTGATTGGGATCCTCGCTGGTGGTATTGGGGATTGTAATTTGATCGCGTTCAGATCAGTGGGATCCTAGATCTTTTACCGCTTCAACAATGAGGCTTGTAGTTCGACATGGAACTCTTTCGAAGAAAATTGTCAACATGGGTTTTTGAAAAATTTAATAGGAAATATTGATTGGAACGGCCAAATGTTCCTGAAAATACGAACGATGATGTGATGTGGTGGGTGGTGAAGAAGTGTAATATCAGCTGTCGCATTTCATACGATCTATACCTTTGAGCAAAGTTACACAAAGACGTGATACTTTCTTTTTGGCACCACTTGATTTCGATTAACATGCGGACAACGTTATTATCTTTCCATATAATCAAAAGTATGAGTGCCACCTGGCACTTCTTAGTATTTTCAATGAAAGCTGCATAACGGGCATGTTTTTTAAAGATAAAAAGTAAAAGAGAGAGTAGAAACTTTTATTTCATTCATATTTATTTCATTTTGTTTATTATTTAAAATGATAGAATTCATTTTAATTGATGCACCACACACACTTAATTGGCTTCTCATCTTTCTCCTTTCTTACTTCTTCAACACAGCATTGCTTTTGTTGCCGTTTTTAACACACAGTCGCCCATTAGCGTAATGAGCTCTTTGATTCTCTTACAAAAGAGTGTTTATGGTTATACAGTCTCCCATACTTCTATCACAGCTTATTTGGGCCAATCAAACATAAACATTTAAGAAAAGCTGGACATGATACTTGGCGCAAAGCTGTTAGAAAACATACAGACGATGTTATTAATCAAATTCGTTGAATAAAAAGTGTCTTTATGGTCATACAAGCACTTTTTAAACACACATTAATCAAATCTTATAAAAAATTTTTTAATTTTTTGCAAGTCCGTTGAAAGCCGTTATTGAGCATTAAGTTGGAGCCCTTCTCTCCAGCACCAAGAAAAAAACAAAGCAATAATTGATTAAAAGTTTCTGATTAGTTATTTGAAAGTTGTCCAGAATTGTTGGTTTCTGAGATGATAGAGGTTCTGGCAATTCTGTTAGCGTTAGCTTAGGTGGGGTTGCTATTTCAGGAGTCCATCCAAGCGGTTTGTTAGACTTATAATACTGACTTGATCCCCACGTGGGTTAGGTTAGGTTAAACAGGGCGCCCAAATAAGAAAAACAGAAGCTGGGCTCATTTGGGTCCACTGACGTGGTTCCTTTGTGTTGCCTGTAGAGAAGGAAAGCAATAGAAGAGTGAAAGGAAAGGAGATAAATGTGAGAATGTGAGTCTGTCACTTAAACCAACCGCTACTTCTAACGAAGTCATATAGCATGGCAACCCGTATAGTCGACAGTACAGTGAGACCCTGCAGACGGCGCCTTGGGACCCACAGAGAAGGTGTTTTACAGTCTCCTTTTCCTCTTCGTCTCGACAACTTCTACAGTAGTTGTTAAATGGCAAACCCATTATCCTAGCGTAGTTGACAAAATTGCAGTGGCCTCCCCACGTAACAAGATTCTTTTTTGAAACCAGGTTGCATGTGCTTGAAATCATTTCATCAACTGATTTAAATTATTAAAATGCATTTTGAAAAACATAATTTTCAAATTATGAACGTGTACTGTTGTAGTGTGTGTGTCTTACAAAAAAAAAAAAAAAATAAATTAGTAAAATAATTAAACAAGAAACACGTACAATAAAAGAATTTTTAGCGTGTTTGGGGAAAAACGTCATTATTTAAGGTACATTAGCGTTAAACTCATTTGCCACTCATTAACCCTTCTGTGTTTCGTTTTTATGCTTGTTTAAGAAATCTTTTCCATAGAAAACAAAACAAAACAAAACAAAAATAAAATAAAAAAGACCAACGCCAGGAAACGACGACAGTAGAGTCGAGTCTTTTAACTATAAAATTGTTTAAAAAAATTGTTGTTGTATTTCTTGTTAACGAAAATTTACACTCTTATTTCGTTTGGAACTGAAGCAGAAAATTAGTGTACACTTGGGACAAATGTCTGTAATATTGTGTTGGATTGCAGGGAGGATAGAATTTTTCTTGTGCTTTTGAAAATGGTTTCGCTTGTCATTCACTTCTAGAATATTCAAAACAAAATTAGAATATTAAAAAACCACCGGTTTTTAATTGCAGTTTTAAATAGCAAAAAGCATTAGAATGTCAGCTTAAAGAAATTAAAGCTGCTGCTGCGACTACGATTAATATTTTTAATAAATTTTTTCTTCTCAATTTTTGGTTAAGAAAGATTTTTTTTTTTCATTATTTTCCATACACTCAGTTTCTCCAGAAAAAAAAAATATTTTACAAGAGAGTCTTGTTACTATTATGGAAAAAATTAAAAAAATCGTTTAATTACTTTTTTTTTAATGTTTTCACAAGGAATAACATTCTACAGATATTTTTTCCAAGGGATTTTTTTTTTGAAAAAATTCCCTAAATCAGAGAACTTTCTATCTTAAGAGGAAAGGGAAAAGTAAAAAATCATCAAATTTATGCAATAAACTTAAATTATCTTCATCTCTTGAATGTAAACCCCGAATGACAGAATATGTCTATGCTTTACGTGAGTACCCGCCCGAAGGCCCAACCTCACTGCGCTCTAAACGCACGGGCGAATACAAAGCGTCCACCAACGCCCCCATATGAAATACATATGAGCACCAATTTGAAACCATGTTGTTTGGACATGGCCTCCCCCTTGGTTAGGAGCGGAGCCTATCTAAAACTCCTTCCGATCTATGGGTCACGGCACCCGGTTGCAATGCAACTCCACACCAGATTTAAGTCTCCGGTCGGACCTCGTAGTAAAAATACTACTACCAGTTGAACTCCAAACAGTTCGGGACTGGTGACCCACAACCCGCCCAGAGAAACAACAAACCTAATAACCAACCTACAGAATAATACAGAAATTTAATTAATAAATCCCTGTCTTCTTCTAATCAGCGCTATGTTACCAAACTCACGCAACCTGTCAGCAGTCCGTTCGTCCAATAAAACCCTACTAAAGTCTAAACCTGCAGCTGTACGAGATATTCCCATATCCTGCAGGTGCCTTACATCGTCCAATAGACGACATTTCGTAAGCAAATGTCGCCAGTCCTCAGGTCCGTCACCACATCGGCACATCATCGTGTCAGAAAGGCCCCTTGAATGTAAAAACACATTCATTGAGCCATGTCCAGTCAGCAAATAACCTAGACTCAGGCTAATCCTAAAATCTGGGCGTTCACGGAGGAAATCTGCCTCACGAATAAACCTGTATGTAGTCCTACCGCGCAAAGAATTTGTCCACCTAGCTACAAGGCACTCATCAATGAGAGCCTTGACTCCTACACCATTAACGCCTTCCACTTGTGAAGTGGAAACCCAATCCTGCTCTAACAATGGCAGCCCATTTTTGACTTTAAAGGCAATAGCACGACGTATTACCTCTAAGTCAAGTGGAGCTGCACTAGCAAAACCTGCAATGCCTCAGTAGAGACTGTCCGACAAACCTTAAAATTAGTCGATTTTTAAAAATTAACTTTTTAGTATCAGAAATCCTGGAAAATATACAAATTTCATGCATTAAAAAAAATCTTTTTCCTGAATTATAGGATTAGATAAGTTAGTTTTTCTTGGTTTCTTTATTGGGTTTATATTATCTGACATTTCTAAGTGATGCTAATACTTGAAGAAACATTCCAACATTTTTGTAAAACCTAAATCATAAGAATGTTCCCTACGACATTTTGTCAATGCCATTATTGGAGTGCAATACTCATCTGGACTATTATGGAGAGTTTGGCTAGATACAGGTAAAAAAATTTTTTTTTTCATTAAATTTCACAATTTAAGCTGTAGTTGTACATTAAAAAGCTTTTATTGCAAGTCCTTTGTAAATTAATAATTTTAATAGCCAAAGGCAAAAATGCATATAACTTGTAAAAGTGACAAGTGGTATGTAAGAAAGAAAAAACCGTGTAAAAAAATGGTCTTATGAGTTCATTAAAGCGATAAGTTACATTTAAAAAATTTTAGAGAAGAAGCCTAAAAAGTTGATAATATGGAAAATTAACAAAACTTCTTGAAGCTTTGCACTCCTACAATTAAAAATAACATTTTAAACTGAACTTCAAAAAGTTTTGTTAATTTTTCATATTATCGACTTTTTGGGCTTTAAATGTAACTTGCAATCATATGACGACATATTCCGCTTTATTACGATTGTCGAAGTTGTATTGAAATCAAGGAATTGGGCAATGGTTAAATTATGTTTTACATTAGTTCTGTGGCCTACATACTCGACAATCATAATAAGGACCATTGCCTTATAATCATAATCATGCTAAAGATTGAAATCTAAAAATCCCTTTAACCCTCATAAATTACACTGTAATTTATGTTTCATAAATCCAATGAAATAATTTCATTAATGCCTGTTCTGTTCACATCACAACTTTTATGAAAGTTTGGTTGTATTTGAAAAAAAGTTAATGTCAGTTTTAACTAAATTAATTTTTTTTCGTATGAAAGAGTGCAGTCTCCTCCAATTAAAAATGACAATACGAATTTTTCAACACAAAAACAAACCAAACTTTCATAAAAGTTGTAAACCATAAGAGGCATAAAATTCAATATGAAATTAATGCACTGAAAATTTTTTGTTTATTAATTTATTGTACAATTTCCTTTTTTCTCAACCAATGAGAATATTTCATTACAATAAAATTTAATGAAATATTTCATTAAATCAATGAAATGTTTCATTAGACTAATGCCATTTTTCATTGATTTTATGAAATATTTCATTAGAAAATTTTCACTTATTTAATGAAAATAGTTCATTAGGCATTTTTCATTAATTTAATGAAAAATTTCATTAGAAAATTTTCATTGCTTTAATGAAATATTTCATTAGAAAATTTTCATTTATTTAATGAAATATTTCATTAGAAAATTTTAATTTATTCAATGAAATGTTTTCTTAGAAAATTTTCATTTATTTAATAGAAATATTTCATTAGGCATTTTTCATTGATTTAATGAAATATTTCATTAGAAAATTTGCATTGCTTTAATGAAATATTTCAATAGAAAATTTTCATTGATTTAATGAAATATTTCATTAGAAAATTTTAATTTATTTAATGAAAATATTTCATTAGAAAATTTTCATTAATTTAATGAAAATAATTAATTAGGTATTTTTCATTGATTTAATGAAATATTTCATTATATAAATTATATATTTTCATTAGCCTAATAAAAATTTGTCTTATTGGAAAAACAATGAATTATTCTTGCAGTGCATAATTTCATTTGGTATATGTGCCATAAATTAATAATATTAATGAAACAATTTTATTAATTTAATGAATTATTTAATTAATTCTATATTATTATATGAATTAATTAAATATTTCCCTTACACATACATATTTCATTAAGTTAATATAAATAAAATTCTTTCATTAATTGAATTAATATTTCATTATTTCAATGAAAATATTCCTTGAATCCAATAAAATGTTTTTATTATTTTAATGAAAAATTTTGCAATAATTGAATCAAAAGCTTCATTGCTTGATTTTTCAATTCAATGAATGAACAAGTTCAAGGAATACTTTCAAGAACTATTTTACTGGAAGCTACTGAAATACTTTGCGCACAATTAATGAACATTTTTTAAAATAAAAATGTAAATAAAAGTTGTAAACTTGTCATAAACGTAAACGTTTCAAAAAAATAATGAATTTCTTCATTGGACTATTAACCAACTAGAGTTTATATGTAAACAAAATGCTGCTAGGCATGGATTGGATGCCTAACTAAACCTTAATCAAGCATTTTTGGCGATTGGTGTTAAAAAAAAAAAAAAAAAAATTAGTCTTTAGTGGGACCATGATTATTATGTTGGTCTTTATTTGAGCCGTTTTCTTTGAAAGTAATGTAAGTGTATTTTGTTTTATCTAGAGATAATTAAGGTTTTGCTCATTAATAATGTTTGTATTTGTATTACTGAAATTATGAAAATTTATTGTGAAATGGAAAAAAGATTTATAAACACAAAGCTCATAAAAACGGCTCATTTATCAAGTGTAAACACACCCAACTCCTATGTATTATTTTAATAATTCTAAAGCGTAGCCCCTACTCTCTTTTTAGTGTTAAATTACCGTCCCTTTAAATTTAATCTTAAGAAAATAAATTCATGTAAATAATTTCACTTAATTTTATTTGAAATCCTTAACTCAAGGATCCTTTTCTTAAAAAAAGTTATTATAATTATCAGTTTTGTTGAATATTAAATTTAAATTAAATACTTGGATAAAAAGAGACTAAAAAATGTTATTAAAGAGTTGTTAAATTAAATTAAATGAAATGATTAAAATTTTTAAGACTTAATATTTAAGCCACTACTGTAAATGCATATAAACACAACAAAACACAAAACCAACAACTTAAGCATCAAACGAGCTCAGCTGGTAGCAAAGTCTTGATACTTGGCGGTTAAAATTTAAAAGCCGATGAAATTCAAATCCTAAATGAATGCGTTTACACGATCATACAAGTTAGCGTCACTTAGGGAAGTCAAGTTATCAACAATTACAGTAGCATTATTGGGCCGAACACACAACAGCTGACTGCTGCACAAACGCCACAGCAACACAACATCATGGGCAGATAAAAATACCAGGCATATGAAACAATATCGTAAAGAGTTTTTAAAAGCTATCATCAATTTCTATACAGCATCTTTGTCCTTTTAAATCTATTTGTAAGTGTTTATGTGTCTACAGACAAAATCTTGGGTTATTACTTAACTGATGGCCATTGGCTGGCACATAAATCACCCAACAGTCAAAATGCCTTGTATACTTTCAACGATATGTTATAACTTCAACACCGAACCGTTACGCAAAAGTCTTGTGCTAACACAACATGTTAAATCAAATCTAATTCATTTCCGTTGTTCCAGTGTGGATTATGGGGCCATCACAAATGTGTTGCATGCAGATCTATTTGGAGCTATAAGTTTTATTACACTCCAATTCTCGCTTGTCACTTGCATCTCTTTATCACGCTGTTAGTTCCATGTGTAACGGAGTCTTATTTTACATCTCTTTATCAAGCTGCCTTCCTCATGTGTAAGAGTCTTGTTCTAAATCTCAACCAAGCTGCCTTATATATGTGTAAGCAATTCTTTGTCCTCTTCATATCTTAATCAAGGGAGTCTTATTCTACATCTCTTTATCAAACTGTCTTCTACAAGTCTTTTCTCTCCCTCCACTAACTAGCGAATGTCAATTATCTAATAATTTACGTAATGTATGACGTAGCTAATGTAATTTGCGTCAAAGTTAGTAAAGAAGCCTTGCTGATGACTACCCTTAGATCTGTGTTAACCATTACTTTCTGCTAAAACGTTCTTAAGATCCTGCTCAGACAACAGTTGTTAAATACTTGCAGTGAACTTGTATCTCGCACAGTTGGCTTCCTGGATTTTTATTCCTACAGTAAGCTTGGCTTTATCCTGGGGTTGTATATAACGATTTTCGTTTTGGCGCTTTGCAGTATTTTGGCTTGATCATCTTCTAGAGCTGCTAATTATTAATTATGCTACAGAGATAACAAACGTTTTCAGAGTCTTCGACCACAATACCGTTTGTTCAGAGAGGTTTAATGCTGTACATGTGTTGCTACTTATGGATTTATTTTTGCTGATGTTTCTCACACTTGTCGCCAAACGTTAGTGAGAAGAGAGTTTTATGCTGCTAATGTCAGAGGAATGTTCTAGAAGGCTTTTAACGTACTTACATACAGCTGTTGCAATGCCACTAATCAATTAATATACAACGCGGAGAAATGAAAAAATTAAACAACTAATATCGAGTGAAGAAGAAGCAAAACTGTTGAATCTATTTGAATTCGCAGCAACACTTGATCGTGATCGCAAACAATATTCTATCAACCAAACAGCCTCAAACATTTGAGCCAAATCAAGACTTGCTTTCAACAATCAGCTTCTGAAGTTCTTTTAACGACACAACCAAATACTGAAGACATCATCAATTGTTTTGCCTGAAAGCGAAAGTAATCTTATGAATGATAATATTAGGTAGTCAGTTATTCTTAATTTAGTTTTAGGAAGAAATTATTGATTAGAATTAGTTAGTTAGTTAATTAATATAGAATAAGTTAAAAAGCAAATAAAGTGTAATTTGTATAGTGATTGAATTAAAAAAAAAGCTGTGTCTTTTCTTATTTTAATAAACATACCCAACAGTACAAAATTTACATAAATTTGCCTACAACTTGGAGTTGGAGATGTTTTAAAAATTGCCAGACCACCATTCTCAACTCAACTCATTTTTTTTAGTGGTTTGCAACCAGGTACTAGCTTAGTTTGATCGACACAACTGACTATTCAGTTTTATTGCAGTTTCAGCTGATTTTCAGTTCTTTAAAAAAAAGGAGAAACAGTAAGTAGAACGTCTTTGCCCTATTGTGCTTAACAGTATAATCATTTTGATCATTTAATACATTCGCAGATTCTTAAAAATTACAATCAGGCTCAGTTGAAAGAACTCATCCAGAGACTGCAATCAAACAATTGAAATTTGGTATGACAAGGTATATGCGCAAAGAGTTATGGAAAGGACTTACTGGCTTAAGACCTCCAACTAGAACTTTCACATAATAGAAACGTGTAAGTATGCTTTATAACACACTGAATATTTCATTAAAATTTACCTACTTTACACAGGTGCAGATGTAAAGAATGGTCCAACCATAATGCACGATGTTAATTGTAAGTCACACCTTAACGTCAAGTTTTTTGCCCAACTTAATTTGACATTTCTTTGTTTCAGTGTTTGATAAATTTAACCATGGAGAAGACATTGTGGAAGCTTTCTACAAAAAAAGGCTTTCAAATCAAAATGCTTTTCGTACACTTCGTGATTTTTTTTGAAACGGAATCTTTAGATTCTTGACTTGCTGGAAACTTTGTGCTTGATTAACAAATGTCTGTCACAGTTCCTGTAGGGTAGAGAAATGATCGATTTTAGCTACTTTTCTCAGTATGGGTCTAGATTTGAACAAATCAAACCAGTGTATGTTAAACAGTGCTATAATATGGCTGAAGACGCCGAACATGTGTTTTTTGTCTGTCTGAGATTTTCTATTGCAAAAGCAAATCACCAAAGATTTTGGACTGCACCATGTTATTTATGTCCCTACTATGGTTCGCAATTCGAATCAGTTGAGTTGTAATTGAGACAACTGCTATTGATGAGTTGCAATTTTTCTATGTTTTTGTCAACTCCACGATCACAGAGTTGTAATCAGTTATAAAACAAACAGGTTGTAATGCCACAATTACAGCTAAAGTAGAGTTGAGTTGTGAGCCGTAATAAAGGCATTAGTTTAGGGTGATAACACTTTTCAGCTGTATTTTTATTTGGTTCTTTCGGAACTTTGTAGAGCTCTAATTAGAGCACATTAGCACTTACCAGACCAGCCCTTTCTGGTGAAGTAACACCTTAACGGTGTGCCGCCTGGATTTTATAAATATTGTGGAGGTGTGTTTTAGTACGTAGGCGCCCTAGAGGTGAATCGTGCATACACAGTGATCCGGATGGTTACTGGGTATCTATCTAGGAAGATCACACACCCCTTGCCCGCCATGCATAAAAAAAAAAAAAAAAAAAAAAAAAGGATAAGACAGTGTCGCTCATTTGCTTCAAACTGCGATCAACGCATGTCATACCTATGCAGCCGAATTACTTTTAATTAAACTTGTACGACACAGCCCTGGCTTTCCAAATAATTTCTACAAATCCGACAGTTTTCTCATCTTATCACCAAATCGAAAAGCGTTCTAGCTTTAATAAAAGTCCTTACTAACTCTGTATTGATTTAAGTTGCTTTAAAAAGCCCTAAAGATCACTGAATATATATAAGATTGGGCTAAAGAAAGCTTCTAAATCACCGTTGGATAGTACATACATTTTCCTTTTAAAATGAAATCAAATAAGTTTAAACAACTTTAGAGCTTTTTTTTGTAAAATGCATTCACTTAGTGTTTACTATTTTATATCAAAGCCCATTGTATATTTAATAACTACTTTTACTTATTGTTTAATTATATTTACTAACTTGGTATCATGCCCCTTCGTGCCATAGCACTTTGTTTGTTGCACTTGCTTAATTTAACAGTGAAAACGTTTTCTTGTTGTAGTTGCTCGTTTTGTATTGTTTTTATTGTGCTCATAACGCAAACGTCTAAGTTTTCATGGTCAATGATTATGAATGAATAAGTGCACAGGGTTTGCCTGCCACAATACAACTAACAACATTATGGTCTTTATAGAAAATTCTTACAGCTGCAGCTGCTGCGCTTTGGCTGCTTATAATAATATTTCCTGGCTTTCTAGTAGTCTGTGCATTTGTGGCATTTTCTTGTTAATGATTGTGAAGCAAACTGCAAAAAAAAAAAAAAAAATAAATAGAAATTATTTATAATAGTTTTACTTGAAGGTAAAGTTTAGAACATGAGCCATAATAATAAGATGTTACATCACTAGAGAGTAATTTCCTTGCTGCTGTACAATGAGGGCGAAGCAGCAAGTGACAGGAAAATTAAAAACTAAAGACAAAAAAAAAAAAAAATATTGAGCAAAGTAGAACAGCAAGGATTTGAAGCAAAGTAGCAAGGAAGGTAATTTTAAAGAAAATTTAGTAAAAAAAAAATTTTAAGAAATAAATTACCATCAAAAGTCATAAACATGAACAATGAATATGACTGAATGACAATGTCAGTCATGTCTATTACGTTTAGTTTACATGAGAGAAAGTGTTGTAAGTAGCAGTAGCAAAGCAGAAGACAGAAAACATTTTTTACGAACTTGCCACACATAAACGTAAAAACACCATCATCAGCATTTAACCTCCTACTCAGTTCAGCAGCCAGTGCTAAGAAGAAAATTACTTTTTTGTTTTTGTTTTATTCAGTAGTTCCTTGTCGTTATTCAGTTCTTTGTTTTCCAGCAGTAGACACGTAGAAGGAGATGAATTTATGAATTGGTTGAATGACTGACAGACTGCCCTTAAGGAATTCTGTTAGTTTTGTTTGATAGAAAACAAAAAAACTAAAATTCTTAAATTTTAAAGTTAACACTGTCAGCTCGCCTGTAAAATGTATGACAGCAAAATAGATATTCCTGAACTGCAACTATTTTCAGTAATTTTTTTTTTTTTTATTAAAAAAAAGACAATTATCAATGATAAAATTGTTTGCTGTTTCTGTATGAATAAACGATTAAGCGTCTTTTCTTTTATTTGTGTCATTTAAGTGCTTCTATAAACCTAAAGTTTTTATGTACCAGTAAAAGTATTAGTATATTAATTAAAAGGTTTTTGTATTCAGTTCCTGCTTTCCTTTTCAAATTCTTATAAAATTTCCCAGTTTAATACATCAACCTAAATCTGGCTTAGTTATAATATAAATCTCAGCTAAAGATAGTGCTTAACGCTGGCAGTATTGCTTTAAAGTTTCCGCGAATAAAATTGAAAAAGTCCTAGATTTATCAAACACCAATAAAGTCAGTCGCTTAAGACAGTTGAAATCCTGGTAGATTTCTTGCCCTGATGCATGAATCCGAAATCTAATTTGGATTTTGTCTGAAACACAAATATAGTCCAGGAAATAAAAGCAGCCATCCTCTTGGCTAGTAGTTATATTTGAAGCAAATCCATCCACACTTGCAAGAGAGAAATGTTTAGTTGGAAGGAGAGAATAAAAGAGCAATAGAGAAAAAAATAAATTGAAAGATAGAGAGAAAGGGCGAGAAAGACGTAGAGAAAGAGAGGGTAGATATAGAGAGCGCGAATGAGAAAAGGGGAAAAAGTCTAGTGAGACAGAGGGAGATAATGAGAGAGAGAGAGAGAGAGATAGAAATGAGTGTAAAGATAGAGATAGAAATTAGAGTGAGAGAGAGAGAGAGAGAGATAGAAAATGAGAAAGATATAGAGAATGAGAGAGAGATATAATAAGAGAGAGATATAATAAGAGAGAGATATAATAAGAGAGAGATAAAATGAGAGAGAGGGAGAGACTGATGAGAGTGAGAATGAGACGCAGAAAATGATAGAATGAAAGTGAGAGAACAAGTGTGAAAAGTAGAGAGAGAAGAAGTAGGAAGCGAGAATAAGAAAGGGGGACGTTGAGCGAGAGAGATATGGGATAGAAGAGAGAAGTGAGAGAGAGAAAAAGAAAGGAAGAGGGCGATAATGAGAAAGGGCGAGGGAGAGAAAGAGAGAGATCGAAAGAGCAAGAGAAATAGAAGAAAAATTAATTAAAAACCAGATAATGCATGCTCTCATCATGGACTTAACATTTCATTTCATAACGGGAATCATGTAAACTATTTGCTCTGCATCTCGTACACGATAGAAAAATATCACTCTCTAAAGCTAAGGAGTCCAGCTGGTATAAATTGAAAAGTCTCGCAACCTCGTTAAAATCAGCCAACTGGTAATCATCTGCGTAGACATTTTCTTTCGCAATATCTGTGTGTTCTAATCCATAGGTTAAAAGTCTTATTTTTTTAATTCTTAAGACTGCATGTTAATAGGTTTTCATGGCTATTTTGACTATCATTATGGGCAAATATTTATAAATTAGAAGTTTTCAGTGTGAGAGTGCAAAAATATCGTCATATTTTTTTTTGCTTTTATTTTTCATATACAACATTGCAGGAGCATTTTGCATCATACACTGAATTACCCTAATACAACAATAATAAAATAAAAATGCAAAATATCTTAAGCCTTTTTTATGTACATGCAAAGTATGTGAAACAAATATTTATTTGCCACTCCTAAATGTATGCCAGTATATAAAGTTTAAAATGTTTACAGCAAACCTAACCTCATTTAAAATAATTTGCATAATAATTTTGCCATTTAAATATAAAAAGAATTTTTTTTTGATTGCAACCACACAGGTCGACGGAAAATTTTGCAAGCTCAATAAGATTGTGTTTTCTGCTTTTTTTTATGTATGGGCCTGAGTAATATTTCCCCTATTTACTGTTCACCATGATTTGAAAAAGATAACACTTCGCTGGGAAGGTAGTTGGTGTGCAAGAATGATGGCAGATTATTGTTGTTTGCTGAAAAGAAAATCGATTTCTTACAATTACAGCAGAAGCTATAAAAATATTTAAAATTTGTAGTTTGGGTATAAAAATCATTTAAATGTATTTTTTTAAATAATAAGTCTTATTACACGACTCTCTCTCTAAAAGAAATTTGTTGTTTTGAAAAAACTAATTTTTCTATACATTAAAATGTGAAAATGATAGAGAAAAAGTATGAAAATATTCATCAGCTCACGAAAATACTTTATGATTAAGAAAGTTAAAGTTTGCAGACCTTTTTCATTCTACTTTAATATCAAATATGAAATTGTTCTAATACTTTTTTTTTTATTTTTTTTTTTCTATTTACAGGTATGTTAATTGTGTGCATCACTTGTATTAAAGGTATGTTTTTTAAATAAAAAAAAAAGATAATTTTTTTAATAGAAGAAAAATATTTTGTTTTTAGACAGTGAAAGTGTTATGTTTCATACATTCAAGGCAATGATTGCATTAAAAATGTTTCATTGATTTAATGAAATGTTAGAAGAATTATATGAATTAATGAAATATTTTTATTGAATGAAATAATTTCGTCAGATGAATTAAATTTGTTCATTACTTGTATTATTTATTCATTACTTTAATAAAATATTCATTAAATCAATGAATATACTCATAGAATTTCAATGAAAAGAAATTTATTAATTCCATAAAGAGTTAATTGGTTGAATTTCATTAATTTAATGAATATTTCATTAATTTAATGAATATTTATTTGATTTAATGATTTTTCATTATATTAATAAATATTTTATTAATTTAAAGAATATTTCATTAATTTAATGAAACTGTTCGTTAAATGAATGAAAGAATTTTAAACTTTTTGTCCAAAAAAAAAGTCATTTAAATAATGAAACATTTTTCGTACGTTTTTAATTTAAAGAATATTTCATTAATTTAATGAATGTTTCATTAATTTAATGAATATTTAATTGATTTACTCGTAATGACTATTACATTAATTTAATAAATATTTCGTTTCATATAAAAAAAATATTTCTTTAATTAAATGAAACTGTTCATTAAAGGAATGAAAAAATTTTAAACTTTTTGTGCCATTAAAAAAAAAGTCATTTCCTTAGTTTTCATTTATACCATAATTTAAAACAAACTTATTTCATTAATCTAACGAATGTATGCCATTGGTTGAGAAAAATAATAATTTTTTTTTTAATTTATATCATTGGAGTAACAAACAAAATTTAAAGGTTATATGAAATAATTCTTTCAGTGTAGAGCTTGTTTTGATTTTATGTTAAATAACAACAAGAGTTTTGTGCATTAATCCAAGGAAACATTTTATTATTTTGCAAATATTGACAATGTTTTATTGTATTAATGAAATATATCATAAAATCAATGAAATGTTCTCATTAGTCTAAAGCTACGGTCACATTACACAAATATTTGTTAAAATAAGCGTAACCCCTACTTTTTAGCAAACATTTTTATAGTATAACTTGAAATGAAATGAAATTAAATAATGCAAGAGCAAGTTGCATTTTAATAAAAAATTTAATTAATCTTGGCGAATATTTCTTCAAAATTATAAATTTCTATGTAGATGACATAGTGGTTAGGCTTATTTCGACAAATATTTGTTTAATGTGACCGTAGCTTAAGGAAATGTTAGTTTTGATATGAAAAATAATAAATTATTAATTTGCTTTGGTTTCTATTAGACCAACTATCTAACGTTGATTTATATAATTTTATTTTCTCAGCTACTCCATTTCCCTGCCCTATAAAATCTCATTAATAACAACAACAAATATTCGCTAGTTGAACTTGTTTGAGTGTTTTTTTTAGGGTTTTCATCGCCTTAAAGTATGCCAGCTTTGCATATTTTTGTGATTTTCATTGTTTTAAGTAGTTTTTTTTGCTTTTGGTTCATCTTGTCATTTTTAGTTGCTTAACATTCTTAAGATTAACTTTTAATGCAAAACTTTAGTTTCCTGCCCCGCTGTTTTCCTGCAGCTACCAGTTTGTTTTCCTTCCTCTTTGGTGGCAGGGCCCTTAGATTATTTTCTAGAGGGTGTTTTGGGTGTTGTGCATTCTTCTTCTTCTTATTTTTTTTGGTACATGTGTTAAAAAACATTTACGATTGTTGACCTTATTTCAGTTTATTTTTATTCCACTTTCGTGTTATTTTTTTTCGTTCGCTTCAGTAGCAGGCTTTTTTTTTTAATACTTGAAATATTATGCATTTTATTGCAGTTTATAAACATTTTTTTCTGTGTGTTGTTGTTGTTTTTGTTTATATAATATAACTTGAGCTTAAATTTTTTCTTCTTTTAATATTTTATGTGCTTGTTTTCTCATAAAAATTTATAGTAATAGCAGTGGTAAAAAATCAGACAGCAGCAACGAGTGCACAAAAAAAAAATGGAAATAAAAATAAATAAAAAAAATCCACTACAACTGACAAGTATTTAC
The DNA here is from genome assembly GCA_947397855.1 of Thelaira solivaga. Taxonomy (NCBI): domain Eukaryota; kingdom Metazoa; phylum Arthropoda; class Insecta; order Diptera; family Tachinidae; genus Thelaira; species Thelaira solivaga. Next base: position 8,240,170 of record OX377614.1, read on the forward strand.
ATTCATGTTGATGTTGGTGGGCCAAAAGTTGCTGAAAAAAATTCTCTTTTTTCTTCACAATGTGTTTTCATTTTTTTGTACCCAAAAACCAAAGCCTCCCACAATAAAAAACATTTTATTGTCTCTATTTTATGGCTTATCAAAGTATGGGTAGTGGCATGATGGTTTGCAGCAGCAGCCAAGTACAACTAAATATAAGACGCCCTTGCTTTCTATACCCTTTGCTAGGAATAGCAACACTGAAGCATACTGAGGGATTGATAATAAAAGTAGTTTAACCAGCATCTAGCGGTTTTAATATCAGAATTTTTTTTTAGGAAATTACTTGTGCCGTAACTCTCAGTAAGATGTCGCTTAACTTTATTTCTTTATTTTTTTTAATTTTTCCCTCTTGATTTTGTTTTAACTATTTAGTAGCTGCATTGTAGTTGGTGGTGCTTTGGCTTTGTTGTGTACTGAGTAGCACTTTGTTGTTTGTGCAAGTCATAAAACTTACATGACAAATTATTAGGTCATAAGGGAAAGTGTTGTTGGGGTTAAAAACACACACAAAAGAACTACTCAGCAGATTAGTGAAAAAAAAAATTATAATAAAATCGACATATTCTCTTGAAGGCACTTAACGTGTTTTTTTTTATTAATTCTGTACAGCTGCTAAACAATGAGTACTAAAGACTTGAATTAGGAATTGTTACAAATTTGTTACAACAACTACTTCAAGCCTACTCTATTTCTCTTTGTATACCAGCCAAAGATTTTAAGAATTAGTAAACAAATCAACATTTTTTCTGTCCTCATCGCTGTGTTTAGATTACGGCAAAACCGTGCTTCTTTAGAAATACTCCTTATACCCATTATTGTAGCTTTATTCGCCACCAGAATAAAAAGCTAATTAAAACTGTTCAAGTCGTTTAGAAAAAAATTTTTTTTTTTAAATATCGCATGCAATAAAAAAGATTTTCTATGCATATTCTTTACATACGAGTATGTACTGAAATTAAAGGGGTTTATAGAGAGATGAAGCCCTTCCGGCCAAACCCTTCTATCTCAAATAATGGGACCTAATGGAAAACAACTACTATAAATAGGGCTATCATCCTGGGAATACAGTTTCTGACAATTAAATTTGTGCAATTTTTTAGAAAACTTTGAAAATTTCATTTAGTAAAAAAATAGCTTATAAATGGTCTCTGAAGAATGAAGGCTACTGTGGTCAAACCCTTCTATCTTAAAGCATGAAACTTAATGGGACACATATCATTTTAAAGGGGAGGCTGTCTAGATTTGTAATCTACCACCCAAATACTCGGAAGTTACTTTGGACTATTTAAAAAAATTTTTTTAAATTTCCATATACCCCAGTACTGATGTTTTCAAGGATTTTGCAGTTTCCGTTTTGAATCATAAAATAAAAACTAGGAAATTTTTCGAAAATTTTAAAACACTTCCAGAAAGTTTAGAAACTACAGATTAAATCCCTTTTTGATTTGGGCAAAATTGGTAATGGTACCTCGGCAAAGTGGGGAATGGTAAAAATCCCTCCGAGTAAGAATAATGGGGTATATGAAAATTTTAAAAACTTTTTTAAACTAATCCAAAGATTTCTATGAGTATTTGGGTGGTAGATTACAAATCTAGACAGCCTCCTCTTTAAAATGAAATGCGTCCCATGCCGTAGTCTTCTATGGTTCATCTGGAAGTTGCTAAAATAACTTAGAGCAACAACAACAGGGTTTTGGTCCTTTGAGTATATTGTAGCATCAAACAACATAATAATTAGAAGAATGCGCACTCTAAGCAAATTTATTAGATCAATCATACGTAGACCATCCTACCATTTAGCTGAAAATAGGCAGCTTTGGCTTAGATGTGCGTTTGTTCGTTCTTTTAATGTAAATCCGCTGAATATAAACGAAAGATTATTCAAAAATTAAAGCTAAAGAGAACTCACAGTGGTAAAGCCTTCAGCTTTAATGTTTGCTTGAAATATAAATATAAAAAAAATTTAAATAAAAATAAATAAAAACACAAACAGTTTATTATTCAACCGTCATGAAACTAACAAAATATACAAACGAGTCGAGTACACAGAGAAAGGAAAAGCAGAGAATATTTTGTTAGTTGCTGCTGCACTCAAGTATGGAACACAGCCTAAGGTCATGCAAATGAACACACATGGCTGGTGCTACTTCAGTGAAGGGCCAACACAGGCATGCCTGCATATGTAATCGTATGTTATGCTTGTGTTTGATGTACATATAAGCAAAGCAAGAGGGCAACCAAATGTTTGTCATCATTGTTCTTCACATGACACATTCTATATATGTGTGTGTTTGTGTGCCGTAAGAACAAATATGTAAGAGTCCCTTTTTCATTTTGGTTTCTTACTTGTTTGTTTTAACACGGTTTTGTTTGACAAAACATGCGCCATAGCAACACTTTGACCTATAAGATCTATCTATTGGGCAGCCCAAAAAGTCCAACTGTGTCATAAGCGTATATATCATTTAAGAGCACCAGGCTCGTGTAAAACGCTTAAAAATTTGACCTGCTGCACGGTTTTTATTTCAGTCAAAACAAAACTTTTTTATTTCTTATTGATTTGGATACACACCCTTAAATTTATCTTCTTCGTTTATAATCTTTAGATTCTGCTCGAATCTCCTTCAAAAGCTTACTGCTACGAGTGTAAATTGGTTTTATTTACATCAAAATATTTTTCTTTCTTTTATTTCAATTTCAAGTTTTAAACCTTAAGGGAAAAACACTCTTTATATCCAAACACAAAAATAAAAACGAGTAGTTGAATGCAGTCTCGCTTTTTAAAGCTGGGTGGTAGGACATGTGTGTATCTGTTTGCGTATGTGAATGTATATTTATTTTGGTTTTATTCTATAGCAGGATGTTTCATTGTTTATGCGAATTTTCACACACAATTCTTTTATCACAAAATTAAATTTTCAAGTACTAGTTTGTGTCATACCGAAATATAAAGTCAAACATTTTACCAGAAAAGCGGGGAAAAGGAAAAAGAGAATAGGCCTCTCAGAAGGCCTCGTACATCTTGTTGTAAACTCTCTAAAGCTTGGTTTAGAGTATTGTAAAGTATTAATAAATTTTCGAGTTTTTACAACAGTTAGTTTTGTGGTTATAGCCTTCCATGGTAATTTTCTTTAGTAAAGTTTCTCAAAGACTTGAATAAAAATTTATTAAAATATATCTTCACCATAGAAACGGTTTAGAATTTAATTAATATTTTAATTAAAAATGATTTTATTAAATATTTATATAATTATTTAAACACTTAATTAATTCTATTAAATGCCTAATTAATTTCATTAAACATTTAGTTGTTTCAATTAAACTTTTAATCATTTTAATTAAATATTTAATTAATTCAATTAATAGTTTAATTAACTCAAGGAAACATTAAATTAATTTAATTGAACATTCCATTAATTCCATGAAATATTTATTTAATCCAATTAAACATTTAATTGATTCAATTCAAATATATAATTAATTTAATTAACCTAATGAAACATTTAATTAATTCAATTAGACATTTAATTAATTCAATTAGACATTTAATTAATTCAATTAAACATTTAATTAACTCAATGAAATATTTAATTGATTCAATTGAACATTTTATTAAGTCAATTAAACATTTTATTAACTCAATGAAAGATTTAATTGATTCAATTCAACATTTCATTAATACAATTTAACATTTAATTCACTCAATGGAACATTTAATTGATTCAATTCAACATTCATTAATTCAATTAAACATTTAATAGATTCAATTCAGCATTTAATTAATTCAATTATACATTTAATTAATTCAATTAAAAATTTATTGAACTCAATGAAACATTTAAATAATTCTATTCAAAATTAAATTAATTTAATTAAATCAATTAAAAATTTAATTAATTCAATTAAAGATTTATTTGATCTAATTCAAACAAGTAATTGTCTAGATTAAACATTTAATTGAGTCCATGAAACATTCAATTAAACGTTTTATTGATTCAATTGAACATTTAATTGATTCCATGAACCACATATTTGATCCAATTAAACTTGTAATTGCCTCGATTAAACATTTAATTAATTAAATTAATAATTTAATTAATATGACAAAAAATTTTTTTTCATTAAATGGTTTAATTTTCTTCTTTTTTTCTAAAAACTTTCCTTCGTAGAAAGGAATTATTAAAGAGAGAAATCTTTAAGAAGGTATATAATCGGAAGGCCTTTTTTAATTTTTGTAACAAAAATTTGTGTGTGTATGCTTGTCTATTTTGTGTATTCATGATTTTTGCATGTGTTTTTTTTAAATGGCTTAAAATGTTTTCTTTTTCTTTGTTTCACTTGTTCTCTTTCAAATTTGTTTGTTGTTGCAGTTGCAAATATTATTTCATTTGAAAAATTTTATTTATTTTTTTAATATGTTGCCTCTTGCTTTTATATTTGTTTGTCTTTGTTGTTTTTGTTACCAAAGAGTCCATACATGTCACATGCCCTTTTGGCAATTGTTACAGACAGTTGTTGTAACTAAAAGTGCCATAAAAATAGATTTATTTGTCTCTGTTGTCGCGTGCAGTTGCAGTAAATATGTTTTACTAGTTTTTCTCTTTCTCCCTCTCTTTTTTGTTTTCATAAAAAAAAAAAACAAACACAAACTGTAGCAATTTCACACTTGGAGAAAACTGTTGCCAAAAACTATTAAATAAAGGACCACTCTAACAGTGACTTTAAAACTAGTGCCAAAAAAACAACAAAAAAATTTTAAGTTTTTTTGTAAAAGTGAAGTACAACTTAATCATACTTGTAGCATATCCTGCAAAGCATTTGTTAGACATTTTTCATTTATTTGCTCTTCTCTGGTGTTTTTTTTTTCAGTGTGTACAAAATAACCAGACAAAATTCTGAAATGTGTAAAGAAAAACTTAAAAAAAACAACAAAATACCACACAAAATGATATTAAACGAGATTATTGCTTAAATTGTGAATTTTAAAGAGATTCTTGAGGCTTATCTTTTATAAGTTTTTATTTGCTAGAATAACTAAGGCGAGTGTAACTAACAGGGGAAGGGGATTTTAGTTTTTGTTTGCAAATAATAAAATTGTTTAAGTTAGTTTGGCGACAATACCACTAGCTGGCTTATGGCTCAGACAAAACAGTAACAAAAAACTAACACAAAATTTTGATTTTTAACCAGAAAAAAAATTATTTTGCAAAATTCACACCCAAATAACTAAGAAGACAACAGCAATACAATTTTTAGGCTTGTGGCTGTGATTGGGGCTCAATGAACAAGCTGTAGATTAAGTACTTCCTTGTAATTAATATCTTTTGTCGCAGGCATAACAGAGGACTTCAACTCCTGTTTTTGTCGGAAAATTACTGAATACTGAATTTGATAAAATATCGTAATACTTGGTTTTTCGATACGAATGCTCGTAATAAAAGTTACTGAATCGCACTACAAGCCTACAACTTGAGCTTCATTATTTGAGAAATATATTTATTTTGCCCTGGCTATTAATTTACATTCAATAAAATGTGTGTTGTAACTGTTTTCTTAAAATTTTACATGAATTTTGTGTTGCCATGAAATTGTTTTTTCATTGAATTTAAAATATTATTTTGTATCTCCATAGAAAAATCACAATTAATTGAAGTAATAACATCCGCATATTTTGTTTAATATGAATTTTTATTAAAAAAAAATGTATGTTGCACAGACGAGTTTGTTTTATAATATTTACTGCAATTTTATTACGAGTATTAAATGGCATCAGTAAAAATATTTCATTTTTCATAATTTATTTCTCAACATGTTCGTCCACATTTAAAAATAAAAAAAATTATTATTAATAAAGAAGAAATTGATTTAATGCGTGCATTTTTTTATTGTTGTTTTTGTTGTTTTTTTATTATTATCTAAAGTATCAATTATTAAAATAAAAAGGAAGACATGTGCAAATTAATAAATAAATAAAAAAAATTAATAAAATGTATTTGTTCGCAATAATTCATTGTTTGTTGATTTCTTATTGTGGCCGCCATAAATATTCCATAATTTCCAAAAGCTTGTTTGTTTTGTCTTCTTTTTGTTTTCTCAAAATATGCAAAATAATTAATAATAAAAATATTAAAGTACGAGGATGGCTATAGAATTTATGAAAAATGCTTATAGTTGTTGTTTGACACATAAGCGCTGTTGGCTTGAACCAAAGTGGCAAGAAGAGGAAGAGGAAGAAGAAGAAGAAGAAGAAGAAGAAGAAGAAGAAGAGGAAGAGGAAGAGGAAGAGGTAGAAGAAGAACAGGAGGAGGAAGAAGAAGAAGAGGAAGAAGAAGAGAAAATGGAAAAGAAGAAAAATAAGAAGAAGAGGAAGGAAAATAAGAGGAAGAGGAAGACAAATAAGAAGGAAGAAGAAGAAAAAGTAGAGAAAGTGGAAAAAGAGGAAGAGGAGAAAGTAGAAAAAGAGGAAGAAGAAGAAGAAGAAAAAGAAGAAGAGTAAAGAAAGAAAAAGGAGTAAAGAAAGCTATTGCTAGATTTCACACGAAGCCAGCTAGCCCATCAATTCCAGTAATCAACAACGTTCTTCTAATTGGAGTTCCTATTGATCCCCTGTACTGGACAGAGCGAAAGAGAGAAAGCTAGAGAGACGGAGGGAGAAGAAAGAGAGAGAGAGAGACAGAGAGAGAAAGAAAGAGAGAGAAAAAGAAAGGGAGAAAGAGATTTATTTTAAAAGTCTTTAAAGCTGAAGAAAAGAAGGAAAAAGTTTATTTGATTTCCAAGAATTGTCTTGTATTTTAGAATTTTTGATTGTCAGTGCCTTCTTTCGTAGACTGATACTTAAAAAAAAAATATAAAACATATGCCCGGTGTTACCACATATTACTGTTTTCGCCACGTCAACGACACTCATAATCAGGCCTAATATAATTTGCATTAAATTAATTATTTTATTGAAAATAGTTTTAAATTGTGCTGCCCATGTGAATGCTTTCTGCTCATAATTCTGTGCTTATCGCTTAATTCGAGTGTCGTTGTCGTAGTCGAATTCACGACAAGCCCATATAACACATATGACCGGCGTTGCCACATATCACTTTTCGCTTATAATCACGCCTATTATTTTTGTTCAGTGATGGTGAGGTGATATATTCTCCACCACAACGAAGTGAAATAATTTTAGAGCTTCTAAGGTTGTAGTCCTTCAAAATCACTTAAATAGGTATTACGATATTGTCGTAGAATTAGGCTCATGTGAGTCAGAAATTTTTTTAATGCTGATAGGTCGTGGCTTGTAATTTTGTTATCGAATTTATCTCAATAGGCCTGATTATGAGTGTCGTTGTCGTGACGAAAACAGTGGAATGTGGCAACGTCGGCCATATATTTTATATGGGCTTGTCGTGAGTTCGACTACGACAACGACACTCGTAATAAGGCTGAATATGAATGCCCAAAAAACTAAGCGTTTAATTGAATTTATTTTTTAAACATTTTCCTGATCCCCAAAATTTTCAATTGTCAAAAGTCTTTGTGTACAATATTAAGCTAAAGAATAGAGTAGCTGCTAACTGTAGAATAAGCCTCGTATTGTGGCCTTTTGTTTGAATAAAAAAAAATACTCTTCGTACTTGTATATTCAGCCTTGTTAGCTGTTTGTAATTTAGAGTGCATTTTTGTGCATGAAATATGAAATAATTGTGAATTAAAAAAAAAATGCATTGAAGCTATTTGGCCGTTTGGTCTTTCTTCTCTATGACGTTCAAGAGAAATGAATAAATAAATAAAATAAAATTAAAATGTGCGAAATACTACTTCACATGATGCACAGAGCAGCCAATATTAATTCATTGTTTTCTACATATTTGGAATTTTCTATTTTTTGTTGAATGAATTTATGACTTTTTGCTTTTGCTGTGTACGTTTGTAAAGCAGAATATGGGTTTTGCTTCTTTTTCAATGAATTGTTTGAATGACCGTGAACGGTTACAATTGGCCGTATCAGTCATTAATTCAGTCAGTCAGTCAGTTTTTATTGATTCTACAAATCAATTAAAACGAAATATTTTTTTGTGTGTTTTCTTCATCTATTTGAACATATTTTTTCGTAGCTACTTTTTCATGATGATGATGATGATGATGATGCTGATGCTGGGCAATAATTATAGTTGTTGGCTCAAAAATGTATTTTTATTAAAAGTGAAAGAAACATGCGTTTTTAATTTGCATTTAAATATTTTTTCTATTTTATTTTACATTTTTATTTTGTATTCATGCCTCGTTTACATTTTGATTTAAATTTGGGTCATAGTGAGAAAAAGGTTGCAAAATAATTTTAAATTCGATTATCAATGTGCTTGTGTTCTATATAAAAACAAGTGCTTTTTTATGGGGAACTATAAACTATAAAATTAAAACAAAAAGAAAAAGAAATATTAAATTTATTTGTGAACAAAACCTTAAACTTTTTATTTCAATTGCCCCACTGTTCATAAATTGTTTGTTAAGAAAAATAATAAAAAAACAAAAAATCTTTATTCATCAACGCTGAAATCGTTATTAATTATTTTGCATTTGACCTCACGCTATTTGAAATGAATTGTTAAGCAAAAATATTTTATGCCGATCAAATGATTGTGAAGTGTTTAAAGCAGAGTTTAACGCAGATAATATTATCAATGTGATTGGGTGGCATATGAATTTCATGTACATCATCATCATCATCATCTGTTATGTTTACAAAGCATTTAAGTGGATTTTCTAACTAGATTTTTTTGCCTAAATATTCCCAGATTAAATAACTCCACAAAAATTTCCAGAAAAGAGTAATTTTTTTTGTATAACTTTAGAACTCAGTGTTTTAAAACTTGGTCTCGAATGAATCATATTCTATGAGAGCTCACTTACCTCTTGGAGTCAACAAAAAGTCTCCCTAGCGTCTTGGCTTCTAAACTGGACAGTAACACGCAACAGCCTTAAATAGGTAAACTCACTTTCCATAGAAAATTTGAAAGTGGAGGTCGTCTAGATTTTTAATCTGCTGCCGAAATACTCAGAAGTTACTTTGGACTATTTTAAATTTTTTTTGGAAATTTCCATATACCCCAGTGCTGTTGCTTTCAGGGATTTTAGTGCCTTCTGAAGGATTGCGAGACATATATCATTTTTAAGGGGAGGTCATCTAGATTTGTAATCTACTACCCAAATACTCAAAAGTTACTTTGGATTATTTTTAAAATTTTTTTTTTTTGAAATTTCCATATTTTAGCTCTGAGGGATTTTTACTATTCCCCAATTTGCGGAGGTACCATTCCAATTACCAAAATCAAAAAAAGAATTTAATCTGTAGGTCCTAAACTTTCTGGAAGTGTTTTAAAATTTTCGTAGTTTTTATTTTATGATTCAAAACGGAAACTGACAAAATCCTTAAGAACAACAGCGCTTGGGTATATGGAAATTTCTAAAAATTTTACTTCTGAGTATTTGGGCGGTAAATTAGAAATTTAGACAGCCTTCCAAAACAGTATCACAAGTAGTTTTGCACAGTTCTCTTGTAATTGTGGTGGAACCATTTGTATTTTTCACTATTTGCTTTAACGCTGCATTACGCTGTCAACTCACGTTGTATAAATAGATTTAAGGGCTGCACAAGCATACTTGAAGGGCACACATTACTACAAACATGTGTAATATTTTATATTAAAAAGTGCTTGTAAGCGATTTCAAGTCTGCTTGTGCATATAATTACCTGCTGTTAATACATGTCGTTTTTACCCCATGTCTCAGGGCACTTTCTGCTTGCAATTTATTTTTACATAAAATAGTTTTTTCAACATCGCTTCTGCAATTCAAATTGTTTCCTTACAACAATCCCAATTATCTTTAAATGAAAATATTTTTATTTGGCCAAATTAAGTAGATATAAAGAATTGAAACTATTCTACTTTAATCGAGTAAATATTTTATATTCTTGTCATCAGTTAAGCTTGTGTTTAAGTAGGGAAAAACTTTTAACATTGATAAATTGTTTCGAATAAAAAAAAAGGCCTAAAATGTGTGCCATTTGCTTTTACATTTTTTTGTTAACTGCTTATTTTACTTTCTACTCTTCTTTTCTTTTTTTTTTTTCTTCATACGTAAAGTTTGTTAAGCCACATTGCTTCCATTTTACTGCTGTTGTTTTCAGTTTAGATTTTATTTCTGTTCAATTTCATTCGTCTGCTCATTATAAATTCCTTTCCATTCGTTTTTGTTTTGTGTTAAGATTTTTCTTTTTTTTTTTATAATTTTCTTCTTGATTTTCTTTTCGAAATTTTTATGCAGGTGTATTGGCTTGGGGTCTCTTGTTAGAACAGCAAAATAATGTTCTTAAATATTTTAAAGGTTTTTATGCTACACCAACATACTCGTACCCACACACATAGTGAAATTTCTTCAGTGATAAAAAGTAAATTATGTGTGCTAGTGTTGGGTGTCATAGAAATTCTAAACACGTGCATACAAATGTGGCTACTACGCACACATTTAACCAAAATACAAGTAATAAAAAAATATTTACGAGCTTTTTTTTTTTTTGTCTTAAATCTTATTACTTGTCATTTATTTAATTGAATTGATCTGAAAATTAAAGTGAAAACATTATCTAGGGTAAAGGTCTCTACCTCATGCTTTTTCTACAGCATGACAATGACTTGCCGCAAAGCATAATTTATGCAATAAATAATGGGTGTTTTTTAAATACAGTATAATTGTTTTGTGCAAGTGGCAACTCTGAAATTTTGACAGCTGTCAAATATGTTTGTTAATTCAGATTATTAAAAATGGAATGAAACGCTTTATAATTGTGATAAAGGAAAATTAAATCAATGCTAATTAAAAAAAAAATTAACTTTTCTGAAGAAGCGCATTTTCATCTGAATGGCTGTGTTAACGAAGTTCTTGGGGGCTCAACTGGCGGCATAGATCTGGACGCCATATGTATTCAAGAAGACGATGCTACTTGCAAACAGCGCATGACACAATCGATTTATTGCATTATGATAAAAAATAGTGCTCTTTAACTGAGACACCCTTCACTTGCTATTTACTTTGGACTGTTTGTTAATTTTTTTTTTATTCCAGGAAAGGTTTTTGTATAGATTTTAAAAAAGGTTTAATAGTTTTTGAAGAGCAGTGCCCATCCACAAAATTGAGGTACATTTTTGAATTTCTTCAATCATTGTGAAAAACCCCCTGCACTTGCGCATTATTTCAAAGCGGTATAATGCACAGAATAAGTAATATTTTCAAGGCGAATGAAAGAATGTGCCAAACGAGTAATTTGCTGACTTGACGTTTGTGTATGAAACACTAAATTGTGTGAAGTTGTTTTACTAGAGGTGTTCACAAATTCAAAATTAATCTCGGTTTAAATGAAATAATCTGTCTGTGGCTGGTATTTGAGAGCATTTAATAAATAACTCAAAAATTTTTATGATCTCTCTCTCTCCAAAAAAAAAAAAAAAAAAACAAAAAAAAGACGAAGGAAAGAAAGTCTTAACAGTCCAATTGGAGAAGTAGGGTCTTTTAGCACCCATTATTTATGTTAAAGCTTCATACCTAAATAAAAACGTGCTGGCGGTGCGTATTTTCTACAGTATTGTTAATCAGCTTGTTTAATAAAACCCACTAAAAAGCTAAACAGAAATAGAGTTAAAAACTCTAGGATACAAAAACACCAGCTAAAATGTTATTAGAACAGAACCACGCACAGCAATTTTAGTTGGGCAATTCTTAATTCTGTAAGAGAGAGAGAGAGGAAAGAAGAATGGAAAGGGGTACAAACTTGCTCAATTCCCTTTTGTTCTGTCTTTGTATCTGTTAAAACTGTAAAAAAGAAGGCAGGTTAGCTTGAATGCTGAATGAATAAGAATGCACAAATTGCCAAAACAAAATTGCACAGCGGCAATTTTAAAAGAGCATTAATAAAGAATTGCCCAACTAAAATTGCTCTGTGTGATGCTGGTCTTACTGATCCATAATAACAAATCAAAAATTAATTGTTTTGCAGCCAACTTCACTACAAAAAGCGCTGTCAGAATTAGATTTAAAATTGACTGTGAAACCTTACAAAAAAAATTTACTTTGGGGGCCTGTGTTATCAGTGTAGCAATTTTGTGCATTTTAAATAGGAAATTGCTGGCAACGTATGATTAATATTTTAAATAATATTTCACATACGCTCACCAGGAGACATAAAATGAAGGAGGCTGATTATCAATTAATAAGTATTTGCCAATCATGTCCATGCATTCATTCATTTCTATTACACTTTGTAAGCAATCAGATATGCGAATCCATATTTGAGGATTCTTCACTTGAACGGGAATCAGAAATTATTTATTTGTAAGTGCTTGTGCACACATTTCATTTCACTTTATTACAAAACTAGCATTGTTTTAACGTAACCCGTTACGTTTTTTAGTATTTGTAAATATCTTTTCAGTATTTATAAATATTTTTAGAAGAAATACAAATGCATGGGTACAAATATGCAGAAATACGTTGACTTCTAAAAAAGATTACGGGATGGGACCCATATCATTTTAAAGGGGAGGTCGTCTAGATTTGTAATCTTCTATGAAAATATTCAGAAGTTACTTTGGACTATTTAAATTTTTTTTTTTTTTTAATTTCCATATACCACAATAAAAAAAAAGAAGGCTTCATTTAAGAACTTGCTTTGCGTTATAAGAATTTATTCAATTTAATGATGACGTTATTGAAAAGATACTAGTCTTTAAGGTGTTAATTGTTTAAACTGTTTTAGAGCATGCGTAGATAGGCTAAAAATCTTTATTTATAATTCCCGAATTGCTGTTCATATTGTAAATATTTCTTAGCCTTTTGCTTGTTTTTAAACAGTTCGCAATCTTTAAAAAAAATATTTAATTTTTTTTTTAATTTTTTAAACACACCTCGTTTGTTATATTTCCTTTTTAGCATTATTTTCTACAATTCCTTTAAAATATAAAGGAAGGTGTGAATATATTTCTTGTTATCTGTTAAAAAAAAGCTTCTTTCTGATGATGATGTTGTTTAACATTAAATTTTTTTAAAGTAATTTTTGGTCCTTCTCTTCATATACATACATACTCTCACATAAGGAGGGGAAAGTTCAAAAAACATACTAATCGAAATTCAATGTGCAAGATAAAATTCTATTTTCTTTATATTCTCCCCCCAGAACATCCTTTATATTTTTATTTAATATTTTGGTGTTCAGGAGAAACGCGTTTTTTTTTTTTTTTATCGGATGCTCTTTCATTTTATGTTTTCTTTTTTATGTTGTTGTGTAGGAATGTGTGTATGTGAGTGAAGTGTGCTTGGTGGTATTTAGCAATTCAGGTTTTATGGTCTCTGGTACTCGTAAGTACAAAAAAAAAAAATACTTAAATTACACAACGCTAATGAGCAAAATAGTGATTAAGCTTAACTACACAGAAATAATTTTCTTTAAATATTTAAAAAAAATAATTTATTTGTTAGTTTTATTTGACATTTTTTTTTTAAATAATATGACTATTTTATTAAGCTTGAGGTCTTATTTAAAAAAAAATATTTTTATTTTTATATCGATATTTCGCTTCAATTTGTGTAGCTTTTTCAGGATATTGGAGCGAAATATTGATATAAAAATAAATTTTTTAAAAATAAGACCTTAAGCTTAATAAAATAGTCATATTATTAAAAAAAATAACTTTATTTAAGACTAGATGCTTTTGCCCGGTCCTTTATGTATCAATTTTTGGAGAAAAATGCAGTATGAAGTGAACTATTTTTAACCAAACATTTTTCTTTAAAATTGAATAGTGAATCGCACTATCGGCGGCTGTTAACAAAAAGCTAACAGTTTTGGTGTTTGGCAATACACTCTTGCAATACTGAAAAATTTAAATCTAAAAAATATATTGAAAATATAAATCCCATTGGGCCATGTAAAATGTAAATTTACTTTATTTTTAATAATTGATTAAATTTTTGCTTGTAAATTGTGTTTTTTTTTTTCTAACCAGCTAACAAACAATTTTATTTAATATTTTTTTGTTGCTATTAAATTGTTATTTTTAGTTATTAAATATTGTAAATGCTTGCATATTTTATAATTATTAAACAGAATTTCCATATAAATCAGAGTTGGAAAATAAACAAAATGAAAAGCTGGCATTTGTTTTGCTGTGGAGTTTTCAGTGAATAAAAAAATATTAGAATGGTGTGTGCTAACCTATCAAACTGCGATATGCAAGGGGAACCTTCTCATCCAAAGGAGCCATTGGTCAAAGTCATCACTGCTCGTTAAAAAAGTAATCTGGGGAATAGACACTAGTAATTAGGACTATTATTACCTTAATAGGTTTTTTTGAACGATTTAATAGTTTTGACTTAAGGCGCAAACGTTTGTGAAAAGTTTCGTTTGTTTTCATACACTGATTTAAATATTTGCAAACTTTTTATTGTTGTTGTTGTTGTTGTGTGTTATTACAAGGATTTTAGGTTTAAAACTTTAAGGGGACCCAACGAGAGAGGGTTTATTTCCGCCTCATATTGATTTTCTGTTTTTATTTTCGTTTCATGACCTGTTTTTCTGTTGGCACATGACACATTTCTTTTCTGGCAAGCAGGCAGGCATTCCATGAAATTTCCTAAAAATAAAGAAAATTAACTAAATTAAATTAATTTTATTTTCAATTACGTTCTTCACTTTTAAATACATATGTGTGTGTGTGTAATATTAGTAATTTATTTGCTAAGAAATTTAAGGCTCTTGTTTTTAAGTCAATAAAATGGTTTTTATGCCATCAGTATCCTGCCTGCTAAGTAGGCTGGGGTTTCTTTATTACATTTTTTGTTTGTACCTGAACTGTAGGTAATTAAATTTTCTTTTAATAGAATGAAAAATATTTAAAAAAAAAATGTTATTAATGTTTTTCTAAAAATTATAAAAAAATATTGGTTTTTCTTAAAAAAATATCCTCAATTTGCCGTAAAAAATTTAAAAATTAAAAATATTATTGCGTACTCTAAAAAATATTAATTCATACTCTATTAAAAATATTATTGCATACTCTAAGGAGCTTAAAGGGGCCGATGATTTTGTGCTACACTTAAAAGGTCGCTCTGGTTTGCAAGAGAGGCTCCAACAAAGAATTAATTTGCATGCCTTTTTTATTAAAGAATATATAAAAAATGTTTCAATTTGTATAAGAAAATGTTGTAGCAAAAATTAAAATTTTATTTAAAAGATTTTAAATTTTATGTTGTATGTACTTCCATTTTGGCACGTGAACTTTCTTATTTGCTACATTCTTACTCTTTTAACAATGAAAATGTTGTCTTAACTTGTTTGTTCTGTGTAAAGTTTTTTTTTTTGGTATATTTTCTTCTGTTGCCTGAAATTTTCAAGTAAATCGTTTCGAATAGTGATTTATCAGTTCAAACTTTTTGTATTGATTGAGTTTCTAGCAGCAAAAGTACAATTCAAAGCAAAAAGAAAAAACACCATTTGGCATTATTTTAAATGGACTTGCAAATTTTAGTTATTTTTTTTTTTCTTACCTACGAAAAGAAAATTTTTACATTTTTGCTAAAGTTTATTTCCATTTTTTTTGTTCTCATTCCTGCAAAAAAAAAAAAGTAGTTGAAGAAAAGAAAAAAGTAAAAAAAGAAAAGCAGCTTAAAATATCATTAAATATCCAATTCCAATTTGTAACAACTAAATATTTGTATGAGTTAATACTCTATATTAAGCAATACTGAGGTACATAGACATACGACACACTCTGCACAAAATAAAAAATTAATTTTGCGTACCAAACACGTCAAACGTTTCATAAATAACATTTTCAAATGAAACAAAATTAAAATTCCTTAAGCATCATACCTAAAAAGCTTAAATAGACTTGTTTAAGAATCACACTTTAAATAAAATTTAATTGAGTTCCGTTTTGTTATGCCGAAAAATCTGTAAACTTTAACTTTTAATGTATTTAAGCAGAAAGGAAATGCCTGCTATAAAAAACAACAAAAGAAACAACCCTTAAATGAAAGTCTATGAAACGCTTACGCTTTAACATGAAATTATCGACATCATTATTTTGAATTGAGAAAATTTATCTCTTTCATTTCAATCCAACTTAGTTATTCAACACCATCTTTGCCCGTGTGTTTCTTGCATGTGTGTCTGAGATTGTCTAAGTTTGCCTTTTTGGTTGTTAGAAAACTTAAATCTGTTTAATGATTTGTAGTGCTGAGCACTAACAATATTATATTATGATAGCCCTACATAACAGGACAATTTACAACAAACAGAAAAAGGACAGGAATAACAGTGGGATGGCATCCCACTAATAACACAGCACAACGCACTTAGAAAAGCCAGAAATTTTTATATTGAAATTAAATTTTCATGAGAAAAAATGTTGCAATTTTAGCGAAATGAAAATAATAAATCAAAAAACTTTTGAGAACAATAATGATTGTTAGTTAAGCAACTACTAAATTAATTCTAACATTTTCAAATGGTTTTTTTCTTTTTTTAAATTTAAAAATGTTAAATAATAAAGTTTTAAATGAAATTTTCTCTCATAGAAAACTTTTACGTATAAGAAAATGAATTTTTTTTTAGAAAAAAATTCACAATTGGGCTGAATAGGAATATTAAATTATATTATATTTACATTATAAGGTGGGTTGTCTTCCCATAGTTTAGTAGATAGCATATTAACCTCCCAATCTGGGGTTCGCATGTTCGACTCCGGTCTAGGCCCTGGTGTTTTCTGCAGACAAGCCAAGAAGCTTCGCAGATTTGTGTTTTTTTTTTTTTTTTTTGAAAAGATGAAAAAAATAGTAGAAAAAGCTGTAAAATTGTAAAGTTATAAAGCTAGAAACACAAAGTTGTAAACTTATAAAGTTATAAAATTATAAAAATTTTACAAAAGTTATAAAACTTTATAAAATTTTTTAAAATTTTATAAAAATTATAGAAATTTTTTTTTTAAATGAAAAAAAATAGTAGAAAAAGCTGTAAAATTGTAAACTTATAGTTATAAAATTATAGAAATTTTACAAAAATTATAAAACTTTATAAAATTTTATTAAAATTTTATAAAAATTTTAAAATTATAGAAATTATAAAATTATGAAAGTTATAAAAATTATTAAGTTATAAATATTATAAAATTATAACATTAAATTTTTTTTTTTTCAAATTTCCATATACCCCAGTACTGTTGTTCTTAAGGATTTTGGAATTTCCCGTTTTGCGTTATATAAAAAAAAAACTACGAAATTATTCGAAAAAGTGAAAAAACTTCCAGAAACTTTAAAAGCTATAGATTAAATTCTTTTTTGATTTTGGCAATTTTTATTTGCAAAATCGTGAATGGTATGTCGGTAAAGTGAGGAATGGTAAAAATTCCTAAAAGCAACAGTCAAAAATTTTTTAAAAATAGTCCAAAGCAACTTCTAAGTATTTGGGTAGTAGATAAAAAATCTAGACGACCTCCCCTTTCAAATGATACATGACCCATCTCGCAATCTTCTATGGTTCGTTCGGAAGTTACTTTGAATTATTTTGAAATTTCCATATACCCCAGTGCTGTTGCTCTTAGTGATTTTAGCAACTTCCCAATGAACCATTAACAATGGTGGGATGGGACACATATAATTTTAAAAGGCAGGCTAGGCTGTCTAGATTTGTAATCAACCGCCCAAATACTCAGCAGTTACTTTGAACTATTTTTAAACATTTTTTTGAAATTTCCATATTCTCCAGTACTGTTTTTCTCAAGGATTTTGGCAGTTTCCATTTTGCATCATAAAATAAAATTAATTAAGATTAAATTCCTTTTTGATTTTGGTAATTTTCCTGGGCAAAATCTAGAATGGTATCTCGGCCAAGTGGGGAATGCTAAAAATCCCTCAATGTACCTCCAGTACTGTTTTTCTCAAGGATTTTGGCAGTTTCCATTTTGCATCATAAAATAAAATTAATTAAGATTAAATTCCTTTTTGATTTTGGTAATTTTCCTGGGCAAAATCTAGAATGGTATCTCGGCCAAGTGGGGAATGCTAAAAATCCCTCAATGTAACAGCACTGGTGTCTATGGAAATTTCAAAAAATTTTTAAAAATATATCAAATTAACTTTTGAGTATTTCGGCGGTAGATTACAAATCTAGACGACCTTTCCTTTAAAATGACATACGTCCCATCCCGTAATCTTCTTGAAAAGTCAACGTATTATTTTATGCATATTTGTACCCATTAACTTATATATCTTCTAAACGTATTTATAAATATGTCATAAATACTGAAAATATATTTAGAAATACTAAAAAAAACGTAACGAGTTACGTTAAAACATATTTAACTCGGCATATTTATCTTCACTTATTTGAAATTATAAAATTTTTAAACTTAAAATTTATAAGTTTATAATTTTAAGTTTGAAAATTTTATAAAAGAGTACAAATTTATTTAAATTATAAAGTTATAAAAATTAAAAATAAAATCTAAAAATATGTGTACTCGTATAAAATTATTAATAAATTTTAAAAAAATTTAATCTTTATTTGTGCTTAATTTCAAATTATGTTGGTCTGCAAAATGCATTATTTTTCATGATATTCTCATAGAAAATTTTAAAAAATTTTTTACTTATACAGTAAATACTAAGAGGGAAAGTATATCTTATATAGATGTTTCATTAGATGCTACTCTAAATCTTCAGTAGAATTTTGTTAAAGTTTATTTCTCATATAATTTAATATAAACTTTATTAAATAAAGTTAAAAAATCTATAGAACAAATCTAAGTTGTAAAGTTATAAAATTATGATGTGATAAAAATTATAATTCATAATATTATAAAATTATAAAGTTATAAATTTATAAAACTATTAAAAAATTTTGTGGTCTTATCCAAAAAAAAAAAAAAAAAAATTGATGTAGATTTTAAAGTGAAATTTATTAAAACATTATACAAAAAAATTTTCCCCTTATCCAAAAAAAATTAACGTAGACTTTAAAGTCAACGTTATCGAAATTTTTCATGTAATTTTTCATAAATTTTACTTTAAAGTCTACGTCAACTTTTTTTTGGATAAGGGGGAACATTTTATTTTCTGATAATTTTTCTGACTTTAATTTTTTATTTTTAAAATTATAAATACTACTCCTTAAATGATACTCGTAGCATAATAACCATTTGTAAAATAATTATTTGAAATAAATTTCCAAGTCAGTTGTTCCAGCTTGAAATACGCCACAAATTCTGAGACGTAATAATAAAATAAAAAAAAAATTTAAGACAAAGCTACAAAATATTCTGAAAAATACCGGCTAAAATTGTGTTCAGTTCACTTTGATAGTGAATTAATTTAAAGCAACTTGTTAACAACGGAAACAAAAGGCTTTGAATTGAACAAAACATTCTTGTTTTGCTTTATTTTTTTTATTTTTTTTTCAATTAATATTTAATGATGGTATTTAATTTGATACTGATGTGTGTAATAAAAGTGCTTAAATAAACTTTTTAATTAAAACGTATTTCAATGACGTGGAATTTATTAACGTAGACTGTGTTGGAGTGTGAGTAAAATACATTTTTTGTTAAAGAAAATTTAAAAGAACACATGTGTTTTTGCCACAAGTTTAGTTCTATGGAAGGACAATATTTTACTCAATTTTTGTTTTTGTTTGTGTTTTGACAACCCATACAAGCGAATGACAAAAGTAAAAGTAAAGTAAATTAATGTGTACGAGTGTGAGTGCTGATATATTTATATTAAATGTGTTGTATGTATTCATTGTTATTAGTTGTATGTTTCAAGATGTGCTTACTTAGAAGTTGTGACATAACATCTCATCAATTTCAACTAAATTTACTAAATGAATTCTAAAGAAGATGCTGCTACTCTCTCTTTATTTCTCGAGTATTTGCTGTTTATTTATGAACGAGTTAATGGAATACATGAAAGCATTGTCTGTGATTTAGCTGTAACAGGAAGACACGAAATCCTTGTGTTGGGTGATGATTATTTAACCAACATGTGTAGGCCTGTTTCATTGATGTTTGACATGTGTGAGTTTCGGTTGGTGCTTTGTTAAATTTATTGATTTTACACAGGAAAATATTTCTATATTTCATGTCAAATTTGTTAATAAGTGTATGGGTGTGTTTCCAAAAGTGTTGCTGCCATTGTGTCTAACAGCAGATTGAAGTTGAAAAGTTGCTAAAATTTTATCACTCTAAGTGAGGGATTGTTTATAATAAAAATTAATTTTCCTTTGTTTTTGCTTTTATGTGCTCTTAATAATTTGTTTTTTTTTTTTTTTTCATTAAGCTGTTATTTTTAAAATTGGTAGAAGTCCGCTTTATAAAGAAAAAAACTGGGTCTCAGGCATTGTTAGTAAGACGATGGCTTTATCTTATTAAAATTACCACTGACTAATTTTTCAGTTCAGACAAATAAAAAAAAAATTAAAATTAAAAAAAAAAATTTTTTTTGTCCATGTCCGGAACCAAGGGAAAAACAGAGATGCTTTCCTTTTGATAGCTGCTAAAATTGTGTTCTCCAAAAGAGTACACGCTTATAAATTGCTTATTTTATTCTCGAATATTTTGATAAACGTTGTTGAAAGTTTCCAATTTTCTCCTAGAAAGAAAAACAATCAAGACATTTTATTATTTTTTTTTATTCATAATAAAGCAAAATGTTTTTAATTTGAAATAGAAAAAAAAGTTAATCAAATGCAGACATACTTGATTGTGGCAAATATTTTTTTTTTTAATTTTAATTTACCTTTAATATTTAATATTAAAAAATTTGTTTAATTCTTTTCAAACAATCTAATTGATTTATTTTTAACTGCTTTTCTGCCGCAAGCTACATAAAAGCAAAAGAAAGCTTATTTATTTATTGTCTGTGTATTTATTTCAATTTACTTTATTTTCATTACAAACACAAATAAATTTTGTTAGAATATGCAACATTTTGCAGGCTTAAAAAAGAAATCAAATAAAAGTGATACTAAAATGTGTATTCATTTGCAAATGATAGGAGTACGAGTATTACACAACAAGTGATGGTAGTAGAAAGAGAAAAAGCCCAACAAATAATTTAATGTACGCACACACACACAAACATATACCCACAAAAAACAAACACGTACACACTTACTCAGCCGCACACACCCACACATCAGAATCTCTTAAATCTCGCATGTGACTTACTTCAAGTGAAACCGTATCAATTTCTTTTATTCATTTTGCTGCTGGGTTACTTATTTTATTTGTTACTTTCTATTTAAGTTTTAACTTAAATATGTATGTTTGTACGAGTACATACATCTACATTTCAAATAAACATGCAATTGCAAAATGTCTATTTAATAAAATAAAGGATATAAAAAATATCACTTGTTTTTTTAAGCTGTTTAGTTTTGCTTTAAACCGTTTGATACAAGAAAATGTGTTGAAAAACACCGAATTTGCATTCACACATAAATAAAACCATTTGAGGACTTTTTGTACTATGGGGCACTTAGCAATTGAAATTGAAAGAAAAAGGAAAAATAATTTTAAAAAATGAATTAAGTTCAGTTTACTAAGAACAAGAAACATGTTAAACTTTCAATTGCAAATTTTAAATAGATCTCCTGTCATTTATCGTGTAAACTAGAAGCGAACAATAATTTTCTACAAACTTAATTTATAAAAAATTTTTTTTTGTGAAAATATTGTTCAATTTGATTAAAGAAAAATATATTTTTTTATTTTATTTTATGAAGAAAACTTAAAAGTAGTTGTCCTAAAAACAATAAAATTAGACCAATTTCTTTTTGTTTGTTCTCACTTAAAAATTGCTCTTTGCCACTGAAGTTTCCAACGTTTTTGCAATACAAAAACTGATATGGATGTCCTTTAATGTAGGCCATACACGCTACGGTCTACCGGAGAGGTAATCTGTGCAGGTATGCCTGCGCAGCTGTCACTCGAAAGAATCTATTTTCGATCTTGCGCCGGTCGCCTGCGCAGGTTCAAAAAACTGTATAGGTCTATTCCCACATACAGGTATGCCCAGGTGGACCTTTACGGTAGACCGTAGCGTGTATGGCCACCTCAAGTGGCAACGGCTGCCTATACATATACTATTAGCTTGAAGCAAATACAACAATGACTGCTGCACAAAAAAAAAAAATAAATAAATAAAAAAAAAAATAAAAAAAAAAATAAAAAAAAAAATAAAATAAAAAAAAATAAAATAAAAAAAAATAAAATAAAAAAAAAAAAAAAAAATAAAATAAAAAATAAAAAAAAAAATTAAATAAAAAAATTAAATAAAAAATAAAAAAAAAATAAAATAAAAAATAAAAAAAAAAAAAAATAAAAAATAAAAAAAAAATAAAATAAAAAATAAAAAAAAAATTAAAAAAAAAATTAAAAAAAAAATTAAAAAAAAATGTTAAAAAAATTAAAAGAAAATGTTAAAAAAAATGAACAAAAAAATTTAAATGTAAACAACATTAAAATAAAATATTAAAATAAAATATTAAATAAAAAAATTAAAATGTTTTTTTTTTTTTTAATATAAAAAATTGTTTAATGTAGTTTTTTTTATTTTTTTTTTTAATTAAAAAAAAAAATAAAACAAAATTTTAAAATATAAAAAAATTTTGAAAATCACAAAAAAATATTTATTAAAATTAAAAATATTAATAAATATTTTTTTTTTTAGTTTTGGAAACTCTTATCCAAAAAAAAAAAAAATTGACATAGACTTTCAAGTAAAATTTATGAAAATTTCGATAACGTTGACTTTAAAGTCTACGTTAATTTTTTTTGGATAAGGGGGTTAGTATTTAATTTACAAAGTAAAAAATTTTTTAAAATTTTATATGAGAATAAAATTAAAAAAAAAAATTTTTAATTAAAATGAAAAAAAAATTTTTTAATGTCCTATTTTTATTAAATTTTTTTTTTGAATAAAAAAAAAATAAAAATAATTTGGAAAAAAAATATGAATTTTTAAATTATTTTTTTAAGATTACAAAGGTAAAAAAACTTTTTAAATTTATCTTTAATTTTTTGAAAATAAAGAATTTATTAACAATTGAAAAAAAAAAATCTAAAAAAAATGTACGCCAGACCCATTGTGTTAATGCTGTTGTTTTTAATAGGTTTTTCTTTTCTATTTACGTTTTTGTTGCATGCAAATGTAATTCAAACATTTTTTTTATCGAAATGAAAAGTATGTTATCAGGCGTTTAGCAGTTTTATTTTATTTTTTTTTTAATTTTATTTTTTTCACTTCTTTTTTGTTCAGCTCATAGATTACCAGTGATTCTTTAAAACTGAGTGATTTAATGAATTTTTTTGTAGCCTC
Organism: Thelaira solivaga; assembly: GCA_947397855.1. Classification (NCBI taxonomy): domain Eukaryota; kingdom Metazoa; phylum Arthropoda; class Insecta; order Diptera; family Tachinidae; genus Thelaira; species Thelaira solivaga. The sequence goes on from OX377614.1 coordinate 8,263,630, forward strand.
CAGGCATTTTAAATTGGCAAAAATTATAGTAAAGTGAAAGCAGAAATGTTTGAAATGAAAACATCCCTTAAGAATTAGTTCTGCAAAGATTGCTTAAGAAATTTTCTTAAATGTTTAGCTGTTATTTGAATTAATTAAATCCTAAAGAAGACATACAAAACTGAAAAAAAATTAAGTTAAAAAGAATTACACGTTATGAATATTATTTGCAGCCAGGCTCTCTATGTACGCTTGCACTTTACACAAGAAACAGCTGATTTGGGGCTCACTGAAAAATTTTTACACAAAAAATAAAAATTTAGGCACAAAATAAATTTCGATCGACATCGAATGCCATAATTTGGCTTATGATCTGTTAATTTTTCTTTTCGCTTTTTTAAGTTAGAAGATCCAAGTAAGCTCTATACAGCTTTTTAGCCAATTTAACCTAAATCCCCATTTTGTAAGTTCAGAAATTATTTTTCTTAAAGAAACGGTAGGCACAGCACACCTACTTATTAATTGGTTTGTTTATACGGGTGTTGCTTGTTTTTTTTTTATTATTTTTCAAGTACAAAAAATTAAATAAAAAACAAACTCTCAAAAGAAATACTTTCTTTCTCATTAAAATTTATGATAAACTGACTTGCTAGAGAAAAAATATTTTTAACTTCATAACTGCAAGGCTTTAAGCTTCTATGTTTGATTACGTATTTACATCATACTTGTGTGTTTGTCTGCATTTGTAAATATCTAAGTGGGTAAAAACTAACTAAAAAAAACCAACCATCTATAGATAATAAAATAGTTGGCTTTACGCCATATTTGTAAAAAGGATTTTATAAAACACACACAAACACAAACACTCAAACCTATTTACTCTGCAGCATGTTTTTGTTTTATGTTTTATTTTTTGTTTGTTTATATTTTTTCTTGTTCTCTTAACTGCAGTTTATAGTTTGAACAAGAACAAGAACAACTAGAACAAGCACATCAATATTCATGCTCATGCGAAGAGACCTTCTACTGATTTTGGTTTTTTTTGTTTGTTTTTTATAACATGGATTTGAATTTTTTTATTTTGGTTTTGTAACAGTTCTAACGGCCTTAAAGTAGGCAATCATTTTTTAGGTTTTGCCTTAAGTGCTTATTTGAGTGTGAGTGTGTGAGTGTTTTTTTTTAATTGTTTAATTTTTCTTGTGTGTATTTGTGGCACAAGCGTTTTCCTCTTGAACCGCTAACAAATAAATATCGTATTTTTTGTGATAAAAAAGGTTTTTTTTTATTATTTTAAAGCTTTAAGCGCCCAATATACAAGAAGCAGTAGATGCTGCTGCTGCTATTATCAAGAAAATTAATACAACTTTAATTTATTCTTGTTTTCTTCTCTCTTTTCAGGTAAATGTTTTGTTATCGTTGGGTTCGTTATAATAATTTTATTTCATCTTCCACAATACGGTCTTCTGTCTTGAGCTGTACTCACCCACCTGTGCTACATGTTCATTTATAATAAATTTTAAACAAAGGATAAGTATGAGTAAAAGAGAAAAACTAAATAATGAAAAGGAAGAAGATGTACAAAATAGCAAAAGTAGAAAAGAAAGTTAAAGAAAAAAAATGGAATTTGCTTAAATGAAACTGTGTGAAATGTTTTCATTTTGTAACATTTTTTTTCTTTTATTTGCTTTAGCATTGAATCTCTCCCTGTGTGTTTTCAGTTAAATAGAACAAAATATAAGTAGTTTGAGTACAAGGGATCAGATGAAAATGTATAACAATTCTTAAACAGATTAAAAGTGAAAAAGAACACAGAATGTGTGTAGCTAAACTAAAGTAGTTAAACATAATTTAAGTTTCAAATTAGAAAATGACACTTTAATGGGGAAAAATGCAAAACAAAAAAAAATTAAGAATTTTTTCATGTTGATGGAAATTCAAACGAGGAAAGAAAAGAAAACGACTGCAACTAAAAAGGCACTAACTGAAAAATTTTACAAAGCACTCAGTTGGCAAGGCTGATTTCTAAAAGCAATTGTTCTTCTTTCTCTCTCTCTCTCTCTCCTTGGCCCTCTTCAAAAAAAATTTTAATAAAAAAATTACTTTAAATTGATAACAAACATAAAATGTAAACTAAAGGAAAGCAAACGAAGAAATTTGTACCAACAATTGTTTCAACCAGTGTTGTCAGTCCTTGTTTTGTTTATAACAAACAATATGGTTGTATCGTTTGCAATGCAGCAGGCAAGCAACTCTTAAGAAGACTATATAACTTAAATTGCTTGGTAAGCCCTCTTCCCTCTTTCTATCTCTCTTTTTATCAGTAAAAAAGAAAGAGAAAAAACTTCTTTATGAAAAAAATATTTTATTCGAATGTCAAAGGATTCGACCCACATACTACTCCTACACAACAGTTCTAGTTTTGTTGTTTATACTCTTTTTTTTTTTAGCTAAATAACGCCACTTTACTTTTGCTTCTGTCACTTCATACCCACAAATGCAAACACATACACACACACACACCCATTTGCATAAGCAACATAAACTAAAGTTGCACATCCACTTACACACCACATTCGCTCACTAACATGTTAAAAACATTTAAAGATTTCAAGCTAAAAATGTCTAAATTCCCCTGTTTAATGTAGAACACGACAGTTTTGCTTGTTAAATGTGATTGTACGAAGAATAGTTGCGGGAGTGCCTGTGCTTTGTATGCCATGAATGTATTGTTCTTTATTAACGTTTGTGAGTGTGTGTGTGCTCGCGCTAATGTTGTTAAGTGTTTGCCTGTTCCACATACATGCGTTATCGTCTCTTCAATTCCATTATCTGACTTAGCATTCATGGAAGCATCACATATTTAGTAGCAGTCTTTGGCTCTGTCTCGCTCTTTGAGTATGTGTGTGTGTGTGTGTGTGTGTTTGCTTCATCCCATCAATAAGCATAAATTTGTAATATTTTTAAAAATTAAATTGTCACCCAGAACGTTGAATTGTTTATTTTATTTATTGATGTTTGATTTTATGAATTTATGAATTTATATTTTTCTGTTTACTCTCGTATTTGCCATAATTCATTTCTATTTGCCCGAAATACATGCGGCACATGTGCCCCTATTTCCAATCATCAAAACGTATTATTTCATTAATTTGACTTTTTACAACGAGTAGGCTGTTTTCCAACAACAAAATAGCAAAACTAAAATCCAGCTTAATTCCTGTTTTACCATGAATCATCATTGTGTCTGGTGTACTGGCCATCAAAAAAGTAATTTTACCCACATGCAAAATGTGTTAATTCCATTAAAATGTAACGTTCTTGTACTTGATGGACATTTTTGTTTGATGTGATATGTCTGTCTGTAGGCATATTGTGTGTGACATATTTTAATGAGGCACAATGAAAACACAAAAAAAAAAAATTGGTTTATATAATTAGTCTTCAATAATTAAAGCAGAAATTTTAAAATTTTGCTCCCTGCCGAAAGCAATACCGAAATTAATTTACTAAATTAATTTTAATGTTTTAGGTTTATTTTTATTCGTTTCAAAAACCAGTTTTTCAGGGACTTTTCAACAAAAAACAACATAAAAAAACAGCCTTTTTCTATAGAAAAAGAAATTTTAAAACGGCATTCTTTTTTTACAAAAAAAGAATCATTAAAACTAGAGAAAAAGAGCCTTAAAACGAGACACTTTTTCTATAGAAAAAGAGCCTTAAAACGAGACACTTTTTATATATTAAAAAAGAGCCTTAAAACGAGACACTTTTTATATATTAAAAAAGAGCCTTAAAACGAGACACTTTTTATATATTAAAAAAGAGCCTTAAAACGAGACACTTTTTATATATTAAAAAAGAGCCTTAAAACGAGACACTTTTTATATATTAAAAAAGAGCCTTAAAACGAGACACTTTTTATATATTAAAAAAGAGCCTTAAAACGAGACACTTTTTCTATAGAAAAAGAGCCTTAAAACGAGTGTCTATTTTTCTATAGAAAAAGAGCCTTAAAACGAGACATTTTTTTTAGAGAAATTAAGGACTTTTAAAAAAAAGACTTAAAACGTTCCTAAAAAGAAGCATTAAAACCGAAGACTTTTTTTTGTAGAAAAAGAGCCTTGAAACAGGAAACTTTTTCTAAAAAAAAAAAATTCTTAAAAACTAGTTTTTTTTTTTTATAAAAAAAAATATTAAACGGCAGATTTTCTCTTACATAAAACCTTTAAGGTAAAAAAAGCCAAGGCTAAAGATTTTTTTATAGAAAAATATTCGTGAAATTTTTTCTAGAGCTTAAAATGAAACTTTTTCTTAAAAAAAGACCCTTAAATATCTTGCTATATTTTTTCTCTAGTAAAAAACTTCAAAAGGAGATATTTTTATATATTAAAAAAGAGCCTTAAAACAGAAGACTTTTTCTGTATAAAAAAGGATCTTAACACTGGCTAATTTTTATAAAAAAAGAGATTTAAGACTGAAGGTTTTCTCTTAAAACAGAGCCTTAAGGTTAAAGCTTTTTTTTTATAGAAAAAGATTCTATAGGAAAAATTCTTTAAAACATGAAATTTTTTTCTACGGAAAATAGAATTGAAACGGGAAACTTTTTTTTTTTACAGAAAAAGAATTTGAAATGAAAGACTTTTTCTTAAAAAAAATACCCTTAAAACCAGATATTTTTTCGCTAGAAAAAGAGCCTTAAAAAGGAAGACTTAAAAGATGATTTTTTTGCAAAAGAATTTTTAAGATCAGAGGCTTTTGCATTGCCTTTTTCTTTCACAAAAAAGTAAAAAAAAAATATTTTTTTTATTTATATTTTGTAATTACTTATTTCTGCTTGTTTCTTAACAAAATTAAATAAAACAAAAAAGGAAGAAATTCTGCTAAATTCCCATTTTAATTTAAAACTGACATTAAGTTCGTTTATTTAAATTACATACACAGGATCTATTTTTTATGGGCATCCTAGTGTGTGTGCTAGTAAAAAGACAGAGATTTGTAATTACTAAAACGGAAAACGGATATGAAAAATAATAATTTGAGTTGTCTGTTGCTACCGTTTTACTTGTACTCGTAGTAGCAGACACTTTCTTTTTCTACTTAATTTTTTTTTTTGTATTTTTGTTTGCATTTTGTCACTTTATTTGAATTAGTCAACGTAGACAATTATGAGTTGCTCTTTGCCACAATTAGATTATGATTTTCATTTGTAAAGAGCAAATTATAAATATAATTTTAGTAGCACTTGAAATTTGATGTGGTGTGTTAAAGTAAGACTGTGAAAGGGACAAGTTGATTTTTAAAAAAATAAGAACTTGAAATCATTTTTCAATATGTTTGTATTTCGTAAAGTTAATTTTTTTTACAGAAAAAAAAAAAACAAAAGTAATTCAATTTGTCTTTTTTTGTTTTGTTTTATTTCTTTACTAAGTTGATGGATTTGCTTTGTCTGGTTTTTAAATTATTTTTCTTATCAATTTGCCATCAGTCGTGGAAAGAGCACAAGTAGACATACAAGCAAATAAATATTTTTAAAGTTAATGATTTTTGTTATTAAAAGAAAAGGGAACAAAATACAAAAGAACAATGAAAGTAACTTAGTCAGCTATTATTTTTACAAGTTAAAATTATCAAAAAAAAAAAAAATTCTTTGAAATTTTTTTTTTTTTCATTTTTAATTTATTAAAAAAAAATTAATTAAAGAAAAACAAATCTTTCGTTTTGCTGATAAATTTTTTTTAGTTTTACTTCTCCTCCACTCAATTTGATTTGCTGGGAAACTTGTGGCTAAAGGCAGATGGTGTGCATTAAATTTTCATAAAAGCTTGCTGTCCTTTTGTTTTCACTGAAACAATATATTCCTTCCAAATAAAGCCATTTCGGTTTTCTGTAAAGCTTTTGTTTTATTACTACTTTAAGTTGCAAAAAATCTTTGGTCTTTTCTTTATTTCATTTCATTGTTTTCATTAAAAGAATTTTATTGGGAGTTTTGCTTTAAATTTGTTTATTTGTTGGTCTGCCTTTTACGATAAATATTTTGGCTTGAAAACTGAAAGAAAATATATTTTTCTTTACAAAATTTTAAATTGGTTTATTTAAGTTGTTTTCAGGAAAACCAAAATATATTTTTTTAATTCAATAAAATTGAAAATTTACTTGTTTGCTATGCTGGCTTTGTAAAGCTAAACTTTAGATTATAAACCATCACATATTTCGGTATAAATCAGGGCAATTAAATCAAAATAAAATAAATTTTTATTTGAAATTTAATTTTTGTTTAAAGCACCACGATACGTTAAAGCAGTTGAAATCATAAATCCTTGGCATTCAAATAGCCATTGAAATAATTTAAAATTATTGATTCTCTCAAATTGCCACAAATTATTGAGTCTTATTTTTGTAAAAGCATAAGAAACACTTTAAATTAAAGTATTTAAACTATCAAGAGTCGACTGTAATACAAATTAACGAAACTGTTTTTGTTGATTAATGAAAATTTGTCAATTTTCAATTTAATTGCCCCAACCCCCTGGAATTATTATTAAGATAATTTTATAAAAGGCGTGTGAGAGAGAGAGAGAGTGTAAGTGTGTAAGTGTAGCATTAAGCATATTATTTTAATTGATTTTCGAATTCTATTGAGAGATTTTTTTTGATTATATTATATTAGAAAATTCTTTTAAAATTTTATGAAAACAAAATAATGGAATTTATTGATTTTTTTTTTAGAAAAAATTGCTTTAACTTTATTATTCTCCATTTCATTTCTTACTGTACTAAATAAACAGATGAGTAATAGAAATAAAAATACAAATAAAATTTGTTCATGAAACTTATTTAAATTGATTTAAAGAGTTTTGAAAACAAACTTTCACTGACAGTTTGCTTGATAATAAAACAAAGAGAAAATCCTCGTTTTTTAAAAGGTTTCTCAAGTATAAATAATTGTTTACAGCAGAAAAAAAAATCAACTTTGCTTTTAAAAACTTTCTTTGTCAACCAAAACTTCGTCTTAGAAATAACATTTCGTTTCTTTATTAAAATTTTTTGGAATTAGTTAAGTTCTTTTGTATCTTTATAAATAAAATTAATTTTCTGTTTGTTTGTTCGCTATAAAAATTTATTGGTTTTCCAAAGGATTTCTCTGAAATTTGGTGCATATAGTTTCTAGACTCCAAGGAAAGTTGTCATATATATAGTTTTGGACCGGCCTCACCTAGTGTTATGGTCACTTTTCTACCATTTTCACTCGCCACTGTTCAAAAATAAGTCTGCCCGACCTGAAATTATGCTTTGAAATATTTTATTTACCACTTTGGTTGATGCCGCTGATAATAATGCTAGCAAAGGCATGAGCCACTTTATAAAGTAATGAATGCCCGTACACCTAATTTTCTTTTTACACGATAGATACGTTCCAAGAAAATTCTTGTAAAAAAAGAATTATAAAAAAATTCTTGTTAGTTCACTTCATTTACTTATTTTTATTAATTAATTACATTATAAAAAAATAAATTAAATTAAAAAAAAAAAAAAAATAACAGTGCCATCACCAAATAATTTTGTTCATCATCTTGTGAAATTATTTCTGAATTATTATCTCTAAATTGCGTAAAATCGTGTTAAAACATAACAATTCGTGTGAAAAGAGAATATTTTTGATTTTTAACTCATGTTAAATTAAATTCGTGTAAAAAGAGAATTAGGTGTATTTATTTGGATGGGTTTTTTAACAATTAAAATTCTATTTATAAACGGATTTCTCGAAGGATACCTAATTTTTAATAAAGAACTGGAGCGGGTAGTAAATAAATCATGTGTAAATATTATTGAAAAACGACTTAAGTTAAAATATGCTTACTGTCGTAATTAACTCAATCGTTACTGTTCTGTTAACCGAATTCGAAAAATTTTCTGATTTTTAAAACAAACTTCAATGGCTTATTAAATCTTAAAAAAAAACATTGATTAGAGGTAATGTTGTCAATATTTGTGCAAATTTTTATTTTCTAGATAGGTCTTAAGCATAAGTCGTAAGTGTCCTTTTTAAATTGTTCCAAATTTTTGCATGCAAACATAACAGAAAACTTCTGAAAAAATCTGGCAACTATAACTTTATCTATCAATTTTTCATGTGCTTGTTGTTTTCGGTTTATTGACATTTAAGCAAATATGCACAGCGTTGTTTTGATCAAGGTATTTTTAGTGCATATGAATTGGTTGTTGTATTGAATAAATCACTTTGCACTGTTTGCACTGCTTGCAGTCTTTCTTAATTTTTTTAAAATTCTTTTTTTTTTTTAAACTAATTTTTATTATATTTTATATATATATATATATTACTCACGCTTTTTAGTTCAGTATATGTACCTATTACCAATAATATTTAATTATAATTCCCTGGTTTGGGGTCTGGGGTTAAAATCAATTTTTCTACATTTCAAATAATATCAAATTAGCAGAAATTAAAAAAAAAAAAACATTATGTACCTTCAATAATAAGGAATTATAATTAAATATTATTGATAATAGGTACATATACTGAACTAAAAAGCGCGAGTAATAATATATATAAAAAACATTATAATAAAACAAATAGTTCAATGAAAAAATCATTAAGAAAAATCTATTAATTATAAAAATAATTTTTGTTGCACATTTAAGCAGTTAACTGTGTAACTATTAAATAATTAAAAAACAATTGTGACTGTAGTTATAAAAATTAAAATTTATTAATAAAGTTTATTTTATGGCATTTTTTCTATATGAAAAGCTCTATTTATTATATAGTTTTTATATTTATTATAATATATTTTACAGTTGCCTTTAGTTTTAAAGAGAGAGAGAGAGAGAGCAAACAAAAAAAAAACAAAAAAGAGATTAAGAGACAAACAATATGCTTGTTTTACAACTAAATACAAATGCCTGTAGGAAATGTATCATAGAAGTAATAATTCAAGGTTTACATACAATTGTAACGCGATATTTACAACTTTTACAGCTACAATCTGGCGAACCAATGCAACTACTTTTACAATATGCAGCACAATTGTTGCGCTGTTTGCTTCAATTTTTGTTTTTGCTGAAAAATATTTATTTGAAATTTTATGTTAATATTTCAACAAAAAAAAAAACTGATTTTATCTGTGTAAATTATTTTTTTTCCCACAATAAATAAACATGAGGTAGTTTGTTGTTTTTAAATATTAACTAGTTGTCAAATGTAAAATCCCTTCATGGCGCATCTATAATAGAATCCTTCAGAATCACTTGCAAATAAAGGTAAACGAACAAAAATGCAACGACATTATATTTACTTAACCCAGAGAAACGTGTTGCCTGTTACAACTAACAATAAATGATACCTCAACAACGTTAAATACCTCTTCGTATACATTAATAAGAGTTTGACTTGGAAGAGCTATTTGAAGCTAAACTAATTTTAATGAAACTACAAGATTCAGGATCAAATACAGAAAATATTTGGAAAACCGAAAGCGGCAAATATTTTAATTTTGTACAATAACCACACCAGAAAAGGTGCACGGACGGGACTTACCTCAAACTGAAGGTAATGAGCCTCCCCTTTCGGCATCTTTAAGTAATTTTTAAGAAGAATAAATTTTCTTTAACAAAAATATCATTAGTGCCCCATACACGGTTCTTGAAATTGAAATTTTTTACAGTGTCCACACCAGAAAAGGTGCGGGGACGCGGCATACCTCAAACAGAAGGTAATGAGCTCCCCTTTCGGCATCTTTAACATTAAGCTACTCACACACGGTTCTTAGAAGGGAACTTTTTTACAGTGTCTATACCAAAGGAGTTGCTCTCTATTGAAATACGAAGTCGAGCTCTTAATTCGTTTACGCATTGACTTTTCACATATTTTTTTTTTTAATATAAAAATAGTAGGGCGCATGTTCTTAATTGCTACCTTTATATTATAAATGGCCTTTGGCTTTAGGAAATTTCATGTTTCGATCGAATAGTCGGCCTGAAATAATTAAATTTTTTTTTTAATTAAATACTTAAGTATCCTGTTAAAAGTAATATATTTGCGAGTTTTTTTTTTAAGCATAAAAATGTTTTTTAAATAATTTTACTTGTTTGTTGTTGATACACTTAATCGTTAAGTCATGAACTATTTGTTTTAATATTTCTAATGGCCTTTTAAATAAATAAAAAAACAAGCAATGAATTACTTTAGTTATGTTTTGTTGTTGTTTCCACATTCCTACTCGTATTTTTATTTAGCTTTTTAATGGAGCTTGTGCGGAGTAACAATCTGCCACTTTGTTTTTTTTTTTTTTTTTGTATTAAACTCATGCAGGGAAAGGAGTCAGTCAGCCAGCCATATAGAAAACATAAATTCTCCTTTGCCTTCCTCTACATGCACATAAAATGATCATCCTACTAACATGATTAAATTTTTTTTATTCTATTTTTGTACAAATTAAGTGTATGTTTTGTGCTAGCCTGGCTGTGTGTATGAGTGTAAATGCTACATGCTGCTGATCTAAATAAATTATGTATTATTTTGGAATTATTTTTCATTTTTTTGTACACATACACACACACACACACACACACACACACACACACACACACACACACACACACACACACACACACACACACACACACACACACACACACACACACACACACACACACACACACGTAAAACAGCCAGGCTTTAAGGAAACAACATCCGCGTAGTACACGGCATTTTCATTTGTGTAAGAGTGTGCATGTGTGTCTGTTATTTAGCTGTTATAAAAGAATAAATGTATGAATATGTGAGTACAATTAATAATTTGTAGAAATGAGTGTGTGTTTCCAACACACACACGACCGCAGTTGGTTGTGCTACAAGTTTTTAATATGCAAATGTAATTTAAGTCAATTCGTACATGTGCCTGTTTGTGTTTCATTCTTTTTTTTTTTTTTTGTTTTTGCTCTCTCCTTGTTGCTGTTGTTGTCTTTGCTTTACAACTAAATAATACAACTACGAGTGAGTACGAGTGTGTAAATGTAAATGTTTTTTAGTTGAAAGGTATAGTTTTTGTTGTGATTATTTGTTTTAATCGTCTTTAACGTGTGTTATGCCATAAAGCTTAGAAGTTATGTGAATGTGAATGTTAAGTGTATTAAATACAAATGCATACATAAATGTAAATGAATTTGTTATAATTAAAATACAAATGAAATACAGAGTGGGCCAGAAGTCACACAGAAGTATAAAAATTGAATACTTTTTTGTTTATTAAAATTTTTCTTTAAATTTGGCATGTTAGTGTAACACGGTTCAAAGAATAAAATCTGAAAAAAAAAAAAAAATTAAAAAAATAAAAATTTTGTTTTAATAATTAATGACCAAAACTATATTTGAATATTATTAAAAATAAAAATTGTAAAATTTTTTGACCCACCCTGTTTTATTTAAAAAAAAAATATTATTTTAGCTGACAAACGATTTAATCATTTAGAAAATTTTCAAAATATTTTCAAGAAAGTTTTTGCCTAAAAAAAACACTGTGTCACACAAAAAAATACCTGGGAGTGATATTATTTTTCTGGTAGGTTTTTCTGTTATTGGAATTTGCCAAACACCTCCAAAATCTTGAGTTAAGGGTAAAAAAACCGGATTTTCATACTTGTAACTCACTAATTTTGTTGAATAAATCAGTGCTGTTCTGTATTCCGAATCCTAATAACGGGTGGCGCAAAAGTAATCAGGTGGCGCAAAAGTAATCCTCCTATCAGAAAATGCTATAAATTTTGCGATTGGCCCCTAATGTCAGTACTGTTTTAACATTTGTGTAGTAAACACATGCGAAATACACGTTAATAAACAATGTTGACATTAGGGGCCAATCGCAAAATTTATAGCATTTTCTGATAGGAGGATTACTTTTGCGCCACCTGATTACTTTTGCGCCACCCGTTATATTATTCGAAATTGAAAAATTCAGCACTTCATACCTACTCTGTGATCCATTTTGAAATTTTTTAAACTTTGTTTTGGCTTTATTTTGGGTGCCAAATTATTGGTAGAATTAAAAAAACATAAAAGTTTTCATTAAATAAGAAGAAAAAAATTTAATTCCACATTTTTTCAAATCCATGTACGAATATCAACAGATATCCGCTTCTCAGCGGATTTTGAAAGAAAACATTTAAACCGTTTGAATGATATGTATATGTATTATTCAAGTAAACTATATGTATTTCTCCAACAAAAAATTTTTTTAAATTTTTTTAGCCATTTTTCAAGTTTGGCAAAAAAAAAATGCTTTTTATGAATTTTATTTTTAAAAAACTGTTACATCTACATTTTTAATTTTTTAATGAGCGCTAATAAGGTTGTCTGTTTTACGTTATGTGAAACGTTTATCATTTTTGTGAATTGTAAAAGTTTTATTTTTATTTTAAATTAATTTTTTTTTTTTTTTAATGATTCAACAACTAAAGTTAATAGATAATGTGATGGATACCACACATTGACAAACAGATGGACAGACTGACAATAGTGCTTGTAGGTATAAATAAAATGTGTAAAATGAATTTTTGCGGTAACATTTTGCACATGCTTACTGCTGTTTTTTGTACATTGTGCAGTAAACCGCCAATTCACACTGATGTAAATACATAGCTACACACAGATATATATATATATGAGTACGGTAGTGATATGGTTATTTTAAGCCATACACAAACAGGTGAGTGTGTGTTTTTTTTTTTTTTTTGTGGCCACACATTGCACACTCTCACTCCCAATTATATATATATATTTATATACTACTCCTTTGGCGAATCAAATATTGTTAAATATTCGGTAGTTATTTTCTATATAAAATTTTTTTATTTATTTTATGTTTTGTTAACATAAAAATTCTCATTTTGTCACGTACTAAATTGCCTTTGTTTGCAAAAGTAATTGACAAAAACGATTAAAAAAATTAAAGCAAAAAAATATAAACTTTTTTTTTAATAATGAATATTTATTTTATTATTTATTTTAAAAGTTTTTGTAAAAATTTAAATTTCATATTACTTTTATTTTAATTTTTTCAAACTCTAAAAATGTATGGGTTTCTTTGCAACTCCAAAAGGTAGTTCCTTTAGATTGGCTATGCAACAGCTTACACAAATTTCAATTTGCATGCGCTTTAATAATTTTGGTAGCTTATTTTGAAGAGAGTCAACTGTTTGGGACGCTTGATTTATTGAATTCAAGTGTAAGTCCTGTACTTTAGGTGTCTCAGAGGCAGTTGGTAAATCCAATACTTTGCTATTTTTTTTTTAGTACCATTTAACCTTAAAAAAACCACAGCTGTCTGTCAATTTTATTATGGAACAACTGATAACAATAAGGCAAATTGCGAGTTTCAATATCAACCAGAATGTCCATTTAAATTTTATTAAAATTTCGAAACGAGATTTTATAAAATAAAATTCTTGATAATTGAATTTGTTTTATGGTAATTTTTTTTTAATGAACAATTAAATAGTAGAGGTTTAAAACCACATCGAAGTTTCCATAACCCCTGCTTCATACCTATTTCATTTCTACTGCAACACTAGCAGCCATGCCAGAGTGTACAAATTCTCTGTGTATATCCGGGGTAAATACTAGAATCGTTACCTTTCTTTTCTAAGTACCTCTTAATCTAAAAAAAAAAAAAAAAAAAAAAAACAATTAAATACATTTTTATGTACAAAATATACTATCGGGTGTTTTTTTTAGATGCGGCAGAATTTTAAATTGTGCAAATCGTACATTTTAATCAAAAGAACTTTATTTCGTTCTAGAGATAAATTAATGACTTTAACATTTAAAAAAATGCTCTAAAGCATTAGACCACAGTCTTTTGCCACGAATAACACAAACCATTTTATCGTTTAAGTCGTCAGTTTGTAACTCCCTCCACACTTTTGTTAAATAAATTTAAAGAGTTTTCATTGATTTAAAGAAATATTTCATTGAGTCATTAAAAGCTCTTGTCTTTAGTTTAATGATATGTTTTGCTTGTTTAAAAAATAATGAATTAATTACTCTTTCAGCATAACAGTCATTTCTCTGCTAAGTTCTATCAGGCTTAAGAAACACCCTTTACCAGCAGAACGCAATATCACCATGTATACATAAATAAATAAATAAATAAATAAATTTATAAATCATATGCTAATTAAAATATTTAATGTGCTGACTGAACACGTTTCCATTGCATATAAATTCAACAGTTTTTATTTTTTTTCTATACACTAGAAAAAATTCATGCTGCACAATAACAATAAATCGATTATTAAATTTCTTAAATGTAAATAGGCCATTGAGCTCTTTTGGCAAGACACACTTTAAAGTGCATACAAAAAAATTTTGGGTAGACTAAAATTGTGTTCTGAACAAGGGTGTGAATTTAATGTAAATATACAAATTGCGCCTCAGAAAAGTCAGTACAAATATTTTTGCAGACAAAAAAATTTTGTTAGAAACAAATGGGTATATTCAAGTTAAATCTAAATCTATGAATTGTACTACATAAATCTCTCAGTGAAAAAAAAAAAATCCGGACAAATTCAACTAATGTCGTACTGTATAAATTTCTCTAAAAAAAATTTTTTCTGGACAAAAATTTTTTTCAAAAAAAGTAATCGATTTCAACCTAAATTTGTAAAATATTTCTTAAATAAAGATTTTGGTTAAAGAAAGAGTGAATTCATTCTTAATCTGTGAATCGTGCTACATAAATCTCTCAGGAAAAAAATTATTCCAAATAAGTCTGTAAATTCAACTAAATGGGTGAAATTTCTTTGTACAAATTTTTTTCCCGAAATTTCTGTATAAACTTTTTTCCGGACAACAATTTTGTTCGAAAAAAGTGAACGAATTCAACCTAAATTTGTAAATGATAATGTACCCGTAAAAAATTTTTTTCTAAATAAAAATTATGTTCAAAGAAAAAGTGAATTTAACCATACTGGATAGATCTTTACCTCTCTAAAGAAAAATTTCGCAAAAAAAATTTTGTTTGAAAAAAAAGTGGTAGAAACAAAATTTTTCCGAACAAAAATTTTGTACGGAACAAGTGGGTGAATCATAAATCTCACTAAAAAATTTGTCTTCGGAATAAAATTGATAAATTTCACCTACATAGGTGAATTGTGCTGAATAAATCTCAAACTAAAAAAAATTTCCGGACAAAAATTTTGTTTAAAAAAAGTGGGCAGATAAATCTTTTAGTAAACAAAAATTTTGTGGGTGAATTAAATTTTATGGACTGAATCTCACTAACAAATTTGTTTCCGGACAAAAATTTTATTCGAAACAAATGGTAGTTCTGTAAAAAAATTTTTTCTACACAAAAATTTTGCTTAAAAAATTCTACTGAATAAATCTCTCAGTAAACAAAAATTTTCCGAACAAAAATTAATTCATTTCAGAAGTATTTTTCTTATTAAAAATGTTAAGGTGGCCTTGATTCTTCTGTACTTTTTGATTATCGGTTTGTAAGAAACCAATAAAACTATTTTTTTTAAAAAATTTTCAAAACTTTTGTAATTTAAATTCTTTCAGTGCATTTTTATTTTATTTAGATCTTCTTTCTCCCAAGTGGGCTTGGGTTTGTTTCAATGTTTTGAATATTTAAAACAAACATAATATTTTAATTAGCCTCTAAATGCATGCTAACTAAAGCACAAGCACAAGCATAAAAAAAAGTAAAACAAATTTTATTAGCAGGGTACCCATTAATGTGAGAGTCTGTAAAGTGTGGTTAAAATTCCTGAAAGCAACGATTTTTTTTTTATACTTCAATGAATGGCTTTAAGAAGTGGTGGTAAAACAAGAACGTTAATCCCATTTTAAGGATTTTCATTGTGTGTTTTGTGTAAGTGCATCCTTATGAAGATGCTTCATAATGATGTGTTATCTAGAGGAGAGAGGAGGACTGGCTTATTGTCTTTAGTTGTAGTTGTAGTGCTCTATTGAGCAGTTAAGCACGTTTGTTTGTTTAGTTGCACGTTCTTGCTGATGGTTTTCTGTTTTGTTTTACATAAATAAAGTATAAAAAAGGATTCACTTAATATGAATATGATAAGGACTCAGTAGCTCTAGTAAAATATATTTTTGACGTTGAAAAAAACATCATAATAAAAATGTCAATACGAATTTGCTAATGATTTAACAGATAGAGCAATGGAGGGGAGAGAGTATCTTTACGATGTTAATCTTGTCATTAGAGTTCTACTGGGTATGACTTTATGTGCGTGTTTTGCTTGGTTACATAATTGCTGTGTTGGCTTTAAATGATAACTTTCATTTCTGGTTAATTTCAAGTTGCATTTGCAATAGCTTCTCTACTTCTTTGTTGTGGACTTCATAGTACAATTAGCTGCTGCTATTAAAAGTTTAGTAAAATTGCAAGTAAATATTGTGTTAAACAAAAAAAAAAAAAAAAAAATGCTTTACTAACAATTAATAATTAATTATTTAAATTAAAATATTTTTATACCTCAGGGTTGGAAAATTAAGTAATATTTCTGCAGTCATAAAAAAGGTTAAACTATTCTCTTTATTTCTCTGTCTTGCTCTACACCACATGTCAACTTGAACGCCTCATTATTTATTTCAAAGCTCAAACGAAATTAAGCGAGTGAAGATATGTTAAATATGTTTTAACGTAACCCCTTACGTTTTTTAGTATATGTAAATATATTTTCAGTATTTATGGCATATTTATCAAATACGTCTTACGTCATTAAATATTTCTAAATATGGTGTTAGTATTTGCGACATATTTACAAATACGTTGATTTCTCAAGAAGATTACGGGATGGGACACATATCATTTTAAAGCGGAGGCTGTCTAGATTTGTAATCTACCGCCCAAATACCCAGAAATTACTTTGGATTATTTTAAAATTTTTTTTTTTTTTTTTTTTTTTTTTTTTTTTTTTTTTTTTTTTTTTTTTTTTTTTTTTTTTTTTTTTTTTTTTTAAATTTCCATAGACCCCCGTGCTGTTGATCTGAGGGATTTTAGCAGCTTCAGGATGAGCCATAAAAGATTACGTGATGGGACATATATCATTTTAAAGGGGAGGTCGTCTAGATTTGTAATTTGTCCCCCAAATACTCACAAGTAACTTTGGACTATTTGAAAAATTTTTTTTTACATTTCCATATACCCCAGTATTGTTATTCTCAAGGATTTTGGCAGTTTCCGTTTTGCATCATAAAATGAATACTACGAAATTTTTAGAAAATGTTAAAACACTTCCAGAATGTTTAGAACCTATCGATAAAATTCCTCTTTGATTTTGGTAATTTTCCTGGGCAAAATTGAGAATGGTACCTCGGCAAAGTAGGGAATAGTAAAAATCCCTGAGATTTTTTTAATTTAAATTTCCTTATACCCCAGGGAAATTTAAAAAAAATTTTTTTTAAATAATCTAAAGTAACTTGTAAGTATTTAGGCGACAGATTACAAATCTAGACGATCTCACCTTTAAAATAATATATATGTGCCATCCGGAAGCGGCTAAAATCCCTCAGATCAACAATACGGGGTATATGGAAATTTAAAAAAAATGTTTTTATATTATCGCAAGCAACTTCTTAGTATTTGGCCGGTAGATTACTAATCTTGACGATCTCTAATATTCTTGAGAAATCGACGGATTTGTAAATATGTCGCACATACTAAAAACATATTTACAAATACTAAAAAACGTAAAGGGTTACGTTAAAACATATTGATTTATTAAAATTTTTGCTGCTTTTAAACATAAACCATTGACAACCAAAATGAAAAAAAAGAAAGAAAAAATTGTAAAGAATTTATATTGACCAGCAACCAGTGATGCTGTTGTGTATACGTACTAGTTACTTCTAGTACCCAGCCACAACATGAATTAAAACTTCAGTGAGATTGAAAATACCAAAAGCAAGAGGGAAACAACAGCTACAAGCAAACAAAGCAATCAGTAAATAGTAAATCGACAATGAACATAAGCAATTTATAATTAACTCAATAAATCAGTCGTAAATTATACATTTCAGTTGAATATTAAAATAGACGAGGTATGTTTGAAAAGTAGATTAAAGTTGAAGTTTAATCAAAAATATTTTTATTTCCTTTTTTTTTTTGTATTAAAATGGCTATTTTGTTAAGCTTGAGGTCTTATTTTTCAAAAATTTATTTTTATATCGATATTTCGCTCCAATTTTTGTAGCTTTTTCAGTATATTTTTTTTATTTAAAATTTTTGATTGGAAACAAATTTAGCTCTCACACCCGAATTTGTTTCCTATGCGTAGTATAAAATTTTGCAATTGAAAACAGTTTTAGTTGCTCATAATTTACATTACAAAAAAAATTGATATAGAGCTTGTCCCCACAGCAGTTATGAACTGTTTCATTTTGTTCACTTGCACTTTGAAAAAAAAAAAAAAATAATAATAAAAAATTCTAATTTGCAATACAGAACAGCAGCGCCAAATTCTATTGTTGCTCTTCTATGTAAATATTACGGAAATATTAGAACGACTTGGATATTCTGAAGAAAAAGTCATGATTAAAAATCTGTAACATAAAATTTAAAATGAAAAGTGACTGGAAGGAGGAGGAAGGTCTCTTTCACAGTTTCCTTTTATAATTCAGCTTTACTATTTAACAACCTAAATATACCCATTGCCCTGGCTTGTAACAGCAACAGAATCGTCATTATTATTACTCTCATTTTCATCATCACTGCGAATACCATTTGCAATGATTGCAATTGTATAAAAGTTTGCCATTATCAAATGATACAGCGTCAAAAAGCAACATTACTGAGAGGGAGGCGGGGACAGTTGCTAGTGATGGGAAACTGTATGAAGGCAGTGTTGTGGTGTTGGTTTTTAAACCGCAATACAATGATTTTTAACAAACCTTTGC
Source organism: Thelaira solivaga (assembly GCA_947397855.1). Taxonomy (NCBI): domain Eukaryota; kingdom Metazoa; phylum Arthropoda; class Insecta; order Diptera; family Tachinidae; genus Thelaira; species Thelaira solivaga. The sequence continues at coordinate 8,282,549 of OX377614.1, forward strand.
GAAAAGTCATCTTGTCGTAGCATCTGTTGCCAACAATGAGCATTCATTTCAAACACAAACGAAGAAAAAGCTGCTCTTAATGGAGCACACTTACATACATACATGTGGGAGCCTCTTAAAACCTAAGCAGGATACACGTGCACATGACATTTAAAATAGGGCATTTAAAGAGAGCTAGAGTGAGAAGAGAGAGCGTGTTTTGTTGTCCTGTTAGTGTATTTGAATTTACCTTTTTATCTGTCTTTAGTATTTCTATAGATAATAATTTAATTCTTTTTTTCTTTATTTTTTTTTTTTTTTGTTATTAAAACCATAACAATTTAGCAGTCAGTTGTAAGTTGCTTGGTCTGGTACAATCAAGCCTGTTTCGTACCTCGGTCATGTTTAGAATTGTTTTTCAAACAACAACAAAAATATTAGTTTTTTTCATGTTTTAGATTTCTTTTGTGTAGCTTTTTCCGTTTTCATTTGTGGTAAATGTTTTGTTATAGAGTGTCTGTCCCTCTGCAGTTGTAGTTCATTTCTTGGAAATGGATGCAAGCAACGTGGTGTGAGTGTGTGGCTGTCGTTTATTTTACAAAACCTGCATGTGGTATTTTGACTTGAAACTTTAATACAAACGTTCTAACGACAACTACAGCAACAACAAACGCCCAACAACAACAACAACTGTTCTCACACATTTACTTTGAAACTCTCTATTTAAAACCAAATTTTAAAATTGCATGACAAAAAAATCAAAGGAAAAAAGAAAACCAGATGTTGCTCTGCTGCAATCTGTTAAGTTGATGGGTCAACTACAATCATAACCATAAAATTCCATGTTTAAACTCATAACACACACACAAAATAAAACAAAACAAAAATTAGTTAAAGTTTTTGGTAGTTAAAAGAATAACAAACCATGAAATCTCTGCATGCCAGCCAGCTAAGGTAAGCAAGCAGATGAAAAAAAAATTTTTCTTTCAGTAACAAACGGAGAAATTTTTGAAAATGACTAGATAATAAGAAAATAGTCTCTTCTGTCAACTAGTGGCTGTGTAAATTCTTCAGCAGAAGAGCAGTAAGCAGTTTTAGACTTTATAATAGCGCTAGTAAATTGGAATGTTTTGTCGAACTGCCTGTCATAATCAAATATGACGTTTAAAAAACTAAAAATATTTTCGTACCAGAGTTGTATTAATAATAAAAACAAAAATAAAAAAAGAAAACATGAAAGCTCTAAACATTATTACTTTGTCCGAACTGCAATTAGGTTAGAGGCTCTGCATCTACTCAGCTACATTGCAAACATGCAGGGATGTTACTCTGCTTTGTGATGCGAAATCAAACTATTCGTGTTTGATGGTTTACCTTATTCATTTTTCTGGTAAGACCGCACCACTCAACGCATATCAATGTTGTTTTATACCAGTGGTCGTCGTCCCATAGCACAATTGTGCTAAAGCAATCACACGTATACTCTTACGCTCTTGTATTCAGTCGTGGTTTAGGTACCGATGGCTACACATGTGCGGATGCTTACGAATTTTTGTTTCAGTTTTTTCTCTTTTTTTCAGTAATCCTTGTCCAGCGAACATTTTGAAAACATAATGATATGTGAAAAATATTTCATGATAAATAATGCATTTGGTAACATGCAATGTATTCTGTTACCAAATGTTCAAAGAAAATAGGGAATATGTTATTAAAAGACATTACGATTCTTTTCATAGTGACATGAAAAGTTTCGAAGGCAAGAAAAGAAAGGACAATTTAGACATGGTAAAAAACATTTATGTAGAAAAAATTAAAGAATGGCTACTTGTTGTTGATGAAAACAATGCAAGGGCAGAAAAAAATACAAAAAAAATACGTATCTGTTTTATTGACAAATGGTAAAATATTTCTTAAATAAATTATATTGGAAATGCTTCATTTTGCGTTTGCTGGGTAATTCTCTCACTAATACAAGCTCAATTTTAGTTTTGACGACCACTGTTTTATACTCAGAAATACGAACGGCAGCTGTTTGATGACTGCGTAATTTCTTAGAATTTTCCTGGCAGTAATTTTAAATGCAATACTGCTGTCCTTAACCATTCTCTTTTAACAAACTACTGTCAAATTTTCAGCAAGCTGCTGACAGCCATTAGAAGCAGACATCCTTGCAAATTTTAACAAAAAGTTTTTTTTCATCTAGACAATGCGCGATTGCGTAAAAATCCCTAAATTGGGAGTAGCATACATGCAGCATATTCTCTAGATTTAGCCCCCTGCCACTCTTTTTCTAAACCAGAATAAAAAAACTGCTCAGTAAGAGATTTAAGTCGGAAAAAAGACTATTTCGAGGAGCTTTGAGAAAACCTATAATTTGGACGGAATAAAAAAATTATAAAAACGCTGTAGTAAACGTCTTGAGCTAAAAGGAGATTATGTTGAAAAATACAAGGCTTATTTGGCCAAAAAATTATTTTTTATTGAAAAAGTCATGGAGCTATCAAACAGCCACCGTATTTTGCGATAACCAAAGAGCAACTACTTTCGCATCACAATACAGAGTAGTCCTTCTGCCTTAAAGCTCTCTGTTTAAAACTTAGCCTACACATTTCGTTTGCATACCTTTTTTGAGTCTACACAAAGTGTTCCATTCACTGATTTTTATCACAAGGAAAGGCGCCTGTCCTACGTTTTCATTTGTATTTCTAGAAATCAAACCAAATGAAACATAAAATATATGAGCGATATATAAACCAAAAAAATTAAATCTTTTTACTAAAATTTCAATTTCTTTTGCTGGATGTCTCTAACATAAGCCCTATGTGTTTACGCACACACGTGTTTGCTCTTCGTTGTTATAAAGTCATGGCAAATTCGCGCTCATTACCCACTCTAGAAAGCTGTCAATGGGTATGGTGGCGTTAGTACCCCATACATATGGCTTGGACAGCTTTGAAAGAAAACTGTGGGACTAATTCTAAAAATATGCGATACATTTTGTTGATGTATTTTTGTAAAAATAAATCTCTCATTATGGAATAACTTTTTTTTGCCTTGTATTTTGAGGATTTTTTTCATGAATTTTTTTGTTTATGAAAATAAAACACAATTTTTTTATATAATTTTTTCCCTACGTTCCGTGAATTTTATATTCACTTTTTTAAGGGATCTTAAAATGCACGAAACGTGAGGACAATATGAAATAGAGAATTGTGTTTTATTTCCAAAATCAAATTTAGGCTTAGATTGAGAAAATGCAAAGTAAAATTGAATTTAGCTAAAAATAAATCAAAAAAAAAAAAAATTTTTTTTTACGGGTCTAGTGAGTAAAATTTTTTTCATAAAATCACATTTTGTTGTTCATGTTCCACTGTGACTGTGTTTTGATTCTATTGAACGTGCAAAATGCAGACACAAAAAACTAAATTGAAACCAATGAAAGACGACAGACAGGTCAGTTGAATTGCATGCTTTGCTGTGACACATCAGAAGGTAGTAAAAATGGTTAAAAAGCACATAATTTACAGTTTATGCACATATTAACCTCCCTTCCATAAGTGTGTGTGTGTGTGTGTGTGCGTGTATGAATAACCACAAGGGAATTGTTAGGAGATCATAAAGGTATTAGTCTCCTGGTTGGCCTAAAACACTGTTTAAGACATTTTTGGGTTGGTTGGTTTCTAAAACTCAACAAAACAATTGCAGTTCATAAAGAAGAATTTCTAGTTTGGCAAGTTGACAAGTTCTGTGGTTGTGTCTTAATTGCTAATCAATTAACTGCAATGCAATTTAATATGCTAAGAGTTTGTACTTTTAATTCTTGTCTACTTGTAGCCTTTTATTTATTAATTATTTTCATCAATATAAATAAAATTCCTTTTCTGTTTAATTGTTTGTTCGCTGCACAAAATTTTGTTTTGCAAAGGATTTATCTGTGTACTCTAAACAAGGTAGCTATACCGATATTTATGGCAATTTTTAAACGATTTTCACTTACCACTGTCGATGAAAAGTGTGCAGGTACTCACTTTTTACCTGAAATTATGCTTAAAAATATTTTATTTAGCACTTTAGTTTTCCTCTCTGCTAATGAGCATGAGCCTCTTTGCAAAGTTTTGAATGGCTGTATTTATATGGATGTGATTTTTAACGATTAAAATTCAAATTAAAATGGCTATTTTATTAAGCTTGAGATTTTATTTTATAAATATATTTTTATATCGATATTTCGCTTCAATTCGTTCTATTTTATAAATTTATTTTTATAGCGATATTTAGCTTCTTCAGATTATAAGAAGCTCCAACTTGCCTAGCTTCTTATATCCTGAAGAAGCTACGCAATTTGAAGCGAAATATCGCTATAAATATAAATTTATAAAATAGGACCTCAAGCTTAATAAAATAGCAATTTTAATTAATAAGAAAAAGGTCAAATAAACTAATAAATAAATTAAAATTCTATTTGTAAAGGGAGCTCTCTATACTCTAAAGATATGGACTCGGGCGTATGTATTTCGATTCGAATCGAAATGACTTTCGAAAAGAATTTTCAATTCGAAAGAAAAATCTAATATGTAGAACTTTTGAAAATCCAGCAGTAATTTTAAAAATTTCAATATTTTTTCGAATGTTCTACATCAAATATAAAATTCTCTTCAAAAGAATATTCGATTCGCTTCGAAACACATAATAACCCTCCAAGCGAACACATCTATCTAATATATAAAATTCTCGTGTCACAGTGTTAGTGTTTATACTCCTCCGAAACGGCTTAACCGATTTTGATGAAATTTAATATGTATATACAGTAGGTATGATAATAGGTTTATAACTAATTTTTATACCCCTAAGTGAGGGGGGGGGCGATTGGTTCACCCCAGAAATTTTTTTTTATATTTTCAACTTAACCGATTTTGATGAAATAAAATACTCTAGAAATAATTCATATGGCAAAACAACGTTTCCAGGGTCAGCTAGTTGTTTTTATAAATCCCGAGAGTGTTTTTTATAAGTCAGCCAATTGCAGATATGCTGTACATTATTTCAAATTATTAAACAAATTAATAGAAAAGCCAAGATCAAACTGTAGTTTATTTTTTAATTAAAATAAAACCAGATATTGTGACAACTTTCTCTGAAAAATTCCCCACAATTTGTACTTCAAGTAAGACTTAATCATTTTGAATAGCTGCCCTAAAACAACAAGTCTTATTTGTAGATTTTTCTAGCTCATCCCTAATATATTATTAATTTAAGCATTACAAGCTCTTGCAGCTCTACAATTAAATAATTTAGAACTGAATATTGATAATAACATGAATTTATTTCTATTACAGCATTAAATTATAATTTATTTGTGAAAATTGTCAAGAGCAAATTACTAACAAAACTAAATCCACTTGAAAAAACTGGCTATTAAACTTGCAACTTGTACTTGCATAAATAATTAGTGTTTGTTAATTTAATGGCTAAAATTAATTTTTTTAACCTACACACATACACTTAAATGCCGAAATAGTTTTTAGAAACATTAACTAAAATAAGTTTTCAGGGTTGCTAAGCCACAAAGTTCTGTTTTTGATACTGAAAAGAAAGCTTTTTGAAATATTTAAAAAATGTGTCTGTCAAATTTCTATTAAGTGCTAAGCAAGTACTTTTTAAAATAGTTGCTTTTTTTGAAAAAATTATTTTTTTCAAAAAAGGTATTTTTAAAAAAAAAAGTACTTTTCAAAAAAGTTATTTTTTTTTTTTCAAAAAAGTAATATTTTTTTTTCAAAAAAGTTGTTTTTTTTTTCAAAAAAGTAATTTTTTTTTTTCAAAAAAGTTGTTTTTTCGAAAAAGTACTTTTTTCAAAAAGTACATTTCTATAGAACTTTTTTGGTAAATATATTGTATAGCCCTTTTTGTATATAAAGATGCTATTGTTGCTATTTTTTTTTTATTCATTTTATAATTTATTAATAGGCCGAGCTAAGCTAATATGCATACATACATACATACATACTTTTGAAAATTTGAAAAATTGTACTGTTATGTCTCTTTAGCTGTGTAGATTTTTTGTCTCTAAAATAATTTTATCATCGTAGATGTTGAGAGACTGAATTTGGAATGGAATAAAAATATAAATTAATATTGTATTTGTTGTTTAATTCTACAAATTTATTTAATTTATTGTAACATGAATTGATGGTAAACAGTTGCTTAGCAGTTTTGTTTATCATTGTGTAGTCTGTAGGTATGAATAAATGAAGTAATGAATGAATGAATGAATTATGTTAAGAGTCTTTAACAATAAACTTTTGGCTTACGTTTGTAAACTTTTGTTAAAATGTAGAAATCATAATAATAAGAAATATTATGATTATTTAATGAATTTAAATATTAAAATGTTACAAGTTATTTGAAATGTGTTGCCTTTAAATATGTTACACACATGTTTTTGTGAGGCTCCTTGAAATAGGCAAATGTTTTTCATCAATTTAATTAGTTGTTAATCTCAGTTTTTTGTTTTATTTATTTATTTCTCAAATTGTTAAATGTTTTATTAAGTAATTATAAACTGTTTTCTAACATATTTAATTTAAGAATTGAATTTGTAAAGCAAAACAAATCCTGCTAATACTTATGGGTCAATTGAAATGAACTTAAGTAGAAAATTTTAATTACTAGTTAAAATTTATTTGATGTTTGCAAAATAAAAATGGAAATAAAATAAATTGAAGTGAATGAAGATTGATATGTCGAGATAAATGTGTTTCAATGTAACCCCTCACGTTTTTTTAGTCCTTTCAATTATTTAGAAGAAATATAAGTGTGTAGATAGAAATGTGCATAAATATGTGGATTTCTCTGAAAGATTTTACCAATTTCCGGACAAACCATAGGAGATTAAGGAGTAGTACACAAACCGTTTTGAAGTGGAGCTCCTCTAGATTTGTAGCTTGCCACCTATTGACTCAGAAATTACTTTGAAGTATTTAAAAAAATTTTTTTTTAATTCCCTCATACTCATGTACCGTTGCTCTGAAGGATTTTTAAAATTTCCGGACAAACTATATTAGATTAAGGGGTGAGACACCCACCGTTTTAAAGTGGAGGTCCTCTAGATTTCTAGTTTGCCACCTATTGACTTAGAAATTACTTTAAATTATTTAAAAAAATTGTTTTTAATTTCTCTCATACTCCAGTACTGTTGATCTGAAGGATTTTTACAATTTTCGAAGCCACTTATTTATCTCGACATGTTCATTTTCACTCACTTAACAAGTAGTTTTTTGATGTATTTCACTAATTAATTTTTTTTATGCTTTTTTCTACTTTCAGGTAAGCACAATTTATTAATTTCGTCTAATGTAAGTGCTCATATTGATATTTATTTATAGTAAAATTTAATTAAAGAAGAGAGTATATACATTTTTTTTAATGTCAATATTTTACTTAATCTATGGCAGATGACTTAAATTTACTCAAGTATATTCTGCAACTGCTTAAATATCTCAGCGTAATGTAACTCGTAGTGTTATGCACAAACTCAAGGAATACATGTTTTAGCTTCCTAACATGGACGAATTGCCAAGTTTTTATAAACTTTTACAAAGAAAATTTGCATTCTTTTACCTCTTTTTCAGTTTGAGCTACACATAAACTTACAGCAAAAACTTTTATTTCTCCCGATTAAAGTGTTACCAAAGTCTTTTTAGTTTTTTTCTTCTTCTTTGAAAAATTTTTGATAATACTGCAGGAGAATATTACTCTTCTCTATCTATTTCTACGAGTATATAAATAAAAAGAAGTGGAATCGCCAATTGTGTTGGTCAGCGCAAAATTCAAGAAGAGCTCAACCGATATTGTTAAAACACCACTTTTCTCATAATATGAAACTATGAATGTTAAAATTAAATAATAATTATGCATTAGCGATAGCTGCATAATAAAAACAGCAATTGGCAACATTTGTTTCTGACAAAATGGTTTCTGTTACTGTGTGATAGACTGACTTAATTGTGAATAAAATAAAAAGTTGTTTATCGATTTGCCTCAATTATTTCTCAATTTATTTTTAACTCATAAGGCTATATATGTTAGTTGTAAAAGAACTCTTGCTATTTTTCACAGTTTGTATTTTAAATGATTTTTTTAAAAATTAAAAAAATTAAAATTTTGAATAAAAAATTATTTTGTTCTCATCAAATCTTCTACTTTATTTTTTTTAAATAGTAAGTCAATTTAAAAATAATTCAAATGCAATTTAAAGAAAATTTTATTGCGGAAATTCGGGTTTTTTTAATCAAATAGAAAGAACCATTTTCATATATATCGTGTCGTTTACCTCTTTAAGAAATGAAAGTAAATATAATTTAGACGTGATAATTTTTTTGTTAGTCAGTGTTAACCAAAAATTACAAAAAAAAAAACTTTATTTAAATAAGTTTTTTTTTATAAATTTCTGGGATTATACACATGTGGTTTACCTCAGCCAAAGGTAAACCCTACATAATCCCATAAATTTTATTTTGTTAGGTATTAATTTATTAATATTCTCTTCTATTGAAATTCACTTAATTTTCTTTGTTATACAAATATTAAAGTCTTTACACTCTCAGAAATGCTGTCGTACATTTTTGTATCGGCCACGCCCACTTAAAGGGTCCTACCACTTAATTTTTTTTAATTTCTTTGAAATTAAATACCTGCGTTCTTCTTACTCTAAAGAGTTTAACTGATAAATTAAAAAACTCAGCGAGACCATCTTCCTTTCATTGTCGTTTATTTGTTCTTGTTTCCATGTTTTACAATTGCCTTTAGGAAAGTAACAAATTGCGTTAAATACTTTAAAACCCTACAATTTGTGTCTTGTCCAGCCTTCTATTTCTTCTTCTTCTTCTTCTGTACATCAAATATTCGAAACATGTTTAATTTTCATTGTTTTGCCATATTGAGACTTTTATGTGCTTAAGATTAACTCAAATTTATACCTCGAAATGTTTTCAGTGGGTGTTTGCACCTAACCAAGCCATAAACAAGAAATCATTAATAGATACACCCACCCACACACAGACACACACACCCTTACTTATGTATTTGTAAATATACAAAGGCCAACACTCATGCCAAAAGCTTTCACGCAAACATAAACATTTCCTTAATTACAAACAGCAGATTAGCTTGTTTATGTAGACAAAATGATTTGGTTACAAACAAGCGCTTGTAGTTCTTTTACACACTTAAAGATTACTTACATGCGGGATGTGTAAAATCTTGAAAAAATATGTTCAAAAATAAAAAATGCAAAACATTTTAATTTAAAAAAAATTAATTAGAAATAAATTTTGATGTAAAACTGACATGGAAAATAATTAAATTTTTAAATTTCCAACTCAAATTCGTTAGTTTTATTTTTAATTTAGTAAAATTGATTTCGAAAATAATTTAATTTCGAAAACTCAAACTAAATTTTACTTTTTTTTATTTTTAATTTTAAAAATTCGAGCTTAATATCGAAAAGTCGAACTTAATTACAGAAACTCTAACTTAATTTCGAAAATTCGAACTCAATTCCAAAAATTCAAATTTACTTTCGAAAATTCGAAATCAATTTTGAAAATTCATATTTAATTTTGTGAAATTCGAACTTCATTTTGAAAACTTGAATTTAATTTTGTAGAATTCAAACTTAAGTTTAAAAACTCGAACTTCATGCGTGCTTAATTTTGTAAAATTGGATTTTTATTCTAAAAATGCGTAGTAAATTTTGTAAAATTCGAAATTAATTTCGTAAAATTTGAACTTAATTTCAAAAATTTGAATTTCATTTTGAAAATTTCTAGCGTCACTATAAAAATTCGAACTTCATTTTGAAAATTAGTATTTAATTTTGTAAAATTCGAAATTAATTTCGTAAAATTTGAACTTAATTTCAAAAATTTGAATTTCATTTCAAAAATTTGAATTTCATTTCAAAAATTTGAATTTCATTTTGAAAATTCGTATTTAATTTTGTAAAATTTTAACTTAATTTGAAAAATTCGAATTTTATTTTGAAAATTAGCATTTAATTTTGTAAATTTCTAGTGTCATTATAAAAATTCGAACTTCATTTTTAAAACTCGTATTTAATTTTGTAAAATTCGAAATTAATTTTGTAAAATTTGAACTTAATTTCAAAAATTTGAATTTCATTTCAAAAATTTGAATTTCATTTCAAAAATTTGAATTTCATTTTGAAAATTCGTATTTAATTTTGTAAAATTTTAACTTAATTTGAAAAATTCGAATTTCATTTTGAAAATTCGCATTCGAACTTAATTTTTAAAACTCGTATTTAATTTTGTAAAATTCGAAATTAATTTTTAAAACTCGTATTTAATTTTGTAAAATTCGAAATTAATTTTGTAAAATTTGAACCTAATTTCGAAAATTTTAACTTAAAAAAAATTTTTTTTTTAAATTGTTAGTTAATAAAATCCAAGATTTTTAAATTTCTAACAAATTTATATGCAGTAAAGAAGTCTGCACTAAATACTACATTTGAATCCCATGCCAATCCTCTTGCAAGTTCTTACTTGGGGTGCCCTGTTCAAACTATAGGGTAATTTTTGAAACCACACTGATAACAAATCATACTAGAGGATTATTCAAATTTAGTTTGAAAATCAGCCAGATAATTCGAGCAACTTATTATTTTAAAGCCGCTCATAACTGTCCATTTGGGTAAGTTAGCTTTCGCACTGTGCATAGATTTCATACCACATGCTATAAAAGCAACACCTTAAAGGCATGTGTGTATGCTAGAGAATAATGCCGTTGTAAACGAAAGTCTAAAAGAAGTTTTAAAGTGACATTTTGTAGACCACACAGTCAACAATGCTGCAAAAAGTGGCTGAAAATTAGACGTTCATCATAAGCTTCTACAGGAATAGCCCTGATAGTATAACATACCAAATCATGTTCAAATATTATATCAATGCTAAGAATTTATCTAAAAAAAATATTTTTAACTTGGAAGTTTTTTTTTTTTACATTTAAACACTGAAATTTTTAACGAACTTAGAAAAACACCCTCTAATTAATTAAAATAAAATGCAGCAGATTGGAATTGTTAATGAAATCATGAGTTAAATGCTTTCAAACTAAAAATTTGGATATTTATTTCTCTTCTATTGATTAAAAATAACGCAGGAACTTCCTTTCTCTCTTAAATTTCTTGATTCAGTAAAAAAATTTTAGGGTTTTGATTTAAAAAAAAAATTTTTTTTTTCCTAAACTACCCAGCCCTGCTAAGACTTAAACATCTTTTAAATACCCTTTTTCATTCTACAAATCACCGCATAAGCATAAACTAATTTAGCAACATTTTATTGATGCTTATTAAGCTCATCAGTAGCTCTTACTATTCAGTTTAAAAAGAATTGTTGACACTTCAATGTTTAGTTTGTTATTTTGTATAATAAAATTCGTTTACACGTGTACAGGCCTGTACCCACATTCACTCACACATCAACACAGTTGCTACTGTTTACAACTGCATGTTTAATTGTATTTAGATAACGTCAATGTGAGCATAATTATGAAATTTGATGTGGCTTTGTTTAAACAACAGCAATAAAAACAATCGCCATTAATCAATTATTGAAATAAGGGTCATGTTATTATTTGCTAAAAATTTTAGTGAGATGAATAAAACAGCTTCAATGGAGCCATTTAATGTAGAAAAGTTTGTGGGATAGTTTATGTTTATGTTTCCTATTAAAAACTGAGAAATAAAAACTGTTAAAGCAGAATGGAATATTGGAAATCATATGGGAAAAATGAATAGAAAAAGTAAAAAAGAAATTAAACTTTACGGGAGACTCAACACATAAATAAAATTGATGTGGTAAGCTGTCCAAATGAACGCGAAGGGAGTGGATAATGCACTAAGGTCATAAAGTAAGGGACTCGGGTCCTATTTCTACTTCAACCTGGCTGTACAGAAGATTCTTAGGGCCTTATGGGCATATGGCCTTAAAAAAAATAAAAACGTTTGAACACATTTTTTATCTGTGTGTGTATCAGTTACCTGGCCTGTAGGATACTGGCCCCAGCAGACCTAAGTAAACTGAATTCCACAACAATTACGAGATATCTAAGAAGTCTTGAATTGACTTTTCCACGAAAACAAGTATTTTCCTTAAAGTAAACTTTACAGTTTGTGGCTTTGAATGTGCACTTCTCGTTGCATAAAGTAATTTTAAACTGACTTTTTACCTCTTGAAAATAATTCTTGCATGAATTTTTTTTTTATAAACAAACAATTTAAAACGTCAGGCTGAATTTATTTAAAAATTTTTTTTTTCATAACTGGACTGTCTATACAAACAAAATTATCCATCCCACAGTTTTTTTTATATTTTTTTTTTGTGTTTTAAAACAGCTAAACTTGAAGAAAAAAGAAAAAAAAATTACATTGATGACATCGTGTGACTACTCACTTTTTTCATAGGAATGTCGGCCATTGTTAGGCCAACAAAAAAAAAACTGCCAGTTGAATTATTTTTAAAACTTTTTTTCTTTTTTTAAATTTTAGTTCTAGTTCAAGTTGAGTCCCAAAAGGCCATCGTTTCATTTAAAATATTTTTTTTAATATTATTTTGTGGGCAGGTTTTTGTGTATTTAACTCTTTGCTGTGGCGAACAAGGACACATACAACTGATGAAGAGTTTGTACGAAAATTTATTATTTAAACTAAAAAAAAAAAAAAAAAGGAAATCTAAACTTTGTGTTCTTTCTTTGTTGTTGTTGTGTGTGTTTATAACAAAATAGAAACAGAGTTTGCCATCAATTTCGTGTGTAGCAATAATCGGAAGTAAAGTAGTTTTTAGGCGCCAAAAGAAATGATACGTTTAGTCAGTCAATAAAATAAATTTTTAAAATGAAATGTTTTGAGTCTTTGACGCCTTTTACACACTAACGTAAGAGTGGTTGCAGTGGAAATGCATGTTGCCAGGTGACATCATACAAGTAAAGCGTTGTAAAGTGTTTCCCTTAAAAAAAAAAAAATAAAAAAAAAAAAATCGATTGGAATCTTGAATTATTTTGGAATATTGGAAATTAATTTAATAATAATTCAAATATATTAAAATACCTAAAAGCTTAAACAATATTTATTTATTAATTTTTTATTGAAAACAAATAAATTCATATACAGCCTGGGCTGTTTAAAATTTTAACTTTGAATCGGCTCTAAAAAAAGTACTGATTATTTTTTCAAATGCTTGCTTTTATGGTAAAGATTGGAACACAGTACCCCATCCGATTAACCCAATTTTTTTTAAACATTTTCGAATTTTTCGGCTCGAATCTCTTCAATAGCAGCTTCGATTTCATGTTTCAACGTTTCAATTGTTTTTGGAAGGCTTGGGTAACATTTATCCCCACAGAAAAGGCTCAAATCACAGCTTCGAGGCGGCTAATGCGTAAAATATCGATGGTTACGTTGGAATTAGAATTAGAATGAGGAGCGGGAACAAGTTAACTGGTGACTGCGGCCAAAATAGACCTATTGTGATACTACTCTCAAGTTGCAAATCATCCCAGAGCCTCTAGTATTCATTAAGAATTCAGAAATTTTTTAATGGGATTTGTCCGCCATGTCCAACGGTTGTAGTTAATGTTGTCCTAAGTAGCGAAAACGGGACATGAGGCTTCGTCTTGTTACAACCAAATCTCGTTAATGTCATTATCTTGAATTTTTAGACACAAAACTTTGTTGAGCATGCCACGGTAACGCGGCTCTTTGCTTATTTTCGAAGCAAAATGGCCCAACCAAAATCCACACCAAACAATGATTCGTTGTGAATGCATTAGATTCTCAATAGTATCGTGTGAGTTCTATGAACCCACTGCGGCAATTTTGCTTATAGATGTAGCCATCGAGATAGAAATGAGCTTCATCTGAAACCACGATTTTTTGGTAAAATTCTTCATCCTGGGGGGTTACTCTCTATTGCGATGCGAAAGAAAACGCATCGCAACTCAATGTAAAAATCATACAGATGCGAATGGTTTTTCTTTCGCATCGCAATAGAGAGTAGCCCATTGGGCGAAGCGAAAACGCATCCGATGGTCATAAAGGCCAATTGAATGTTGTAAGTCTTAAAGAAGTGCGAGAAATGTTCAGTTTTTTAGAACGATAACGAGTTGCTGTGGATGGATATTCTTGCCCACTCTCAGCCACAGCAGCAACGTTTTCGATTGTCGAAAACGTACACGGGTTTCTTTGTCCAATAACAATCTATGTTCATGAACTCGTTTTAGAAATTGAAGCACAAACTGAACGGAAAGACAATCCCTTCTCGAAAATTTTCCCAGTAAACTTTTTAAAGTTTGCGTTAAAGACCCACTACTTTGGCAAGGAGTTTTTAATATTTTTAAATTTTGTTGGAGCATATAGCGTTGCATTTTGCAAATGTCAAACATAAACCTGAAAACAAAATTTTTCAAAGCCAAAGTAATCGATAGTTCAAACTTGAAAGTGTGAGCTGCACAATGGATTTTAAAGGTCGCGGTGCGCTTATATCCCATAGTGATAATAAGAGAAAAATGTTTATAAATACGATAAAAAAAATACGTTCTTTATTAAATTTGGGTGGGGGTGAGGGACATCTCCTTTTGTTTTGCCTCAGTTTTGTAAACATTGTGTGTTTTATTTGACCTCAACTATTTTTGTAAAAAACCATAGTAACAACAACAATTTCTTTCTATTGATTAAATCAAACTCCAGGTATGTGTGACTGCTGTTTTCTAAATTTCCCATACATTTTTTTTTCCTTTTTTTTTAGAAGTTTAAGTAAGTTTTAGATCTATAAGATAATAAATGGTTTAATAAATAACTTAATGTTAAAGAATGTAAGTGTGTGTGTGTTTTTTAAAATATAAACTCCAAAAATTACAAAAGAATTCCAGAGTTTTCAATTTCTCACATACCAGCTATTGTTTTCTTTAAATTTTTTTTTTTTTTTTTTCTCTCTTCGGTAAGAATGTTTGTTATTTACAACAAATGAAATTTCTGCTGCAGCAAAAGTACGTGATTTTGTTGGCGCTACTTTAGAATAGTTGATTTTTTTTTGAGTGGGCAAGTGTTTTTTTTTGCTTGTTTTTGACTGTTTCTCTTTCGCTCTCTTTTGCTCTATGTGCATAGAATGTGTGTATGTGTTAGTTAACCACATGCCCCTAAATACATGCTGTATATTTAAAACTATTTTTGTATTTTAATGCTAAAAACAAAAGAGATTTGTATCTAAATTTTTTATTTTTTTAATAAAAATCCTTCCATACAAAGAATAGATTTTTTGTGTACGTGTTGTTTTCAACTAAATACAAACTAAAGTTAATGTTATTGTCGTTGTCGTTAATATCATTATTGTTGTTGTTCTGTTCTTTGCCCGGCTGCCACAAAAAATGCCAAAGGACATTTGGTTTGTTTCTTTTTTCTTCACTATTATATGTGGATATGGGATCAAACTCAGAAAAAAAAAAAAAAAAAAAAAAGAAATAAATTGAAGAAAAAGAATGCCATGTAATGCAACTTTTTCTGAGAGTTTTGCAGAAACATATAAACAACAGCAAATGAATGTATGATGATGGTTGCATACACTATAGCTTGCATTGGCTAAGGGCAACAAAAAAATATAAAGCTGAGAAATTTCTCTTTTACAGCCAACACTAATAACGTTTCAACAAAAGCAAGCCATACTTATCTGTGCCTTTTTTTTGTTTTTGAGAGAGAAAAAAATTTATAAAAATCAGCTACAACTTGCATTTTTCTGGGTCAATAAACTTCTCGGCATGTGTATAGTGTAGCAGAGTTTATGAATAGAAATGGGCGAATAAAAAAAGAAAATAAAGTAGAGTAGAAATAAAAAAAATAAATTACAAATAATGATTCCTGTGGGAATCAGGATGATCAAGTTTGTTTTTGTTTTCTTTTAAATTTTTTTTTCTCTCTCTTTATTTCTTTGTTTAAGACTTCAATTTTGTTCATTTGTTTGTGGATTGAAATCCTGCATAAGCACTACCACTCGCCATTGTGTAAATAAACAAAAGCTGCCATGATTTACAATTTATTCTCTTTTCTTTTTTTTTTTAACAATTTCATTTAAATTCTTAAAGCTCTTGTGTATAACGTAAACTTTTGGTTTATAATTTGCCATCAGTTTATGAAGGCTTACTTTTTTCCCCCTTTGAATTTTGTCAAATTTATGACGGTTATGTTTAGTTTCACTTTCATTTTACAAAAGAAAAAACTCCAAAAATCTACACCATCAGAAAATTAAGTTTTTTTAATACGATTAATTTAAAAATTTAAACTGAAGCTTGTTAGATATCGAAAGCCCCGATTTAATTTCAAATTTTTATTATTTAAATTAAAAGCGAACTATAAAATTCTATAATTGCAGAACCGTCTATTAAATCTTGCTAAGGATAGTAAACAGGCTCTTTATTTTGATCTCAAACGCAAGCCTACACTGAGCCAAAAATGTGGTTATTTTGTCACCATCCCGTTGCTTAGCACTTTATAAAGTATGTACTTGGCTGCCAAATTGCACAGTTACCACTTGGGAAAAAATAAGTGTCATTGAATATAAAAAGCACACTCTTACTGAGACACCCATTAGTTCCTTTTCTAGCTTGCAAAGTGTATTAAATAGTCTTTTCCAAGTTGTTGTTCCGCGTGCCTCGTACAATTTCAAATTTATTTGTATTTTGTTACAAACACAACGTTTTGTTGTTATTTTATTAGTCATGCATTTTATTTGGTAAAGCTTTCGATGCAGCCCACAATGGGGTTTTTCTTTAAACGATGAAATTAACCAACTGACCACTAATTAATTTTTGCTCTGAACAAAATTAATTTATAAAATTCGTAGCATATAAATAGGATTATTGTCTAATTACTCCCATTGTATTGAATATAGTGATTGAACTAGTTAAAATTGCCAAAAACTTAATAAAAGTAACAAAAAAAAAAATTTATTGTAATAGACCCAACTAAAATATACACACACATATACGTAATCATACTCTCTATAAAACGTTCACTACTGATACACATAATCATGTTTTCCATATAAATAATGGTGCTTTTACACAGTCGTAATAATCGATACATTTGCCCCAAACAATCTAAAATAAAATGTAATTTTCAAATCTCTTTTTTTATTTATTTTTTTTTTTTTTTTGTAACAAAATGCAATCGCTCTTTAATTACAATTCAGACTGTATTATTGGCAAGAGTAGAATTTGGAGTTTTGCGGTATTTAAAACTAATTCACACTCAAATACACCTACCCACACCCACAGATAGATACACTCACTCATGAATTTATTTTTAAAGTTTTTGTTTTTAGTTTTAATTTAGTTTCGACATAAATATGGAAATTAATTTTCCAACTATTAAGAGAAATATTGCATAGAGTGAAATAGAAAATTAAAATTAAATTAAAAAAACAATTTAACACACACACACATACTTAAATAAGTACATACTCTAACAACACCTCGTGTTGGACAGAAACCAATACTTGGCCAAACTGCAGTAGCTGCACACAGGCAAATATTGACATAACCATGGCATGCCATTGATATGATGATAATGAAACCACACACACACATTAAGGCAGAAAAAAAAAAGGGAGAGTGAGGGAGAGTGTAACTTTTACATGGCTGCATAATTAGTTTTTAATAAAACAAAGAAAACTTAAAATTTTGTAATGAATTGGCGCAGTTCCAAGGGGAGTTGTAAGAACGTTTGCCTTAACAAATTTTTTTTTTTTAAGTAAAAATATCTGTGTTTTCATTTAGTCAAACTACTTATTACTTTCCTTCCCAAAAAAAAAAAAAAAAAACAATTTTTTATGTGGTTCCGTGCCTGGTAATTAACAAATAATTGACCAAGAATATTTAAATTTTATTTATGGCGCTACACTGGGCACTACATACAAAGATTACAAATATACATGCAGTGCCGGTAAATATAATGAGTTAAGCTAAGTATGTTAAGTTAAATATGTTTTAACGTAACCCCTTACGTTTTTTAGTTACGTTTTTCAGTACGTCTTACGTCATTAAATATTTCTAAATAGATTTTTAGTATTTTCGACATATTTATAAATACTTTGATTTCTCAAGAAGATTACGGCATGGGACACATATAATTTTAAAGCGGAGGCTGTCTAGATTTGTAATCTACCGCCCAAATACTCAGAAGTTACTTTGGACTATTTTTAAAAACAATTTTGAAATTTCCTTATACTGTTGTTCTCAAGGATTTTGGCAGTTTCCGTTTTGCATCATAAAATAAAAACTGCGAAATTTTAAGAAAATGCTAAAAAAACTTCCTGAAAGTTTAGAGCCTACAGATTAAAATAATTTTTGATTTTGGTAATTTTCCTGGGGCAAAAGCTAGAATGGTAGCTCGGCAAAGTGGGGAATGGTAAAAATCCCTCAGAAGGGTATGAGGGAATTTCAAAAATTTTTAAAAAATAATTCAAAGATTTTTCTGAGTATTTAGACGATAAATTACAAATCTAGACGACCTCCCCTTTAAAATGATGTACGTCCCATCTCGTAATCTTCTATGGTTTGTTCGAAAGTTACTTTTTATTATTTTGAAATTTCCAGGAATTTTAGCAACTTCCCAACGAACCATTGAAGATTGTGGGATGGAACATATATTATTTTAAAGGGGAGAGCGTTTTCTTTTTTAATTTACCACGCAACTACCTGGAAGTTACTTTGGATTATTTTGAAAAACTTTTTGAAATTTCCATATACCCCACTGCTGTTGCCCTGAGTGATTGTAGCAACTTTCGAACGAACCATTGAAGATTACGCCATGGGAAAGATATCATTTTAAAGAAGAGACTGTCTAGATTTGTAATTTTTTTCGTAAATACTTAGAAATTACTTTGGATTATTTTTTTAAAAATTTTTAAGTTCCTTCATGCCCTAGTAGTTTTGCTCTGAGGGATTTTTAACTTTCCCCATTTTGCACAAAAAGGAATTTTATTTAATTTTCAGATTATATTATAGGTTTTACTTTACTATGCAAAACGGAAATTGTAAAAATCCCCCAGAAAAACAGCACTGTGGTATGAAGGAATTTAAAAAAAAATTTTTTTTTTAATATTGGAATTTCTGATTACAAATCTAAAGGAATTCTCCTTTGAAAGCGTGTGTATTCTATCAAATAATCTTTAATGGTTCCTATAGAAATGGTCAAAATAACAGGACTGTTGTTCTGAATGAACTTCAAAACTTTTATAAAAAACACTCTTAAAAATTGCTGTCCAGTTTGGTGGCACAATTTTAAGTGCCTGAGCTTCCTTGCCCTGGTAATAAATAAGAAAATAATTTATCATTTCAAATGAAATTAGTTTGTTGTTAATAACAATTTGTCGTATTTTATTTGGGCTCGTGTAAAAGCTTGCTTTAGCACTAATTTTCGTTTTCCTTCATCGAATTAAATTTTTTTTTTTTTTTTTTTTCACTTTGAATATTTTCTTCATGCATAATTTTTTGGTACTGAAAGTACTTTAAATTCATATGCCATGAAATTAAATTTTATATTTTTATTGTTGTGCTGAAAGCGGTGTGTGTGTCCTGGCTGGCTTGGCTGCCTTTCTTTTTTTTTTTTTGTTACACATTTTAATATTTATTGATACACCATCCATATGCAAAGCACATACAGTCTAAGTCAAGAAAAAATAAAATACAAGGAAATAATAATAACAAGCAACACTTTTACAAACACACCGACATAAATTGACACATTCAAACATCGATGTGGATTTGCTTTTTATATTGAAATTGAAGAATAAATAAGAAAATAAAAAGAAACCGTAAGAGAGAGAGAATAAGAGTGTCTGGCTGTGTGTGCGTGTGTGTGCTTGTGTGTGCGTGTGTGTGTTTTGTAGTATCCTTAAGCTTAGTATCCTTCTTTTAGTTGTTGTATCCCCTAATGTTTACTTTACACATGAAATATAAATTTTTTTTTTTTTTTATATTAAAAGAAAAGCAGGAAAATTTTTTTTATATATTTATTTTGTCGTTCGTCTTGTGCTCATATTTATTCAATGTTTTGTAGATTTTTTCCTTTCCATATCAGTAAACATGTTTATAATGTTGATTTATGAAATTTTATATGTGTTGGTATCGATATCAAACAAATTTAGTTGAGAAAAAAAAAATACAAAAAGAAATAAAGAAAACTTTGGTGATGCCTTTTTTTCATGCTCCAGATGTGCTGCTGCTGCTGATGATGATGATGACAACGATGTGTTGGTTTATTTCATGTGAAAAGTATCAAACAAACGCATCTTAAGGTTGTGTAATGATTGTTATGGTTACATTAAATATTGTTTTTGTTTTATATCAACACAGTGTGATTTATTTCAGTTTGTTGTCTTTGTTTAATTTAATATAAAAAAGAAAATAAATCCTGCTTAAAGAAAATTCTTCTTAGTTTTCCTAGATTTGCACTCATCGTTGTATTTGAAAGAAACTTTGTTTCTCTTATTGTACGGCAATCTGATTTTATGCAACGGAATTACATGTTGCTTATCTGCCTGCAATTGTCATAAATTGCAATTTTAAAACCGTTACTTTGTTCATAAAAACAAATTAATCTTTAATAAAAAAAAATAGGAAAAAATTAAGCGGAATTCTTGATGACTTTTTGAAGAATAATGGCTGTAGGGTGCACTTTCAAAGTTGATACAATTAAAATGAAAAGTTTTTCGAATGTTTGTTTCTTTAAAAAAATTTTATTTAAATTAGAAAGTTTTTTAAAAAAATGTGAAATTTAAAACCTGCCAATTTTTTTATGAGCTTAAAGGGTAGTAAAAGTATTTTTTTTTAATTAACAAAAGGACTTGTAAAAACTTTTTGCTTACTTAAATTTTTTTTATCAGCACAACAAGTTAACTCTCTTGCAATTACTTCAATTAATTTGTTAATTAAACGCTTTTAAATAAAAATGATAAGAAAGAGAGAGTTCAAACTTTATTTAACAATTTGGGAGTGTTGCTGTAACAAAAAAATAAATAAATAAAAAAATATTTAATCTTTTTAGTTTTTTAATCACCGAGTGCTTCCTTCTATTTACCAGCTGCTTTATTCAAATTGAGCTTTTCTCTTTTGCTCTCTGTTTTTATTAAGGGGAAACAAATTGAAAAGGGAGAAATTTTTTTATTTTTTTTTGAAACAAAATGAACAGTTTTGGTGACAAATTAACTAGATGTGGGTTAAAAGCAGTAAAAAAATTGAAAAAAAAAATAACTTTTGAAAGACTTTATAATCAAGTTCTACTTTAATGAAAAAATAAAAATAAATTTTGGTATTTTGTCAGCGCTGCGCTGACCCAGTTTAATTTGATTAAAACAAATTTAAATTTATTTCCATTTGAAAGAAATGCAACACAAAAAATATTAAAACTCTAAACTTCATTGCTGTAGCAAGATGCCCAATATTGATGACGTACAGACATAAAATTCATTCCATGTATTCATCACTTTCAATGGAAATTTCACAAAAAAAATTTAAATTTATTAAAAAAAAAATAACAAAAAATTGTTTTGTTCATTTTTATAATTTTGTTATATAGAATTTCTATTTAACAGTTTCAAATCACTTGCCTCGCATGCACAACTATTTCCCCAAAAATTTTAAATATTTCAGCCAAAAAAAAAAAGAAAAAAATTTTTTTTAATGAAATTTTGCTGAACATGTTCACCAAAAAATAAAATTAAAAAAAAAATCAAACGGTATGAGTGAACAATGAAAATATAAATTTAGAAAAAAAACCTTCAATTGCTGCAGTTTAAATGTGAAATCTAAAAAAAAAAGAAAGAAAGAAATGCATTCAATTGAATCGTCAAATCTGCTGAAAAATATAAACAATTGAAACATGAAATATAAAGAGAATTATTGTAATTGAATATGCAGGCGTGTGTGTGTGTGTTGGTAGTTGAATTTGGAATTTATAAAACAAAAATAAATGCCAATAAAAAAAAAGTCAAAGTCATCACATCTTATCGTTGGTAAAACTTCCAAAGGTTGTTGGTTAAATGAAGTTTAAAAAGTTTTGATTTTTGTACAGCTGGTATCCTATTGTTTAAGGCTGCAGCAAATTCAGTAAGTTATACTTAAAATGAGTTCTTAACAACAAACAAAAAGTAACCGGTTTGTACCCTAAATGTTATTGCTTTGTGGTTGTGCTTACTTTTTTCATAAGATGCGAATCACTTGAGTTTAGCAAGGCAATGCCAATTTTGCAAACGCGTATTAGGTTTTGTAAAAGTTAAGAACCACAGGAGAGGCTAATATTTTGACCAACAACTGGTTATGAATAAGCCACTGATGATTGTAAGGGCTTTCGTGAAAAAGCCATAAGTGCTTTAGAATATCATTAAGAAGAAGCCAAAAAAATTAAAGCGAAATTTCAATATAAAAAAATAATTTAAATCCGACCTCAAGCTTAAAAAATTAGCCTTTTTAATAAGAAAATTAAAAACATTTTAATCAATTGCGGAAGGTTACTTTGTATTTCGTTTGCTCTTTGGTTATCGTAAAATATTTGTATGTGTAACTCAACGTAAATATGTACTTACGCAGACAAGTGCAAAAAGTAAACGATCAAACACATCAAAGATTCGATTTCATACCTTTTTTCACATTGCCATACAGAGTAAGCCCCTTGTTAATTAATCATTTATCTTCTTGAAATGTCGTACAAGCTTTTAAGAATCATTTCAAAGCTCACTTAACGTATATTCTGTTCTCTATCATAAACTTAAATTTTCTTAAATGTTGGGTCGTAAATATTATTGATTCCGCATGGAAAGATATATCTACAGGCTTATCATATTATTTTGAATTGTTTTTTTATTATTGTGAATCAAAAAATTGTCTATTGTGAATGAATTGTGTTATTTTTTCAGGAGTTGCGGATAAAAAAAAACTTAAATTTTTTTAACACCAACATAAATTTTAAATAATTAATTTTTTGTTTTAAATTATTTTCAAAAAATAAAACAAATTAAGCGAAAACACATTTTATTTTTGCGAAATTTTGTATTTTTTCTTTTGCTTTCCATGAAAAAAATTTAATCCTAAGCAAAATGTAGAAATTTATGTATATTAAAATCAATTAGGCTTGATTATGAGTGTCGTTGTCTTGATGAAAACATTTATATATGAGAACGCCGGTCATATGTCTTATATTCGCTGGTCGTTAATTCAAATCCGACCGCCACGGTAGAGTTTATACCGCAACTACGAAAAAATACCGCAGCAACGGAATCATTAATTGCTAATTTTGCTTGCACACAAGAAATGCTTTTCGTAATCGCGGAACAGAATGAATAAATAGACTCTTTGTTTTTTCCTGGCCATTTCCTCTATAAAATCACTAAAGCAGGAATTGTATTTTTTTTTAATTTCAATATAATACATTTTAATTAATATTTGGTTTTTTTTTACTTTATTTACAGGTAAGCAAAACTTTACTTGGAAAAGTGGTGTTACTAAAATAAATACTACTCATGGTGTTCGAAAACGTATGTAATAAAAAATTATTTATAAATTACCCAGCTATTTGCAGCCGGTCTTTTCCGAAGGCCAAACTACTTTGCTTTATAAAATGCATTTTTATAAAGAAATAAAAAAATAAAAAATAAATTTGTTTTTATTTATTTAAATATGAGAATAAATTCCAAAACTAAATGGAAATGAAGAGCGCTAGCTGCATAGGCTATCGGCTCTAAAATAAATAAAAATTATCTCAAGCTCAAATAAATTTATTTAAATTATAAAATTTTGCAAAAATTTTTGTTTGATAGAAGAAAATTTATTCATAAAATATTTATAACTAATTATAATTATTGAAAGTGTTCGCTTAAGAGCGCCTGACCCGAAAATGAATTAAATCCAATTAATTCAAAATTAATTAACTATACACTTTGAAAATGAATTGGACCATCTAAAAAATTTATATGCAAAACAATTGGGCCTGTTCAGCTAAATGCGAACAAAAGATTCGTTCGCATAATTGTATTGAAAACATAAATAATAGACGAAAATTGGTTTTTGTTTTCAATATGCGAAATTATGTGAACGAAGCTTTCGTTGCCATTTAGCTGAACAGGCCCTAATTTTCTTAATATTTTCGCGTGTTTAAATCTCCCAAAAATTTTCCTAGACGATGCGATGGCTTATTTTCAAAAAACAGAGCATTAAGTCCCCAAAAAACCTATTAAATTCTTCAAATTATTAATAAAAAGAAAATAAAAAAAAAATTCAACTGAACAGAACTTACTTTCCTACTGGGTATGCCTGAAAAATCTTTTATAAGCTAAACTGATCTATGTATATCTGGCAGTAAAGAGTCAATGTGTTTAATTCAATGAAAAATTAAGTATGAGACTCCCGGCAAACTTTGTTTTGCCTTAAAATTTGTGTATATTAGATCTTCTTACTCATTTTTAATGCCACAGTTTGGCGACTCAGTTGTTTTACGTTTTGGCAACTTGGCTTGGGTACCACAGAAACTAATAGTCAATAAATAACGCAATGCCGACTAAATGTTTTATATGAGCTTGTCGCAAATTCGCAAATGAGAATAACAGTCGCAGTTAGGCTTAATGCTTTTAGCAGGGTGCTTAGTGCTTTTTAACGTTTTCTAAGCAAAAAATTTTCCAATTAAGGCGCATCTTTTTCCTCGTCAGTGCCATTAAATTTATATAAATAGATACATTATTTTTTTATAAGTAATTTGAAGTTTGTCTCACTCTTAAAAAAATTTTTGTTGGGACAATTTTGTAAGGAAAAATATTTTCAAAAAAAATATTTTGTAAGGAAAAATATTTTCGGAAAAACATTTTGTTCGGACAATAATATTTGTTCGGACAAAATTTTTTGTTCGGACAAAAATTAATGGTCTTAAATTGCCAAAGACACGGTAATAAGCAATTAGTTAATTCTGGACTTGACAAAGTCGAATTCTATCGAAAATGGTTTATTTTATTTTTTATAAATTTTTAATAATTTTTTCAATGCATTTTATTTTCTCAGCATAACAAGATGTTTTTTTTTATCTTAAGTTTATATTTTCTGTTGTAGAAGCAAAAATCAATCACATAAATGAAAAACAGTTTCTTCTTTTTATTGTTCAAACTACTCTGCATGATATAAATCATGATAAGTATTGATAACGAAAAAATAAAGTAATTTTTTCTCACTATGAAACATTTTCATATAAAAACTTTTTTAAGAAATAAAAAAAATTAAAAGAGAGTGTAACAATAAATCGGTTGTGGTGCATGATGTACTAAAGCTACTACACAAGCATACTTGAAAGCCACACATTACTACAAACATGTGTAATATTTTATAATAAAAAGTGCTTGTAAGCCATTTTAAGTATGTTTGTGCAGCCCTTTAGTGGGTACATGCACTCGTAAGGCTCATACGTTTTCTTGCGCTCATTGGAATTGCTTGAAATTCGAAATACATACACGAGTAACTATTCAGTAGTCTACAGTTCGGAAGGCTATCACCACTGCTAACACCAAAAGCTTCTTTTTTTATAAAGAACTAAAATATTAAACGAATTGCTGGGTGTTTTGTTTTATAAAAAACTAGCAAAGAGGAAACTTTTGTAAACATAAACAGACATTGTGTTTCCGGTAGAAGAAATAAAAAAAAAAAAATGGCAAAAAGTAGTGCCAAAAATTGATAATAAAATAAAAATAAAATACTGCTGTTGCAATTTAAAGAAAAGTGTGGAGTTTTTCTGTGATCTCCTAGTACATTTAGAATTGAATTTGGATGAGCGTAAATTTATTTAAGATTTTTGCTACAAACCAATTCAGATAAATAAAAATCACTAAATCACATGCAGATAAAGTTTATGCACTTAAATAAAAAATATAAGCGTTAATCGAGGGATGAACGTTACCTCTTTCAACACTGTTTCGCTATATCACTTTTTTTGAACTTTAAAAAAAAAAAGATTATTTTAACTTTAAAATATTTTTTAAAAGGGTTCTTTTTCTAATTTCATAAAGCTTAATTTACAGTTCTTGGAATTTTTGGGCCATAATCATAGTCACAAAAAAGTAAGCTTTTATTAAGATTTGACTTTTTTTTTAATAAGAATTTCATGAATTTAAAATCGTTTAAAAAAAAAATACCGACTATGATTATGGGGCTTTGATTTTGAATAGAAAAAAAAAATCAGAAATAAAATGAATTCGGGGAATCCCAAAATGTGGAATCTTGTATTGAATTGTTCATTCCATATACTGATATGGTTTGATAATAATTCATTAAATAAAAACATAAATTTTTCCCTTTAATATAAACTTAAACTCAAAATACTCGTATCATAAGCTTTTAAATGTCATTTGCAACATTTTAGTAAACAAATTGACACCTCAAAACACGAGTACGTTTTAATAGCACCATTGCTGGTGCGTGTTTATTCGATGCATCACCACTAAAAGCAACACATTTTGCCATTTGCACATGCAAAACGCACCAGTTAAACGAGTCAATGCATGCATGCTGAAACAAACAAGCAAACAAAAAATAAATTTTTTTGTCATTTCCGCCATAGAAATAAATATTTTGTGATCGTTATTGTGTTTTAGTTGTCATGGCTTTTACGTGCATAAATGAAATCTGCACACAAGACAAGTAAATTTGCAACCAAAACGGTGTGGCGGTTGTATTCGTGTTATAGTAAACCAAGAAAACTCACACAAAAGGAGTTACCAGTTGGTTTTAACTCACATTTTCAGTACAAAGTTGGGGTCAGGCATAGATGGAAAACTATAAATTCTTAATTTAAGTGAATGTTTAGTGGAGTAAATGCATGGTAAAGTCGGTTGGATGAATTAAAAAACGTGACTGCACAAATCTATTTCAACTTTATTTAATTCAAAAGCTTCTCTAATATCAGTAACTCACAGTAATTAAATACATTTTTGTTGCTTTAATTAGTTGAAAAAAAAAAACAAATATAAAATAGAATCATGTTATATGAAGCCACAAAAAAGGTTTCATGTTTAGAATCTCATTTTTATGTTAATTTATTTTAGTTTAATTCACGCTACACCAGTGATGGCAGACTGAACTGTGCTGGCTCCAGAAATTGGCAGCTAGCAAAAAGCCTCCCTTAATAATATTTTTGTTAGCATCAGCGAATTTCTTTCGTCTCAATTTATTAAAATTAAATTTCTTAACGAATTTGATTCTGATAAGCGAAAGATGGAAAACCGGCTTTCATAAAAATCAGCATTAATAGGATTAGTGTGTGTAAGCGAAAAACCTAACTGAAGAGCATCTGCAATTCGTCATAGCTGTATATGTTTATAGTTGCTTTTTTTTTTAACTTTTTTGTGTGTAAAAGTTTTTACAACTCTTGACCTACTCTACTACACATGTTTATAACAAAGTAATAGCAATAAATTTATTCATTTGGCTTATTAAAATGTTTATGCAGGAGAAAAAAAGGATGCATTTTATAAGCCAAAAGAATTTTTTGAGTTTTGCAATTTTAAAATAACCAAAAGTTGGAAAAAGGCATCACAATTAAGTTAGTTACCATGATATGAGCCCATTTCAATTTTATTGTTTCTAAAACAGTTGAAAAGTTCAACAAAAAGCAGTAGTTTTATTTTTTAAGGCCGTTCTAGTAACTTATGGTTACAAATTTGTTCTTTGTTTCTACACAGAAAGCAATTTTGATGGTTAGAATAGAATTTGTTCTCAGTCAATATTTCGGTTGTGGTACACGAATTGTTGTCATGGTGAAAAGTCAGCCACACACAGCAAACAATTTAGCTCCAGTTAAAAATTAAATATTTTTATTGGTACACAATAGAAATCAGGTAATACATTTCAAAATGTAGGGCCTGTTCAGCTAAATGCGCACGAAAGCTTCTTTTGTATAATTGTATTGAAAACAAAAACAAATTTTCGTGTATTCACAATTAGAAATTTTTGTATTTTTTTATAAGAAAAAAAAGTTACTCGATATCGAAAGCCACTTATTGACTTCAGTTTTTACAGCGGAAATTATTTTTCGTGTGTAGCCTGATTATTACAGAAGCTTAATCCTTTGTATGGTATATGAAAATGCTTTATTTGCAAAAGTTTCCATAAAACAAGCGACTAATTCTTTTTGGATTTTTATATGAAAAACACAAAATTTTGTAATTCGATCACTTCATTATTTTTATTATGGACAGAGCACATTTTTTAATTTATGCAACACAGAAATTGAGACTTTAGCAATTTCCCTGGAGTGAAACACATACATGCGTACCATTTAAAAATATTAATTAATCCTTTTAAACCTTCGCTACACCAGGTTTTTATGATTTTTATTAAACATGAAAACGGTTATTTTAATTATAAATTTATTAACTGCATTCATTTACACAAACAAGCTGCACTATGGCTGTGAAAACAATATATTCCACGTGCTATGATTACACTGATAACTGTCGAGTGAAAATTTTCAAAAATTTTATACAAATTTTTAAAGGTAATTGAAGTGTGAAGTTTGTATAGCCTGATGTGGCGTGCCAGAATTGAATTTAGGTTTTGATAATATTTTACTTTTCCCTGTTTGAGGGGGTTCATACATAATAGTAACAGACACTCACATTAAAGTTATTGAGTTAACAAGCTCGAACCACAGATCACTCACTCCATCAATATTTATTTAAAAAATTAAGTGAAAAACTACTCACTGAGAATAGCGACTAATTTTGCTTTAAGAAAACTAAATTAAAATAAAAAACAAAAATTTAAATAATAAAAAAAAATATAAAAATAAAAAAAAAAATAAAAATAAAAATAAAAATAAAAATAAAAATGAAATGAAATGAAAAAAAATTAAAATAAATAAAATAAAACACAAAAACTAAAAAAGACATATTTTTTTTTTTAAATTAAAGTTGTATAAAAAATTTAAACCAATGAAAAAGGAAATCAATCCTAGAGTTTTTTTTTTTTTTTTCTATAAAAGAGTGTTTACTATCCACAATTTCTGCAGGGTACATACTCATACTTAAGTGTATTATTAATAAGTAAATAAGAATTAAAGTGTGGAATTTAATTTAAAAATGTTGCTTGGTTTTTCGTACTCGTTGTAATAATTAAATAAATAAAATTCACCATCTCTTTTAAACATATCGATCATCAACAACGGCAGCATTTTGTTCACAACCTGATATATTTTGCTGTACATTTTATTAAGAAACCTACTCACATTAGTGAGACCTATAATAATTTATTTTATTTAAATTTTACTTATAAATTTGGATTTTTAAGTAAAAATCTGCTTCTCTTGGAAAATTCATTTCAACAACAAACAAATGGACAATAATAATATGTGTCAGCCGCTAGTATGTATGTACATACTTACACACCCACTCATACCAATAAATACATACTTTGTTAGAGGGTGGTGAATAAATGAATGCTAAATATAAGAATTACAAATAGAGCGATACACAAACTTATTTACC
Source organism: Thelaira solivaga (assembly GCA_947397855.1). NCBI lineage: Eukaryota > Metazoa > Arthropoda > Insecta > Diptera > Tachinidae > Thelaira > Thelaira solivaga. The sequence continues at coordinate 8,312,107 of OX377614.1, forward strand.
AATTGTGTGGTAAAGAGTATAAAAAATAGTCATGTATTCGTACATAAAACTTTTTTAAGCTCATTAAAAGGCACAATAACAAGAAGCAGGAAAAAAAAGAAGGCACAACTACTTTTCAACAGAATTGCAATTTATTTGTTAGACTGCTGGTTGATTGTAAATGTAAACAAAAATTAAATTACTTTGGCATACTTTTAGGTTGGTTGACTGCCTCAGAACACACACACATACGTTTGCAGTAAAAAACCAAAAGTTAAAATGAAAAGTAAAAAAATTGGAATAAATATTACAAAGTATTGTTTAAATGAAAAACAAGTTGAAAAAGTTGTTAAAATAAGCCATACATGAGAAACTATTTATGAGAAGAATAAAAAAAAAAAAAAAAAAAAAAAAAACAGATTAAAGCCAACAATTAAATGTTGACTCGTATAGACTCACACACATCCATACATACAGAGAGAAGAGCTGGTTGGCTCATGCCATATGCTTTTGTCATTGTGTTTTTGTATTGGATGAGTGTTTGCACAAAAAGTCACTTTAACCTTAATTAAATTGTTTCCAGAATCGTTTATTTTTATAAAATTTTTTTAATACTTTGTTGCAAATGCCCTTCACCGCAGGTGATGAAAAAAAAAACAACAATTTTTTCATATTTATAATAAGAAAATTCGATTTGGCTGTAGCCTTCTGTCCACTCGTTTGTGCACGTTAATGTAATTCGAATAAATTTTTTAAAGGCACTAAAAAAGCTGTACAAGTTTTTTTTTTAATTGTCTTAAATATAAAATTCGTGCTACAATTTCTTTTTTTTTAATTTTACTTTATTTTTTACATTTTAAAATTTTTAACAGCATATTTCTTTTTAAATAAATTTTATTTGAATTTATTTCCAATTTAATATTTTTAGACAGGTCCTTACTTTGATCAACAAAAATTAACGACTTGTTTTTTTCTTGTTTATTAATTCTAATTCTAAAAATTTCTTACTAAAACAAAAAATAAAAAAACAAGTAAATGAACTGAAACCTTGAAATATGCTGTATGTTTTTGAATCCCGTAAAGTATGTAAAAGAAATTGTGTGCTTATTTCCATATAAATAAAAATAAAAATATTCTTTTTGAAGAGAAATGAAAAACATTAAATTGAATATCTCTATTTAATGTTTAGCGTTTGTAAATACGATTATATCTTTAAAATTTATTTTTATCTTTCTCTTTCTTTTTTTTTTGGAATCTCTATGAAATTTGCTAAAAATCACGTGTCAAGTAATTGCACAAGAAAAATTTTTTTCATTACTTTTTCTTCATTCTCTATTCAAATATATTTAATTTTGTTTTGCTCTAGGGAAAGCTGAGGCAGCTATGCCATTTCTAACAAGCAAAGTGCATCATTTTTATTTTTAATATAAATTTTAAGGTGTTGTTGTTAGAGCAACAATCAAATAACAGTGCAAATTGAATTCCTGTGATTGAAATCAGCATTTAAATATTTGTAATATGAGTTGTTATTGAAGCAGAACTGGGATGCTTAAATTATTATTAGAATTAACATAAAACTTTTGCTGCTGAATAGCTTCCAAAAGCAGCTGAATTATGGTAAAGGCCTATTTAACTCTATTTGCGATTTTTTTACTTATGCTGAATATAATTTTTTGTATTGCTGAATAGCTTTAAAACACTGCTGAATTGTTCTAGTATCTGAAAATGTTATAAAAATATTTTTCTTTTTATTAGTTTCACTGAATAAAGCTGACTTGTGTTTTAATAAATAATTTTTTTTATTATTTATATGCTGAATATAGGTTTTTGTTGCTGAATAGCAGGTGAATATAGTTTTTTTTATAAATTGTGTTAAAAATGTACCAACTATTTTGTCTATTTTCATTTCTAAGCTAAATATAATTTGTTGCTGCTGAAGAACTTAAAAACGCTGCTGAATTGTTGCAGTGAAATGCATTTTTCTGAATAGTGTTTTTAGTATTTAAAATTTAGCTGAATTATGATATAAATATACCAAAAATTTTCCATTTTAACTCGTATGCTGAATATAATTCTTTGTTGCTGGATAGATTCTTAATTTATATAAATTTTGGTTGGTATGAGTTCTTATATCGTCTAAATATAAATCCAATGATTTTTAGCTTTTATTTTCTTGCTGACCATAATTCAGAATTCTCCTGAATTGTTTTTGGAATGTCAAATTCATATAAGTTCAGTGATTTTTAAGTTTTTGTTGTTGCTGAATAGCTTTTTAATGTATCTAAACTATGGCTGATATGTGTTTTTACTTTATCTTGATATAAATATAGTGATTTATTGCTGATTATAGTTTTTGCTTCGACAAGGTGTAGCTGAATTGTCTTATAAATTCACCAAATAATTGTATTTTAAGTTGGGTGCGGAAAATAATCCTTTATTACTAAATGGCTACTATGTTGTTGCTGAATATAATTTTATAAAGCTTCATAGCTTTTAAATGCAGCTGAACTATTACTAAACAGTTACTAAAAATTAAGCAAAAATCTGAAGTTTCTTTTAAGTATGTTGTCTGCATACAGTTTTATGATCTGTATGCGTGTGTTGGGAGCTTCACCAGGCATCCGTTAAGCCATTTTTTAAAATTAAATTTCTAACTGAACGATTTCCTTCTCCTCTTGTTTGTTGTTATTGAATACTTGTATTCAGCTTAATGCTGAATAGCTTACAAATGTTATGACTAAAGCAAAATAAAGCTAGAAAGAGAGCTTTGTTAACACGAAAGCTGCAATTTTGAATATTTTTCTAATAGATTATACATCTCTGATAGCGTAAGATTTGTCAGCATTTAGTTTCTTACAGAAAATCATTGAAATTTTGTATGCTTTTCTTAGTGTGTTTCGAATATACATTCTTCGAAGCCTAAAAAAAAAATTTATTACTCTTTAAAAAAGCTGTTTTATAAATTTTTTTTGCTGGTGCACAAGATTGCTTAATGCACAATATTTGATTCAGAAGTACTGAAATACAGCGATGTAGAATTATGAAAATTCTTGCAGTTTTGGCAAAAATATTTTAACAAGAGTTTTGCATTATTGAGGATCATTTCGATATTTCCGAACAAACTAATTGATTTTAAATACCGATAGTTATGACCGATATTTCTTTGCTATTAGACCAGTACCACATACCGCAAGTTTAGTTGGGCAATTCTTTCTCAATTTTGTTTGAAAATTGTCGTTTTTTCCACACAAATTTTTTGTTTCGGCATTCTTATTCAGTCATTCATTGAGCCTTCAAGCTACTTGTCTTCTTTTTTTTCCATCTTTATAAAAGATACGAAGAGGGGGAACAAAAAGGAATTTTCTTTTTCTTCTTTCCTTTCCTACAAAATCCAAGAAGTGCTCAACTTAAATGGCTGTGTGTGGTCCTGGTCTTACTAAGCAGCCGTAAGACTACTGGGTTATTTTCTAGTTCATTTTAAACAACAAGTTCACAAAGTTTTTCCTTTTTTTTATTAGAAATTGTATGAGTATGAGAGTACATGCAATTTTATGTGCTCGTGCATTTATATGCGCAAAGGCACACTTTTAGATTAAAAAACGTTTTCAATAATCTCAACTTACACAATAGTATTTCCTTAAAATGTATTTTAGTTTTGTGAGGCGTCTGTTGTAAGTGAGAGTGGAATGCAATGGAAAGGTACCTACACAATAAAACATTTTCCTTCTTTCTTTTTCTTTTTTTTTATTATACAAAAGGATAAGGGTGTCATGATGATACTAACGAACGTTTAGAATTTAAAAATAAATGTTGCCTTGCAGAAAATTGAATTTAAATTGATTTTAGTTTGCATTATGCTGACATTTACTTAGTCATTGCTAACGCTAAGAAGATGTTAATGACAGAGACAAGACATGTATGAAACGTTAATTAGCTGGTTTTTAGATTGATTTAAAAAAAATTTTAATACACAAAAGTTTCATTTAATTTAAAAGAAAAATATATGATGTCTCAGTAAGACTGCATTTTCTTTTTTAAAAATCAAAACTCGTATTTTGGGAGACACTTGTGATTTTTTTTATTCGTTTGTAAAGACATACACCGATTAAGTATAGAGAAAAAAAATAAAAAAAAGTCATCTACTCCCATGAAGCGAATTTCCATCAGAATGTTTTTCGTGAATACACAAAACTGCCGAACTTAAAGGCCAGAAAATTCTTATGCAATTCATGAGAAACAAATGCACCCACTAGAAGCAACTGTCTGATGCAGACTTTATTAAAGTAGAGAGCAGCAATTTAGGTTAATTCATGGCCTGCTTTAGTACGAAATTTGACTTAGTTTCTTTAATTTAATTTAGCATTGGCTTACAAGATAGAAGGCTTCTAAGAGCTAGACACTACTGACAAGTTTATGTCGAAAATTATGTCAGTAAATAAAATCTTTCTTTTTTGTAAACAAACTTTCTCTTAAAACATTTTACCCAGTTCCAGCAATTCGTTTTATTTTCCTCTCTCTCTCTCTCTTAATTTGTAGTTAATTTTTGGTAAAATGCATATTCTTTCTAAAAACATTTATTTTAAGGATTTTCTTCATTTTTATGCAAAATAAGTAAATATTTAGTTTCTCAACGAAATCCCAAGATTTGATTATAATTTATTTTACTATTTTGCTTTTACTGTGTTTGTGTGTATGTATGTGTCTTGTTGTTGGTCCTTGTTAGCGCTGGGCATTAAGCCAAATGCATTTTACTTGTTTGTAGTAGAAATAAAAAATAAAGAAAAAGAAAAAAAAAAAACAATAACTGGGAATGTCTTGCTTCTGTTGACAATTTTCAAAATTGTTTGTTATTTGTTTTACGTACCAAATAATGGTTGGGAAAAACGTTACTGGCACTTGAAATATAAACAGCAATCAGAAGTGGTTTTTATAGGAAGTTCGTTCTTCTTTTCTGCTTTTTTTTTTGCTTTCGTTGCTGTATTTGACTAAAATGTTGTGGTTTTTGTTGTTATTGTTTATTTGTTATTTTGTAAAGACAAAATAAATAATTTAATACATTTCTTTAAGTCTATTATGGCAGCACATTTTCAATTACAGGCTGTGGTGGTAAGGGCTTTCAAAGACAATATTAATTCAAATTTCTTACTACGAGTACTTTCTTAAGTGAAGCACTTTAATTGCACACACACATACTTACACACCCCAAAAAAATAATTAAAACTTGAAGGTAATGGATTTGAATAAACGCAAATACTTTTCATGGTAAGCGTTTGCTTCAAAAATATTTAAATATTTTTATTGATCATTTTCATTTACACACTTAACATTTTGTTAGTAAAAACTGTAGCATGAAATAAGTTACGAAATGTTTTCTTATTACTCCCCTAACAGAGTTGGAAAAATCAGCAACTCATAAGTTTTTTCAGAAGAACAAAATAAACATGAACTTTAAAATTTTACTATTTTCTTTCTTTCTTTTTTTGTTTGCATTTTGATATTTTACGAATATTTTTAGCTTTAAATTTTATTAATTTATTTTTTTATTTACGGGAAACCGTTTTCAATTATTTTTTCTTAAACAACGCAAAACCTGTGGAACTTCTTGATCTTGTCACTTCCTTTATTTACAACTAGATATTTTTGCCCGGTCTAGCCCGGCCTGGCCTTTTATTACTTGACTAGGTATCCCTAGAAAGCATATGGGTCAATTTTTATAGAAATCCGTTTACAAATATAATTCTAATTGTTAATCCAAATAATACAGTCATTCACCACTTTATAAAGTGTCTCATGTTTTTGGTAGCATTATTATTAGAGACGCCCACCAAAGTGGGCTTGCCGAGTTTCTAAACGCTTTAACTTTAGCTCCAAAACGTAATTAACCCATAAATGTAAATATTATCCCTTATGTTTATGTTACACCCTTTAAGATTAACATTTTTACAAACTTTGAATGCCATATTTACTCGTATTTATAATTAATCAACAGCCTAAAATATAAGTTTTATGCTTCTAGTCTGAAAATGACAATACTTTCATGCCCCTTTTCAACCCTTTACAGCACATTTTTTCCAATTAAAATGTAGCCTCTGTCCTTTCTCAGACTTTAAACTATCTGTGTACTAAATTTCATTTAAATTGGCTCAGTAGTTTTGGCGTGAAAGCGAAACAGACAGACAGAGTTACGTTCGCATTTATAATATTATAGTAAAAAAGTATGGATTTAAATCCTATTGCTCTTATCCTAACAAAAAAAATTTGCGTAGACTTTAAATTCCAATTAATGGAGCAATTTCGATAACGTTAACTAAAGTCTACTTTAATTTTTTTGGCTAAAAGGAGGTATGACTTAAAATAATAACCAAGAAAAGTTTATTCTTTATCAAATTCTAAATTTAATTAATTATTCGCTGAATAATTATTTATAAAGAAAGTCCCAGTAAAAGTAAACTTTTTTATTTTATAATCCAACAAATAGATTGTGCTGCAATCCATGCCGTCGTGCTTGGCCCACAAAAAAAGCCGTTCACAGTCACCGCAAGTTCGCCCTCAGCTTCAAAAAAGTGAAGCCTGACCAAAATATGCAGCAGATAAATTAATTTTTGGTTTTTTATTTATTATTAATTAATATTATTCACGCTTAAGATCTCAATTAAAAAAAAATTGTTGTTATTTTTAATTATCCGCTATTTCGACTTTCTTTTGAAGGTCTTCTTCAGGGAAAAATAAATTTCCTTCAAAAGAAAGTCGAAATATCGGATAATTAAAAATAAAAACAATTTTTTTTTTAATTGAGATCTTAAGCGTGAATAATATTAATTATAGGAAGGCCACAGCGGCCAGTTCCTATAATGTTATTAATACGTAAATTTATTTACTATTAATAAATAAATAAAATAATAAATTTATAAGATCGAATAATTTACTAAAATTATTATAAAAGTTTTTTATTTATGTAATAATTTCTATTTGGAATTTATAAGTTTAACAAAATATTAATCTTTATTTGTGCTTAATTCCAGAAATTGTGTTGGTTTTAAAATTTATTCTTTTACTCATGAATAAATAACTCATGAGAATATCATGAGGAAAAGAATAAATTTTAAAACCAACACAATTTCTTGAATTAAGCACAAATAAAGATTAATATTTTGTTTTTTATTTATTTTAAAAATAAAAAAATTTTAATTCATACTTGAATAAATCGGTGCTGCGTGAATAGCGGCTCCGTCCAGATTCATGCCGCCCAACCATCGTATTCCTGCAGCAAATCCCGTTCTACAAGAATACGACTGTAGCAAATCCCTTTCTCAGTCACCGCAAGTTCGCCTTCAGCTTCAACAAAGTAAAGCCTGACCAAAAAAAATTCACCAGATAGCTGCACATTATTTGTGCATTTGTTTCTCGTGGATTCTGAGCTTTAAATTCAACATTCCGAGGGAATTACCTTCAGCGAAGAAGGTGATTTTTTCCGAAAAATTGGCATTGATTTCCCTTTACTGGCAAATTTCAGAGTTGCCACTTGTACAAGACCTACAATGGCAATAAATTTAAAAAGTGCAGTCTTACTGAGACACCCATTATATAAGAAATTATACTGATTTTTATTTATTAGAAGAGATGGTGCCAAAAATAATGTTGGAAAAAACCATTTTTGTGTTTAATCCTAGATTGGTTTGCCTGTCCCTAAACATCTCTGTAACTCTAGTCATCAGTGCAGTAGAAGCTAGACTTTCTTTTTGAGGTTATTCTGTATTGCGATGCGAAGAAAAACTAAATCGAATCTTTAATGTGTTTGATTGTTTACTATTTGCATTTGTCTGGTTGTATCACGCTCTGTAATGCGTATGCGCATGTCAACGTCGTTTTATGCTCGATAGCCAAAGAGCAAACGCAAAACATTTAGCTTTCGCCTTTTCAAGAATTATTGTAAAATTTAAAATGAAACTTTTCTTTAATATTTTTTATTTTAATTTAATTTCTTTCAAGCTGTTATTTTTCAAATTTAGTCGTACCAGAAGAATTTCTTTCCTGTATTGTCTCTTTAATTACAAATGAATTTAAAGCAGCACTTCCTTATATTCTACTCATTTACTTCTTGTTTGTTTTTATCTTTTTTTTTTGCATTTCTTATCATTCACTTACTTTCCCCTAATACAGTAAACTAAATCTGAAGGTGAAAGTTCTTGTATTTTTATTTAATTTTTTTTTCTAAATTAATTTTCTTGTATTTTTGCGGACAAAATAACTTGACGAATAAATATTACTTAACTTGCACTTGTGCTCCTTTTTTTTTTAAATAAAAAACAGCTGAATGTATTCCATTTTTGCAACAAAATATTTATTATGCAACAAAGTAAAACCAAAAATTATTGATAAAAGAAAGAAACGAAAAATACATTCGGTTGTTATGAATTTGGCACATCCAGTACTCTTTAAAGTGGACTTATACCGCTTTCGAAAGTAAAAGCTTATTTGTTTTAATTCTTGCTTATACATGTAGGGTTTGGTTAGGTAGCATATGATGCCCCAAATAAAGAAAAAAGAGAGGAGAGCTCACGGGGGTCCTACAACGTGCGTGGTCCATTTGTGGCCAGAGTATAGCAAGAAAGTAAAGACGAATATCAATAGTGTTAAAAGTAAGGGATATAAGGGAAAGAAAAGAAGTGCAAAGACGAATCTGTGATCTAAACTAGTTGCTGCTTCTAATGAAGTCATATAGCATACCGAACCCTATAGTCGACAGCGAGACCCTATAGGTGTGCTGACCCGCTAGGGCAGGGGGCATATAAATCTCGATAGCATTCACTGACTGAATGATGAATTTAGAATATTTAGAGCCCATCTGTGTGCCATATCGGCTATAAGAAAGTAAAGCTGAATAAGACGATGTACTTTTACGTTAAAACCAAAGCAACAAAAAAAACCAGCAACAATAAATACTTGTACAGCAAAAATGAAAACTAAAACATCAAATTATATTGTTGAACTGCTTGTACACCGCACCCATACGTACATGCATGCATATTTACATGCATTTACATGCATGTGTAACTGTATGCTCGCATTGCTTATAAAAGTTGTATGCAGATTAGTTGAGTTACTTGTAAAATTTCAAACTTCCAACATGTTGTACTCGTAGTTTAAAGGCCAATTCCTCAACAACAACATCGTCATTGTAGCAGTTTACTTGCTGTTAGATCACATTCATCCTCTTCAGGCTCTTATTTTTCTTGTGCAACAAAGTTTACACACACATGCAGGGCTACATATTTGTGTAATATATTTCACTCAACATGCAATGTGGCATCAGCAATGCCAACAACAATATGTTATATTTAAAATTACCACTTGTGTGCATCTTTCAAGTTGATGCTCGCACAACAATCATGTTGTTTTTAGTTTTATTTTTATGTGAATCAATTTGGTTGTCTTACTTTGAAACCTTTACAACTCATCATATTTCTTTGTTGTTGTTTTATTTTTTAAGAAAATTTATTAGAAACTATTTTGATGTTTCCTGTTACAAGCATAAAATAAAAAAATATTCTCGTAACCGTTGAGCACATGTACGAGTAACAGCATAATCAGGCAACTAATAAAAATAAAAGGAGAAAATTATTAAAGCGAAATTATTTATAGTAATTTTCTTTTAGCCAACAACAAAAAAAGTTTGCTAAGCAACAGGTTGGCAATAATCCTTAGCTAGTTACTGAGTGAGTCAGTTGGCTTAATATAATTTTTTTGCATGAAAAGCTAAAAGAAATTTGATTTCAATTTAGAAGGCAAAAAAATTAAGACTGATCAAACCCTAATGGCAAGGGAAGGATTAAAGCCGCCAGAGCAGAATACCGATACACTGTAGGGTATCCCTGTGACGACCTGCAAAGAGCCTATTTCAGCCTGTTTCAGTCATTGTAACTGCCAAGCAATCCCCTCCTCCCCTAACTTCTTTTTCTTGTAAACAGCGTTAAGGGTAAATACAAAAATGTAACAAGAAAAATCTCTAAGTTATGCTGAAGCTCATGTAAAGACATCAATCAAAAATACTTAGCGTGTTTTCAAAGGGTCTGAGAAAAAGTTCAATTCATCGAGAGTTTATATTTTGTTTTTTAATTTTTTATGCTAAAAGCAACTCCGTCTGTTAAAAATCACACACCAGAAACTAAATCATACGACTTTAAGTTCTTTGTTTGTTTCAAAAACATGAAAACATTCAGTTTTACCAGTTAAATTAGAGTATAGAAAAGCGTAATTTGAAATTATAGAAAGTCGGAGACCAAGCTGCCATTTCTAGAAGCAAAAGAGGGCTTCTTTGACTTTTTAAATTTTCCTCGCAGTAACTTTAAATTGAATACTAATCTGGCGTAAACCAGCAACTTTTAATAAGGTTCGGTTAGGTGAGTTTACACAGGTCGCCTAAAACAAGAAAAACGAAGCTGGGCCCTCTTTTAATAAATTACTGGCAAATTTTGAGCAAGCTGCGTTATTTAGCCATTAAAATCAGACAACCTCGTGCTGTTCCAGGAAAACAATGCACTAGTGCACACATGTGCAGTCGCTATAGCAAAAATCCATTAATTGGGCTACTCCATTCAGCATATTTTCCATATTTAGCCCCCTGCAAGTATTTTATTTTTCCAAAACTGGAAGAAATGGCTGGGTACAGAAGAGATTTGAATCTAATGAAGAGGTCATTACTGAGGCTTTAAGAGGGTTGGACTTTGAAGTCATATAAAAATTTAAAAAACGCTGGACTAAATGTGTAGATATAAAAGGAAAGTATATTGAACCATAAAATGCAAAATGCTTATATTGCGAAAAATTGTTTTTTTTTTATTAAAAAAGTCATAGAGCCTGCTTACCTACACTAAACTAATCTAGTTTCTCTCTAAGAAAGTATCGAGAACCAAAAAGCAAGTTCCAATAAACTTGGATAGGAAGGAGTAGCTTGCTCTGTCGGTCGTATACAAGTTAAATCTTGTATTTAACATTCCATTATTATACGAATTCCATGGTAATTCTATCAATTAGCAAATCTCTCACCATCGTAGTTTTATATGATAAGTAAATTTTGATCTAAAGAGAGATTATTTGCTGCAAAAAATATTTTTTATTCAAGAAGTCAGCCCTTTTAAAGTTTTTCTTAAAAATAATTTAAATTATAGAGCTTGCAGCCAAAAAAATAAAAAATAACAAATTCAAGCTAAAGAGCTTTAAATATTTGTAATTTATTTAATTATTTTTTAAGGCTCTCGAGCAACAAATAAATATCAACTAGAGATTCAAATTAACGAATTTTAAATTATCAAGAGTGTGAAATTTTCTTAACATATTGAAGTTCCAAATATTTTTTTCTCTTTGGCCAAAGACTATTTAGATTAATTTTTAAATTATTACTTCAGTTAATTTTTTTAAAGGTTATTGTCCTACTCTTTTAGGCCAACATTAAGTTCACTTTGTTTTAAAAAATTCATATGCTTATCCAAACTTGTATTACTTTCCCCTCAACACACTCACAAAATACTCGTACATCCCTTTTAAATCCTCTTTAAATAGTTTCCATTTCAAGTTCTTTATTTTCATTTGAACTGTATTTGATTTGGCAAAATTTTGATTTATTAAATTTTGCAAGTGAACAGCAAAACGTCAGCATCTGTTGCCTCATGTTTCCTCTTACAAAATTCAATTTTGTTGCTCCATTTATGAATTGTGTGCTTTGAAACCTAAAAAAAAAGAATAAAAAATAAAGTAAAACATAGTGTGTTGATTCTGCAAACATTTCCATTTTATTTATAAGTTCGTCAGCGGCGTGTCTTCGGACTGGCCTTTTTTTTTAACTTCCTTAAAATAAAAGTAAACATAATCAGTCATTTGAAACGACTTGTTGTTAATTTGGTATGAAAGTAACTACCAAATAAATAAATAAAAAACCAGGTTATCTACCCTTCATATTTACAACAATAGAAGAATTCTTGCAAAAAAACGTATGGGTCATTCCACAGAGAAGTCGACAGACTGTAAGTTAAATTTATAAGTTTTTTTTGTTCAAGCCAAGGAAGTCAAGTTACACAGTGCGAGTAAATAATTTATTGTTATATAAAAACCCCACTCATTAGAAAAGTAAGAATCTTTCAAATGTTATGCGATTTAAAAGAAGTAACTTTACGTTACGTAAGTTAATTTTTCTAAGCAATTATGAATGATTAGCCTTTTCTAGTCAGTGAAAATTTTGTTCATTCTGAGGATTTTGTTATGCATTTGAAAAAAAATTCTTGCTTTTCCACCATCAGTTTAATGAAATGTTTCATGAGTTTAATGAAATTTTTCATGAGTTTAATGAAATATTTCATCAGTTTAATGAAATATTTCATCAGTTTAATGAATAATTTTATCAGTTTAATGAAATATTTCATCAGTTTAATGAATAATTTTATCAGTTTAATGAAATATTTTATCAGTTTAATGAAATATTTCATCAGTTTAATGAAATGTTTCATGAGTTTAATGAATAATTTTATCAGTTTAATGAAATATTTTATCAGTTTAATGAAATATTTCATCAGTTTAATGAAATGTTTCATGAGTTTAATGAATAATTTTATCAGTTTAATGAAATATTTTATCAGTTTAATGAAATATTTCATCAGTTTAATGAAATATTTCATCAGTTTAATGAAATATTTCATCAGTTTAATGAATAATTTTATCAGTTTAATGAAATGTTTCATGAGTTTAATGAAATTTTTCATGAGTTTAATGAAATTTTTCATGAGTTTAATGAAATGTTTCATGAGTTTTATGAAATTTTCCATGAGTTTAATGAAATATTTCATTAGTTTAATGAATAGTTTTATCAGTTTAATGAAATATTTCATCATTTTAAAGAAATATATCATCAGTTTAATGAAATATATCATTAGTTTAACTAAATATTTCATTAAGTTATTAAAGACATGTTAATTGAACGGAATTGAATATGAATTCATTAACTTAATGAAATAATTTCATTAATACAATAAAAATATTTAATTAATTTACATAATTTATGCAATAATTCACAGATTTAATGAAAACATTTTAATAGGCCTAATTACGAATGTCACTGTTGTAATCGAATTTACGCCAAGCAAATGGAAATTATATGGCCGGCGTTGCCAAATATCACTGCTTTTGTCAGGACAACGACATCCATAATTAGGCCTAATGACATCATTTCTCTCGTTTTATGAAACATTTTTTCTCAGTGTACTCCCATTGTTTTGCATAAAATTAATTTTCAATTTTAAGTTACTGACACACACACATACACTTCTTTCTCCTTACCTCCTTTTCTTCTTCTGCTAGTTTATTGTTATTTATTTATCTTACTTTGTGTGTGTGTGTGTGTGTTGTCTTGTGTGCTTATGGTATAATTTTGTGTGTGTGTTATGTGTAAAGTCATGTAGTATTTACGTGTTTGAGTTTTATAATTTTCTTATTTTTGTTTTTGTTGTTGTTTTCAAAGTTAAAATTCTTGTTTTTTAGTTTTAGCCAAAATTTCAACAAACCAACAATATTTTTGTGTACAAACACAAACTTTCAAGGGAGCATCCTACTTGACTGTAGCCTTTTTTCTTGTTTGAAAAAAGGGCTTTATAGTAGAGCATGTGTGAGGCTATTAATTTTTTGGGCATAGTTTTAGGAGGTCAAAGAATCACTTTAATATTGCATATGATTAAGTAACATTCTATTAGTTTTATTTTAGTTTCTTTTTTCTGTTTTATTTATTTTGAAGTAAAATCACAAAAACTACAAACATTTTAAATGAATTAGTAAGAAAGGGACCCGAAACAATTATGAAATATTTACTGCAATTTTTAGTATTTTTTGGTTTGTAGAAAATAATTCTAGTCTAAAAAATTTCATTAAATTTTTTCTTTTTTAATGTTGGAATGAATCAAAAGCCTTCATGTGTTGCTGCCATAACGTAAACGATCAATCAATTTGTTTGGACATATTAAAAATACCCAAAGAATTTAGAAATTTTCTTGCCTGTTCAATGAATAAACTAAAATTCATATTCCTAATGAACACGTTTCATATGTTTTGATGAAGATTTTCATTAATATATTTTTAATTTCATTAAACTTAATGAAAATGATAATTGATTTTAATATAATGAGTACTTTTCATTAAAGAAAATTTTTTTAGAATGCAAGTATTTATTCGCTCAATTTGGGTTGATTGCAGAAATAGTTTTGACTGATGTCTCAGTAAGAGTGAGTGCACTTTTTCATGTTAAATTAAAAACACGTATTTTTTGGGAGAGCTGTGATGAAATTATATCTATGATTTGTGTTTCTTTCGAGCTGTTCTCTTTGGCAGAGCTCGATAGCATGTAATAAGTAGTAAAAACAGAGTTAAAAAAAAAACGAAACGAAACAAATGCAAACGTTTCTTTTTATGGAAACTATTGCATTCGTTTCGTTCCGTTTCTTGGCGAACTCTAACAAAAAAGGAGGTAATTGTGTTATTGTTGCCATGCCATCGCACCATTTATTTATTAGTTTCTTTGGCAAATTAATTTAAAAAAAAAAATTCTTAAATTTTAATCTTGATTTTTTTATCTGACACAAAGGAGTGTCGAAATATTGAAATTTAATTTATTAATAATTTAAATATATAAAAAAGAGGGCTAAAAGCTTAAAAAATATTTATTATACTTAAATTTTCCTATAATTTTATTAAATTATTCGATCATAAGCTTGAATAATCTGGAATTTTTTTAATTTTTAATAATTACAAAACTGTTGTTAGAACTGCAGGGTAAAATATTATTATTTCACACACACACACAATTTTGTTTAATGTCTGCTTGTTGTGTTCTCTGCCTTAAAAACAAAAACAAAAAAACTAGTAGAATTTTAATGGTAGCTTGAGAGTTTTATTTTCTTGTACTTTTTTTCTCCCTTTTTTCATAAAATTTTTGTTTTTGCTTGATTTTAAGTTGTTTTAAGTGTCGTTGTTGTTGTCTTATGTTGTTATATGTTTGCTTAAATGTTACAAGCATGTAAAACTTGGCTTAAATTTCTTTTTTGATACAAAATTTATCTACTTTTGCTCTCTGAAGGATTTTTTTTTTCTTAAATAATTTTATTCAATTTTATTATTTTGAAAGTTTTTCAAAAATATTTACTCTTTTGTGTATGTTCTTGCTTTAAATTGCAACAAATCATGTAGGTACTCTTGTATTGAGTTCTCAGCAAATATTTTGTTATTTGTTTTAATGTGTTTGTGTGTGTGGGGGTGTATCACTTTTGTTTGTTGCATATAAAGTTGGCTGCCATCATCTCTGTTGACAAAATAAGTGGGTTGGTTGGCTCTGCTGTTGTGTGTTGTTTTCTATCTGCAGTTTTTATTTTATTTCTTTATTTTCAAAACTTATTCTTGTTAAATTTATTTCGGTTTGACTTGTTTTATTGCTGTTCGCCTTTGCAAGTAATAAAAAAAATATAAAAATTGTTATCTTGAGATCATATATCATGACAATATCATATCAATTTTCTATTCTTTATAAGTTTTGTGTGTGTGCCAGTGTTTTTTGTTGCTTTCTGCTCTTACGCTTTTTTGCCATAAACTTATTTTGTAATAAAAAACAAAAAGAAAAAATTGCATCAAAACTAAATTTAGTTTTTGTTTTATTTAAAAAAAAAAAATTATTTTAAGTGTACGAGCATGCGGATAAAAAAAGATGTACGATTTTTCAATTGGAGCTTTTATGAAAAGAAAAATGAACTTTGAGATATCAAATTTTCAACAAATCAAGTCATAATTTTAAAAATGTTTTATTTTTCTCTTTTTTATTATTGCAACCGTATAATCAAAAGTTCAAGTTCCATAATAAAGCAAAAGATTGAATGAGTTGTAGCTTGAAATAATTAAGAGATGCCAATTGAATAGACCTGATGGAGAGGCCAATTGAATAGCCTTGATTAGGAAACGTTATTCTGACCATAATAAGGCCGCATATTTTATGTTAATGGTTGTCCATCGTGTCATTTGTAAAATGGTGGATTAAATTTACATTAACAAATAATGCAGAATTGCATTTGCTACATTTTTGCACATAAGCAACACTGAAAGCAGTAGTGCAACATTTTATTGCAGAATGATTGAATGTTAATAGAAAGAAAACTCGTCTAAAAAAATAACTTAAAAGCTGCTGGCTAAAAAGAGAAGAAGATAAAACAACTAAGAAAAGCAAAAATAGTGTTTTTACCGATTTTCTGATGTTAAACTTATGGCTTATGAGTCTGTATAAAAGATCTTTAAGGTCGCGGTAAAAGCGAATAAAGCCCATTACGTTTAGGGCTCTTATTTACTAATCTTTAGTTAGCTAGTGTTTGCCCCTAAAGAAAAAAAACTCACATTTTCCAAGAGAGGTTTTAAATTACACGTTTTTGTGAATTTTCGCTAAAGAAAATTTACTGGCTGGTTAGTGTTGCCAAGGGATTCATGCCTGGGCATTGTAGATTATTGAAAAGCTTGGCAAATATAAGGATCAATGGAAACGTTGTCTGCAGCTTATGTAACGAAAGCGATAGCAACACATTACTCTGTTACTTTAATGATCTAATTTCCCCCGTTTCTTAGGGCATAACTATCTAGAACCATCTGATATATAAAATAAATCACCCAAGCAAGTCTTTGAATTCTTAATGAATAGAAGACTAGGAGAGGGCTTGTAAACAGAGAGTAGTGCCGCCATGGGTTTAATTTGATCGAGCTCTTAGTTCTAATTCTTATTCGTTTTGTAAGCTGCTAATCTGTGTGTTATTCGAAAATTATTATCGTTTTCTACAGTTTTAATGCAAAATTTTTTTTAAACATTTAAACTGATGGGCTCACATAAATGCCTTTTAAAACACGCTCTCCCCTAGCAAACTAATTATTTATAAAGTTTAAAGAAAAATACAATAAAATTTGCACAGAACTGCAAAAGAAATACATAAAAAAGAAACTTTTCTTTTATTTATTTATTTAAATTTGCCTGTATTTAAAAACAGTTTGTATTTTTGTTTTATAATGATGATGGAAAAGTTTTGCTTGACATAAAATAGTTACTCTGCCTTCTCCTTGCTTTCCAAAAAAAAAGAAAACTTGCACAAACAGATAAAAACTTAATTTAGTAAAATGTTAATTATCAACTGTTAGTTATATGCAAAAAAAATCAACTCAGTTTGTTGACAGAAAAATAGAAATTAAGAAGAATTAATGCCAAAGACATCATCAAGTATAGTTAGATTTTTAAATGAAGTTTGCCATTTGCAATACCTTAAAAGAGCCTTTACTTTTAAGTCATTTAATAATTTATAAAATAAATGTTACATTTGAAGTTGTTGCTTTCATAATGTAACACAAATACTTTACAACTTGTGTGTAAAAAAAAAATAAAAAGTTTTTGAGTACGAAATACCAAAAAGATGCAACAGATTCAGCAAAATAAATGAATTAAAAATTGATTATTTTTGTTTTGAAATTTTTAAAAAAAAGAGGCTCGTTAAACAACACAGAAATTTTTGCTCTTTTTGACTAATAAAATCGATTAGAACTACAACGCTTCTCCATATTCGTGATACGAGTATGTGGCAACACCAGCTTGTCATACATCTAACCAAGAGAGCGGCAGATCTTAACATGTGTTTTACATTGTACTCCTCCTAAACAGATCGATCGATTTAATTGAATTTCTGTGTACGGCTTTGAGTTACGCTTTGGAACTTTTAGCGTCACAAAATCGCCTGGCAGGTGGCGCTGCAGTCTGTATCTTTCTTATATATCTACTACCTGATTTTACCCGGTTTTACACAGTCCTTTACTTTGTGAGTACGATTTAATTTTTCTTTTACTAAACATTAAAGAAGCTGGCACAACCCCAAGACTAGACTGAATGGTGTTTCTATGTCCCAATTTAGACAATGAAACATTTGGAAGAAACACATATTGAATTCTCTTTTCCTTTTTATTTGCGGTCACACAGACGAACATGCTGCCGGCAACATTCCATTATTATTGTTATTATTTGCACACAAAACAATGAAAGAAAAGAAAAGTAAAGCAAATATCAACAAAGAATATGTGAACAAAGCGTATCGCCGAGTACCAAACACAAAAATGATTCCCTCTTCTCCAGCCGTAATTTGCCTACAAAACGAAATGTTTCTTCGTCTAAATAGGGACTAGAATCAAATAGAAATCGGCAAAGTGCGCTATTAAATTCTGATAATGATGCATTTTTAAAGCATTTTTTACTATTTTTACATTATTCTCCGCTTGCCCATTAGTAGCGGAATGTCCAACTGGTGCGGTTATCTGTTTAATTAAATTTATTTGTAAAAATTCTTTAAATTTGTTTGACACTACACAATCAGGAAATCCAAACCGTGCAAACAGTATCGAATATACAAAAATTTGAAGGCACAACAACGTTTCTGGGTCAGCTAATATAATATAAAGGTTCTGTTGCATTACAATGTATGACAGCTAAAATACCGAAGTGTGATATGTGGCAACGCTGGGTATATAATTTGTGGTACTAGCAAAGCTAGTCATAAAATTGAATAACAGTTAATATTCAAATGACTGTTTCACTCTCTCTACACGCAAAGAAAACATAGTATGGTTAGATTTATGATTGCTTCTAACCATATATATTTTTAAATCAAAAATATTAAAAATAGCTTTCAACTGCAGATGTTGCGGTTCAACCCCCGGTAAAGGTAAGAAATTTTTTTTAATGCATACATATTTTAATATGATTTTAAAAGAAATTTTAATATAAATTTTTTGTATAAATAAAGTTTTTTTTATTCCATTGATTTTTCTTTTCTATGAATTTGTATTTATTTACATTATTATTATTTATATATTACATAATACATCGAGTTTAAATTTATTTTTTAAATTTTAGTTGACTCTACCAGGGCTCGAACTTGCGAACACTTAGTTAAGAAGCATTAACTCGCCACTCAACCACCTCAGCTACAAAGCTCAGTTGAGTTTGAACGATTAAGTTTTTCTTTTATACTCACTTTATTTACATGGTTGCGGAAGAGACAAAATAGAAAACAATTGACATTCAACCATATTTTTATCATTATTATGTTTGCTATGAACATATTTATGATTTCAAGTAAAATTTTATTAAACATAATATGATAATTATATGGTTGATCTAAGACACTAAACATAATGTGGTTAAAAATAACTAGAAACATGTTTATCGTAATCAGAATAATGTTTAGATGCTTCAAATTAATAATAATATATTTGTGAAGAACACACTATGTTTGAGGTGACCATATTCATCCATTTTTTTTTTTTTTTTTGCGTGTAATACAGGGGGTTACTGTCTATTGCGATGCGAAAGAAAACGTATCGCAACTCAATGTAAAAACATACAGATGCGAATGGTTTTTCTTTCGCATCGCAATAGAGAGTAACCCCCGAGGTATCACTAAGGGACCACATCAAAAGAAGCACCCTGTGTAATCTAACCTAATAGCCAAAGACAAAACTTAACTTTCAAAGCACTCATTATTTTCGAAAGAAGCACACACTGACTGGTTGCGTGGTTAGTCCAAAAGTATAGCGATTAAATCTGTCAAATTTTTTAGACAAACAATAATTTTTATAGCGAACAAACAAATAAACAAACAAACAGAAAAGGAATTTTATTTATAGAGAAAAAACATCTCGCACTTAAATGGCAACGTAATAGGCAACGCTCAGTCAACTGATTACTTAATGCATGCCTGAAAAAACTGCAGCTGCAGGTTTGAATAATTAGCCCAGACAGTTGTTCATGTTAAACTACAGTGATTACCGAAATCATAACAGCTGAAGAGACAGCTAAAGCATTTTCAGTAGTGTGCTTGTTAAAACCTTAAAACACATGTTTCTTTTGGTTAATTATGGAGATAGTCGGCTTTCAGAATTTTTTCTTTGCTTCCAAACAACTGAAAGTTCACTGACATCAACGTTGTCCTGAAGACCAAGTCGTCTTGTTTATACTTAAATTCTTTGCTACCCAATTATTAAGGGTCATTTGTTGTGACAAAAACGCAAGGCCGGCCATATGTTTTTTTTTTAAATAGATTATAGCAAAATCGACTACGAGAACGACTCTCGTAATAAGGCTGATTATATGAGTTCTTTTTTTACTATTGAAGTAAATGAACATCATGTATTTAAGCCAATCGTAGTTTTACTACGTAAAAAAGCCATAAAGTAAAAGTTATAAAAATGTTTCTTTTATTTTTATTATCCCTCCTTTATTTGATAAAAAAAAAACTCTTGCTTTTTCTTCAGCATGAAGTAAAAAAAGAGTAAAAAAGAAAAATATTAAAAGTTCTAAACTAATTGTGAATTGTGCAATTGAGTTCTGTTTTGTGTACTTAACGTTAATCATTTATTTATTTCTGCTACTCATTGACTGTAATTGCAACTTTTGTTTCTGGTTTTAGAGCTCAGCACCTTTACTAACTTTACTTTCTTACTTGCTTAAATACTCAATTACTTATTAAAAAAGTTTTACTCTCGTTTATGTTACTTTTGAAGATGAATGGCCAAGAAGCAAACTTTTGGTTGTTGCAACAACTAACCAACTTGCCAACTAACTTAACTGCTGAAGTAGTAGTGTTGCTTTTTAATATTAATTTGAATAGGTTGCAACATTTTCTCTGATATAACAGCTATAAGAGCTCCAGTTTTTTTTTTCTATTTTCTTTGTTTTTTTTCACTGTCTTAGTTAAGCAGATTTTAGTTTTTTAATTTCTTGCTGGTTGTGCCACAAGAACAAAAATTTTAATAATTAATTTTTACAAAGTGTGCTTGTAGGTTTGTTTTGAAAAGAATATTAAAATGCTGGACATGTAAAGTTTTTGTTTTTTTTTTAAAGCAGCAACTTGTAAGTTTAACTTTTAAAAGTTACTGCCAGCGAAAATGTATATGCTGCTTAGGAAACTGATTATTAGCCCAACATAAACAGTTTCTTCAAGCAACTAGAATGTTTTACATTCCTATGTTTTTTATATTTAATAATTTTATTTGGAATTCAAAAGTAAAAGAGAAGAAAATAATAAAATAGAATATATAGTTTTCAATTTTAAATATTGGTTGGGAAATTTGTTTATTCAGTTCATTGCTTACTGAATTTTTTGTTTGAATATTTGAATCTTTTTGGAACTATTGACAAATAATTCTTATTTAGTCAATTGCTTTTACAATGTAAAGGTTCTAAAGTTTGCCAAGAAATGTTGAGAGTAATCTACTGAAGATTCAGAGTAGCATCTGATGAAATGGTCCATATAGATATGCTATCCCCTTCGGAATTATACATGAGTAACACAATAAATTTGAAATAAACCAACACAATTCTGGAATTAAGCATAAAATTTTGTAAAATATGAAAATTTTTTGTGTTTTTAAAAGGTGGGGTTTGGTGTGTTAAAGTAGGATCCCACTATCGGCGCAAATACGAGCAGCACAATATGTACCGCTTTCTATAGGCACAGTTTAGATCTTAGCACGACATAATTTTGAGTACTCACATTATCGTCGCACGGTGTAGCAACATTTTATTATTAAAATATATCTTTTACTCAAATAACATTTTTCTCTCTTTCTTTTCTTTGCAGGTATGTACAACTATGGTGATAATTTTTTGTGAAGAAGGATTAATGACAATTAAAGTTTCATGTTTCAAATCAACTTATGTGAAATACAAATTTGAAAAAAGACAGAACCAACTAATTGCATTTAAAAAAACAAGGTAGGCAATAAAAGTTAGCACAAAAGTAATATCAATTTTCTTAATGTCACGGGGTGGGTCTTAGGTCACTTTACGGCTACATAGTCTTGGAGAGTAGGTTATTCAAAGTGGAGTCTTGTGATTTTAATTGCAGGCTGCTATTGTTGCAAAAAGGCCAGACTCATCTAGAATGTTAAATAATTTTTAAATATTTTTTTAAACAAAATTTTCGGAGCTTTTAATTTATATAAATTAAATTAATTTTATATAATGCCAATTGGCGGCTGTTGTGGCAGACACCTCAAGAATTTTAAATTAACAGGCATGTTCTCAAAGTGATTTCAAATCACGAAAAAGCTGGGGGGTTTCTCTCTATTGCGATGCGAAAGAAAAACCATTCGCATCTGTATGATTTTTACATTGAGTTGCAATGCGTTTTCTTTCGCATCGCAATAGAGAGTAACCTCCCTGTTCTGCGCACAAAATCATTTGACTTCTCGGCCAGCTAACTGCCTTACGATATCAAAGCATTTTGCTTTGAATTCCTTAACAAAATCATTAAATACACTTAATCGGAACCGTAAATTTATTAATTTAAAAATACCCTTTATTTTGTGTGGACAATTTTTTTCTTTTGTTTCTAGTTTGCGTGATTTTTAGTTCTTGTTCTTTCTGAGCAAATTTTATTATAAAAAAAAAAAAAAATAAAATAAAAGAGCTTTAAGCTCGTGATTGAAAACAGTAAAAATCACTACTTAAAAGCTAAAATTTCGTGATTTCCAGAACACCAAAAATGTGATTTTAAAATCGTTCGTGGCCGTGATTTCAAAACATGCCTGTGTTACTACCATTTGTTTTAAAACATTTCCAGAGGTCTCTTGTTTAATTTATATAAATTAAAATTTTTTTAATGTTTTTTCGCAATATAAATTTCTCTTTTTCCAACAAATTTCACTCAAATCGCTGTAGTCCAAAGAACATCATCATATACTGTGTAAGTGGGGTGACCTCTCGATCCAGCAGAATTTGGTTCGCTTATAAAACTTATGCTTTATACCAGCTTTTATATATTGAATTTTATAATTCATTTTTAATTTTAATAAAAATATTTGGGGATTTTTTTTCCCTCATCATCAACCTTTAGCTACAGATTGTCAAACCTGTGATTTCCTATTAAAAGTACAAAATTTGTTTGTATTTTGCTTTTTATTTCCTTTTTCTTTCTGTTGACTTTTATCTCTTAAAAACCAAATTCCTTAAAACTACTTTTCGTATTTTGTTTGTGTATTACGTCGTTCTTAGTTTTAAAATCCTAAAACTGCATAATCTTAACATCTACAGATATAAATGTAAAAAAAAATTAAAAAAAAAAACATTTCTGTAAATCCCAAAATATCTGCTTATTTCTATAAACATTTTTTCAATGTAAAGGGTGATTTTAACATAATATTCCAGATTATGTTATAAAGAAAATAAAATGATACCGAAAAATCGAAAAATTCACAAATTTTCAAAAAAGTTAAATCATTATTTTCTTTTATGATTAACGCTGCTAGTAAAAGCTTGAGATCCTGTGTTGTAAAAATTTATTTTTATAACGATTTTTGCTTTAGAAAGTCTAGAAGGTCTTTATATAAAACAATTAGCGAAAAAAATATAATTTTATGGCCCTATGAAATGGAAATAACTGCTTTTGATGAGATGGAATTTTTTTAAGTTTTTGTCCAACAAGAGTTTTAATCGATATTTACTAACATAAAAAAATGTAAGTTAAAATTTCATTACAAAAACTAGAAAATCGATAGAAAAAATACAAACAAAAATTTAAAAAAAAGAAAAAATTTTTTTTAATGAAAAAAATTTTTTTTTTAATAAAAAAAATTTAAATAAAAATAAAAAGAATCAAGCAAAAATTAACCCTTTTTACTTTGGCTTTCAAACAGGATTACAGCTAAGTACAATTCAGACGGCTAATTTTTGTTGTTTTGATTTGAGCTTAATCCTCTAAAATCAACATGTTATTTTACCTTGAACCCTGTTCCCTGTTCTGGCTAAAAGTAGCGAAAAAAAATACTTTGGTGTTTTTTTTTTCCACAAATTTTAAGCTTAACACATTTCTAATACTTTTATTTTGAGCTTTATCTTTCTTTTTCATTTCTCTCATTTTCTGCACGTATTTATTTTATTTTTTGCTTAAAATGTTTAAAATGATATAAACGGTTTTTTTTTGGTTATGCTGCTTGAACATTTTTAAAGTTATTAACATTTATGATCCTTTTCATAAATCGCCCTGGCCGTTTTGCTTTGTTGATGTTGGCCTTTTTTTTTTTATTCTAGTTGTAAATTTCCTAAAACCATTAAGAAGCTTTATGGATAAATGGCATCATGCCTTGATGAATAATAACTTGAATTTTTCTTTGGCAAATGATAAATATTTGATGAACAATTTTTTCTAATAGAAACGAATATTTAAAAAAAGCAAAGGGTGTTGCAAGAAATATTTCAAATTTTAAATTTTAGTGTAATAAAGAAGAAGATGTACTTGTACTAGT
Source organism: Thelaira solivaga (assembly GCA_947397855.1). NCBI lineage: Eukaryota > Metazoa > Arthropoda > Insecta > Diptera > Tachinidae > Thelaira > Thelaira solivaga. Next base: position 8,336,431 of record OX377614.1, read on the forward strand.
AGATACACTCTTATTATTATTGGTTTTTATTTATCTAAGGAAACCATGAGATGCTAACAGTCAGCATAAAAAAGAACATAAGTTCGTCCAAAAAAATTTTTTTTGTCTTTCACAATATTTTTAACTGTGTGAAATTTATGTTGTTATTTATTATGGGTCATAAAGAGTGTGCCAACAAGAATGCAAGACAGTCAATGGTGTTCGGTATCGTGAAATGATAACCAGTTTTTTTCTTGCCTAGAATTGAAGAAATGAATGAGGAGGGCTTGTGATTTCAACTAGACGGCGCCACATGTCATACAGAAAGAGAAACAATTCAATTGTTGCATCAGTCATTTCCCGGTCGTGTTATTTCGCGTTTTGGAGACCAGAATTGGCCGCTTAGATCGTACGATTTAACAACATTAGACTTTTTCTTTGGGGTTTTTTGAAGTCGATAGTTTACACGAATAAGCCGACGACGACTCAAGCTTTAAAAAAGGAAATTGGACGCTGCATTAATGAAATACCGCAGCATTTATGCAAAACAGTCATTGAAAATTTAATTAAAAGATCGCGTGTGTGCCAGCAAAGCCGCGGCGGCCATCTGCCCGATATGTTGTTCCATACATAACCTCATTCTGTCTACTTTACGATATAATAAAGTTTCAAGATTTTTTTTTTTTTTTAATATCTGTGTTTTATTTAAAATTTAAATCTTGCGTTCTTGTTCGGACACCCTTTATATGTATCGCTATGATATTAAACGCTCTGCTCAGCTGGTGAACAGAAATAGAAAGTGTATTTCCAGACTGATGGCTGTGATATCTTGACACTGCCGGGCACATGAGAGCTAAGAGATAGTCTTTCACCTTCTCTGCGAGTGCCCGGTTTATTTATTTTTTTTTTTTTTTTTTTTTTGCTTCGAAACACAGTTTTTTTCGGTGCGCATTTAAAGGAGGTTAGGAGACCTCACAGGTCACTTCTAGGTCACTTTTATTACTACGTAGTCTTTGCCAGTAGGTTTTTCAAAACGGAATCTTGCAATTCTAATTGAAGGCCGTCAATCCGGCACGCAAATCAAGCAACCAACTAACCATAAGTCCAACAATCCCATATTTTACACGAATCTGGCTTAAATTGTACGTATATTTAGGTTTTTTGGTTCCAGCATTCCTTTACTCTGGTTTTGCTGCTGTTGATCAAGCACATAAAGCGTGTTTGAATATTTCCACACCCTTTTGACAGAAAGTAAATTAAACAGAATTATTGAATCAACAATGTCTTAAAATATCATTTACAGTCCAGCCTAAATTAGAGCGGTAAGCTAAGCAGAGCGTTTTTTTTTTACAGCCAACATGTATTTCAAAGCGTCATCCTTAAATAAGAGTGCTGGCGCTGTGTATTTTCCACAGTAATGTTAAACATTCCACTAAATACAAATAAAAATACAGATCAAAATGCTAAATTCCGAAAAAAAATTGCTCAAATGGCATTACTGGTCAAAAATAAAAAAATCAATTTTTTTTTTGATTTGATAATCAAAATTCAAAAAAAAAATTAATTAGATCTGGGCAAAAATAAATCAACCAATAAAAAAACCATCTGTTTTGCAGCCAACTTCACTACAAAATGCTTTGACAAAATTGGATTTTTCCAATTGCCCAGCGCGCTATTTCGGTATGCATGAGAATTTTTGACAAATAAAAAACGCTTGCCGCACCACTTTAGGTATGACTGTTACCTGTATGAAAACATGCAATTACTGCAATTGTTATCCTTTTAGGGACACCCTTTGAAGGAAATTTTTGTTTTTTTGTTAATAAAAGATTACTTTCATTAATAAATAAGGTTTAGTTTAAATGTTAATTTAAATTATAAATGATGGTATTTACAAGTTTGTGTTAAAGTAAATTTGTAATGAATTTTAATGACTCCAATTAGGTGGGTTTTTAGCACTAATTGCAAATTAACGTTAATTAATACCCGTGGCATTACATTACTTTAAAGTAATTAAATTACTTTCTTTTTAGTCACTTTAAGAAAAAGAAGAAAAAATAAGTCAAACTTAAAATCGCAAATACTCAAACTTACAGCTGAAGTAAAATTTTAAAACGCTTACAGCTTATAGTTATTGCGTTGAACACACGATTACCTTTGCTCTATGAATTTGTGCTGTAGATCTGTCAGGTATGCCGTGTGTTAAATTACTGTATTTTTTTTCCAGACTCAGTAAATGATACCAACACACAACATATTTTGCAAACGGCATATTTTAATTTTTAAATTGTTAATTCTTGCTACATTTCATATGTGACTTTTAAAATATTTCTTTTGTAACAAAAAGTTTTGTCCCTTCACTGTGGCAGACAATTCAACAAAATGTCAAAGCAGAAAAACAGAATCCAAATTTAATTTGATAATTTTAGACCTTGTCAATTCAGTAGATAGAAATTACACAAAAGAAAAAAAAAGAAATATTAAATTTTCTTTCTTAGTTATTTTACTTTTTTATTTAAATATTTTTCCTTTGTCCTTCTTGCAGTTTATTTGAAAAGTTATCACCCAAAACCTTATCATTATTAACTCTTGATTGTTCTACACGTGCTTATAAAACACACATTTATTTTCTTTACACTTTTGGTAACATATTTAAGGTCTTGTTGTTTTGTTAAATGATTCGTAAATTTATGAACATTTGCACTTACATGACGTTACGAATATAAAACGAGTAAAATAGAAATAGAAATAGAAATCGTACAGTGATGCTGCTACTATTTAAATGCCAGATGTGTGCTGGCTTGCTTTTGCAGTTGAGTGAAAATTTTCTAACCATCGACATATACAAATTATACACATTTAATAATGGAGACATGGATGCCCTAAAAGACCTGATGATTTAAAATAAATACTTTTGCTCTGGCAGAAGTTTATGTGTTCAAAAAAAAAAAAAAATAAATAAATAAATTATTGACCAGACACAAAAATATTAAGTCACCCAAATAAAGTATTTTTGTGGGGTGAGCAAAAAGTTCTTGTTAATTAACAGGCTTAAAGAAGAGTAGAAAATTTCATTAGGAAGAACATTTTTCACAAAAAAATTTTTTTTCGTATCCAATTTTTTTATTTCTTTAGATAAGTTAAGCAAAAATTAAGAAATTTTTATTAAAAAAAAAATACAAAAATAAGTAGTAAATTTATTTATTAATTCTCTTAAATTATAATTATAAATTATAAGGTAAGAGGGGGGAAAAAAGGGGGGAGCAATGGCATCTTAGGCTTTCAGCTCAAAGTAATAAATTGAAACACAGCTTTAGCCTTGGTTTTTTTTTATCATAATCCTAGTCAGACTCGAAGAACGACTGTTAACTGTCTTCTAGACTAAAGTAAGCTTTAAATAAAAACAAATTTTCTTGTTACTATGATTACGGGCCATTAATTTCAGTGCTCATAAGTCGCCTTCAGTTAAGGCCCCCTCATCCCTTTCAGTTTACAACTCAACTCTATTTTGGTTGCAATTTTGAAACTTCAACTTGTTGTGTTCTTATCGATTACCACTGTGTGTGCTATGGCGGGCTTTAAAAGGCTTATAGATTAAAGTCGGCTTTAAATTAAAACAAACTTTATTCTTTTTACTAAATATCAAGTGAATTTTTTTTTTGCTTTGCTCTGCCGTATGAGCATTAAATTCATATTTTATTAATATAAATCATACGTGCCCATTCACTGGTCTTATGATTAACTTGTTTTAAAAAAAAAAGATGAATAAAAATTTTTTTATTGCATTTAAATGTACCGTTATAAATGTATTTCTTTACAATCATTTCATGTACTTCACTACACATTTGATTAGACCAGGACCATACACAGCAATTTTAGCTGGGCAATTCTTGATTTTGTAAGAGAGAGAGAGAGAGAGAGAGAGAGAGAAGAAAGAAGAAAGAAGAAAGAAGAATGGAAAGGGGAACAAACTTGCTCGTACTCGGCAATTCCCTCTTCGTATATTTTATAAAGATGTCAAAAAAAAAAGAAGACAGGTAGCTTGAAGGCTCAATGAATGACTGAATAAGAATGCTAAAATTGGCGAAACAAAAAATTTGTGTGTGGACAAAACGACAATTTCAAAAGAGAATTGAGAAAGAATTGCCCAACTAAGCTTGCCGTGTGTGGTGCTGGTCTTAGAAACTGTTGAAAGTATAACAGATTTTATTGTAGAAAGTCTGCTTTTTTATAAAATGATTTAATTTCCCTAGCCAGCAAGACAGTCATAAAAACATTGATGCAGATAAGTCTCAGAAATTAAAGGACCCTATTGTACCTGCATAATAAAGGGTGTCCCAACAGAACGCAAAATTTAAATTTTAAATAATTGACTGCTGCTGCAATTGAATTGTTTCTCTGGCTGTATGACATGTGGCTCCGTCTTGTTGAAACCACAAGCCCTCCACATTCATTTCTTCAATTCTAGGCAAGAAAAAACTGGTTATCATTTCACGATACCGAACACCATTGACTACTTGCGCTTGACCTGCCTCATTTTCATAAAAAAAAAGGTGCAATGATTCCTCCAGCCCAAAAACCACACCACACAGTGACATGTTGAGGATGCATTTGCTTCTCATGAATCATTCGAGGATTTTTCTCACCCCAAATGCGACAATTCTGCCTATTGACGAAGCCATCAAGATGGAAATGGGCCTCGTCACTGAAGATGATTTTATCGGCAAAACCAGCATTTTCATGTTGTCTCTCCAATACCCAATTAACGAACTCCCTTCGCTGTCCATGGTCATTTTTTACTAACCTCGTACCTTCTACTAGCAAACAATAACAATTGTTCAAATGTCAAACAATGACTCTTCGAATGGCGCCAAATTTAAATCTTGCGTTCTTGTTCGGACACGCTTTATGAGTAGCGGAATTAAAGCAAAATTGCAGCTATTGATGGTACAATGCGTGAAAGACCTTTTATAAGCCGCAGTATATTTTTGAAATTTAATGCAGCGGAACGCGGTTCTTAAAATTTTAAATAAAAAATAAACTCCAGTTGTTGTATGAACTTTTGCTGTAAATTGGTTTTAACTTATAAAGTTTTATATAAAACTATAATTTTCCTAAAGTCGGTATCTATTTAAAAACGACTTTAGCTTATGAACAAAAGCCTGTTCCTAATAAAAGCCTACTTTTTTGTGATTATGAGTGTGTATCACTCAGATGGCACTTTGACAATTAAATAATTCGTTAAAAGAACTTGTTTAGCCTCTCCTGATGACAGACTTTATTGAAATAAAGAAGCGTTCGTTATGTTAGTTTGTAAGCTTTTTAAAGAAAAAGTGTTGAAAGAAGTTGTATGCATTCTTGCTACAAGACAGACTTGTTCGTTATTTAAACTAATTTAGCTCTTCTTGTTAACCAAATAAATATTTAAATTAATTTTTTTAAATTATGTATGTATGCCAACAGTAGATGTTTTGTCATCACTTTAGTTTTTTCTTTTATTTTTTGTTTTTTGTACTCTTCATTGACTCGCTATTTCTTTGCTTGTTTTTGTCTTTTACTTATTTTAACAGCAATTGCGAAAAAACGAAGGAAATTATAGAAAGGAAATAAAATATTAAAACAAACTAACGAATATAAATGGGCACTAGACCACCCTCTTCCAAAAAAAAAAAAAAAAATTGTAAAACTTACTACTCCAAAGAACAATAATAAAACGCGTTTTTCATTTATAATGGAAATTGTAAATCATTTAGTATTAACTTTAAATGTACCACCATCAACACACTTTCATCTGGTAGTGGCACTGATGGTCCGGCCCCACTTTACCAGCCATTTTTTGATGAAAAAAAAAATAAAAAAAATTTAAGAGAAAAGAAAATGTACGAATAGAATAAATCAGCAATAATTTCAGAGTGTGTCAGAGTTGTTACATTTTCTAATGCCACCAAAAAAAAAACAAAAAAAAAAAAGAAGAGTAAAAAAATGTTAAGCAAAAAGCGTAAAGGAAAAATTAAGATATTTTACCAAACGTAACAGCGGAATATTAGAAAAAATTATTTTTTCCTTTTACGCTGCTTAAAATAAATCACAGCTAGAGAGACAGAGAGGGGCAAAGCAAAAAGTTGTGTGACATTTTAATAAAAGAAACGAAATTCATTTTTAAATTTAAGCCCCAGCACAAAGGAAAACCTAAAAAAAAAACTTTGTAATTCTAGTTGTTGTTTTTAAATTAAAAAAAAAAAATAAATAAATTTAGTGCTCAAAACATGTCAAAACAAATTAATTCATTTGTAAAGAGCATTTTACTGCCATTTAATCAGCATATTAATTAAAATAAGTATTACGGACCCGTGTCTTGTAAGTTCACATATTTTTAACTTAAAAAATTTTACTCTAAATATAATTATTTTGCTCATCTTTCCCTAATTAAACGTTTGCTCTTGCTTGCTGTCACTTCCTTCAAGTCATAATGAAAATGAGAAATGAAAAATCTAGTTTATCGCTTTGAAAAGCACCCAAGTTTTCTGAACCGACTCATATATGTCCAAGATGAATTCGGTACACACCATGAATTCAGTCACATTGCTGCAGGTGATTAGAAAATTTTTCAGCCTATCTGTGAGTGCCCGGCTCTTGCCTATCAAAGGTTAGGAAACCTTTTCTAATATCTCAATATGAAGTAAAATATTTTCATTCTTCCGATACATTGTCTTGGCAAGTATTTAGTTCACCCAAAGTTTTTTCTTTTTTTTTTTTTTAATTCAAATTTCTAGAAAAAAATATTTTAATATCAAAACCCTTCTATTGACCAACTTCCTTTTATATGATTTGTTTCTTCAGTAAAAATTATCCTTATCACACACTGTGCCTGCTGCTCTGCATGTCACTGGGAGCTTATTTAATTTGTTAAGCCTTCTGTGTAAATAATTTTCATTTTAAATAAAAAAAAAGTGCAAAAACAGAAAATTTAATCAATAATTGAATATTTTGTTTTTAATTTAATAAATTCTGCTCTTGTAATAAAGCATTTTTTGTTATTAATACTTTTTTCAAACAGTAAATTAAAAAATAAAAAAAAAATAGGAAAATGGGAAACATTTTTGCTTTAATGTTGCAGCAAAATTTATTCATCCTTTTTAATATGCAACTCACGGGCCACATGCATTATTGACAATTATAAATCGGTTTTTATTTGTGTTTTAATATTTATTGGCATGATTTTATTTTAATTGAAATTGATAATAACATATTGACATAGAGATCAAACAGACACTCGTAGTAGGAACAAGGCCACACACAACACGCCAGGCAAATAATCATAAAAAAGAATTTTTTTTTTTTTAATTATTAAATGTGTGTTTAAACATGAACACCGAAAGTGAAAGACTGACTTGAATTTATTTATTTTTTTATAAAAACTAAAAACTCATTTATTTCATTAAGAGAAGTAACTGGAGGTCACCAGATTAAATAGGATTTCAAAATAATTGTTACAATTTAATTAGTTTTATTTGACCTTTTTCTTTTTAATTAAAATGGCTATTTTGTTAAGCTTGAGGTCTTATTTTTCAAAAATTTATTTATAATTATATCCTGAAGAAGCTACAAAAATTGGAGCGAAATATCGATATAAAAATAAATTTTTGAAAAATAAGACCTCAAGCTTAACAAAATAGCCATTTTAGTTACAGTTTAAATTATGTAATAATTTCCACTTACTCATGAGTGAAAGAATAAATTTAAAAACTAACACAATTTCTGGAGTTAAGCACAAATAAAGATTAATATTTTCTTACAATTTAAATTTTTAGAAACATTTTTGAAATAGGCTTCTCCTAAGACCTGAATATTTGCTTACTCGTATAGTGGATTACCGAAAAACGCGTCAATATATCGACTTGATTTGTTTTACATTGGATAGATAAACGAATTGTCTTTAATCCGAATTTTTGTTTTGTGAATAGTGTGAAAAAATTTTTTTTTGCCATTTTTTCAAAAAAAAAAAAAAAAAAAAAAAAAAAAAAAAAAAAAAAAAAAAAAAAGGGGGTAGTTCATGGTAATTTTTGGCGAAAAAAATTATTTTCTTACTATTCGCGAAAAATAAATTTCGAATTAAAGCCAATACGTTTATCTATCCAACGCAAAAGAAATCAAGTCGATATCTTGAAAACTAAGAAAGTTATGACCAAAAAGGCAACCAGTTATACAACTGCCTCTTTCTGGCCACTTTTTAGTAGAACTGGTTAACTTTTTGGGCATAACTTTCTTAGTTTTCAAGATATCGACTTGATTTCTTTTGCATTGGATAGACAAATGAATTGTCTTTAATCCGAAATTTTATTTTGCATTTTTTGGCATTTTTAAAAAAAAAAACAAAGGGGTAGTTCATGGTAATTTTTGGCGAAAAAAATTATTTTCTTACTATCCACGAAAAATAAATTTCGAATTAAAGCCAATACGTTTATCTATCCAACGCAAAAGAAATCAAGTTGATATCTTGAAAACTAAGCAAATTATGACCAAAAAGGAAAGCATGTTTAAAACGACCTTATTTTCTTTAGTTTATTTTATGTTCTCTTCTTGATTTTTTATAAAAATCATAATTATTATTTTGAATTTTGAGCGATAGTTTTTTAACTTTTTCCTAGCTTTTTTTTAAGAGTGAATTTAGCTTTTTTTAGCCTTCTTTTAGTTTATTTTTTCTAGCTGGCTACTGTTATTTCGCTATCAACCGTGTAAATGCTCCTTTTACTACTTTCATTATTGATAAAAATCATTTAAAAAGAATGAGAGCTCTCTCATTGCATCGTTAAATTAATTTATTATTTTGTTTTTGTTTAAAAATAACAGTTTCAAACAGTTTATAATGTTGGAAATGTCAATTTAGTGCAACGTTTTTATCAACACAGAATTTAATAATAAAAATAATTATTTTTAATAAGCAGTAATAACGCATTTAATGGTGCAACATTATTTTTTTTATCATCATTATTATTATTATTATTGTTATTAATCGCTATTATTAAGTAGCAAAAAAAAATACTTGTAAAAGAATTAATGAAAAGATTAAAATTCATAATGAAAATAAAAGTAAAAAAATTACCAACAAAAAATAAAAAACCCAGCAAAATATAAAAAAAAGCGATTCTCTTCAAAGTGCATTTGTAATTACACTTCAAAAAAAAAAAAGCGTTTGATATGTTTTAGCTGCCGTAGAACAGAAATTTTTTATATTAATTTTGCATAATATGTAGCCTCTCTATCAATGGCCGGAATCTTTATCTGGAATCTTCAAAATTGATTTGGTTTTGCAAAATAAGTAATTATTTTTTTTTTTCGTTAAAATAATTTTTGAAATTTCAAATACTTCGTTAAATTCTCTAATTTTTTTATTTTTCTTTTTTATTGAATTTTAATTTTTCATATTAAAACTTGAGCCTCACTGAATAAAAGCAAAGTTTGTTTTTGGTATTTATAAAACCATCGTATCCAATTTGTTCGTGTTGTTTTTTGACAGGACTAAAACAAAATTTCTTATTGTTCTTTATCATCTACTACATATTTTAATCTGTTTACAAAAATGATTTAAATTGATAAGTGAAAATGAATATCGATTTTATATTCTAAAACACATTCTATACTGCTGGTGCCTGTTGTAAAAATAAATGTTTGCCAGCTTTTATTTGATTGCAACAAATAATCACACAATGCACAGTGGGTCTGCACACGACTCAAAAAACAACGTTTAAAGTAGGTTTTAAAATATCTTAAATATGTGATTGCTTTCACTTAAACCAAAAAAAAAAAAAAAAAAAAAAAAAAAAAAAAAAAAAAAAAAAAAAAAAAACCGCCTGCTGTGTTTCCTCTATAATAAAAATTCTATCTATCAGCAGCTGCTTAAAATAAAAGAGAAGAAAATTGTTGGAAAATTTTCAAAAAGCAGCGGGGAATAGACACATCAAATTTCAATATCAATCAATGTATTTTTGTGCGCGTGAGTTTGATGAAAATCAAAACTGGTATGTTTGATGCATTGAGTGATGTTGAAATTTGATGCGGCTATCCCACACTTTAGTAATATTTTAACCATTTCAGGTCACTTATTTGCTTAAAAATGACAAATAAACGTTTTAAATTTTTAACCAAGAAAAACATAATAGGCCTGATTATGAGAGTTATTGTCCTGAGGACCACAGTGATGTGGGCCAACGTCAGCCTTATGTTTTACTTTAGCTTGTTGAACTCATAATACTTTTTATTTTAATGTTTGATTATGCCCATAGTGCACCAGCATTTGTACGATTTAAACAGAAAAACATGCAGCAACAAAGTACATGCTCATGCACACATCAAAATCTCCATCTGTTTTATTTTCCTTTTTTTTTTTTTTTTTTTTTTTAATAAATATTCATGCTTCACAAATATTTTTCATCTGAATTTTGTTTGTTCTGGTGCATTTGTCTGACTTTGAGCCAATTTTTGGAAACTAGTTTTTTTTTTTACTCTTTTTTGCTTCATATTAAAGTTTCATTTTTCTCATTTGATTTGAAAGAAAAAAAAAATTCAATTATTAGATGATGCCAGAGCAAACAGTTGGTGTGTTGGTGTTTGTCAAATTTAGTTTAAATTAACATTTTTATCCTACATGCACTGGAAAATGAAAACTAAAGTGTTGAAATTGATTGTTTTCTTTCAATTTTTTTTTACCTCAAAAGAGTTGAAATACACATGTGTGAGTAAGTGCTTGTATTCATACATGCAACAAAGAGCAAAACATGTTTTGAGTGTTTGGTTGTATAAGTTTATGCAAATTTTGTTGCAGAATTTAGAAAATATTATTGAACTGGAAGTTTTGATAGAAAAGATTTGAAAGGATATACTTTTAAAGGGGTGTTTTTTTTTTTTTTTTTTTTTAAGAAATATTTGTGCAGAATTCTATACAGTCGTAGCTTTCGTAGTTTAAATAAAAACATAAAATTCTTTCAGTAAAACTAAACCAGGAAAAATTTATCTGGCCTCCGGCTAATTTTAAAACAGACTTGAGCCTATTTACACTATGCAGCAAATGGAAAAAAATTTTCTACTATAAAAAAAACCTTTATTTTCTTCTGCTACGCTGTGATCGGCTAAATAATGAAACAAAACACGAACGCTGTTTCAAGCAAAAGCGATTTTCAAAGATAGCAGGCCCATAATCGCAAATGATTTTTTAAATAAATTTTTTTAATCAATTCAATTTATTTAATTTTTCAACAACATCTGTTATTTTATTTCCAAATTTTACAAAAATATTAATTTAATTTTACTTTCAAATGTCTCTTGATTTTCTTTTTCTTTAAAATTTAATAAAAGTTTTTTTTTCTACTTTCTGACCTTTTAGGCGGCTTTAAACTCTACCTTTTAAAACTCATGTTATCTCTTTGAGATTTGTGTTTTATTAAATTTTTTTTTTATTTTCTTTACTAATTACTTTTCATTTAAACAGAACATTTTAAAAAGACTTAATAATTGCAGCCAGAAATACTAAATAATTTAATTTTTAAATATGATTTTTGTTTTGCTATTGCTTTCAACTTCCTTCCTTTTCTTTTAGTTTGTAAATGTTTTGCCCTTTACTTGCTTAAGTTGGTTATCAAATTATTTCCTTAAGAGATTTTATGGTGTCTGTTTTCTGCTAATTATCAGGGAAGTATTTTATAAACTATAATTTTTTTTTTTATATTTTAAAGAAAAAAAAGTAAAAGGAATAAAAATAAATGCTTGTAATTGTTTGGGCAGAAATGTCGGAAAGTATTATAATATAAAGTAAAATAAAACTTTACTTATTTATATGATGTTTTTATAACACAAACACTCAAATCCTTTAGAAAATTTTATATGAAAAATACAAGCCTCAACTCGCCTAAAAATTTTTTTTATGAAAAACACTCAATATTTTGAGTGTTTAGTTGGTTGGTAGCCTTCAATTAGAATTGCAATATTCCGTTTTTAACCAGTATTTGACTACTTTTCATATAAAATTTCCAGATGATCGCACATTAAACACAACTAAACTAAACTTAAAGGGTGGTATGATCGCATACAAGCATTTTGCTTGATTGTAGTCTGTGCCAAAGCCCTATCAAACAGATTTTAAATTTTGCTGGTGGTGAAATTAGTTCAGTTGAGGAAAGTAGAGAATTAGTAAAACCTCGGCATAATACGCATTAAAAATATTGGCTTTTATTTAGAGCTTACTTTTGTTCATAAGAATTTTATGAACTTAAAATTTATTTTAAAAGGGCTTCATCGGGCTTTTCAAACGACAACAGTGGACGGTGCGCGCTATAGGGCCAGGTTAACCGAGTTTTTTCTGCCGCAATTGAACGAGTTAGGACTGGAGGACATGGGGTTCCAAGAGGACGGCGCAACGGCACACATATCATTTTCATTTAGAAAAAAAATAAGAGCCAAACAACATCGGATGACTTCTTTTGGCCCACCTTGTAATTAGAATTTTAATTGTTAAAACACCAATCAAAATAAATACAGCCATTCACTATTTTATAAAGTAGATCATGCCTTTGCTAGTATTATTAGCAGAGGCTTCAACTAAAGAGGTAAATAAAATATTTGAAAGCATAATTTCAGGCTTAAATTAAGTACAGATGCACATCTTTATGAACCGTGGTGAGTGAAAATGGTGGAAAAGTGGGCGTAAAATGGGCATGGATAATTAAAAAGCATATGCCGACCTTCCTTGGCATTTAGAAATTATATGTGTCAATTTACAGACAATTCTGTTTTAAAACAAAAAATTTGCAAAGCGAACAAATAAATAAAGAACAGAAAATTAATTTTATTTTTTTCCTTTAAATTTTTTCTCGTTTTCTGGTTCTTATAAATTTTTTTATTTCTTTGTATTTAAAATACTTTCATAATAACCCTTCCAGTGATTTCTTTTTAATGTAATGAATAGTTTGATGGTATGCTATGCGGTGCGGGCTTATTAGCTTAATCTTTTGATTGTTTATGTATGCTGTTCTCGTGTATGGATCGCTTTAGCTTTATTTCAACTTGGCTTTTACACTTTTTTGTAAATTAAATTTCTTTATTTTCCTATTTAATTTCATTATATATTTATTTTTTGCTGCTGAAGACAATTTCCAGCATAATGTCCTGCATGATTTAAATGATTTGTTTTCTCAATGCCTCAATAGCTTTATTGTGGCTCAAGAATAGTTTTGCGATATAGTCCACAATTAACGAGATGTTAAATGAAAACAATATCGTTTGCTTTAATCAAAAGAATTTTGTGTGAACAACTTTTAGGACTTTGAAAGTTTTAGTGTTTTAAATTGACTAAATAAGATATAAGTTCTTGTGCTGCACTCCAAATGGTATTAAAAAATGTGGAATTTAATTTTTCTTTTCTTATTAAATTAATTTTTTTTTTATTTAGCAAAAATAACTTTTTTTTTTGCAATTTTTCCCTTTCGTATAAAATATTCGGTTACGGAATACAGAACTGCCGGTTTTTCAAATGTTATTCTTATGAAAAACCTTTAAACTATTTCTTATTTTACAAACAAGTTTTTTTTTACTTTTTTTCTCTTCCCCAAATATTTAGTGCCTTCACCGTAAATATTCTTTCTACCCATTTTTAATTACTCTCTCCATAGACTAAGTATTTATTTGTACAGCAATTAAAGCTGTTAAAATTATAATTAAGAAGAGGCAAATATTATTTAAATGCAGTGGCAGCAAACGACTACGACTATGGCTACACAGGGTAACAATAATTTGATTAAAAATTTTAAATATTTTCGAAACAATTTTTAATTATATTTTATTAAATGTGTTATTTTTAAAGACAAACATTAAATTGTCTAGCTGGCTGTCTGTTTATCAAATTGATTTCTCTCTGCCCTCTATCCCCCACCCATTTTCCTCCTGCCAAAATGTTTTGCGCGTAAAGAAGAAATAAGTTTTTAAAATTTTTTTCATTGGCATGCAAATTGGCTTGTTTATTTATGAAATATCTTGACTAGTTTACACTTTATGCAAACACATACACAAAACAACAATTTGTACACACACACACACACACACGTTATACATACATTAAAAGGCATTTCCCAGCAAACCTGAAATTACAAATTTGAAGTCAATTTGGCATAAACTGCCATGAAATATTCATTCAATTTTATTCAGAAAGATGTGTTTTAAAAATATCGCATGCGATAAATTTTTTTTTTTCCATATATACTCTTCACATACATATGTACTGAATGGGACCTAATGGAAAAAGACCTCAGTGGATAGGGCTATCATCCTGGGAATACAGTTTCTCCAAATTCTTTTTGTACATTTTTTAAAAACGTTGAAAATTTCACTTAGTGCAAAAATAGCACCTATCATTTTAAAAGGGAGGATGTCTAGCTTTATAATCTACTGCCCAAATACTTAGAAATTACTTTGGAGTATTTTAAAAAAAATTTTGAAATTCCTTTATACCAAAGTACTGTTGCTCTAGGATATTTTTACCATTTCCCCATTTTGCCATCAAATTTTCCCTCAAATGTTTGCTGGTTTTCATCTAAATATTTAACGGACGTCTGTATGTGTATTTCTTGCGTATAATTTTCAACGTTTTATATACTTTAAGATGCAAATGAAAATGTTTTCTCAAGACTTAAAGCATGATAATGATGATGATGATGAAAATGATAAAATAAAATAAAATAAATACAGCAAAAGAGAGTCACGCAGTGATTGTAAAGAGAAAGTACCCTCACATACAAAGCCAAGCATCGATTACATTAAAAAAAAAGTCATTAAATTTTGCTCTAATTTTAAAATAATTGGAATAATTTAAATTCCTTAAGGAAAGTAAAATTTAATGGAAAGAACCCTCTAACTCTTCAATTAGGGAGACTTTTTTAAAAAAAATCAAAAAAGACCTATAAGTTGAAGAGTTATAGGGCTGAAATAGTCCACAAAAATATTCCTTACAAATTTCCTTAAACATACCAAAACATTAACGCCACATATAACCAAAACTCAAACAAATAACTTTTTTTTTTTGAAAATGCTATAAAAAAAACTACTAAATGTTTTCTCAAATTTCTTTTTTTATTTGAAAGTACAATCCTTCCGGTTAATAATGGAAAATAATTTCATTCAAATGGCTGCCTCGGCTGGCCATGCAGTAGCCTACACGATCGGTCCAATTTTTAAGCACATTATCGATTGTGTGCAGCTGTATTTCACCAATGGCTTCACGAATATTGTCCTTTAAAGCGTCAATTGTCTCTGGCTTGTCGGCGTAACACTTATCTTTGACGGCACCCCACAAATAATAGTCCAACGGTGTCAAATCGCAGCTCCGAGGTGGCCAAACGACATTAGCTCTGCGGCTAATAATGCGATCTTCAAAAACAGGGCGCAAAACATCGAGTGCAGCTTCGGCTGTGTGGCACGAAGCGCCGTGCTGTTTAAACCAAATGTTGCCAATATCCTCCTCTTCAATTTTTGTGAACAAAAATTCGTTCAACATGGCCCGATAACGATCGCCATTGACTGTAACGGCCACTCCTTGCTCATTTTCGAAGAAAAATGGCCCAATTATGCCTCTGGACTAAAATCCTCGTTTTGGGTGCGTCGGCTTCAATGTATGCGTGCGGGTTTCCTGTGCCCCAAACCGCTGTTTTCCGTTTTGCCATGAACTCAAATTCATTAATGTTAAAAATATGTTTTAGTTAAAAGTTTTTAAGAAAAAATATTTTACTACTTCCCTTTACTAGATGAAAATTTAAGAAAAACATGAATGTAGAGTGTTTTGAACTTCTTTAATGGCTTTAAGTACTCCTTCCCCTAAATTAATAAAAACATTTTTAAATGTCTCTCAAGAGCCTGACGCTTCACTATGTGCTTTACTCGTTAAATTACATTTTGTTTCCTTTTCCATTAGTTTTCCTCTTTTCATTTTGTTTTAAATGTTGTTTTCCTATACGCTGTTTATTTGTCTCCGGGCTTCAAAATATAAATGAGGGTCACATAATATCATTTTCACTGTTTTAGCCGTCCAGCCAGCATTTTTAGCAAGAAAGTTTAAGCACGAGTGGGAGTATGTGAGCTAAATGAAAGTGCCAGAAAGATTATGAAAGATAATGGGCAAATAAGAGATTTAAAGAAAAGAAAAACAAACACAAAAATCAAAATAAAAATAAAAATTAATTAGAATCCAACAAGTGTCTTAAAAGTTTCTTTAATTTAATTTTTTGTTTCAATTTCAGTTTTAAAATATTAAAAAAAAAAAAAAAAACAAAATAAAACAGAAACAGAAATCAAACATTTCAAAGCAAACCCTTACCAGGCCCTCGTTTGAAAAAAAAAATTCAAGCCGCAAATAACAGTTTCTGTTTGTTTGTTAATGGCAACAGGACGTGATTTTTATTTTGTTTTCTTTTTTTGTTTTGTTTAATTTCTTTTAAGTACCCAGAGAGAAAAGTGATTGCAACAATATTTTTGAATTTATTTTTCATTTGCTGTATCATCACGTACGTACTCCTATTTGCATGCGGGTAGCAGAGGGTGTTACTTTGTGGTACATAAATTTTATTTCTTTGGAAACGTAAAAACGTAAAGTGCAGCTTGTTTGACAAATCATTTGTCAAAATAACATGAGCTCACAAGTACAACAAACCGACACAATAATGACTGACAGACAGATAAATGAATGAATAAATGAATGGCTTGTTTGGTTATTTACATGATGACTACAAAGACAGACATTTTAATACTCCCTTATAAAGCTTTTGCAAAATGTTATAAAATTTGTCTTTTCTGTGTTTCAGTGGAGTCTTAAACTTGTAAGTAGATCCCAACAAGAGAACATCGAGTAGTGAAAATAACACAAAAGACAAGTTTGTATAAAGTGCGGTATGAAGACATACAACAAAAATATCAAATATCAAACAGAAATTTTTCGCTACTACACGAGCATCATCAACACGTTCTGACATGCCGCGCATGATCATCTAATAGGCTCTCATGATATATGGCCTCAACACGTCGCCATGGCAATGACACTCATTATTAAGGGCCAAATTTCAATTTAAAAAAATGTTGTAGCAAAGGAATTTTTTTTTTTATGATTTTTCTTTTCAATTTAAAAATTTATGAGTTTCATAAAGAAAAATTTTCTCCTTCAGAACCTCTGCTAATTTGTTGCTATCATTTCCTATCCTTTAGACTACCATCATCACATAAAAAGTCTTATCATTCCCATCTGCTTATTTAGTATTTCTTTTTATTTGTTTTTATTTTTTTTACTTTTTAAAATTATATTTTGTGCAATGAACCGGTAAAACAGAATAAACTGCATAGATTTCTATTTGTTTTGCTTAAAATAGAAATAAATACAGGTTTTGAATTGTGTATTTTAAAGAAAATCATACAAATGGAATGGAAATATTAAGAGTTTTTTTTTTTTTTTTTTTTTAATCTTAAGTAGCTTGTAAGGTCCTTGTGAAACATGAAGCATTAAACTGGGTAGTTAAAGTGAAATAATTTTAATGTGAAATATGTAGCCGATTAATAATTTTATTTAAATTCTTGTTAAAAACAATTTTTTTTTTAATTAACAAGTGCCCTCTATTACTTTTTATATGAAGAAAAATCTTAGCCTTATTCTTGCATTATGAATACATAAACCGTATAAAAGCTCCATTAATAAAGTAAGTTTCGCAGGCAAGCTTTTCAAAAAAAAAAAATGATATTATGGCTGTATAAGGATTTTAAGCTTTAAATTTATGGCAAAGTTTTTCAAATGAAATATAAATTCGAGTGCTGCTTGAGTCGAGTAAAGCTTTTAATTTTGCAAGCTGCAAACAAGTCCTTTATGTGGCTAAAATATTCATTAAAAAATGTTTACAAGACAGTCATGTTATAACGCAAAAAAATTATATGTTAAATAGCCTCTAATACAGTAGAAAGTAGTTCATAAAGGAATTTTCCAAATTTGCTCCTTGAAAAATTCATCAACAAGTACAATTTTTTTTTTGCCAGGAGAGTAAAAAATTTCTTAGCTTAATTCTAAGTTTAAGTCAAAAAAGCAACTCTTTTTATTTTTATTTTTTTCATTTTGTCTCGCCATTAAAAATCCATTAATAACAGCCCATACTACGGCTTACACTCAAACCGATTGAGATGAAGTTCAAATACAATTTCTATTGATGAGTTTTTATATTTTTGTCTTTAAAGAAATGAATCGAGTGGTGACTAAATAGTAAGCAGTTTTCATCTGTTTAAACGTTAGTACTAAAAAAAAGTTCAAGTTTTATTTAGCGTTGACTAAATAAAAAAAAATTATGTAACTGACACAAACCCACCATAAAATTCTTACAAAGGTTTTGAATTGACTGTAATTCTTCCTTAAAGCTGCCTTAACATTTAAGGAATGTGTTAACATAAGTAAGAACTAAAAATAAAGCTAAGGATTCCACAGAAAAGCCCATAACATATGGAACACGATTTATATTAAAAAAAAAATTTTTTAACATAATTAGAAACATGTGGATGCTATGAAGCTTTGGATTCGATATATATTTTTGTAAAAGTTTCAAGGGTATTTTGTTCGCTATGAATAAAGTTGCAGATTTTAAAATTTAGTATATTTTAAGAGCTTTTTTTATTTTAATAAAAAAAAATGACCGGTTTAATTAAAAAAAAATTATTTTCACTTTCCAAAAACCAATCAACTAACTTTTATACCATTTTGGAATAGGAACTAAATGGGCCAACTATTGATGCAAATTGCCCAAAATTTTTTAGTACTTTTTTTTCCAACACGCCCTTTTAAAGTTGGGTGTAATAATAACCTTCAAAACATAGTTGGCCAAAAAAATGGTATTTTCCTTGAAAATTACTTTATTGTGGTAAAATTTTTTATTGACGCTTGCAGAAGGTATGCTTACAATAACATAACGGGAAAAAATTTTTTGAAAAGTAAAAATTTTTAGCTTCAGCAAGAGAAGAGATAAATCAAAGCAGGGTACCAAAATTAAAAAAAATATACCGAATAGCGGTAATACGCGATATGAATTTTTTTTTTTATATGCAATAATTTCTGTTTGGAATTTAAAAGTTTAACAAAATATTAATCTTTATATGAGAATATCATGAGTAAAAGAATAAATTTTAAAACCAACACAATTTCTGGAATTAAGCACAAATAAAGATTAATATTTTTGTTAAATTTTATTTTTATAATTTTTCTGGGATTTATCACCCACTTTCGGCTTGACGTTGAATTATGGGACACCCTGTATAAATTTATCTTCTAAATCTATATTTTTTATATCGTAATTTTAATTTTACTCATACTCGGTAACACTCCTTCTCATTTGTCATTTTACTAGCTGCAAGTGTCAAAAATTTACTTGCAAGAGAATTTCGTTGTCAGTTCAGCTCTTCAAATTATAAAAGGTGATTTTATAAGAACTATCGGAAATTTAAAAAAAAAACACATAAAATTCAGAAAAATGCATGAAATATTTATTTGGATCGATAGTTGGGTCGATATAATTTAATGTTTGAAGATTATTTCATGCAAATGTTGGCCGCGGCTGCGCCTCAAATGGTCCATCCGCTTAGTCCAATTTTGGCATACTCTTTCCAACATTTCGGCCGGTATCTCACGAATAATGTTGGCAATGTTGGCTTCCAGTGCGTCAATCGAAGCGGGCTTGTCCCTATAGACATTAGCCTTAACATAGCCCCACAAAAAATAGTCTAGAGGCGTTAAATCGCACGATCTGGGCGGCCAATTGACTGGTCCCAAGCGTGAAATAAACTGTTCACCGAACTCGCCTCTCAATTGGTCCATTGTTTCGCGTGCTGTGTGGCATGTGGCACCGTCTTGTTGAAACCACATGTCATGCAAGTCAAGCTCTTCCATTTTGGGCAAAAAAAAGTTTGTTATCATCGCACGGTAGCGCTCACCATTCACAGTAACGTTGTGATTCGCATCATCTTTGAAGAAATACGGCCCAATGATGCCGCCAGCCCATAATCCGCACCAAACGGTTGTTTTTTGTGGATGCATTGGTAGCTCTTGCAATGCTTCTGGCTGCTCTTCACTCCAAATACGGCAGTTTTGCTTGTTCACGTATCCATTCAACCAGAAATGAGCCTCGTCGCTGAACACAATTCTTCGATAAAAAAGTGGATCTTCATCTAACTTTTCAAGAGCCCATTCACCAAAAATTTGGCGTTGTGGTAGGTCGTTTGGCTTCAATTCTTGCACCAGTTGTATCTTATAAGGCTTCACACCCAAATCCTTCCGCAAAATTTTCCACGTAGTGGAGTAACAGAGGCCCAATTGCTGCGAACGGCGCCGAATCGATAATTCACGGTCATCACCAACACTGGCCGATACGGCTGCGATATTTTCTTCAGTTCGCACTCTACGTAAGCGTGTTGGTGGTTTAATGTCCAACAATGTAAATTTGGTGCGAAATTTTGTTACAATAGCCCGAATAGAAGCCTCAGTAGGTCGATTAAACTGACCATAAAATGGAAGAAGCGCGCGATGAACTTTCTTAACAGAGCACGTATTTTGGTAATAAAATTCAATAATTTGCAAGCGTTGTTCGTTTGTAAGACGATTCATGATTAAATTATAGACCAAACTGAAGATGTTTGACAGTGACACAAGATACAAAACGTGCGTGAGCTGTCAAAACTAGTGTTGCCAAAAAGATAATAGCAAAAAAATCACTCTTTAAAAGTCTAAAGCTACGGTCACATTAAACAAGTATTTGCTGAAATAAGCGTAACCACTATGTCAATTACAGACGCTTTTATATATTTTGAAAAAATATTTGTTTAGATTAGTCAAATTGAATTAATTTTATGCAATAAACGCCATCTTAGACTATAAAAATATTATCCAAAAAATAATGATTACGCTTATTTCAACAAATATTTGTGTAATGTGACCGTAGCTTAAGTGTGTTAGTAAAAAGATGTGAGTGTAGTGAGTTTTTCGAAGTTGCACTTGCTTGGGGAAACGTTAGGTAAACGCTAAGCAACTGAAACTCAAGTTTAAAAGCACCGACGAAATAAAAAGCTCTTCGTGCTAACTCGAAAAATTTTAAAAAGCACTAAAAACTGTGCTAAAAGCACTGAGTTGACAATATTAGCTTTTAAGTTATTCTACCGAATGTTGTCAATTTTTAAATTTCAAAAAGCACCAATAACAAGATATATTTTCAAAGAAAATAACAAGCAAGAATGCAAAACTTATTTTTTTCCCAAGTCTTTATTTTATTATTTTTTTTTTAATACAGGGTGGGCCAAAGGTCATGCCTGTGTGCTTATTTATTATTATTTTTCGTTTCTTTTTTTAACATTAATTTTCTATGTTAATTAGAATTCAAATAATCAGTTAAAAAAAATCCCACGTATTAAAAGCAAATTAATTTCACGTATTTTATTGACACCCTATCAAAGGAGCTATGCTTTTTTAAATAGTATACAAAACTAACTAGTTCTCTGCAGTGGAAAATCCCAAATTCGCTGTTTTCTTAAGAGTAAAGTTTTCATTTGGAATTATTACAATTGACACGCTGATCCTTTTTTTTTAATCTTATTTTACTTTCGTTTTAAATACTCGTAATAAAGGCTAAATTTGTATTATTTATTATTTATTATTTTATAATAGAAATTAATTAACGATTACGGGTGACTTTGACCATTTGCTTTTAGGGTCTAGGCAGGAATCGAAGCTGAGAGCCCCAGATTGCTATGTTAGCGGGCTAGCCACCAATCTACAGGGCACCCGGCTAATTTTTTTTTTAATGAAAAAAATATTTGTCCTATTGAATGTAAGGTTTTTTTATGAAAACAATTTTTGTTTTGATATAATAATTAAAAAATTAAATTACACACAAATTTAGTGCCACGGACGAAGAAAAAACCAACAAAAAAAGCTCTTAAATTAAAAAATTCACCAGCTCGAAAATTTTTCTTATAAATAATTAAAAAAAACCATTTAAACACGCTACTAAAAGCACTGAGTTGACAATGTTGGGCTTTCAAGTTGTCTGTCCTACCTCAAAGTTTTTTTTGTTGTAAGAACTTTATCCTTAAAGTTCTCTCAAATTTCTGTTCTCTCATTTTTTATGTTCTCTATTGATACGAGTACATTAGTGTAAACAAAACGTAGAAAAGCTTTTTTTTTTTTTTTTTTTTTTTTAAATAAGAAATAGGATACGCTGCGCACACTTGATAGGCAATACAATCACACAAAATATATGCGATATTTTTGTTGTTACTAGTGTTTATTTTGTAAGCTTAATATTTTGTTGTTGATTTTAAAGGATTTTATAACACTGCAGCATCACATCTTATGACGTTTTAATAAAAAAAAAGTTTAATTTCTGTTTATTTTTCTTTTTCTTCTTTTTGTTTAATTATCCTGTAGAGAAATAAAAATTGTAAGAGTCTCTCGCTCTTTTGCGTTAGGCTATAAGTGTAAGTGTGTATGATGAGCTCTCCTACGAACTTGAGCTGCTTGTGTGTGTGTGTGTATGTATGGGAATGTGCTGTTATGTGTATAAACAAATTTTATACAGTTTTTCATGTGTTTTCGTGTCAGTTTAAATCTTATCAGTGAACCAAAAGGTCGTCGTGAGTGTGAAAAAAATCATTAATAATAAAAGCAAAAAAAAAAAATAATAATAAATCAAAATAATGTTTTGAGCAGAATAATAAATAAAAAAAGTTTAAATAAATTTTACCGCTATAAACTAGACTGATTCAACACTTTTATTCAAGTGTTTTTTTTATATAAAACTATTTTTCAGTTAAAAAAAAAAGGTAATGTGGTTTTGGAATTCAAATTTTAAATTTAATTAAAAAAAAATTTTATATAAAATTTTTATAAAATATAATTTATTCTGTTTAAGTGTTAAATAATTGATGGTCGTTTTCTTAGAAGTTTGCTTTTTATATATTTAAGGATTATGAGCTGCAATATGTTTGAGTGTTTTTGCAGTTTAGTGTTTGCCTAAAAATAGATTTTCAATTAGTAATTTTTGTAACATCCTGCAAGTATGCTTTACATATCTATGTTATATTTTTTTCATTTTAGTATTATTTTACTTATCATGCTTAATTGTTAGTTACTTAAATGCTCCAGTTTTAGCTTTCTTCCTTTTTCCTTTTTGTTATCGACATACAATTTTATATATATTTTTTTGCTTTTCGTTCATAGTTATGTTAAGCGACATGCCATGCGAAATAGAAAGTAAAAAATGAGTAACAAAAAACAGAAAAAATTAAAAAAGATGCCAAACTGCTAGAAGATATGCATTACACTCGTATGTACTTGTACATTTTGACGTTGCATTTAGCTTGTAAAGTTTCAATTGAGCACGTTGCTCTAGTTCTGTTTTATTGTATTCTTTTTCTGTATTTTTTTGTGTTCTCTTCAATTTTCTTTTAAAATGCCCTTTAACTAAATGGCATACAAATAGAAATCACACTCGCTGACAAGCTACTGACAATCGACTCGTATGAATTTTTCTTAATTTTAAAACACTTGAGAGCTATTAATTGAGTCCATCAGGGCATTAAAAAAACTAAACTTGTCTTTTGTAAATAACAAATTTTGTTAATAATAAAAAACTTTTTTTTAAAGTTTATTTGAAGACGCAGTTTTATACATTCTTTTGCCTAATAATAGGCAACAATTTTGTTTTAATAAGCACAACCGGCTGTGTAATTGTGTGTCTTTATAGAAATTATTTAAGGCTTGACAAAATTAAATCATTTTTTTTTTCAAAAAATATCATTAATTTGGCGTGCCTGTCATGCGTGTTTACAATATTTTTTAATATTTTTAGAATTAAAACGCCGGCTAGCATATAAAAGTTTCATGTTAAGGAACTAAAATAAATAATAAATCGGTAATTTTATTTTTTTATTAAACTGTTTTATGAGTTTTTTTCTATAAGTGGAATGTGTCTTTAAACGAAGTAATTGTTTGTGTAAAACAATCAATAATAATTAATTTTTGATGCCAAAAAAAAACAGAGAAAACTTTAATATAATTTTTTTTTCAACGAAGAAACAGCTTGCAAATTCTACTAAATTTTTTTTATTTTATTAATTTCTTCTTTTAAATTTTTTTTTGCTACAACTTTTTAATGAAAAAACATGCAAGCTCCGCTTAATTTTTTTTTTTGCTACAACTTTTCAACGAAAAAACACTGCAAATTCCACTAGATTTTTTTTTATTTTATTAATTTTTTTTGCTACAACTTTTAATGAAAAAACATCATGCAAGTTCCGCTAGATTTTCTTATCATTATTTTTATTTTGTACTAATATTTTTTAATGAACCTTTCACCAAGTGCCAGAAAGAAAAAGGGGCTATTTTTCGTACTAATATATTTTTAAAATCAGCTTAAGGCTTACAAATCTTTAAGCGTTTTTCTAATTAAAACACTTTTTATTTAAAGGGGGTGTGGCATGTGACAGATAGCCCATTTCCCACTCTACCACATGGTTTAAATTAATTAAATTAAAAAAAATCGTAATGCATTGCACAATTATAAGGAAAATACGAAATAAATAAATGTCGCATTATTCGGGAATTTAATTTTCCAATTCAAAAGTTGTTGTGGAATAGCATTTTGTAAATATTTCGGCCAAGAACGAGAAGATAACGAGAAGAGAAAATTTAAAAATTTTTAAATTTAAAAATTCTTTGGCTTGTCTGCAGAACACCTGCAGAGTCTAGACAGTCATCGAACTTGTGACCCCCAGATTGGTAGTTTAATACGCCACCTTTTGCTTATTAATGAATGATCCTGAGCGAGAAAAGTAAAATACCGGACTAACAGCACCAGCAGTAAATAGATTTTTCTGAATGCAATTTTGTTTTTTTTTTTTTCTTTGAACTTATGAATAGATTAATAATTTGGCATAAGGCATCTTGTTGAAGAGTAGGAAATGGGCTACTTGCCAAATGACCCTTTGCTTGCCACATAACATATTCAAGTTTAATAAAAAGCGTTTAAGCGATTAAAAAAAAATGTTAGACGCATTATAGCCTACTTCCCGCTCTATCACCTAGTGAAAGTGTAATGTAGAAGCTGTAGAAGAAAAAAAAAAGATACGATTGATTTTTTTTTATATTAAATTCCTAGAATTATAAAAATGTAAAAAAAGATTCGTTTGATCTTTTTTTTCTTATAATTCTGTAATGGGCTAATATATTTTAATAAAGCTCTAACGCTAAAGAATTTTTTTTAAACTAAGACCAGGACCACACAAAGCAAGTTTAGTTGGGAAATTCTTTCTCAATTCTCTTTTGAAATTGTCGTTTTGTTCACACACAAATTTTTTGTTTCGCCAGATTTAGCATTCTTATTCAGTCATTCATTAAGCCTTCAAGCTACCTGTCTTCTTTTTTTTTTTTTTTTGAGAGAACCCTTTCCATTTTTCTTTTCTCTCTGTCTCGTACAAAATCAAGAATTGCCGAACTAAAATTGCTCTGTGTGGTCCTAGTCTAATTAAACTAACTAATGAAAATAAAATTGAAAACCAGCCGCTGTCAAGACGAAATATTTTATGTTTTTTTAATTATTGTTGGATGATTGTTTAGTTACTTTTAAGCAAAATCAATTTCTTTCTTGGAAAATAGTGATACAGCGAATATCAAAGCAATGTTTTTGGCATTTGAAGTCTTAGACATTCGAAAACATTTATTTGCTTTTTTTGCACTAGATTATCTAGTGTTTGTCAGCATAGTAAGTTGTCTTACTGCCTTATGCGAGTGCTTCTTTTAACATAAAATTTTTTCCTTTTACTTAAATCTTATACTTTTTATAGAAGAAAAACAAGTGCCAATATTTGTTGGCGAAATCTGTGCTTATTAAATTGCAACAGTCGTAACAGCAGAAATGAAAAATTTCAATTTTGCTTCAACAAACAAATATTCTTTCGTTGCTGATAATCTGTTACAAAATTGTATGCCACAAGCTTAAAAAAAATAAAATAAAAATAATTAAAAATAAGTGCACAAATTCATTCAGTTGATATTAAAATGAAGCAAAAGTAACCAACAACAATAACATAAATTCAACAGCCAGTCAGTTAGTCCAGCACAATAAAAACTTTAATGAAAAACTATTCAAGCAAAAACAAGAAACAAAAAAAAAATTACAGCATCCGTAGGTAAATATTTAGAGAAAATATAAATAAACCCGCTGAAAATATTACATTTACAACAACAAGAACAACAAATTTTATACTATTTTGGCCACAGTTTATACAGCAATTTGCCAAGAACTAAATGACGTTTAAACACACACATTTACCACATTCAAATGTGTTACAAAATGTGTACAAATGGGCTTCTCTTTAAATTAAACAAAATATTGAAAAAAAAACTGATTTCAATACATTTTTTTTTTAATGTAATTTAAATGGTTGCCCTCATTTTATTTTATTTATTTTTTATTTTAAATATCAGTCCTTTTTTTTTTTCAAGTAATAAACAGTTATTTCTATCAAATGTATTTTAGTTTTATTTTTTGTCCTCATCAGCACTACCACCACAAAATTGTACACACACGTACGCACTTACCAGCCAACTTTTTCTTTTCTTTTTTGTAATTGAAAACGAATGCAAAGAAAACAGAACTGAGAAGAAAAAACGAGCGTAATAAAATAAATTAATTTTTATTTTGCATACTTTTCAAGAATTTTTTAGTCATTTAAATTTTTTAATTTCAATAAAATTTTGTGGTTTGACAGGCAGCCATAATTTGAGAAAAAAACACAAAACGTTTTTGGAAGCACCTACGAATTTAATTTTTTTAAGAGTGTTTTTTTAGGGTCAGGTCAAGCAATTTTGCTAAAAGAAAGACACAGCCACTTGGAAGATTTAATAAAATTAAATGGTATTCAATGAGTTATAGAAATAAAATTCATTTTTTGCTTATTTTTTTGTTTGCTTGTTCGCTATAAAAATTTTTGCTTTCTAACATTTTACACATATAATCGCTGTTATACTCCAATCCCATTTTTACCACCATTTTTTAACGATTTTCACTCACAACTCTATTATAATTCACTACCCAACTCTACTTTAGTTGAAATTTTAATATTAAAACCTTTTCGTAGTATTACCGATTACAACTTTGCCTTAGTGGGATTGACAAAAACCTAAAAAATTACAACTCCTTAATAGAAGTTGTTTCAATTACAACTCAATTAAGTCTGAAATATATTACTTACCTTTTTAGTTGAAGGCTCTGCTAATAATATTAGCAAAGTCATGGCTGTATTTCTTTGGATGGGTGTTTTAACAAATAAAATTTTACTTGTAAATGGATTTCTCCAAAAATTGTTACATAAGCTCTCTAAACTCCAAGGATACTGGCTCACGTAACAAAGCATAGTGAATTCTTAAATCTAATCAAAAATATACTGCACAGAAAAAACTAAAAATCATATTCAATTTCGAAATTAATAAAAAAAGTTAATTTTTTTAACTGAAGTACGACTTATCACAAAACACGCAATAATGTTTTTGCATAATATTTATAACTATGGGCTATAATCGCACCGCCACCTTTAAGATCTATTGTGCGGTTTGCGTAATATAAAAAATAAATAATTTTCACAGAAGCGAAATATGAAACAAAAACAATTATAGACTTCAACAAAAAAAAAAAATAATAGAATAAAACATAAACTTAAACAAAAGTTGGGCAATGAAATGGCGGACTATCTGGCTAAAAAGGGCGGCAATACCCCCTTCATAGTTCCAGAGCCATTCTGCGGGGTGACCAACAACTTCATAAGTGCCCTTCTACGCAAGAAGAAGAAACAAAGTCAACAAGATTGCTGGAGGGCCGAAGTGGGCATGCGACAGTCAAAGAGACTTCAACCCCGAGTTGTTTTGAACCTCAGCAGAAATGGCATTAAACTCTACGTTGAGCTACTTACGGGCCATTGTAGAGACTTAACTATCACATGAGTAAAATCGGTGTGGTACAAGACGTCTCCTGTCGTTTCTGCCCAGCGGTGGCAAAACGCAGAATAGGCTGCTTAGGTAGTTTGGCATTGGTCCCAGAAGATCTAGGCAAGATTAGTCCTACAGCAATTACGGCATTCGTCAGGAGTCTCGCGCTGCATAATAAATCTTAAAAATCGCGGTGCGCTCATAGCCCATAATGACAATAATAAAAATAATAAACAAAAGTTTGTTAGGAAAAATTTTGCTCATAATTTTTTCTGTGTGATATCGAGTCCAGTGTTCTTGTTTGCTATAGAAACTATTTTTCTATAGGGACTCATAAGTGCCTAAATGTGTACCTACTGTATTCTTATTTAAAATACACACATTTCTGTACACACAAAAAAAAAAAATAGAAAAAATGTTATGAAAACAAAATAAAAAAGCCAGCCCCTAGAAATAAGCAGCATTTAAATGAAATGAAATTATTAAAAATAAAGTAAAAGATATAAAAGTATGAAATTCATATAAATAACGAATGTATGTACGTACACATGAATTTGTTGTAACAACATGTGTCTGTCATTGTGACAAATTAAACAACAACTACAGCAACAAAAAATATAAATATATTTTACAAAACAAGCATGAGTAAATTTGTTTAACAAGATGTGTGTCCGTGTGTGTGTGTGTAGATAATCATATTATATCAACAAAATTCATTCAAAGAATAAATTTTAATTTTAATAATATTTACTGGTATTAAATTTAACTGCATACAATTTATTTTCCTGAGGAAATAAGTGAGCTTAAAAGGAAAAGGAAATGAAAATATGCCGAGAATATTTGCATACTTGTTTTTTTAACTTGCAGCCATATTAATTGCCCCCTAAAAGTAGGCCGGCTTTAAGGAAAATCTATCACTATGTGCTCATAAATATGAGATTAATTTTAAAATAATCAATTTAATGTTGCTTTAAAATTGTTTGATGTGCTTAAGGAAATGCTGAAGCTGTTGACTCTACGTGTGAATCATAAATTTCTAAACTTCATAATTAAAATTGTAACATAAGCTGATTATTTTAGGGGTTATCAGTAATTTTCAAGCAACGGCTTGGAAATAACTTACTTCATTTTGTAGCCTAGAAAATTTAATATGATCGAACCCCCGTACCTCCTCTCAATCTAAAGTCCCAATTTCAATTCCTGCCTAGACGCTGGGTGTTAGCGGGCTTGTTGTTGCTTATAAAAAAAGTTAACTTTCGTATGGATTAAAATTTCGTTACATATCGAATGGATGGATTACCCATAAGCGTTTTCATATTGTCAAGTTTAAGACATTCTTATTTCCTAAGAGGAAAAAATTTTTTTATTTACATACTCCGTGACGTATTCGATATCGAGTAAAATTAATCGAAATTTTTATTTTATTTTTTTTTTTTTTTTGATATCTTGGCATTCGATATCGAGTAAAATGTATCATAATTTGAGATGAAAGCAAGATCACAAAGAAGCAGTAGACTGGCTATGGTATCATGGAATATTTAGCAGAAATATTCGTTTTATACCGGCAGTCAAACTGCAATTAGGGCCTTGGTGGGTGTCTATTCGACATCCGATCTGGTGCGAGAATGCCGGATTAAATAGCAGGGCGGGATATTCGGTGATCAGTCACCCTCATGGGATCACTGTTAGGAACTGTAGGGCGGCTAACCTACCGAGGGAAGGGTCGAGGCTGCCAGACCAGAATACCGATACGCCCAGCGGTCTTCAATAAGCAGATTGAGAGCACAGTCCCTATGAAGACACGAACGGACATCCCATACATTGTGGAATGATCTGGCCTAGGTTAGATAGCAATTTCACCAAAGATTTTCTGGGACTCCAGAGAGCCCAGTTGAGAAATGTGATAGCAGTAGTAATAGGCCACAGGAGAATGGGTTTTGCCATCAAACGAATACTGTAGAAGTTGTCAAGACGCCCAAGAAAAAGAAACTATGGAATACCTTCTCTGCCTCTTCCCTAGAGAATAAGTTAAAGCTCTATTTCGGGCAGCGCTACTTGCAGCGCCTTACTGCACTGGTTTTTTGTTTTTTCTTCAATTAGGGCGGTCTGTGTGACCTAACCTAGATTGTTTTTATTGGCTTGATATTGGCTACTGTAAAAGTCAAGACGAGGAAACTACAGAACACCGTCTCTGCTAGGGTCCTGTCCTGGACTAGCGGCGCAGGCTCCATTTTGTAGACCAGAGGAAGAGGAAACTGTAAAACACCATCTCTGCCAGTGTTCTGTCCTGGAAGAGCGGCGCAGGCTGTCGACTATAAGGGTCGACAAGCTCTGTGGCTTCGTTGTCTTCTTATTTATTTTGATTCATTTTCTATATCTAGTGCTATCCTGCTTCACTTCCTCTTATACAGGTATCGCAAAGGCCCAAGTGAGCCCATCTTTGGTATTACCTAATCTAACCTGTTATAATTTGAAAAAAAATTACGATTCGCTAGATATCGTATGTGGTGATCTTGTGACACGACACATATCTAAGTATTATTCGATCAAATGCGGCGATTAGACAACCAGATTTCTTCCACGAGTGCCTAATATGGAACCAGTGCTATTTATTAACACAGTTAAAAAGTAAGTCCCCATGTAAGTAATATTAAGCCCGTTAGCATTATCATGTAGATAAGTTTTGCTTTCAATAGTCTCAATATTTGACTTACATGACCAATACCTTTTTGATAGGATCCTTTAGAACAATTGGTTTAAAATTTCCCTTAAGCTGTGGTCTATCATCTATATTTTTCTTTTAATCACATATAAATTGCAAAATTCTAATAAGCAAAAAATTTAATAACAAAAAAAATTCTTAATTTTTTTTTTTTTAATTATTTTATTTTAATGAAATGAAAAACAATGCAAAATAATAAAACATTTTTCTATTAATGTTAAGAAATAAAATAAAATATGAATTTTGTTTTCTGCCAAAAGGCAACATATTACCCGCAATATGCTGCTTTTTTTTAGAAACCAAGACATTCCCCCTAAAACTAGACTAACAGCAAAACAAAATAAAAACCGCTACTAACCATACTCCACAAAGCATGCAGCAGCAAATATGTAAATAAAATATTTCCGTTATTTAATGAAAAGATGACAAGCAAAAAAAAAAAAAGACAAAACATTAAAAGACGAGCCAAAAAAAAGAAAAAAAAAATAAAAAGAGAAGAAAAAATTTCTCTACACCGCAGTTTACAACATTTACATAATTTTATGATATTTCCGATTTGCTTTAATGTTTGCAGGCACCATAATAAAACAAATGAGGAACTCTACTACACCAAACGGAAACTCAATGAAACAAACATCAGCCAGTGACTGAAAAACTAAGCATCAAATAGCTGCTTGCAAAATTAACTTTTTTGTTTTATTTTTATTTTACCAAATGAAGTAAGAAGCAGAAAAAAGTGGAAATGGTGCACTCTTATACAGCATTTTTTTTTTAATTCATTAAAAAAGTATTTTTTTTTAGTTTATAAATGTTAATTAAATGACTTTCTTTGATAAGCTAATCACGCTAAAATAACTTTTCATTTACTGAAGCAAGAATAAATAGTTTGTCACCCTCACATACTTTTGCTTAACTAAGAAAATAATTTTTTTTTTCTAGTTGGTGTCCTTTTGAAAATACAGATACTTAGGATTTAGTATTGAAGACTTTGATTTTATTTTAATTTCACAACAAGTTAAGAATTTTTTAACAAACTTTATAAAATAAAAAATAAAAAACTATTAAATTATTTGGGACTATAAAGTTTAACAAAATATTATCCTTATTCGTGTTTAATCCCGATTTGTGTTGGTGTGCAATTCTTTTATTTTTTTCTACGCCTTTACGCAGCCTGTAATATAAACCCAGACGGGACACAAACCAGCTTTTTCTAAAAAAAACTCAAGAGTTGCGCAATTTAAATTGCCGGGTCTGTTAAAAATATGTAAAAAAAGCTTTTCCTTACTTGTGCTTAATTTCAGTAATTTTTTTCTTTTCAATTTTATTTATAAATTTAAAAAAAATAGGCCTCATTAAAATATGGTTTTAAAAAAGAAAATTTTTAATAAAATTTAGATGATTTTGTTTAAAGAATTTTCAAATTTCACATTAATTTAAAACATCATCAATATATGCTTATTTAAAACCTACAGGAGACTCTAAACAATGCCTGTGTCATGTGTGTTCTCCATGTTGCTGTTAATGTTATGATAAACGGCATAACCTGTGTGTTTGTTTGTTTTATTTAATTTTTTTCATTAAAATTCTTAACACGTTTGTAGCAACAAACAAGAAAAAATAATAAATTCCTATCTGTATTCAAGGTTTCCGTTTCCTGCCAACAAATAGTGGGCTGGACGTTGATTATTTTCTTGTGTTGCAACATTTCTTTTTTCCGTTTCGTTTTCATGTTTTAGTGCCTTGTGTTGTAAGCATTTTCAAGTGTTTGTTATGATGAATTTTTTTATTGTTGTTGGCTTAAATGTTTTGTCGCTATTGCTGCTAATTCGTCTCACCTTGACAACCGTTCATTTCTTTCTCAGAAATATTTTTCGCTAATTGCTTTGGATTTTCAGGTTTATTTTTTACTTGCATAATTAAATTTTTTTTTTTTTTTGTTTTCTTTTTTAAAGGTTGGCAAAATTTTTGTTTCCTCTGATTTTATGTTAGAGAGAATTTTGAGATTTTTTTTGTAAAGGAATAAAAGGAATTCTTTAAATCTTTTGCAGCAGCAAAAATATTTCATTTCTATTAATGGAAATAAGTTTTCTTCATAATTTTTTTTTATTCATCTTCGATGATGGATTAATTGGATTCTGTTTAAAGAAAAAAAAAATAATAATTCTTATGAATACTGATGCCATTAGGCCCTCAAACCCAGCTGGGGCTTTTCTTTATAAATTAATATTACAAAGTTTAACTAAAAATTAATAATTAATTAAGTTCCAGTCCCATTAGTGCGATTCTGTAACTTTTATTACGAACATTCGTATTGATATTTTATCGATTTTGGTATTCATTAACTTTCCTACAAAAAATATACGATGCTTGCGACGAAGTTAAATAAGCATTGCAAATAGCGATTTCTATTTTACCAAATATTTTTGTCGGAATGTTACTGAATACCGAGATTACGACGAAGTTAACAGCACTTGAATAATCATCATAAACAACGATTTTTATCGTGCCGATTATTTTTGTCGGAAAGTTATTGAATAGCGAATTCGATAAGATATCGTTATACTTGTTTTTTCGATACGAATGTTCGTAATAAAATTACTGAATTGCACTACAAATATATGGACGAACAAGTATGAAATATAGCGAGGATGATTTGGCTCAGAGTAGCTTTAAATTGCGTTTCCAGAGAAGTCAAGTGACAGCAATAAGCAGGCACTGCCTTGTCAGCCATGCGAAGAGAATGTGCTTGTCATCAAATGACTACTGTAGAAGTTGTCAACACGAGACGAAACACCTTCTCTGGCTTAGGCTGGCACTGTAGCATGCAGCATGCAACCTGCAAGGCCTCACTGCTCTGCTGATTGAAGAAGCTAAATTACAGCATCCGATATCGATTGAAATTTTCTTTTAAATTACATTGAAATTAAGTTTGAGATCAAATGCTCTCTGGGTTTTGAGATGCTATCTTTCTTCGTTAGAGGTTGCAATTGGTTTAGGTAACGATCTCACCTTTTTTTCTGCTACTGTTTTTCTATTTCTCTTTATTCTTCTGTCTGCTATTTTCTTAAATTTTTTTTTATCGCTTTTCTTCTTCATTATGCCTCTTATAGAAGTATCATGACCACAACAGACTGCTCCTGTTTTTATTATGGGAGTGTCCTGTACGTCCAATTGTGTGGGCACTAGTTATCGAAATTCCTATAGAATATTCTACCGATATTGAATACCGTAATTTGTCTCCTGCTTTTCGAGTTTTCTTCTGAATCTCAATGTTGTGCTGAAAAGTCAAAATGTCAAGTTGCATAATTTCAAACACTTTCTTTTTTACTCTTATTAAAAAAGAAAAAAAAATTTGGCTTACCTTCTGCCACAACTAAGAACCTTTGCTTTGGGACAGTATTTTTTCACACGTGTTTTTATTTTACATTTTTGTCATTTCTTTTTATACAAATTAGCCTTTACATATCCATATGGTGGTGGTGTGCAAGAAATGCAAGATTACGCCATGCACATGATTTCCAACTAGATAACGTAAATTATTTACTGTTTGAAGAAAAAAAAATACATTTCCCTCTCTCTTTCTCTTATTTAGCTGTAAATTATTAGCTAATTAGTGCTACATGTGCAGAAAATTTTAATTTTATGTGCGGGATGGCGTAATCTTGTATTTCTATCATTCTTGTTATTCGCCATCAAAATAAAATCTTGATAAGCTTAACATCTTTTGTGGCTGTTTGTGTAATTTTTTTTTATTGTCTACCTTGAGGCGCAGTGTGCGGTATTCGTTAATTTAGTCCATTGAGAATAATAAAATTTCTGTTTTGCTCGCAGATTTATCTTTGTCAATTCGAAAATTTTGCATTAAAAAAGCAGTTGGCAAAAGCAACGTAACCAAATACTCGTTACAGCTAAATAATTGAAATTAATATTTCTCAAGGAAGGTGTTTTTTAAATTTACATAAATTTAGCACTTTTAAAGAAAACGAAATCATTAATCTTAATTTTTCTAATACAATTTAATTTTAAAATAAATAAAAGTTGCTTACATCAGTTTACTTTAACTCTTAGCAAATAATTTTACTAAGAAAAAAACTCCTTTTTTCTCTTAAATGAAAAATCCTTTAAAAAAAATATTTCGCCATCCCAGTAGTGCGCTTCAGTAACTTTTATTACGAACATTCGTATCAATACAACAAGTATAACGATATTTTATCGAACACAAACTGTGAAAGCACTTGTTCAACTTCCAAATTCTAAATTGACTTAAATTATGAATTTTTTTTTAATATTGAAGCCCCATGTTTCTACCAAGAAATCCTTTATTTGGATTTGTTGAAAGTCTGGCCGTATTTCCTGTTTGTTTCATTGATCAGTTTGAAATCTTTGTTATAAAATTTAAATTATTAATTTTGTTTTAAGCTTCTAATAGCATTAAAAAAAATTTTTTTTTAATAAAAGCGTTTTAGCAGACTTTCTAAGGAAAATTTTTCTAAAAATCCTTATTAAACAAAATATATATTTTAAAGCGTGATAGCTCTTGTCCTTAAATAAAAACAAAGATTGGTTGTACCCAGGTCGAATTAATTTTTGTTCAATAATTTTTTTTTTTTCGTACAATGTAATCCACCCTAATATTTATATTTTCCTTAATGTTATTTTTTTGTTCTCAAGTTAAGTTTTTCTTTTTTACGAAAATTATTTGACTTTTATGACCTTTTCCACTTTACTTATGCTGATGCTGCTGCTATTGCTGCTCTTGTTATTTGTTGTTGTTGTAAAAATTAATGAAAGGATACTCATACATTTACAGTTACAAATAAACGAAACTTTAATAAACTAAAAGCAAATTGCTTTATTTAGTTTATTTTATGATTTTCTTCTCATGTTGTTGCTGTTTCTGCTTGCATATGGGGCATACACACATACGTGTTCTCATACATAAAATATGTGAAAAAAATTTATGAAATGACATTTACAGGGTCATTAAAACTCCTGTGTATTTAAATTTATTAAATATGAATTGCAGGGGCGTGGTGCAGAGGTTGTATAAGTTCACTGAATGAAAAATGTTTAATAAATTCAATGCAACGATTTCGTTAAATTTTTGTTTTTCATTAATTCAATGAAATGTTTTACAAATTCTATGAATTAATGATTATTATAGATAGTATTATACAAATTATTTCATTAAATGAATGAATATTTCATTGAATTAATGAAATATTTCATAAAGAAATTGAATATTTCAAGGAATTAATGAAATATTTCAACAAATTAATGAGATATTTCATTGAATTAATTCTCTGTAATATTTCATTCATTAAAACTTCATTAATTAATATTTCATTGAATTAATGAAATATTTCATAAAATAAATAAATATTTCAATGAATTAATGAATATTTTATTTAAAAAAACTAAATATTTCTTTAATTCAATGAAATATTCATACATTTGTTGATAATATTTCATTGAATTAATGAAATATTTCATAAAGAAATTGAATATTTCAAGGAATTAATGAAATATTTCAACAAATTAATGAGATATTTCATTGAATTAATTCTCTGTAATATTTCATTCATTAAAACTTCATTAATTAATATTTCATTGAATTAATGAAATATTTCATAAAATAAATAAATATTTCAATGAATTAATGAATATTTTATTTCAAAAATTAAATATTTCTTTAATTCAATGAAATATTTATACATTTGTTGATATATTTCATTGAATTAATGAAATATTTCATTGAAGTAATGAAATATTTCATTGAATTAATGAATATTTCATTTAAAAAACTAAATATTTCTTTAATTCAATGAAATATTCATACATTTGTTGATATATTTCATTGAATTAATGAAGTTTTTCATTGAAGTAATGAAATATTTCATTGAATTAATGAATATTTCATTTAAAAAACTAAATATTTCTTTAATTCAATAAAATATTCATACATTT
Organism: Thelaira solivaga; assembly: GCA_947397855.1. Classification (NCBI taxonomy): domain Eukaryota; kingdom Metazoa; phylum Arthropoda; class Insecta; order Diptera; family Tachinidae; genus Thelaira; species Thelaira solivaga. The sequence goes on from OX377614.1 coordinate 8,373,126, forward strand.
GTTGATAATATTTCATTGAATTAATGAAATATTTCTCTAATTCAGTGAAATATTCATATATTTGTTCAAATATTTCATTGAATTAATAAAATATTCATACATTTGTTGAAATATTTTATTAATTCCCTGTAATATTTTATTCATTAATATTTCATTAGTCTAATGAAACGTGTCTGAAATATATTGAATTTTCCAGTAGATTGATAACAGATCTCGCAGTATATATAAATAAAATTCTCTCAGTGTTAAAGCAAAAATAATAGTCGTACGCGTATTTTTGGAAAAACTAAAATAAATCCATAAATTCTTATGAACAAAAGCAGGGTTCTTATGGTAATGGTTCATTAGCTGTAAATTTAGCTAGAATGGCGACACATTAACATCGCTATGTCCTAGACCACCGAAACTAAAATTAAATGGCGATTTTCGAGAATTTCTATTAAAAATTTTTTCCAAATTTTGCAATAACTTCGCGACACTTTATTTTTGTAATTAAACTTCTTTTTTAGTTTGCATTTTAATACAAAATCTGGCTTTGCTTGAAATGAGTAAAGTGATTTTGTGTCATGAAATGCGTATCTTTTAATCTCTTAAGAAGCTCTAATTTGACTTCCAAAAAGCTTAAAGCTTTTCAAAGAATGATTATAGCAAACACATATAACAATAAAACAAACAAACAAACAAAATTATTCGAGATGAAAACAGCAGCGTAGAAAGGAAAACTTTTTTCTTCCTTTCATATGCATATACGAGTTTGCATGTATGTGCGTTAATTTTTTGAATTGTCGTGTCTGTTTATGTGTGAGTGCAGTACCTCTTTTAAATGATTAATATAACAAATGAGTGGCGAATGCTACAACACCCTTCATCAGAAAAATGGGCGAATAGCTGAATACAAAATTCACTTTTCACTTCTCTCTTTTCTTTTATTATTTCGAAAGTTTGTGCATTTTTTTTAATAAAAAAAACTTTGGTTATTGAACTATTTAACCAAAACAAAAACCCTAAAAAAATTACTTGAAGAATAATTAAGAGTGGGAGAATTTTACAATTTTTAACTTGCAACTTGTGATTTTTCATAAACATTTAAAAATTTTTTTTTGCTAAAACTTTTGAACGAATTGATATTTTCAAATTAAAATTTTCATCATGTAGCAGAGCGGAAAATGGGGTATTTTTCAAATCAGTTCAACTTTTACAATTCTATAAGCGTTTTTGCAATGAAAACACTTTTAATTCAACTTGGATGTTTCGTGTGGCAGCAAAAGTGACATGTGGCAAGTAGCCGATTTCTTACTCTGCAATTACGGTGCAAGTCTCTTGCGAACAAAAAAGCAAAAATTAATTTTCACGGCTGATTCCGTTGTCCTGATATTTTTTTTTGTCTTTAATTGAATTCTCGGACGCTGCAACAAGTGAATTTTGCATACAATTTTGTATTTTCTCTTTGGAATGGATCAATATTTGTATGTTGCCACATGTTACACTTATTTCAATTAAAAAGCGTTTAAATTATAAAAACACTTGCAATATTTTTTTAGCGTTAGAGCCATATAAAAAAATGTTTCGCTAAAAACAAACAGATCATTTCCCCCTATCGCCTGATGAAAGTTTCATTTAAATATAATAACCCGTTGGGTAATTATAAAAAAAAAACTGAACTTTTTTTTATTTTTTTGCTACAACTTTTGAAAGGATTTCTCGCTCTATTATCTGTTGTGCGATTCAGTATTAAATTTAAATGAAAATTTTTAAGGTTAAAAAAAATTAATCATAAAAATTTTGATTTGGTTAAGCCATAAAATTGTAAACTTTTTCTTTTTTGTATCAAAAATATTGTTATTGGCACGAAAAGCTATAAAAGCTTTTATTTTGCTTTAACTCTTCTGCTATTTCTAAATCAAATGGCCTTTTCAAACAATTAAATACAATTTGATTTTTGCTACACTGCTAGAATTACTGCTAAAATTATTAAATTAAAAAAAAAAAATCTTAATTAACAATTTAATACATTTCAAGTGCAAACATAAAAGGTAATTAAATTTCAATTAATAAAGTGTTAATCCTCCAAAGTTACATACGTGCACTCATTTTGTAAATCTTAATGCAAAACTCTAGTGGAATTTAATTAAATTATAAATTCCAATTTAATTGCAAAATGTTTCTAATTCGTTTTCTTTATTTAATTTCTTTGCAGGTATGTATCACATAACACAAGAGAAGCTGAAGCTGCTTTTATAGCAAATGAATTCCAGCAAGTATTTTTGAAAATTTTTAATGTTTCAAATAAAATAAAAATTAAATGTTTTTCATTAATTAAAAAAGCAAATTAAGGTCGTTTTTATAAAACGGTTAGAAACGTAAATTTTAAAACACAAAATTTTAATTCAAAAAATTTACCTAAAAGTTTGACTAGTAAACCAGCTGGATGTTAAATAAAGGGATGCACAAGCATACTTGAAAGCCACACATCACTACAAGTAGCTCGAGATATTTAAGCAAAATTGTTCATGTACTGCCACCTTCATTGTCGGTGTTAAATTTTGATCTCATTCCACATTTTCGTGTTAAGCGGCGATATTCTCTTAAGTACTTATATCTTCAGCAAGTTGCTCTATGATATGAAATCAATTCACAGTTCGAAGAATAACTTATTCAGATGAAAATGTGTGTGCCCTTTTAACCATCACCAAGTCATTAATAAGTTGCTCAAATTAATGATTGACTGATGACTTTCAAAATAAATCTCTGTTCTTTTGAAAGCTTTCTTGAGGGCTCAATCTATACCAAATAATTTGGCATACCATTATTCACCATCATTACTTGCTGCAGTTATTTAAGTGGCATAGAGTCCTTTGCCAGATTATACTCATCATAAATGTCAAAAACTGGGCACAGTGTGTTAGTCCGTTTGATAATAAAAAATAATATATAAGCCCACTAAACATTTTAATTAAAAAACTTCTAATATGGATTAAATTTTTTATCAATCAAGATGATAATCTTGTAATTGAACAATAAAAATTATTATATTAATTAAATTTTAATTTGGATAGATAAATGTATTAGCTTTATTACGAAATTTATTTTTCGTGGATAGTGCGAAAATAATTTTTTTCGCCAAAAATTAACATGAACTAACCCCTTTGGTTTTTTTTGAAAAAATGCCCAAAAATTTTTATTCGCACTATCCGCAAAATAAAATTTTGGATTAAAGACAATTCATTTGTCTATCCAATGCAAAACAAATCAAGTCGATATCTTGAAAACTAAAAAAGTTACGCCCAAAAAGGTAACCAGTTCTACAACTGCCTCTTTCTGGCCACTTTTTAGTAGAACTGGTTAGCTTTTTGGTCATAACTTTCTTAGTTTTCAAGATATCGACTTGATTTCTTTTGCATTGGATAGACAAATGAATTGTCTTTATTTCGGAATTTTATTTTGCGGATAGTGCGAAAATTTTTTTTTTATAATTTTTTCAAAAACAAACAAAGGGGGTATTAAACTGTCATCATCTGCTAATCAATGCAATATTGCAGAGTTAAATTCATTCTAAATATGCATTATATTCAACCTTTATAATTTTTTTGTTTTTATTAATTAATTTTTTTTTTTAATTTAAAATTTTACTTTAAATTGTCCTCTACCCTTATAAATTCAAGCTGCATTTTTAATGCAAAAATTTAGTTTTTCTACATTTTTAATATGAATGCCACTCAATGCTTAAAGTTAATTTTATTTTTTATTAAAAAAAATATATATGGGCCTGTCTTATTAGCACACCAATAATAAATGAACCAATTTATGCTTTCGTTTCCTTTCTTTATGTGTTTATGCCCACAACGAAGTGGTGTGAATTATTAAGGTATTTTTGTTTAGTTGTGTTTTTAAAGTTTTACCTAAAAATAGGCTTTGTTTTTTTATGAAAGCAAACCTCAAATGTATACTTTAGTTTTTTGAAATTTTGCTTATTTCTTTCGCAGCTCAAAAGTGTACTTTTGTTACAACAGCAAAATAGTAAAAACTAAAAAAATAGGTTTAGATTACGTTTATTTTGCCATTAAAAATTACAAAAAAAAAAACCCTGAATTATAAATTAGTTTTTATCGGTTTGTGGAAAACCCGGCAAAATATATTGCGACGGCTAGTTTAGTAAGCTGGAGTAGGGATTTTAATTATTAATTTTTATATCAATATTTCGCTTGAAGCTTGATGGAATTATAAATTCAAGATATAATTACACTGTGCGACAAAAAAAGTAGCTGGGAAGTGATTTTTTTTTTGTGGTAGATGTGGTTTCCGACGTACAACAAATATCTGTTTTTGAAATTTGCCAAACACCTCGAAAAACCGGGTAAATAACCGGTTTTTTTACCCTTATACACTTATAAACCAGTAACTTAATTGAGTATCAACCTCTTGTAAGTTTCTAAGCGGATTTAGAAAGAAAACATTTAAGTAAACTTGAGAAATCTGTTAGTATTTCTCCACAAAAAACATTTTTTTTCGCCATTTTTCAACTTTGGACACAGTATTTTATAAAGAAACCGCATAATTTTTGAATTTATTTTCAAAATATGTTTATTAATAAGTAAAACCCAACTTTTTTTTTTTTTAATCCATTAAAAATTCTCTGAATTATTAAAATTTTTTATTTCCAGAAATAAATTTTTTGGCCATTTCACTCAAAAATGTTTGCTTGGCAGTTTTGTTTTAACTCAGCATCATCAGTTTTCGAATGAAATGATTAAGAATATTCTGAAATCATTTTTACTTTATTTTTCTAACCATCGCTGAACTGGAAAGAAGTTCAAATTCATTAATTATCATTCTTTTCTTGGTAATTACAGAAGTGACGATTATGTCGCTGCTGTTAAAAAATTTTTAAGTGCGTATGGTGAACCGGTTTGCAATATGTCCATAAAAATTCTTTTTCTGCATTCATATTTTGACTTATTCCCAGACAACCTGGGCCAGTTCAAGGCGAACATAAAAATAATATCACTTCCCAGGTATTTTTTTTTTCGCACAGTGCAGACTATGTCCTTCTAAAAATTATTTTGAAAAATTGGTTTTCTTTCTGTATCAGCTAGTGAGAGAATGCGCTCACTTTATATAAATTCGCTTAAGGTGACACAATTCCATAATAAATTTGGGGCTCTATTGGCCATAAATTTCTTGCATTTCTTAGTTGAATTTATTAAATTACACAAAATGCTAAAAACCCAAATTTCTGTTTGTATTTAAATTAAATTAGATGTGTCTGTGTGTGTGTGTGTATTTAACTGGAATAATTTTCTTAACACTTAATTAAATAAATTTAAAATCATGCAGCCATTCATTGTACTATTTCTTGAATAAAATAATAATAAATTGATTTTATAACAGGAAAAATTTATTTTTATGTTTAAAAGCAGCAGCACAAGCAAAACATTAGAAAAGTAACAAAAAAAAAACAAAAAAATGTTTTCAAATAATTTATTTGCCAGCACAGAAAGTCCTGATTCACCTTCATTTGTTATTTAGAACTCCATTAGTGTTGTGTTGTTGTAGCAATAGCAGTAGTAAATAGTTGTTGTTTGTAGTATTTCTTTTCGTAATTTATTTTCTAATTATTTTTGTTACTCGTTTTATTCATGCCATCATTCGACTATTTGATGCATTCCTTTTAGTTTACAGTCAAATGTCTTTGGAACAGACTTTAAAAATCGACTACAGTGAAGTGTGTTTGTTTTTCTAAAGAAAATTTACAAATTTAAATCAGATAGTTGTTGTGCCCTCAAAACTAGCAGGCAGTGTTTTCATTCATTATGAAAGATTCTACTGTAGATTTTTGTATAATATGTTTCGTTATAATTGCTAGTGCTGAGCTATAAAAAGGATTTATTTTTTAATATTTAGTTGTAATAGTTAAAATATAAAAATTCAAAAAGTGTACTGTCAGAGAAAGTTTGTTTCAACTGGATGCAGATCAGCAAATAAATAAAAATTGATTAAAATGAGTTAAAAATAAAAAAGAAAAGGAAAACATACTTTTCTCTTTTCTTTTCCTTTCCCTAACTGAAATTAATTTTAATGGTTTTACAAGCCATCCACTCACTAAACTGAAGTTGTTAAAGCACAGCAAAGACCCAGAAGCTGTATAAAAAGGTTTTCCACTTCTTCTTCAACTTAAAATCTTCAGCAGCCCTATAATCAGCTATACAATCTTCACTTCAATTTTGATGGAACAACTAAAAACTTCATACGCTTCGTTTGGAGACTAAAATTACAAAGAAAGGGAACTGGAAAATTTTCCACTTAACAAATGTTAAAAAAAAAAATTTTTTCTTTTACTATTTTCTGTAATTCAAAATTCTCTAATTTGCAGAGTTTTTTTCTTAAAGCAAAATTTTTAAAGGGAAAAAATTCCTGCAGAACATCCATAATTAAGCTGATTAGTTTTTGTGAGAAAATTCCAATGAAGAACTGGTAACACATGACAGAGTCTCAAAAGGTTTAAGACTGTACGTCTGATTTTGTCTACTTAACTGCTGAGCAATTATATTTTCCTCTTTGTAACTGTGATGACTCGTCCGTAGGAGATTTGCCCACAGACTAGCGCTGCATATTAACGCAGCGATAAGGCATATGAGAGAGGCAAGGAAACTATCATTCACCCTTTCCATGAGTGTCCGACTTCCAGACAAAAATTTCTCGGCTTTTATTTCATATATATTGGGGAGCTTCTAAAATAACTCAATGATATTGGGATGTGTCTACCGGCCCATCTTTAAAAAAATCTAGTAAAAAAAATAACTCGACAAAATAGTATGAGAATGAATATGAAAAATCCTTTTTCTCAGTATGTTAGTGTGAATGCTTCAGTTAAAATCACAGGTAATTTAAATGAGGCGACAAAATTCACCAAACGCGCAACATAAACGATTCTTCATTTAATAAGGCATTTTGCTGTTTTAATTTTAAACAGTAAACAGCTGTTGCAGGTGTAAATTCTTGTTGTTGTTTTTTTATTATTTAAAATGGCAGCAAACAATCTGTTTGGCATGGTTGCTTGTGTTTTTTCACTCACGTTACACTCACTTTTCTGTTGCACATCAGATGAGATGGATGGAGTGAGTATTTATATGCAAATGTGTTGCATACATACACTTTCAAGTACATGCAGCATAGGAAAACAACATCAATAATAATCAAAGTCAGGGTATTCAAAATGTAAAATTTGCATGTCTATTTTTCATTCCTTTATATTTCTTTTTCTTTTGTTTTCATTAATTGTTTTGTTGTATGTTCATATGTATCGTTTTTGTTTTTTTTGAATTTGTAAATAGTTTTGATTTTTTTGTTGTTGTTTTACTAATAAATAATTCCCTGCTGCAATAGCAAACCATAATTTATACGACTAAAAGGAAGGACATTTGAATGCTCAAGCAGAAGAACTTTTTCATTTTATTTTTTTAAAAAATATTTGTTACACTTTTATGCAATCATTGTTGAAGTTGCAAATAAAATCCTGGCCTGCATATTTAGAAAATTTTGTTTACTCTGTTAATAGTGTTGTTGTTGTTGTTATTGTTACTCTAAGAGTTTTTAGGAATTTAAAAAAAAATTAACTTTTTTTTTTTGTTTTAAACCACCCGCCTACATTTTCTTATATTTGGAGAATTTTTGCTTTCCTTTTGGTGATAATCTGCTTTATTTGCAAAGAGTATTATGTTGCTTCACTTTATATAAACTGATAACATTGTGTTACAAAATATCTAAAATTGTTAAGCACTTGCTTAACAGAATTTAGGCTGTAGCAGAATTTCAAAAAAGTCTTTTTCGTTTGTAGTTAACAAATTAAAAATAAATAAATAAAAACAGAAAAACAAAATAATTCCATTTAAAAATATTTTAAAAAAATCACAAAAAATAATCAGCTTAATTATGGATGTGTGCTGCAGCATTTTTTTCCCTGTTTTAAGAAAAAACTCTCCAAATTAGAGAACTTTAAATTACAGAAAATAGTAAAAGAAAAGAGTATTTTTTTTAACATTTGCTACTTGGAAAAAGTTTTTAGTTGCCGGCCTTTGTCCTTTTAGTTCGCAAACGAAGCGTGTGAGTTGTTCCATCGAAGCAATTTTTTTTTTTTTTTTTTTTAGAATTGATAGTCTGTAATTAAAATAAGTGAAGATGGAGATGGCAAGTTGAAGAAGAAGTGGAAAGCCCCTTTATACAGCTTCTAGGTCTTTGCTGTGCTTCAACAACTTTAGCACCTCTCTGCACTATTAACAGTAGGATGTCTAATGAGTGTCGTTGTAAAACAATGACATGTGTATCTGACCATATGCTTGATATTGGCGCTTCGTAAATTCGATTGCGACAACGACACTCATAATATGGCTGAAATTGCTTTAAAAATTTGTTAATCGACTGTTTTAATTCTAGTTAAAAATAAATAATCAGCCTTATTGCGATCAGAGACACAAGTCGTGGCAAAAAATCAGCAGCGGCGGCTGAGCAAAAAAATGTTCGCCGGCGGCTAAGATCGGCTGAAACTCATTTACATTCATTTTAGAGGAAAAGCCAAAAAAGTCTATAGTACTAAATTTTTTTTTTTAATTTTTCACTCCTACAATTAAAAATAACATTCATAAACTAAAAATTGACTTGAACCGATGGTTTTGGCAGCGGCGCGGCTTATAAGAAAATATCAGCGGCATGGCGGTGGCTGAGCCGATTTGGCTTGTATCTCTGATTACGAGTGTCGTTCTCATAGTCGAATTTTGCAACAAATTAATGGGTTATCGAATTTCAAAAGCACCAATATAAAACATATGGGTAGCATTGCCTCATTTCTTGGCTTTCATAACGACTTCGTCTATCGTAATAAGGAAGAATGTATAACATATGACAACGCCACTCGTAATAAGGCCTAATAAAATAAAAAATTAATCCTGCATGCATCGTTTTCTTTTTTTAAAAATGCCAAAAAAAACCAAGTATATTTTTTTTTTGTTTTTTAATAAAATTAAAATTTACATGAATAAAAATGAAATTAAATTAATATCTAAAAAAAATATTATTATCTTATATTCTGTCGATTAGACGAAGAATGTGCTTTAAAAATAAGAAAGTAAGTTTAGAGTTAATCAGAATGAAGAGCGGCAACAAGTCACCTGGTCACTTCGGCTAAAATAGACCTATTGTGACAGAAAGTTTAGGGTTAAAGAAACATAAAGTTTTCGATGCGTGCTTGTTCAAGCTTAGCCAAATTTCTGAAATAATTTTGGGAGTTTAGAAAATTGACTATGAAAAGAGTTCAAGTTTTATAAAATTTATCTAGGCATTTTCAGCGAATTGGTAAAATGCGGTTGTGAAATTAATTATTTTAGTCTTAGACTAACTAATCAGCCCTATTACAAGTGTCGTTCTCGTAGTCGAATTTGCTACCGGCTAATACAAAACATATAACCGTCGTGGCTAAATACGTATCACTGTTTTAACACTCGTAATAAGGCCTGAAAACGTAAGTTAAAATAAAATCATAGTCAGTGGGCCATAATCATAGTCACAAAGAAGTAGGCTTTTATTAAGATTTTACTTTTGCTCATAAGAATTTTATGAATTCAAAATCGTTTTAAAAAAAAAAATACCGACTTTAGTATGACTATGATAATGGGCCAGTATCTTTTTAAAATCGATTTTAAACTCATTAAATTCTTATGAACAAAAGTCAAGTCTTAATAAAAGCCTACTTTTTTGTACCTATGATTATGGCCAATTGATTCTATTTTCGTCAACTGTTAGTGTTTTTTTTAAACCGTTTTCTTCCCTGGTTTTTTGTGGCTTTTTGACAACAGTGTTCGTTTTATTATTTTCCTTTTAATTTTTTTATTTTCTTAATTCATTAAAGAACTGCCAAAAACAAAAAAGTTCTATTCAGTAACTTGATTTTCTTGACTTCTTTTTACAAATACAAATTCAATTTTTAATATTTTGTGAATTAAAAAAAAAGTACAAAGAAGTAAGAAATATAAAAGTTTAATTGAATAGAAGCGACAAGCCAATATTTATTAACACAAGCATCGTCTGACATAAGAAAAACTGTCAAACACAAATATTTGAAAAAAGAATTACAGCAAAAATAAATTAAAAAAAAACAATTCACCGACATTTATATTAGCCCTCAATGAAATTCAATTTTAATTTTTTTTATTACAGCTTGATTATTCTTTTAAAAAGAAAGACATTTTTTGTGCATTTTTATTTTTGACATCCCTAAATTAGACAACATAATTTGCTTGCTGTAAAGTATGCTATAGAATTTATTTTATGCTATACTTACTACCAGTGAATTAAACCAAAAATTATTTAATAAGGTTTTTTCTAAAGCTTTTAAGATTAAAAAAAAAATATTTATCATAAATATTCATTTAATACTAAGTGTGTCTGCTGTGTGTGTGTGTGTGTGTGTTTGTATATTTAGTATATCAAAACAGCTTTAAACCATTTTATAAATTTTCACTTGAATAAAAACACAACCAATATTGTTTTTATTTATTATTCAACGAAACCCTGTTTCATTTGGCAAAAAAGCAAAAACTGTATGTGGCCTGTACAAAATGTATGTTGCCTAACTGCCTGCCTGCCTGCCTGCCTGCCTGTTTAAAAACATATTTTGAGGTTATAATTAAAAAAAATTAAATATTTACAAACTGCACACAGCATGGAATGTGTTTATAATAACTTTAAGGATTTATTTATAGTTTTCATGGCATACTTCTAGGATGTTAGGTTTTTTTTTTGTAAATATTTAGTTTTTATTTGTTTACCTAACTAACTAAAGAGCTTTTCAACCAAAAATAGCATTGACTGCTTTACTAACTTCTTCTTGCCTGCCAGCCTGCCAGCCTGCCTGCTTGTTGTGTAAAGGCTAGTTAGTTATAACTTTAAGGCTTAACAAATGTTAAACCTTTTTTTTCTGTGGCTGTGAAAAATCCGCATCATAATTTGGTTTTCCTTATACTCCTCTTTATGTTTTTACAACATCATCATTCCAAATTTTTTTTTATAGATATTTAAGGCAAAAAAAATATGTTTTTGGCATTTTATCAAGAAGCAAAATGAGACAGTCCGCCATATATAAAGTGACTTAAATGTTAAAAAAAATTAAATTTATGTAATTTTTATGCCGTTTATAATTTCTTTTTAGAAATTAAGGGTGTGAAGTATTAATATAGCATTTCTGTAAACCAACCAGCTGAATAAATTGTGTAAAATTTTTTTAGGAAAGTTAAAAAAAAGAAATACTGGGTTCTAAGCAGCGCATTCGATATCGAGTAAGATTGATCGAAATTTTTTCATTTTGGTGTCATGGACCTCAATTTCGAGCAATCTTATCGATCGAGTTAGCCTGTTCAGCTAAGTGTCAACGAAAGCTTCTTTCGCATAATTGTATTGAAAAGAAAAACAATACAGGAAAATTTATTATGTGAAAGAAGCTTTCCGTCCTTAGTAAAACTCATTCGATAGCAAAGTAGCTATCGTAAGCAAATCAAATATTTTTTTTTTCTTAAACGAATTTTAGATTTATTAAAACAATTAGTTATTGCTGTTTTTAAAAAATGTTCATCTTTCGAATTTAAAATGTCATCAAAATTATTTTAAAGCAATTGTAGCCTAAATTCATGCTACGGTTTTTTTTTTTTTTTTTTTTTTTTTAATTACGATACGCTAGATATTGTACTTACACGACTAGTAGCAAAATATTATTATTAGATGCTATAGCCAGCAGTGCCACTAGCTAGAAAACAAATAAGCTGAACTTGCTTTAAAAAAAAGAATAGAAAAAGCTAAAACACTCACAACAAAAAACTAGGAAAATATTAAAGAACTATCGCTTAAAACAAAATTATAAATAAGATTTTTATAAAAAATCAAGAAGAGCACATATAATGACAAAAACTAAAGAAAATAAGGTCATTTCAAACATGCTTTCCTTTTTGGTCATTACTTGCTGTTTTTTGAAACTATCTATCCAATACAAAAGAAATCAAGTCGATATAGTGAAAACTAAGAAAGTTATAACGAAAAAAGTAACCAGTTCTACTAAAAAGTGGGCGGAAAAAGGCAGTAGTAGAACTGGTTACCTTTTTGGTCATAATTGTCTTAGTTTTCAAGATATCGCCTTGATATCTTTTGCGTTGGGTAGATAAACGTATAAGATTTAATTCGAAATTCATTTTTCGCGGATAGTGCGAAAATAATTTTTTTCGCCAAAAATTAACATGAACTAACCCCTTTGTTTTTTTTGAAAAAATGCCCAAAAATTTTTATTCGCACTTTCCGCAAAATAAAATTTTGGATTAAAGACAATTCATTTGTCTATCCAATGCAAAACAAATCAAGTCGATATTTGGAAAACTGGGAAAGTTATGACCAAAAAGGTAACCAGTTCTACTAAAAAGTGGCCAGAAAGAGGCAGTTGTAGAACTGGTTACCTTGTTGGTCATAATTTTCTTAGTTTTCAAGATATCGGCTTGATTTCTGTGGCGTTGGATAGATAAACGTATTGGCTTTAATTGCGTATATTGGTTTTTTTTTTTTTTTTAAATCACAAAAAAAAATTTCGCGCTATCCGCAAAAAAAATATCCGAAAAAGAAAAAAGGTTAGGAAAAAAGCTATAGGTTAAATCATAAATTTCAAGGCTAAATGCGAGAAAAAAAGGCTAAAATGGCAACGCTGGCGACAGCCTACTCGCTCCTTAGAAAATTTTTAGTCAACTTGATGGCTTTTATTTCAGAAGCAGCACATTATATCTGTGGCAACATTAAAAAAACGCTTATGTCTCACTAGATTTTTTGGGCCAGCCCTGTTCTTTATTACTTGAGTTGATATCCTTAGAATATAGAGAACGTATATACCAATTTTTAGAGAAATCTGCTTACAAATAAAATTTTAATCGTTAAAAACCCTTTTTGTCTATTAAAAAATTTTTTAATTTTTAATTAATTCTGCATTCTTTTATTAATTTTCTAAACCATTGAAAATGCCACCGGCTTAAATAGGTAATTACAGTTGACGTGTTTGACTAAAATTTCTTGTTGATGGCTTGTGACAAGTTTAAAAAACTGCCAATAATAATTACATTTTATCTTGCGACGGCTGTAGTGGTGGGAATATATAAATTTTCCAAATGGCAGTACAGAAGAAGAAGGAACATGAAGGAACTTAATAATTCAACGAGTTGTGTGTGCGCTATAAAAACACACACATGCAACGTACATGTAAAAATTATCATTTATGCAAGTCAGAAAGAAAAGAAACAAAAAAGAGTTAGAGCTTTTTATGAAGCGACTTTTCCAACTTACAAGATAAGAAAATTTAGTCCCAATACACTAAGAAAGACTTCAGTTTATATGTTATTCAAAATTATTTGAAGAATTCTTCATAACACTAATCCACTGAAACAAAAGCGTTAAATCAAGCCATCGTACCTTTCCATAAGACTGCACATTCATTCTTTATACACTTGATGCAATTCACGTGGACTCATTAAGGAAGAAATACAAAAATTAACAAGCAAGTAAAGAAATGAAAAAAGAACAAAAATTATTTATTATAAATACTCGTATGTGCAGTCGTGGTGAAGGGCACATAAATGAGAAAATGAAAAGCTTGTAAAAAAATATTAAAAAAAAACTCTTTTTTTGTATGTGTAAGCCAGACATGGCAAAGACATGAACAATGTGGCAACAACTACAAATAAAAAGTATAAAAAAATTATAATTTTAAAAATAGTTAAACAGTAATAATAACAAAAACAACAACAGCAACCACTAGCAGCCACCATAAAGAGAAACAACACAGAATATGAAAAGAAAAAGAAAACATAATGCAGTTCAGGAAATGTTCTATTTTGTTTAGCAAGTTTTCTTTTCTTTCTTTGCTTGCTTTCTATACATACACATTCACATTCAACACTATAATCCTTACCACCAACACCACTACAACTGCTGCTCATTGCGCTGAACACTTTTGAAGCGTATCACAAGTGTGTATCACCGGTAAAGGTCTTCGAAGTACCCTGTAGTTTTTATAATAATTCCAAATATAAAAATAAATTTCTCATGCACATATACTTTCTTAAAAAAAAAAAAACAAACTTTAATTTTTGATTTTTTTTCTAATTAAGAAAATTTAGCTCAGAATGCACTGCAACTTGTGAAATTATGCTATCAACTTGTAGTGTAAATTTTATTTTAATCGGTGCATAGAGAGACTTACGCGCCATATATCCTTTATTTAAAAAAATAAATTTCAGCTACAGAACATTTGGAAATTTGATAGCGATATATATAATTACGTTTTCAACATGCAGGATAAATTTTGCTTTAATCGGTGTACAGATAGACCCATCCTTTCTTTAAAAAATCGCATTTTAGCTATAGTAATGAAGAAGATACTAATATTTTATAACTATATTGTTTTTATGCAAGATAAATTTTATTTTAGTTTGTGCACGGGTAAAACGAACTTCCATGTGTCCTTTATTTTGAAAATTATGAACAAAATACTATAACATTTGATTACTATTTGTGTAACTATATTGCCAACCTGTAGAATAAATTTCATTTTAATCGGTTCATAGGTAGACCCACCTCTCATATATCCTTTATTTAAAAAAAATAAAATTTTAAGTACAGAACACTTTGAAGTTTTCTAAATATTCTGTGTAACTATTTTATCAACCTATATAATAAATTACATTTCAATCACGATATATAAAAGTCCTTAATGTAAAAAAGAAATAAATTTTAGCTGCAGAAAATTATAAAATTTTGCAACCGTTTGTGTAATTATGTTTGTATATGTAAAATAAATTTAATTTTAATCGGTTTACGGATAGAATTAATTTTCATATATCCTTTATTTAAAAAAAAAACTAAATTTTAGCTACACTAATGAACAAAACACTCTAATATTTGACAACTATTTGCACAACCATGTAGTCTCTATGTAAGATAAATTTCATTAGAATCAGTATAAGAATAAGCCAAACGTTCATATATCCTTTATTAGAAAAAAATGTAATTTAGTTACAAACTACTGTAAAAAGATTAATACCATTTATATAAGTACTTTGTTAACTTGCAGTATAAATTTCATTTAAATTTAGCTATGTCCTTTGTGTCCTTAATATAAAAATAAATTAATTTTAAATACAATTATAATTATTAATTTATTGCAGAATTCTTATTAAAACTGCAGCTATAAAATAATTTTCCAAATAAAGGATATGTGGGAAATAGGACTATTTTGAATTAAATTTATCATGAATACAAATGCCACTATTCTTGGAATTTTTATTAATTTATTAAGTTAAAAAATACTCCTACCTCCCATATATCCTTTATTTGGAAATTATTTTATAACTACAGTTTTAATGACAATTCTGCAATAAATTAATAAAAATTGTTACAAATTTCGTTGCTAATCTTTGTAGTTAATATTGTTTTGATTGATTTAAAAAAAATAATTTTAGATTTTATATAATTTTTATAAAATTTAAATCTTAGACTCTGTGTTAAATATCATTGTAATCGGTTGATGGCCATGCCTACCTTCCACGTGTCCTTTAAAAAAAAATATTTTAACTTTTTTTAACACAGTGTTAACTGCCGCCACAATGAAGAGGCCGTCTAAAAAAAATAAAAAAAAAAAATAAGAGAAGCCATCGTGTTGTGTTTTCCTTGAGATATTAAAGGTACAAGTATGTGAGGTGGAGCTACATCCCGTCCTTATTCTTGCCAAATTTTTTGATTTTAATTGAGGCGTTACCAACTAAAACTATGCTCGCCTTCAAAACTTTGTTTCTATAAAAAAATTCAAGTTCATTAATGAAATGTTAATTTTGAATAATAATTTTAATTTACTCTCACTTAATTTCGGCCGTAGTGACTTGTGTTTTTTCATTGTAGTAATTACGTTAGAATAATATAAAACATGCTGAAGGCGCTTTGATCCTCATAAGTCATTTTAATTTGCTTAGCAGGCCCATACGTGAGCTCTTCTGTGATACGAATACATTTATTAAAGCTTAAGTAAATTCTTTAGCTGAACTGCTGGAAAATGCAGAACTGCTGGAAAATGCACAAAATTTATGAGTGTTAGTGCCACCAGAGTAGTGGTTTTCTAGTGTTTATTTTACTTTTAAGAAAAAAATTTTTTTTAAATAAATCTAGCAGCAACTACTCTTTAAAAAAAAAAGGTGTGAATAACCGCAAGCTTTTTAATTGAGTATGTGTGCTTGTGTGCGTCTCTTTAGTCAATCTATGTCTTTCATGTTTTTTTTTTTTTTTTTTTTTTTTTTTTTTTTTTTTTTTTTTTTTTTTTTTAATAGAAAAAATGATAGTTTTATAATTTTCCTTATTTTCTTTTCCTTGTAGTTCTTACTGTGCTTTGAGTTTGGTTTTCTTTTTCTCAATTTTGTTTAAAGAAAAAGTCTTTTAACAAAAGACATTTGACTATAAGCATGTTTGTTGGTAAAGTTGTTGTTGCTGGTGCTACACAATTTTCAGCTTTTTCTGGTTTATGTTTTACTCTTTTTACTGCTGCTTTCTAGAGTTTTCTTTTTTTTATGTTAATAAACTTTTTCTGCTTAAACTTTTTTTGTGAGTTTCTTTCTTGACTGTGTTGTGTAAATTTGTTATTTTATTTTTAAAAGCGAGAATCAATCACAAAATTTGCCTTTCGCATAATCGCTTTAAATATTAAAGCAAGTCCTGAAAGTCAATTCGAATTTACTCACATTACTGAATTTGCTCAGAAGCTGTTAAATTGTTTAAAAATTGGAATCGTAATTTTTAAATCACAAATCTTGTACCAAAATGCCAAACAAAAAATTCGAATTCAACTTTCGTTTGATAGGAAAATGAATGATTGGCAGAACACCAAATAAATATTTAATTCGGTTTTAAAAATTTCTCATTTTTCAAAATGATACGATTTTCAGAACAGAGCCGATTAGCTGCTCGCAAATACACTCTTCAATAAAACCATATCCTCCCTAAAGTTCCCAGTATCACAAGCTACCAAATGTTTAAAAGCACTTTTGGCTTTTCTTATTAAATCCAAAAGCTTAAAATAAATTTTCAAATTGAAAGACCTTTTATTTTTATTTTTTTTTTATTAAATATTTTTTTAATAACGCTTTCATTTACACTTAATCTGCATATTATCCATTTCATATACAATTCTGTTTGTTAATAATTAAGCAGTCACTTTCTTTATTTTATTTTTTTTCTTTCATTTGCACTTTAGTGAAAGAAAAAAAAGTGGAAAATTAAAAGAGATAAAATGGAAAACATTTTTTGACCAAAAAGCAGCAGTTGTATTTAATATTTTAAGGGATTAAAATACAACAAACAAGCGCAAGCGGGTATGAAAGAAAAATATTTTAATAATTATAAATGGTGGGTTAAAACGCCATTAACGTTAGAAAATAAAAATAAAAGGAAAAATTAATTAAAATGAGTTTATACTGTTATTTTTGAAAGTGATATAAGTCCACTTTAAAAAAAATGAGTTAGCGTTAATTTTAAAACAACATTTTACTAAAATTATCGCTGACTCAAGTTAAAAAAAAAGAAAATTAAATTTTTTTCAATATAAAATAAGAAAATTGAGAAAATTTGTTTATGAAATAAGACACTATTAGAGCAAACAAGTACATGTTTTGCATCTTGCGTGACAAAAACTTATAAAATTTGCTTTATGACAGAGTCCCGTAGGGTTTGCTGGAATGCTAGGAAAATTTTTATTGATACTCAGGCAGGTAAGTTACCTCTCATTAAATAAGCCTGGAAGTGGACTAAAGAATCTAAGAGCTGGCTAAATGATGCTTTGGGTAAAGATAGGAAAAAAGTTTTTATAAGCGAAGCCGTTATTTTAAGATACCACAAACGATTAACCCCTTAAGCTTTTAATCTTTTTTAAATAAAATTCATTTTCATTTTTGTTTTCCAATGGATTTGTGAGGAATTTGAGACATTTAATCTCTGTACTCAAAGGAGTATACTTTTGCACTCCTCACCACTATTCATAAAAATGTGTGCCCGTACTTAATTTAAGTCTGAAATTATGCTTTAAAATATTTTATTTACTAATTTACTTGGTGCTAGCAAAGGCATGAGACACTTTATAAAGTAGTGAAATTAACGATGATTTTTATGAAAGTGAAAAATTTCTTAGCGCCTGCTGCTTGCTGTAACATGCACTCATTGAACCCTTGATCGACTGGCTTGACCGTGCTCTAAATGATAAAAAAAACTAGATTTTAGCCAACAATTAAATATTGTATAAAAATGTAAATGAAGTAGAAAAACACTTTTTTTATTTAAAAAAAAATAAATTAAAATTTTACTACCTACTACTCCTTTACTTTGGCTTACTTTGTTTAAGCGCCTACACCTGCAAATATGTGTGAGTAAAGCTGTAAAACATAATGTGTTTTAAAGTAGCGATAGCAACTTTTAACGCCCATAAAAGCGATTTTTAGTTTTTTTTTTTTTTTTTTTGCTTAAGTGAACTGTGTAATGTAGGCGTCAAACTCGTTACAAAAATCCGCCTTATCTATTAATAATAACGATAAAATAAATAAATTTCTTTTTTTTTTTTCTTATAAAAAAAGAAAAGAAATAGATTTAGAGCAAACGAAAAGTTTTCTTTTGTCATTTTGTGTCTTCTTTATTTTTGTTATGCTGACAATCTCATTACATTTGCAAATACAGGCTTATAGACATAAAAAGGGCACATTTATTTTATAAAAAAAAAAAAAAAAAAAAATATCAAAATATGTTTGTTTGTTCTCAGTCCTTAGTTGACTGTTGTAAAATACTGACAATAAAAAGAGAAAACAAAATTTTTTAAGCAAATGCATGAGTTATAGTCTCGTTATAGGCACCATTTCTATCCAATACAATTAAGCATTGTGTTTCCAACACATTCAAAACATTTGCAAAACCATCAATAAATATTTCCCAACGATATGAGAATGAATAACTTTAAAGCAAACAATGAATTGTCTGTGCATACTCACTGGTACGTACTTATTGCATGTGTCATTTGAGGATTTTATGTCAATATTTTTATTAATTTTTATATTTTATAAGAAAATTTTTGTCTATTTTTTTATTTATAAATAAAACCATAAAAAGGCACATACACACATAAATGAAAAGTTTATTTCTAAAAAGAAGAAGAAGAAAAAATACTGTTGTGAGTGTATAAAATTTGTTTAAAAACTTGCTTGGTTGTTTGTTTAGTAAGGCTGTAACTGCTTATGTGTCTGTCATTCAATTTATGAATAATCCTAAATGTATGCTGCATTATTTCTTTTAATATTTATACACATAGAAATTGCTTACAATGGGCGTGTATGGGTGTGTCTGTTTGAGTGCTTCATGTAAAGGTTTATAAATTTATTTTTTTTTCTCCCCTTACGTCACACACTTTTATATTACGTATTGAAATCAACATAAAAGTTTTAGTATTTGATCAATTGCTACTAAATATTGAAATTTTAAAATTTTATTTTAATGATTTATGTCCTTCAACTAGTGTCCTTAAGCAAAATAATATAATTTTACAGAAAACCATTTAAAGTTTTTCTTTTTTTGGTATAAAAGTTATTATCTGATATAGGTGGCAGGTCATAGTGATTGTGTAGGCAATAAGAAGCAAATAAACTCTCCTGAAAAAATGCAGCTGTTAGTTTCATTGCGCCAGAACCATTCTGCGATCTGTCTTGGAGCTCTAAATATTAAGCTCAGATTTAAGAAGTGTTTGGAAAGAGAATAATAACAATACTGGCTGGAGACAAAAGGTTACCAAAGTAGGGAAAACATTTAAGCCATTCTGAAGTCTAATCGCCGCTTTCGATGTCGTGCAAATCATCATATCGTATGATATTTCAATTCGATTGACGTCTGCAAATCACTGCAAAATTTAATAGATTTATACGCAAATGGTTGTCAAATGCAATTAAATAAAAGAAAAGAACTTTAGCATGAATTTAGGCTACAGTTGTGCACAGCCGGAAAGAGGCAGTAGTAGAACTGGTCACCTTTTTGGTCATAACTCTCCTAGTTTTCAAGATATCGACTTGATTTCTTTTGCACTGGATAGATAAACGAATTGTCTTTAATCCGAAATTTTATTTTGCGTATAAAGCGAAAAAAAATTTTTTATCATTTTTTCAAAAAAAAGCAAAGGGTAGTTCATGGTAATTTTTGGCGAAAAAAATTTTTTCGCACCTCAAAAAATAAATTTCAAATTAAAGCCAAGACGTTTATCTAGTTATCAAGTCGATCAACTATTGAAGAAAATTAGCGATATGTCTTCTAGTTTACATTTGCTCTATGCTAGAGTCTTGTAAGGCTGCTGGACATTTTTTTGTTGTCTCTAAGGTGTATAACTAATTTTTGGCTAAAAGTTGGTAAAAATCTTTTGTAAGCAAAGCCGTTGTTTGAAATATCAGTAAAGATTAATGCTCTAATTAAAAAAAAAATTGACCTGGACTGTAAAATAAAATGTTGGAAAAAATTATATGAAAAATTTCGACAACGTTGACTTTAAAGTCTAGGTTAATTTTTTTTTTTTTTTTGGATAAGGGGGTAAACCCTTGAGCCCTTAATAAATAAAACTAATTTTGTGTTTGTTCGCTTATTCGCTATACAAATTTTTGTTTTCCAGTAGATTTGTCAGAAATTTGACACATGTATTCTCTATACTCCAAGGAGTATATTTTTGGATCAGCCACGCCTATTTTTAAACCCACTTTTCAACGATTTTCACGTGACCGTACTTAATTTAAGCCTGACATTATGCTGTGAAATATTTTATTTAGCACTTTAAATGGTGCCTCTGCTAATAAAGGTAGCTGATTGACCGCTCCGGCCTAGACCGGAAAAAAACATCTAGTAACAAATAAAATATTTTCTGTTCTATGATTTTTCCAATAGCGTCTTCGCTTATAAAAGACTTTTCCATAGTCGCCCTTGGGAGGCCTTAAAAATTTTCTCCCACAAGGTATGTACGAAAAGCCATTAGTAAAAGAAGCAAGCTAGTGTTTGGCATATCCTAAAGTAACAATCTAATGACCTCGGCCTGTAAAGCAAGAAAACTAAATAAGTGAAGCCCGTAAGCCTCAATAAGTTGTAGAACTTTGTTGCTTATTAGATTTCAATTGTCCTATTCTTAACAAGATTTCTTTTTAGTTTTAAAACTAAATTATAAAATATTCCAGACAAAAGAAAGATTAACTGGAACATATACTATTTTTTCTAGTTAATTTTCTTGTACCTCCGGCCTTGTTTGCTGTGCAAGGTTTGTGCTTAATCTGAAATGTATTCGATTATTCGGTTTTTGTGAGTTTTACTCAAGTTTTTAAGGAAAATGTGAGTCCTTACGAGCAGTACAAAAATAAAAATTAAAAAACTTTAAATAAAACAAAACCAATTATTTATTCATTTTAATATTAAAAAAAAATACAAACAGGAGGGAGCACAAAAACTCAAACAAATCAACAAACACAAGAAAATATATATACACACATACTCGTATTTCATTAAATGTGTTCGTACTTGCCTACATTTTTAAATATTTTATTTATTTAACAGCAAAGAGAAGAAAAAACTTGCCATGAAATCCTTTAAGCCATTTTATGTTTATTGAAAACAATAGTTTGCATTAAACTGAAGAATTTGTTTAGTTATTTTTTTTTTCTTATGCGAACAAAAACATTTTGCTGCCATTGTTTTATGGCGTTCAATATTTCAATAGCATGGCCTACTTTAAGGATAACAAAAGAAGAAGAATTAATTTATTTATTTGAGATTTTAATTGGATTAAATAAATTTTATTCTTTTTTTTTTTCTTTTTTCTTTATTGAGAACAGAGAAAAACAAATACTGAAAACAAGCTCATAAATAATAAATATCATTATTATAAAAAATGTTTATTGAAAAAATGTTTTTATTTTTATTTTTGAGTTGACTAAATAAGAGATATTAAGCTTAAGAAAAAAATTATATGCCAATTAAATCTTTTAATTAAAATAATTGCCATATTAATTAATTTAATTAAAAGCATCATTATTTGCCTTGAATTAAAAAATTATCATATTGATTAAATATTTAATTGATTTAGTTTAATTTTTTTTATTATTTTTTTTAATAACTTTAAATTTGTTTAAAAATGTAAAATTTTATATTTATTTTTAAATCATGAAGGGCTTTTATTTAAGTTCAATGAAACGATTTCATTAAAATCACCCCTGTCGCAAATAAAAGTGAAGTTCTTGTTCCCATGAAATTTGCATTCCCCTCGAAATGATAATTTCTATTAGGAATCTCACGTGAAATTTTGTTCACGTTATCAGTGCAGAGTGAATGTATAATAAAGAAGAATTTATTAAAATTTCTAAATTTGCAAGAGTTCACTGTTTCAATTAATTTAAAAAAAAATGTCATTCTAAAAAAGGCACTCACTGCTTTGTTTTTAAAGCAAATAAGCTATCAAGGGTGATTTTAGCTTCTTAAGTTACAAATGCCGTTTCATAACTCCATGGATTTTTGAATTTTCCTCTAAGTAACTTTAAATGCAACCACCATCTGCTGTTAAATTCTCAGCAATCTGCGTTATTTTGTTTGTGTTTGGCAGCCGTGGAAAAAAGACAACAAACTCGTGCATTTTAACAAAAAATTAATGTTCCATCAAGATAATGTAGTCTCTATTGCAAAAATTCATGAAATGGGCTACGAACTGCTATTCCATTTAGCATATCCTAACGATTTAGCCCCCTCCGACTGGGTTGCAAGAGATTTGGGTCTAAGCAGAACTTTGAGAGAACAAAGAATAAAAAAAATTAGAAAGACCCCGAATTAATTTTATTGATCTAACAGAAGATTATGTTGAAAAATAAAACGATTATTTGCTGAAAAAAAAAAAATTTATACAAAAAGTCACGAAATTTACTGCTTCAATTTTATTTTTATATGCGAACTAGCTGACCCGGCAAACGGCAAAAATTTAATTTATACTGAAAAATAATTTAAAAAAAAAAATAAAAATATAAGGTGGGTTACGCCGATCTTATAATAAAAAAAATTAGCCACATCGGTCTAGATGTTCTCCGGATTAAGAAAAATTTTATTTTTCATAAAAACTTAAGTTGGGTTTTGATGAAGATATAAAATTTTAGTATATTCGATTTTCTTACTCCAAGAAATCGTGCTCATAGAGTAAAGGCGACTGCAACGCTGCCTGCCAAACGGATTTGTGACGCTAAACCTTCCAAGGCATAACCCAAAGGCATACAAAGATATTTAATTAAAGTGGTCCAGCATTTTAGGAGGTGTACAATGTCAAGCACACTTACAGATAGAATGTGAATTTACAAATTTGAATACCTGAAAGGTATATCAGATTTGATACTGCTGAATGTTACTCGATTTCAGTACAAAAATGTGTTTAGCCAAGAAAGCTGCTGACTTTATAAAATAAATTTAATAATTTTGTAATTTAATAAACTTTTGAAGAGGATTTTTAACTCAATTAGCTGCTTGATGATTGATGAAAAATTAAAATTTTACTTAAAGTAAGTTTTTTTTGTAATCAAAGCCAAAGTCCTTATAAATTTTAATTACTTTAAAACCTAAATCTCTTTGAAAAAAAAATTAATTTAATTTTTTTTTTTTTTTTATTCATATAGAATTCTAAACTTTCATCAGCCTCAACAGTATCATCAAGTTTATCACCGAGAGATGAAATTTATATTGATGATGAAGGCCTTGATGGTTCCGGACGTGGTGGGGTAAGTTACATAAAACATAAAAATCTTTTAACAAATACAAAACAGTTTTCATTGTAATTTAATCAATTTTAAGTGAATAATTAAAAATTCCATTTTGAAAACTACTTTACTCCTATGCTGCACCTGCACTTATGCCGAGATACACACTCACATACACTTGAAGCTTGCATATGTATGCAAGCGTATCTGCATCATAAATAATAAAATATTTGTTTGTAATGGAAATACAAATTTAATGTGTAAAAGAGAAATGTCCTTTCGCATAATTATAATACTCGTAATAACAATAATAATATAAATAGTTTTTAATATTTTGTTGTTAATGTTGTTGTTGTCGTATGCTGTTAACAACACAAAGTTATGTAGGTATTCATATGATGAATACAAATGAATACACTCCGTTACAAACGTTCACACAAGTTGTTTCATAACTTACGAGTTGCATTGTTTTCTGGCACATGTTTTAAAAATGTGTTGCATACTTTTGCCTTCAATTTGTTTTGTATTTTCTCCCTTCATTTTCTTCTTCTTCTTCTTTTTTTTTTTGTTTTATTTAATAAATAATTTCATATTTCACATATCTGAATATACTTACAAGCAATCTTTTTATACCCTTCAAACACATGATGCATTCATAAATACATCGTTGTCGTAATGCTTTGCAGTTCCATTTATGTATGTAGTTGTTGCATTTGCAGCTAAAGCTTTTACTTTAACTGTTTTAATGCATTTTGTATTGCAGGTCTTTAGGGATGTGATTACATTAAAAACAACATTTTGCTCACCAAACATAACAATTGTTATGGCTTTATAAAAGTGCAGGGCAAAACCAGCAGAATATTGAATGAGTCTCGAGTTTATTTTAAGAATTTATAAATTTCTACGTTTTAGATGTGATTTTTTTTAAAAAAAAGTTAAAATATTGTGTTTGTTATAAATTGAGTTTAAATGTGTTAAGTAATGGAGGCCATTTGTTTCGCACAAAATACTTTTTATATGTTACTTGAAGTGTGTTTCACAAAGTGACAGCTCAAACTGCATATAAAAAAATATTGTGCGAACAAAAAAATTTTTTTTTCAAAACGAATGCTAGAATTGAAAAATAAAAAATATTTACAAAAGAGCACTAGCGGTGACGGAATATATAAATTTTTTAATTTTTCGGTGTGTATTTCTATTACTCGTGACCAAAATTATTTACTAAAGGGCTGCACAAGCATACTTGAAAGCCACATAGCACTACAAACATGTGTAATATTTTATAATAAAAAGTGCTTGTATGCTTGTGCAGCCTTTTATTATTTACTTAACGAATAAAACTTCGATAGTACGAGATTTGCTAATTCATAGAACCACCATAGAATTCACTGATTATTTAAACATTCGAATGAAATTTTAAGATTTCACTCGTATACGACTGACTTTAAATGTATTATCCTTCCAATCGAAGTAAGTCTTAGCTTGCTTCCTGCTTCTCGATACTTTCGTAGAGAGAAACTAGATTAACCCCCCGTTTCCACATGCAAGTACAAGTTCGAAAAACTCAATACACTCTCACTTTTTCACTAACACACTCATATTTTTCGAACTTGCAGCTGAACTGGCAACCAAATTATTTTGCAAGTAAATTTTTGACACTTGCAGCAAGTAAATTGACAAATGAGAAACAGTGCTACCGCGTATGAGTTTTAAATGAATGTATTAGTCTGTGGAAAAATAGAAGTTACGTTTGTAATTGATATTTAGCATATTTAACAAAATTAATAAATAAAAAAAGAACATAATGACCCACCAACACATTTAAAAGTTAAATTTAATTATCAATTTCATATTTTTGACTTAAAAAATACTAACAACCAAATTTTTAGTTTTTATTCACGGCAACACTTCATTCATATATTTTTATTTTCTATATCAATGGCACAGCCATTTTTTCATTAGAAGTGAAGGCGTTGCCGATATTTTAAAAATGAACTTGCACTGTTCTGTATAGACACTCATACAATTTGCAAGACTTTCGACTATTTTTTCGGCTTTTTCGTAGTTAATACGTATACTCAACTTGCAAGCAATTACTTGCATGTGGAAACGGGGGTAAATGAAAAGACAATGGGCCATAAGCATAGTCACACTAAAGTCGGTATCTATTTAAAAACGACTTTAAATTCATATAATTCTTATGAATAAAAGTCAGCTCTTAAAAAAAGGATACTTTTTTGTGACTATGAGTATGACAAAAAAATAAGGACACCCTTTTCCATGAGTTTGAAAAGAAACCTGTAAACTTAACCAAAACTTTAATCATTGCCTTACTGTGCGGTATACATTATACATCAATACCTCACTTTGCGTCGTGGTTACATTCCAAAAAAACACAACGCAATTATGATTTTCTATAGCTAACCATGTAAAGATCAAAGACAGGTTCCAGATTTACGAAAAAAACTAAAAATTTATTATTCTCATTGAAACTGAATTTTAAAATTAGCAAAACAAAAAAAAAAAAAGATAAAATTTAAGAGAATCCCCGAGATTTAATGTTATGACGCAATTAGAAACAAGAGTCGTGCCATCTTTTAGAAAAAAAAAGAAAATTTGAAACAATTAAAGACCCAAACTCGAAACAATACAACTTCGAAAATCTAACGACTCACAGTGAAAATTAGTACTAATTCAGCAGCAACGCAACTTCGAAAAAATTCAAAACGAAACGACGTAAAGCGAAGTATTGGTGTAGCTGGACAATTCAAATGGTCCTATATCGGTTAAAAATTTTTTTTAACTTAAAAAGATTAAGGTAGAGACAAAATTCTCAAACTCATGCTAAATAAAGTTTAATTCTAAACTGAACTGCTAACGCGATATTGTCAAACACAATTCCCATATGAATTAGGTTTAGAATATTCCTGTCAAAATGGACAAGATACATTAGAAGGCGTTGTAATCGTTGGCTCACTGATAGTAGAACGCAGTATGACTTATCTAGTAGAGGGATATTCGCCCTAGAGAAGTCTTAGTTGAGCTGTATTCTGCGCAATTGATTTTTCTATTCGCAGTGTTATTATGACCCCTAATTAGTCATAAGTGTCAGGTACTAAAGTGAGCTAAATATTAAATGCAGCCCTTTAAATACTTAAAATTGCTTACAAACACTTGTTATTATAAATTATGTCACATGTTAATAGTGATTTTTTGCTTTCAAGTACTATGTTTGTGCAACCCTTTAGTAAATAACACAGACGCTGTCTCCACAAAAGCGATTTTAAAAAGCAAAAAACAAGGTTTTGATATTTGATTATAGGAAAAGGGACCAAGAAAAGTAACATGTGTATAGGCGTTTTGAAAGTTTACATCTAAATCTATCCCTAAATGGTATTTACAATTTTCCCTTTTTATTCAAATTTTTATTGTTTAGCAGACTTGTATAAAACTCTGTGAGGAATATTTTTGTGGAATATTTTAACCCTCTAATCCTTCAATTACGGGGTTTAATTTGACTCCTAATTTAAAAAGGACAAAAAAGACCCTAAACTCATAAGAGTTTGAGGGTTAAAATATTCCACAAAAATTAGTCTCCGAGCACATAACATAAGTCAAGATTTAAAATGTATTCCAAAACCAAACAAGACACAAAACTGCAAATTGTGAAGCGCTGCTGTGCCAACTCGTAAGTAATTATGAAGCAAACCTGGAATAATTTTAAGATTTCAGCAATGGTGTCTTCAGGCATTTAGTAAAAATATTACAAGCAATATTTTTGTGAAACATATTACTCTTCTAACTCTTCAACTTATAAGTCGTTTTGGTCCTTTTTAGTTAGGAGTCTCACTAATTTGTACATAATTTGGTTCTAGATTTTTTTTTCCAACAAAATATAATTTAATTTTCCAGCTAATGCTTTAAAAAAAAAACAAACAAAATTATAAAATAAAAATTTTCTTAAATTGCTAGTGTTCAGCACACTTTAAACTGCCTGAAAAAAATGCTGCAAATATTTCTAAAATTAAAAAAAAAATTTTTTTTAGAGCAGTTTAATTAAAGCTGCGAACAAAAGGAAAATAAGGGGAATAAAAAACTGTTATATTAAAAACAGCAATTAAAAAAATCATGCAAAATATTCAGAAAACAAACGAAAATGTGTGTTTAAGCTCACATAACGAGTTGAGAGTTGAAATATAAAATGAAAAACAAAACGTAAAATCATAAAATCTGACACATGTGTCGTCATCATCACTTAAAAGGTATTAAAATTTATACAACCAACCGCAAATGCAAAAGTAAACAACAAAGGATAAAGTAGAAACAACAATCCTGTGGCCGCAGCAGGGCATGTAAAAAGCTAAAAATGAGTGGGTAGAAAGAGTTCATTCGTTGTAATTTAGCAACGCTTGAGCTGTTGCATTTAATACAAAAAGGTTTAATGCGTTAGCACACATGATGAGTGAAACCCACAGTAAGACAGGTAACAAAGGATAAGTGACACAATAAACTCAACATAAAAAAAACGACACACAAATAAATAAAACAACAGGAGTAACATTAACTTAACAACATCCTGATGAAACAGCAAATACTAGCACATATTTGCTAGAGATATTTGAAAACAAAAAAGAAAAAACCAAAGAATAATAAAGCAAATACTTAAGAGACAAAAAAAAAGTTGCAATCTGTCTAATCTTGTCAGGCTAAATGCAAATGGGCTCATCGCTCACTTGCTGTACAATGAAATGATGGTAAAACTTAAAATATTTTTAAAGGATTTTAGTAAGGTGCAACATTACACTCACACAAACAAATAACCCTCTGAAATCCTAAAACCAAATGGTCGCTTTCTAAAACAAATCAAATTATTGGAAGTTTTGGTTTTTATTGTATGAAATATTTAAAAAATTCAAAGATTTTTGGCCTCTGTTTTGTGATAACGCCCATTTTAAAGTTAATACGAATTAACCCTTAAACACATTCTAAAATTTTGACTTATTGCTTCTGCTGGTAAAGTTAAATTTTCATCTTCAGAATTTTAGAAATATTTTTAAGAAACATTTTAACCCTCTAACTCTTCAACTTATATATCGTTTGGGTCCTTTTTTAATTAATTGTAAAGTTAGACGGTTGAGATGTTCCAGAAAAATGTTGCTCTTTGTAAAGGGTGTACCAACAAGAACGCAAGATTTAAATTCGGTATCGTGAAATTATAACCAGTTTTTTCTTGCCTAGAATTGAAGAAATGAATGTGGAGGGCTTGTGATTTCAACTAGACGGCGCCACATGTTATACAGCCAGAGAAACAATTCAATTGCTGCATCAGTCATTTCCCGGTCGTGTTATTTCGCGTTTTGGCCGCCTAGATCGTGCGATTTAACACCATTAGACTTTTTTTTGGGGGTTTTTTGAAGTCGATGGTTTACGCGAATAAGCCGACGACGACTCAAGCCTTAAAAGAGGAAATTGGAAGCTGCATTTATGAAATACCGCAGCATTTATGCAAAACGGTCATTGAAAATTTCATTAAAAGATCGCGTATTGTTCCATACATAACCTCATTCTGTCTACTTTACTTCACGATTTTTTTTTTAAATATCTGTGTTTTATTTAAAATTTAAATCTTTATTTTACTTAAGTCTGCTAAACATTTCATGAAGGTAAAATAGAGGATTCTCATGATTACCAAAGTCGATTTACAATGAACCCCAAAATGAAAAAAGGCCACACATGAACTATCAAAACGTCGAGGCACGTGTACTTTTTTTATCTCCGCTACCACCTCTGTCTTAATGGCCAGTACGTAGATTGTTACTTGTCTTCATCATCAACTTATTGAGGAAAAAATATTTTTTCAGCTTACTGCTACTACGAAATTTCCAACTCTGATACGATTTTAATTTTTTATTTTTTTTTGGTTCTTAATAAGACCAGGACCACACACAGTATTTTAGTAGGGCAATTTTTGATTTTGTAGGAGAGAAAGAGAGAAGAGGAATGGAAAGGGGAACAAACTTGCTCGTACTCGGCAATTCCCTTTTGTTCTCTCTTCGTATCTTTTATAAAAGATGTTAAAAAAAAAGAAGACAGGTAGCTTGAAGGCTGTATGAATGACTGAAAAAAAAGACAGGTTTAAAAGAGAATTGAGAAAGACTAAACTTGCCGTGTGTGGTCTTGGTCTAAATATTGAAAAGAATTTATTTTTTTTATACGTATAGAGCGCTTTCTCTTTACTGCACTTGTAAACATCCCATGAACTGAAAAAAGTTGTTAAAAAAATAGAAAATATTTACGTAAATTTAATAAGAAAAATATATCGAACAGGAAATTCTATTAAATAGAATTAAAAATTTCTTTTTTATTTAAAAAAAAAAGGATTTTTTTACACTCGTAACCTTTTTGCTGCTATGTGTCACTCACACTCAGTCATACACACAAGCGACACAGTGTTTTGACAATGCATTTGTTGTCCTTTTTTGTTTGGTTTAATTTTTACAAAATGCTATTAAAACAGACATACCACAGCCACCCACACATAAAGGGAAACATGTATACGCTTGTAGGAATGCATTAAACTGGGTTACATTTACAAAAATGCACAAAAGTGCAAAAATTAACACAACCAACCATAATGCGTGTACACACTCAGTGAATAAAAAAGCACACATAAGCCCCCACCCACCATTATCTCTGCCTCTGAAAAATATTGTGATGACGGTTTTAAATATGGAACACAAATGACAACGGCAACAACAACAATAATAACACTAACAATAAGTTGGTTACTGAATTTCAAATAATCAAATTGAAATGAATACAAAAATTTAAACATGAATTGCATGCATAAATAGCAAAACACATACTCGTCCATTGAAGTGAAGGGCCAAGAGGATGTTACTCATGTAACTGCTGCCACACACACACACAGACACATACTTACAAGGTTTTATAATTTTACAGATTTTTTTTTTTCATTATTTTATTGGCTTTTGTTTGTGAAAGTCCAATTTAGTTAAACTAAATTTTTAGAAAATATTTCGCTTTGAAATTGCTATTTTATTAAGCTTGAGGTCTTATTTTATAAATTAATTTTTATATCGATATCAAATTAATTAAATTAAATTTCTTTTTAATTAAAGCGATTGCTTGGTGGATAATTTTTTTTCTGTATCAAACTGTCCTACTGAAATAAAAAATTATTTTTTTTTTTACCCAAAATCTTTTAGCCTAGTTGATGTACAAACTTAGCCAGTAACCCCTTTCCTTTACCTTAATTAGGCAAACATAGAAATTTCCTTTTTGGATCTGCCTGTGTTTGCCTGGTTGTTTTTAAGTGCTTGAATTAGATATTTGCTTCGTTAAATGTTGCAACAACATCAGTGAAACTAACAGCGTTTTCAAATAACATTTTTTTCCTGTGGACAAACACGTTTGTGTGTTTTAGAGGGCTGAGATTAATTCATCAATGCTAAATTGAAGACTGCACTGCTATTGGTTTGGTAAACGTTCATGATCGATTTTATTTCCCCCCAAACCATTTCTGTGTTACAAGTAAATAATTTTGCCAAAAATCATTTTTAGCTGAATCGATTTAAGCTGATTGTTGCCTGAATTGGCATCATTTTATTAAAGCTTAAACAAAAGCCTAGAAATTTTTAGTTTTTAATTTCAATGAAAATCCCATGTCACTACAAGAAAAGTATAAAAGGGGCTTTATTGCGATCCTCGTTAGTGATCAATAGTTCAATTAAAATTTAATGAAAATTTCTTTCGCTTTGAAATGCCCTAATTTGGCCTCATGTACTTAATTGGAAGATAAAAATTTTAGTTCTAGTGTTAGAATTTTATAATTTCCTTTGAGTTTTAAAATATAAAACCGGACAGACTCTAACATAGAGGTTTCTATGACGTTGACGGTTGCTATACTGCTGCTATAGCAGCGTTACTCTGTATTGCAATGCGATCTAATGCGAAATGTTTTCTTTTCTCAATTGCTTTGACAGCACCGCACTTAGGGCCTATAACGTCGTTTTATAAACACAAATACCTTGGATAATCAAAGAGTAAACACAAAACACTTTCGCATCAAAATTTTTTTGCGCATCTTAATACAGGTAAAGGCGAATAACGCATGGCAGGCTCTCAAAATTTGCAAGATTGTGTGACTAATATGGCAAGTGCCCCTTCCAACTCTCAGCTATTAAGCAGGAATAAGAACTATTGGCTGTGTTTAGTATTCACTGGCCTTTACGAGTACACGCATACTGCTGCTGCTGCCGAGCACTTGACAGTTAGAAGACAGTTTTTCACCTTCTCTGTGAGTGCCCGCTGCTTATTTTATGAATGGTCTATCTGAGGTTCTGGGGAAATTGTTAGAGTACCTTCTTGTAAATCTCAATGCTACTGGAAGGGTCTCATTCCCTTCATTATTGCGTTGGCTTGGTGGCCAGCAGAAATCAAAATTTAATCTTGCAATTTTAATTGAAGGTATTCAGGGCGCCACATGAACCAACCAACAATATAAATTTTCAACAACATTAACTGGTTCATCATGAAGTTCTTAAGCATTAAGTAAGCACATGCTAAAGCACAGCACTGTCAGTCACCTGCAGTATATCAAAAGTCAACGAAACCAAGAAAAAATCGAAAAACAGGACTAAAATATGAACAAGCATGAATCTAAAACTTTACTTTATTTTATTTATTTTTTATTAACAAGAATTGAAATTATCACAGCCTCACAATTCCAACAGCAATTGTTTTGATGCAAGAAGTAATAAGTGATTTGAGCTTGTTTTGCTGGCGTAAAATAAACTAACGAAGAATGAGAAGCACTACAACTAAAAAAAGGCTCTAATTTGCATATTTTGCTCGTAATAGAAAATGTTTAAAAGTACTAAGTTGACAACACTGCTAAGGCAAACCATCCAGTCGATAACGTATACTGTCATCTCACTCTTGATAACGAACACCACAAAAATGCAAGCTCGTTAACGAAAGCGTCAATTAGAAACTTAAATTTACAATGAAATTAAAAATTTTAGTTACAGTTACTTTCTTGTAACCTACATTTTATTTTATTTTATTTTTAAAATTAAATCTACTGGTTTATCAATCTGCCTGCCTGACTTGTAAATTTTTAATTTTAATTTTAGGATCCCTTCCAATGTAAACCACAAAAAAACAAACTAAATATTATATTTATTTTTGTTCTGCACACAACCATCCATTTTTCTCTTCTCTTTTTTTCATTTAAAAGAATGTAGATAAAATATGAAAAAAATTTGTTACTTGTTACAGGGAATATATGTAGTTGGTAAAAATTGTAAAAAAAATGCTTAGTAAGTTTATATCGCAGTGCTTTTGTTGTTTTTTTTATTAAATTTTTGTGAATCTTTCTTTTTAAAAATTTTTTTTGTTGTTGTGTAAAAACTGAACATGTAGTCAGTGGAATTATTCTTATAATAGACAAAGAAATGAATTAATTCATGCCTAAGCCAAACAGCTCTTCTTAATATTTTGTAAAAGCAATATTAACAACTGAGACAGCAAAACACATATTGATTGGGGCGTATTATTAATTCCCCAAAAACAAGAAAAAATTAACGGAAAAATATCACTCGATTATTAATTGCTGCGGAATTATCTTACTATTTTGAATTATTTAATTTAATTGTGAATTATAGTATAGTCTATTGTGAATGAATTGTCTTAATATTTCAGCTGTTATTGATTATAAAAAAAAATTGCATTTTTTAACATCAAAATGAATTTTAAATAAACAATAAAAAACTATTTTCTAAAAATAAAATAAATTAAGTTAAAACACATTTTATTTTTGCAAAATTTTGTATTTATTCTTTCGCTTTTAAAGCGTTAGAAAATTTAAGCTTAAGCAAAATATAAAAATTTCTCTCACAGTAATTACGATATTCATAGAGTCTCGGATTGTAGTTGGGAATTGAGCTGCACAATATAGCTTAAAGGTCGCAGTGCGATTATAGGCTCTCATGATAATAATAATAGATTTAAAAAGTGCTCTGTAACTGAGACACCCATTATTTCTTAATCACGTGCTTAGCAGTCAATTCAGGAATCAATTATTTATTGACACATGCAGACCAGAAAAATTATATTTAATTTGTTTGAACAACTTTAAAGTGTGTGCGTTGCCGGTTTCAGGACTATGGAAAAAGTAAAAATTTTTGCAGGCAAGCAAGCCAATGCATTTTGTATGTTGATTGAAAATTTAAAAATGAATGAAAACAAAACACAAAATACTTCATTTTATATAACTGGGCAAGCTTAAAATAAAAAAGGAATATAACAGTAACTCGTGCAAGCTAAGAACACTAACTGACACACATTCATTGATTGCAGCAGAAACAAACACAGACATGACATGCTAGGCTAGCATTTATGCACAAGGGAAATAATGTGGTTTTCAACTAGATATTAACATGCTGTTTTATTTGTTCTCTCTGTCTGTCTCTTTCTCTTTTTAAAAGTTGTTGTTTTTTTCTTTTAGTTTTGTAAAATGTTATATTATGGTTTGTTAAACAATTTTTTTTTTTGCTGAAGAGTACACATGCCGCATTGCACTTGCCGTATGGCCATTTCCATAATGATTGCTCAGAAGTGTAGTATTAATATTCATGATTTAAAAGTAGTCCTAAAAAATTCTCCTAAAAATATTTTCAAATTTGAAATTTAAAAGTAAAGCGTGAATAGTAATGAGATTAAGAATACCATGTCATTCCTCTGTGCTTACCAATATACTTATTTACAAAATTCAATCATAATTTATTGTCCAATTAATGTTTGCTTGAAATTAATTTTTTTTATGGTTCTACCCATATTTTTTATTTAAGGCTGGTTGCCTGCAATTGTATGCTTGTTAGTTGTTTGTAAAAAAAAAAAAAAACGAACAAGAATTCATACACCCTGAATTGCACTTTAGCTTTGAAGGACATTTTTTTCTATTTTAAGTTGTAAGACAAGTTACTTTTGTTTCCTATTCCAACCTAAAAGGGCATCTTAAAGTCAGTAATTGAGTTTAAAGAATTTTTTAATGCAAAATATTTTTTCTTAATGATTTTTTTTAAACTTACAGCAAATTAATAAAAAAAAATTATAAAACAAAATTTTCCATTTTCCTTTGAATATAAAAATTTAAATGTTGTGAGTGAGTGTTTTTCTGTCACTCACAATCACAAAATAGTAAGCCTTTTTACCAGATTAAAAATATAATAGAATTTAAAATAATTTTTAAAAAGTTACCGGCTTTAGAGTGACCATGATCATGAATCATATACGACTATTTGTTTGATAACTCCATGAGCAGCCACAACTGCCTCTTTCTGGCCACTTTTTAGTAGAACTGGTTAGCTTTTTGGTCATAACTTTCTTAGTTTTCAAGATATCGACTTGATTTGTTTTGCATTGGATAGACAAAAGAATTGTCTTTAATCCAAAATTTTATTTTGCGGATAGTGCGAATAAAAATTTTTGGGCGTTTTAAAAAAAAAAACAAAGGGGTTAGTTCATGTTAATTTTTGGCGAAAAAAATTATTTTCGCACTCTCCTTAAAAAATAAATTTCGAATTAAAGCCAATACGGTTATCTATGCAACGCAAAAGAAATCAAGGCGATATCTTGAAAACTAAGAAAGTTATGACCAAAAAGGCAACCAGTTATACAACTGCCTCTTTCTGGCCACTTTTTAGTAGAACTGGTTAGCTTTTTGGGCATAACTTTCTTAGTTTTCAAGATATCGACTTGATTTGTTTTGCATTGGATAGACAAATGAATTGTCTTTAATTCAAAATTTTATTTTGCGGATAGTGCGAATAAAAATTTTTGGGCGTTTTTTCAAAAAAAAACAAAGGGGTTAGTTCATGTTAATTTTTGGCGAAAAAAATTATTTTCGCACTATCCTTAAAAAATAAATTTCGAATTAAAGCCAATACGGTTATCTATGCAACGCAAAAGAAATCAAGGCGATATCTTGAAAACTAAGAAAGTTATGACCAAAAAGGCAACCAGTTATACAACTGCCTCTTTCTGGCCACTTTTTAGTAGAACTGGTTAGCTTTTTGGGCATAACTTTCTTAGTTTTCAAGATATCGACTTGATTTGTTTTGCATTGGATAGACAAATGAATTGTCTTTAATTCAAAATTTTATTTTGCGGATAGTGCGAATAAAAATTTTTGGGCGTTTTTTCAAAAAAAACAAAGGGGTTAGTTCATGTTAATTTTTGGCGAAAAAAATTATTTTCGCACTATCCTTAAAAAATAAATTTCGAATTAAAGCCAATACGGTTATCTATGCAACGCAAAAGAAATCAAGGCGATATCTTGAAAACTAAGAAAGTTATGACCAAAAAGGCAACCAGTTATACAACTGCCTCTTTCTGGCCACTTTTTAGTAGAACTGGTTAGCTTTTTGGGCATAACTTTCTTAGTTTTCAAGATATCGACTTGATTTGTTTTGCATTGGATAGACAAATGAATTGTCCTTAATCCAAAATTTTATTTTGCGGATAGTGCGAATAAAAATTTTTGGGCATTTTTTCAAAAAAAACAAAGGGGTTAGTTCATGTTAATTTTTGGCGAAAAAAATTATTTTCGCACTATCCTTAAAAAATAAATTTCGAATTAAAGCCAATACGGTTATCTATGCAACGCAAAAGAAATCAAGGCGATATCTTGAAAACTAAGAAAGTTATGACCAAAAAGGCAACCAGTTATACAACTGCCTCTTTCTGGCCACTTTTTAGTAGAACTGGTTAGCTTTTTGGGCATAACTTTCTTAGTTTTCAAGATATCGACTTGATTTGTTTTGCATTGGATAGACAAATGAATTGTCCTTAATCCAAAATTTTATTTTGCGGATAGTGCGAATAAAAATTTTTGGGCATTTTTTCAAAAAAAACAAAGGGGTTAGTTCATGTTAATTTTTGGCGAAAAAAATTATTTTCGCACTATCCTTAAAAAATAAATTTCGAATTAAAGCCAATACGGTTATCTATGCAACGCAAAAGAAATCAAGGCGATATCTTGAAAACTAAGAAAGTTATGACCAAAAAGGCAACCAGTTATACAACTGCCTCTTTCTGGCCACTTTTTAGTAGAACTGGTTAGCTTTTTGGGCATAACTTTCTTAGTTTTCAAGATATCGACTTGATTTGTTTTGCATTGGATAGACAAATGAATTGTCCTTAATCCAAAATTTTATTTTGCGGATAGTGCGAATAAAAATTTTTGGGCATTTTTTCAAAAAAAACAAAGGGGTTAGTTCATGTTAATTTTTGGCGAAAAAAATTATTTTCGCACTATCCTTAAAAAATAAATTTCGAATTAAAGCCAATACGGTTATCTATGCAACGCAAAAGAAATCAAGGCGATATCTTGAAAACTAAGAAAGTTATGACCAAAAAGGCAACCAGTTATACAACTGCCTCTTTCTGGCCACTTTTTAGTAGAACTGGTTAGCTTTTTGGGCATAACTTTCTTAGTTTTCAAGATATCGACTTGATTTGTTTTGCATTGGATAGACAAATGAATTGTCCTTAATCCAAAATTTTATTTTGCGGATAGTGCGAATAAAAATTTTTGGGCATTTTTTCAAAAAAAACAAAGGGGTTAGTTCATGTTAATTTTTGGCGAAAAAAATTATTTTCGCACTATCCTTAAAAAATAAATTTCGAATTAAAGCCAATACGGTTATCTATGCAACGCAAAAGAAATCAAGGCGATATCTTGAAAACTAAGAAAGTTATGACCAAAAAGGCAACCAGTTATACAACTGCCTCTTTCTGGCCACTTTTTAGTAGAACTGGTTAGCTTTTTGGGCATAACTTTCTTAGTTTTCAAGATATCGACTTGATTTGTTTTGCATTGGATAGACAAATGAATTGTCCTTAATCCAAAATTTTATTTTGCGGATAGTGCGAATAAAAATTTTTGGGCATTTTTTCAAAAAAAACAAAGGGGTTAGTTCATGTTAATTTTTGGCGAAAAAAATTATTTTCGCACTATCCTTAAAAAATAAATTTCGAATTAAAGCCAATACGGTTATCTATGCAACGCAAAAGAAATCAAGGCGATATCTTGAAAACTAAGAAAGTTATGACCAAAAAGGCAACCAGTTATACAACTGCCTCTTTCTGGCCACTTTTTAGTAGAACTGGTTAGCTTTTTGGGCATAACTTTCTTAGTTTTCAAGATATCGACTTGATTTGTTTTGCATTGGATAGACAAATGAATTGTCCTTAATCCAAAATTTTATTTTGCGGATAGTGCGAATAAAAATTTTTGGGCATTTTTTCAAAAAAAACAAAGGGGTTAGTTCATGTTAATTTTTGGCGAAAAAAATTATTTTCGCACTATCCTTAAAAAATAAATTTCGAATTAAAGCCAATACGGTTATCTATGCAACGCAAAAGAAATCAAGGCGATATCTTGAAAACTAAGAAAGTTATGACCAAAAAGGCAACCAGTTATACAACTGCCTCTTTCTGGCCACTTTTTAGTAGAACTGGTTAGCTTTTTGGGCATAACTTTCTTAGTTTTCAAGATATCGACTTGATTTGTTTTGCATTGGATAGACAAATGAATTGTCCTTAATCCAAAATTTTATTTTGCGGATAGTGCGAATAAAAATTTTTGGGCATTTTTTCAAAAAAAACAAAGGGGTTAGTTCATGTTAATTTTTGGCGAAAAAAATTATTTTCGCACTATCCTTAAAAAATAAATTTCGAATTAAAGCCAATACGGTTATCTATGCAACGCAAAAGAAATCAAGGCGATATCTTGAAAACTAAGAAAGTTATGACCAAAAAGGCAACCAGTTATACAACTGCCTCTTTCTGGCCACTTTTTAGTAGAACTGGTTAGCTTTTTGGGCATAACTTTCTTAGTTTTCAAGATATCGACTTGATTTGTTTTGCATTGGATAGACAAATGAATTGTCCTTAATCCAAAATTTTATTTTGCGGATAGTGCGAATAAAAATTTTTGGGCATTTTTTCAAAAAAAACAAAGGGGTTAGTTCATGTTAATTTTTGGCGAAAAAAATTATTTTCGCACTATCCTTAAAAAATAAATTTCGAATTAAAGCCAATACGGTTATCTATGCAACGCAAAAGAAATCAAGGCGATATCTTGAAAACTAAGAAAGTTATGACCAAAAAGGCAACCAGTTATACAACTGCCTCTTTCTGGCCACTTTTTAGTAGAACTGGTTAGCTTTTTGGGCATAACTTTCTTAGTTTTCAAGATATCGACTTGATTTGTTTTGCATTGGATAGACAAATGAATTGTCCTTAATCCAAAATTTTATTTTGCGGATAGTGCGAATAAAAATTTTTGGGCATTTTTTCAAAAAAAACAAAGGGGTTAGTTCATGTTAATTTTTGGCGAAAAAATTATTTTCGCACTATCCTTAAAAAATAAATTTCGAATTAAAGCCAATACGGTTATCTATGCAACGCAAAAGAAATCAAGGCGATATCTTGAAAACTAAGAAAGTTATGACCAAAAAGGCAACCAGTTATACAACTGCCTCTTTCTGGCCACTTTTTAGTAGAACTGGTTAGCTTTTTGGGCATAACTTTCTTAGTTTTCAAGATATCGACTTGATTTGTTTTGCATTGGATAGACAAATGAATTGTCTTTAATTCAAAATTTTATTTTGCGGATAGTGCGAATAAAAATTTTTGGGCATTTTTTCAAAAAAAACAAAGGGGTTAGTTCATGTTAATTTTTGGCGAAAAAAATTATTTTCGCACTATCCTTAAAAAATAAATTTCGAATTAAAGCCAATACGGTTATCTATGCAACGCAAAAGAAATCAAGGCGATATCTTGAAAACTAAGAAAGTTATGACCAAAAAGGCAACCAGTTATACAACTGCCTCTTTCTGGCCACTTTTTAGTAGAACTGGTTAGCTTTTTGGGCATAACTTTCTTAGTTTTCAAGATATCGACTTGATTTGTTTTGCATTGGATAGACAAATGAATTGTCTTTAATTCAAAATTTTATTTTGCGGATAGTGCGAATAAAAATTTTTGGGCGTTTTTTCAAAAAAAACAAAGTGGTTAGTTCATGTTAATTTTTGGCGAAAAAAATTATTTTCGCACTATCCTTAAAAAATAAATTTCCAATTAAAGCCAATACGGTTATCTATGCAACGCAAAAGAAATCAAGGCGATATCTTGAAAACTAAGAAAGTTATGACCAAAAAGGCAACCAGTTATACAACTGCCTCTTTCTGGCCACTTTTTAGTAGAACTGGTTAGCTTTTTGGGCATAACTTTCTTAGTTTTCAAGATATCGACTTGATTTGTTTTGCATTGGATAGACAAATGAATTGTCTTTAATTCAAAATTTTATTTTGCGGATAGTGCGAATAAAAATTTTTGGGCGTTTTTTCAAAAAAAGCAAAGGGGTTAGTTCATGTTAATTTTTGGCGAAAAAAATTATTTTCGCACTATCCTTAAAAAATAAATTTCGAATTAAAGCCAATACGGTTATCTATGCAACGCAAAAGAAATCAAGGCGATATCTTGAAAACTAAGAAAGTTATGACCAAAAAGGCAACCAGTTATACAACTGCCTCTTTCTGGCCACTTTTTAGTAGAACTGGTTAGCTTTTTGGGCATAACTTTCTTAGTTTTCAAGATATCGACTTGATTTGTTTTGCATTGGATAGACAAATGAATTGTCTTTAATTCAAAATTTTATTTTGCGGATAGTGCGAATAAAAATTT
Organism: Thelaira solivaga; assembly: GCA_947397855.1. Classification (NCBI taxonomy): domain Eukaryota; kingdom Metazoa; phylum Arthropoda; class Insecta; order Diptera; family Tachinidae; genus Thelaira; species Thelaira solivaga. Next base: position 8,413,742 of record OX377614.1, read on the forward strand.
TTGGGCGTTTTTTCAAAAAAAAACAAAGGGGTTAGTTCATGTTAATTTTTGGCGAAAAAAATTATTTTCGCACTATCCTTAAAAAATAAATTTCGAATTAAAGCCAATACGGTTATCTATGCAACGCAAAAGAAATCAAGGCGATATCTTGAAAACTAAGAAAGTTATGACCAAAAAGGCAACCAGTTATACAACTGCCTCTTTCTGGCCACTTTTTAGTAGAACTGGTTAGCTTTTTGGGCATAACTTTCTTAGTTTTCAAGATATCGACTTGATTTGTTTTGCATTGGATAGACAAATGAATTGTCTTTAATTCAAAATTTTATTTTGCAAATAGTGCGAATAAAAATTTTTGGGCGTTTTTTCAAAAAAAACAAAGGGGTTAGTTCATGTTAATTTTTGGCGAAAAAAATTATTTTCGCACTATCCTTAAAAAATAAATTTCGAATTAAAGCCAATACGGTTATCTATGCAACGCAAAAGAAATCAAGGCGATATCTTGAAAACTAAGAAAGTTATGACCAAAAAGGCAACCAGTTATACAACTGCCTCTTTCTGGCCACTTTTTAGTAGAACTGGTTAGCTTTTTGGGCATAACTTTCTTAGTTTTCAAGATATCGACTTGATTTGATTTGCATTGGATAGACAAATGAATTGTCCTTAATCCAAAATTTTATTTTGCGGATAGTGCGAATAAAAATTTTTGGGCATTTTTTCAAAAAAAACAAAGGGGTTAGTTCATGTTAATTTTTGGCGAAAAAAATTATTTTCGCACTATCCTTAAAAAATAAATTTCGAATTAAAGCCAATACGGTTATCTATGCAACGCAAAAGAAATCAAGGCGATATCTTGAAAACTAAGAAAGTTATGACCAAAAAGGCAACCAGTTATACAACTGCCTCTTTCTGGCCACTTTTTAGTAGAACTGGTTAGCTTTTTGGGCATAACTTTCTTAGTTTTCAAGATATCGACTTGATTTGTTTTGCATTGGATAGACAAATGAATTGTCCTTAATCCAAAATTTTATTTTGCGGATAGTGCGAATAAAAATTTTTGGGCATTTTTTCAAAAAAAACAAAGGGGTTAGTTCATGTTAATTTTTGGCGAAAAAAATTATTTTCGCACTATCCTTAAAAAATAAATTTCGAATTAAAGCCAATACGGTTATCTATGCAACGCAAAAGAAATCAAGGCGATATCTTGAAAACTAAGAAAGTTATGACCAAAAAGGCAACCAGTTATACAACTGCCTCTTTCTGGCCACTTTTTAGTAGAACTGGTTAGCTTTTTGGGCATAACTTTCTTAGTTTTCAAGATATCGACTTGATTTGTTTTGCATTGGATAGACAAATGAATTGTCCTTAATCCAAAATTTTATTTTGCGGATAGTGCGAATAAAAATTTTTGGGCATTTTTTCAAAAAAAACAAAGGGGTTAGTTCATGTTAATTTTTGGCGAAAAAAATTATTTTCGCACTATCCTTAAAAAATAAATTTCGAATTAAAGCCAATACGGTTATCTATGCAACGCAAAAGAAATCAAGGCGATATCTTGAAAACTAAGAAAGTTATGACCAAAAAGGCAACCAGTTATACAACTGCCTCTTTCTGGCCACTTTTTAGTAGAACTGGTTAGCTTTTTGGGCATAACTTTCTTAGTTTTCAAGATATCGACTTGATTTGTTTTGCATTGGATAGACAAATGAATTGTCCTTAATCCAAAATTTTATTTTGCGGATAGTGCGAATAAAAATTTTTGGGCATTTTTTCAAAAAAAACAAAGGGGTTAGTTCATGTTAATTTTTGGCGAAAAAAATTATTTTCGCACTATCCTTAAAAAATAAATTTCGAATTAAAGCCAATACGGTTATCTATGCAACGCAAAAGAAATCAAGGCGATATCTTGAAAACTAAGAAAGTTATGACCAAAAAGGCAACCAGTTATACAACTGCCTCTTTCTGGCCACTTTTTAGTAGAACTGGTTAGCTTTTTGGGCATAACTTTCTTAGTTTTCAAGATATCGACTTGATTTGTTTTGCATTGGATAGACAAATGAATTGTCCTTAATCCAAAATTTTATTTTGCGGATAGTGCGAATAAAAATTTTTGGGCATTTTTTCAAAAAAAACAAAGGGGTTAGTTCATGTTAATTTTTGGCGAAAAAAATTATTTTCGCACTATCCTTAAAAAATAAATTTCGAATTAAAGCCAATACGGTTATCTATGCAACGCAAAAGAAATCAAGGCGATATCTTGAAAACTAAGAAAGTTATGACCAAAAAGGCAACCAGTTATACAACTGCCTCTTTCTGGCCACTTTTTAGTAGAACTGGTTAGCTTTTTGGGCATAACTTTCTTAGTTTTCAAGATATCGACTTGATTTGTTTTGCATTGGATAGACAAATGAATTGTCCTTAATCCAAAATTTTATTTTGCGGATAGTGCGAATAAAAATTTTTGGGCATTTTTTCAAAAAAAACAAAGGGGTTAGTTCATGTTAATTTTTGGCGAAAAAAATTATTTTCGCACTATCCTTAAAAAATAAATTTCGAATTAAAGCCAATACGGTTATCTATGCAACGCAAAAGAAATCAAGGCGATATCTTGAAAACTAAGAAAGTTATGACCAAAAAGGCAACCAGTTATACAACTGCCTCTTTCTGGCCACTTTTTAGTAGAACTGGTTAGCTTTTTGGGCATAACTTTCTTAGTTTTCAAGATATCGACTTGATTTGTTTTGCATTGGATAGACAAATGAATTGTCCTTAATCCAAAATTTTATTTTGCGGATAGTGCGAATAAAAATTTTTGGGCATTTTTTCAAAAAAAACAAAGGGGTTAGTTCATGTTAATTTTTGGCGAAAAAAATTATTTTCGCACTATCCTTAAAAAATAAATTTCGAATTAAAGCCAATACGGTTATCTATGCAACGCAAAAGAAATCAAGGCGATATCTTGAAAACTAAGAAAGTTATGACCAAAAAGGCAACCAGTTATACAACTGCCTCTTTCTGGCCACTTTTTAGTAGAACTGGTTAGCTTTTTGGGCATAACTTTCTTAGTTTTCAAGATATCGACTTGATTTGTTTTGCATTGGATAGACAAATGAATTGTCCTTAATCCAAAATTTTATTTTGCGGATAGTGCGAATAAAAATTTTTGGGCATTTTTTCAAAAAAAACAAAGGGGTTAGTTCATGTTAATTTTTGGCGAAAAAAATTATTTTCGCACTATCCTTAAAAAATAAATTTCGAATTAAAGCCAATACGGTTATCTATGCAACGCAAAAGAAATCAAGGCGATATCTTGAAAACTAAGAAAGTTATGACCAAAAAGGCAACCAGTTATACAACTGCCTCTTTCTGGCCACTTTTTAGTAGAACTGGTTAGCTTTTTGGGCATAACTTTCTTAGTTTTCAAGATATCGACTTGATTTGTTTTGCATTGGATAGACAAATGAATTGTCCTTAATCCAAAATTTTATTTTGCGGATAGTGCGAATAAAAATTTTTGGGCATTTTTTCAAAAAAAACAAAGGGGTTAGTTCATGTTAATTTTTGGCGAAAAAAATTATTTTCGCACTATCCTTAAAAAATAAATTTCGAATTAAAGCCAATACGGTTATCTATGCAACGCAAAAGAAATCAAGGCGATATCTTGAAAACTAAGAAAGTTATGACCAAAAAGGCAACCAGTTATACAACTGCCTCTTTCTGGCCACTTTTTAGTAGAACTGGTTAGCTTTTTGGGCATAACTTTCTTAGTTTTCAAGATATCGACTTGATTTGTTTTGCATTGGATAGACAAATGAATTGTCCTTAATCCAAAATTTTATTTTGCGGATAGTGCGAATAAAAATTTTTGGGCATTTTTTCAAAAAAAACAAAGGGGTTAGTTCATGTTAATTTTTGGCGAAAAAAATTATTTTCGCACTATCCTTAAAAAATAAATTTCGAATTAAAGCCAATACGGTTATCTATGCAACGCAAAAGAAATCAAGGCGATATCTTGAAAACTAAGAAAGTTATGACCAAAAAGGCAACCAGTTATACAACTGCCTCTTTCTGGCCACTTTTTAGTAGAACTGGTTAGCTTTTTGGGCATAACTTTCTTAGTTTTCAAGATATCGACTTGATTTGTTTTGCATTGGATAGACAAATGAATTGTCCTTAATCCAAAATTTTATTTTGCGGATAGTGCGAATAAAAATTTTTGGGCATTTTTTCAAAAAAAACAAAGGGGTTAGTTCATGTTAATTTTTGGCGAAAAAATTATTTTCGCACTATCCTTAAAAAATAAATTTCGAATTAAAGCCAATACGGTTATCTATGCAACGCAAAAGAAATCAAGGCGATATCTTGAAAACTAAGAAAGTTATGACCAAAAAGGCAACCAGTTATACAACTGCCTCTTTCTGGCCACTTTTTAGTAGAACTGGTTAGCTTTTTGGGCATAACTTTCTTAGTTTTCAAGATATCGACTTGATTTGTTTTGCATTGGATAGACAAATGAATTGTCCTTAATCCAAAATTTTATTTTGCGGATAGTGCGAATAAAAATTTTTGGGCATTTTTTCAAAAAAAACAAAGGGGTTAGTTCATGTTAATTTTTGGCGAAAAAAATTATTTTCGCACTATCCTTAAAAAATAAATTTCGAATTAAAGCCAATACGGTTATCTATGCAACGCAAAAGAAATCAAGGCGATATCTTGAAAACTAAGAAAGTTATGACCAAAAAGGCAACCAGTTATACAACTGCCTCTTTCTGGCCACTTTTTAGTAGAACTGGTTAGCTTTTTGGGCATAACTTTCTTAGTTTTCAAGATATCGACTTGATTTGTTTTGCATTGGATAGACAAATGAATTGTCCTTAATCCAAAATTTTATTTTGCGGATAGTGCGAATAAAAATTTTTGGGCATTTTTTCAAAAAAAACAAAGGGGTTAGTTCATGTTAATTTTTGGCGAAAAAATTATTTTCGCACTATCCTTAAAAAATAAATTTCGAATTAAAGCCAATACGGTTATCTATGCAACGCAAAAGAAATCAAGGCGATATCTTGAAAACTAAGAAAGTTATGACCAAAAAGGCAACCAGTTATACAACTGCCTCTTTCTGGCCACTTTTTAGTAGAACTGGTTAGCTTTTTGGGCATAACTTTCTTAGTTTTCAAGATATCGACTTGATTTGTTTTGCATTGGATAGACAAATGAATTGTCTTTAATTCAAAATTTTATTTTGCGGATAGTGCGAATAAAAATTTTTGGGCGTTTTTTCAAAAAAAACAAAGGGGTTAGTTCATGTTAATTTTTGGCGAAAAAAATTATTTTCGCACTATCCTTAAAAAATAAATTTCGAATTAAAGCCAATACGGTTATCTATGCAACGCAAAAGAAATCAAGGCGATATCTTGAAAACTAAGAAAGTTATGACCAAAAAGGCAACCAGTTATACAACTGCCTCTTTCTGGCCACTTTTTAGTAGAACTGGTTAGCTTTTTGGGCATAACTTTCTTAGTTTTCAAGATATCGACTTGATTTGTTTTGCATTGGATAGACAAATGAATTGTCTTTAATTCATTATTTTATTTTGCGGATAGTGCGAATAAAAATTTTTGGGCGTTTTTTCAAAAAAAACAAAGGGGTTAGTTCATGTTAATTTTTGGCGAAAAAAATTATTTTCGCACTATCCTTAAAAAATAAATTTCGAATTAAAGCCAATACGGTTATCTATGCAACGCAAAAGAAATCAAGGCGATATCTTGAAAACTAAGAAAGTTATGACCAAAAAGGCAACCAGTTATACAACTGCCTCTTTCTGGCCACTTTTTAGTAGAACTGGTTAGCTTTTTGGGCATAACTTTCTTAGTTTTCAAGATATCGACTTGATTTGATTTGCATTGGATAGACAAATGAATTGCCCTTAATCCAAAATTTTATTTTGCGGATAGTGCGAATAAAAATTTTTGGGCATTTTTTCAAAAAAAACAAAGGGGTTAGTTCATGTTAATTTTTGGCGAAAAAAATTATTTTCGCACTATCCTTAAAAAATAAATTTCGAATTAAAGCCAATACGGTTATCTATGCAACGCAAAAGAAATCAAGGCGATATCTTGAAAACTAAGAAAGTTATGACCAAAAAGGCAACCAGTTATACAACTGCCTCTTTCTGGCCACTTTTTAGTAGAACTGGTTAGCTTTTTGGGCATAACTTTCTTAGTTTTCAAGATATCGACTTGATTTGTTTTGCATTGTATAGACAAATGAATTGTCCTTAATCCAAAATTTTATTTTGCGGATAGTGCGAATAAAAATTTTTGGGCATTTTTTCAAAAAAAAACAAAGGGGTTAGTTCATGTTAATTTTTGGCGAAAAAAATTATTTTCGCACTATCCTTAAAAAATAAATTTCGAATTAAAGCCAATACGGTTATCTATGCAACGCAAAAGAAATCAAGGCGATATCTTGACAACTAAGAAAGTTATGACCAAAAAGGCAACCAGTTATACAACTGCCTCTTTCTGGCCACTTTTTAGTAGAACTGGTTAGCTTTTTGGGCATAACTTTCTTAGTTTTCAAGATATCGACTTGATTTGTTTTGCATTGGATAGACAAATGAATTGCCCTTAATCCAAAATTTTATTTTGCGGATAGTGCGAATAAAAATTTTTGGGCATTTTTTCAAAAAAAACAAAGGGGTTAGTTCATGTTAATTTTTGGCGAAAAAAATTATTTTCGCACTATCCTTAAAAAATAAATTTCGAATTAAAGCCAATACGGTTATCTATGCAACGCAAAAGAAACCAAGGCGATATCTTGACAACTAAGAAAGTTATGACCAAAAAGGCAACCAGTTATACAACTGCCTCTTTCTGGCCACTTTTTAGTAGAACTGGTTAGCTTTTTGGGCATAACTTTCTTAGTTTTCAAGATATCGACTTGATTTGTTTTGCATTGGATAGACAAATGAATTGCCCTTAATCCAAAATTTTATTTTGCGGATAGTGCGAATAAAAATTTTTGGGCATTTTTTCAAAAAAAATAAAGGGGTTAGTTCATGTTAATTTTTGGCGAAAAAAATTATTTTCGCACTATCCTTAAAAAATAAATTTCGAATTAAAGCCAATACGGTTATCTATGCAACGCAAAAGAAACCAAGGCGATATCTTGACAACTAAGAAAGTTATGACCAAAAAGGCAACCAGTTATACAACTGCCTCTTTCTGGCCACTTTTTAGTAGAACTGGTTAGCTTTTTGGGCATAACTTTCTTAGTTTTCAAGATATCGACTTGATTTGTTTTGCATTGGATAGACAAATGAATTGTGCTTAATCCAAAATTTTATTTTGCGGATAGTGCGAATAAAAATTTTTGGGCATTTTTTCAAAAAAAACAAAGGGGTTAGTTCATGTTAATTTTTGGCGAAAAAAATTATTTTCGCACTATCCTTAAAAAATAAATTTCGAATTAAAGCCAATACGGTTATCTATGCAACGCAAAAGAAATCAAGGCGATATCTTGAAAACTAAGAAAGTTATGACCAAAAAGGCAACCAGTTATACAACTGCCTCTTTCTGGCCACTTTTTAGTAGAACTGGTTAGCTTTTTGGGCATAACTTTCTTAGTTTTCAAGATATCGACTTGATTTGTTTTGCATTGGATAGACAAATGAATTGTCCTTAATCCAAAATTTTATTTTGCGGATAGTGCGAATAAAAATTTTTGGGCATTTTTTCAAAAAAAACAAAGGGGTTAGTTCATGTTAATTTTTGGCGAAAAAAATTATTTTCGCACTATCCTTAAAAAATAAATTTCGAATTAAAGCCAATACGGTTATCTATGCAACGCAAAAGAAACCAAGGCGATATCTTGACAACTAAGAAAGTTATGACCAAAAAGGCAACCAGTTATACAACTGCCTCTTTCTGGCCACTTTTTAGTAGAACTGGTTAGCTTTTTGGGCATAACTTTCTTAGTTTTCAAGATATCGACTTGATTTGTTTTGCATTGGATAGACAAATGAATTGTGCTTAATCCAAAATTTTATTTTGCGGATAGTGCGAATAAAAATTTTTGGGCATTTTTTCAAAAAAAACAAAGGGGTTAGTTCATGTTAATTTTTGGCGAAAAAAATTATTTTCGCACTATCCTTAAAAAATAAATTTCGAATTAAAGCCAATACGGTTATCTATGCAACGCAAAAGAAACCAAGGCGATATCTTGACAACTAAGAAAGTTATGACCAAAAAGGCAACCAGTTATACAACTGCCTCTTTCTGGCCACTTTTTAGTAGAACTGGTTAGCTTTTTGGGCATAACTTTCTTAGTTTTCAAGATATCGACTTGATTTGTTTTGCATTGGATAGACAAATGAATTGCCCTTAATCCAAAATTTTATTTTGCGGATAGTGCGAATAAAAATTTTTGGGCATTTTTTCAAAAAAAATAAAGGGGTTAGTTCATGTTAATTTTTGGCGAAAAAAATTATTTTCGCACTATCCTTAAAAAATAAATTTCGAATTAAAGCCAATACGGTTATCTATGCAACGCAAAAGAAACCAAGGCGATATCTTGACAACTAAGAAAGTTATGACCAAAAAGGCAACCAGTTATACAACTGCCTCTTTCTGGCCACTTTTTAGTAGAACTGGTTAGCTTTTTGGGCATAACTTTCTTAGTTTTCAAGATATCGACTTGATTTGTTTTGCATTGGATAGACAAATGAATTGTGCTTAATCCAAAATTTTATTTTGCGGATAGTGCGAATAAAAATTTTTGGGCATTTTTTCAAAAAAAACAAAGGGGTTAGTTCATGTTAATTTTTGGCGAAAAAAATTATTTTCGCACTATCCTTAAAAAATAAATTTCGAATTAAAGCCAATACGGTTATCTATGCAACGCAAAAGAAATCAAGGCGATATCTTGAAAACTAAGAAAGTTATGACCAAAAAGGCAACCAGTTATACAACTGCCTCTTTCTGGCCACTTTTTAGTAGAACTGGTTAGCTTTTTGGGCATAACTTTCTTAGTTTTCAAGATATCGACTTGATTTGTTTTGCATTGGATAGACAAATGAATTGTCCTTAATCCAAAATTTTATTTTGCGGATAGTGCGAATAAAAATTTTTGGGCATTTTTTCAAAAAAAACAAAGGGGTTAGTTCATGTTAATTTTTGGCGAAAAAAATTATTTTCGCACTATCCTTAAAAAATAAATTTCGAATTAAAGCCAATACGGTTATCTATGCAACGCAAAAGAAATCAAGGCGATATCTTGAAAACTAAGAAAGTTATGACCAAAAAGGCAACCAGTTATACAACTGCCTCTTTCTAGCCACTTTTTAGTAGAACTGGTTAGCTTTTTGGGCATAACTTTCTTAGTTTTCAAGATATCGACTTGATTTGTTTTGCATTGGATAGACAAATGAATTGTCCTTAATCCAAAATTTTATTTTGCGGATAGTGCGAATAAAAATTTTTGGGCATTTTTTCAAAAAAAACAAAGGGGTTAGTTCATGTTAATTTTTGGCGAAAAAAATTATTTTCGCACTATCCTTAAAAAATAAATTTCGAATTAAAGCCAATACGGTTATCTATGCAACGCAAAAGAAATCAAGGCGATATCTTGAAAACTAAGAAAGTTATGACCAAAAAGGCAACCAGTTATACAACTGCCTCTTTCTGGCCACTTTTTAGTAGAACTGGTTAGCTTTTTGGGCATAACTTTCTTAGTTTTCAAGATATCGACTTGATTTGTTTTGCATTGGATAGACAAATGAATTGTCCTTAATCCAAAATTTTATTTTGCGGATAGTGCGAATAAAAATTTTTGGGCATTTTTTCAAAAAAAACAAAGGGGTTAGTTCATGTTAATTTTTGGCGAAAAAAATTATTTTCGCACTATCCTTAAAAAATAAATTTCGAATTAAAGCCAATACGGTTATCTATGCAACGCAAAAGAAATCAAGGCGATATCTTGAAAACTAAGAAAGTTATGACCAAAAAGGCAACCAGTTATACAACTGCCTCTTTCTGGCCACTTTTTAGTAGAACTGGTTAGCTTTTTGGGCATAACTTTCTTAGTTTTCAAGATATCGACTTGATTTGTTTTGCATTGGATAGACAAATGAATTGTCCTTAATCCAAAATTTTATTTTGCGGATAGTGCGAATAAAAATTTTTGGGCATTTTTTCAAAAAAAACAAAGGGGTTAGTTCATGTTAATTTTTGGCGAAAAAAATTATTTTCGCACTATCCTTAAAAAATAAATTTCGAATTAAAGCCAATACGGTTATCTATGCAACGCAAAAGAAATCAAGGCGATATCTTGAAAACTAAGAAAGTTATGACCAAAAAGGCAACCAGTTATACAACTGCCTCTTTCTGGCCACTTTTTAGTAGAACTGGTTAGCTTTTTGGGCATAACTTTCTTAGTTTTCAAGATATCGACTTGATTTGTTTTGCATTGGATAGACAAATGAATTGTCCTTAATCCAAAATTTTATTTTGCGGATAGTGCGAATAAAAATTTTTGGGCATTTTTTCAAAAAAAACAAAGGGGTTAGTTCATGTTAATTTTTGGCGAAAAAAATTATTTTCGCACTATCCTTAAAAAATAAATTTCGAATTAAAGCCAATACGGTTATCTATGCAACGCAAAAGAAATCAAGGCGATATCTTGAAAACTAAGAAAGTTATGACCAAAAAGGCAACCAGTTATACAACTGCCTCTTTCTGGCCACTTTTTAGTAGAACTGGTTAGCTTTTTGGGCATAACTTTCTTAGTTTTCAAGATATCGACTTGATTTGTTTTGCATTGGATAGACAAATGAATTGTCCTTAATCCAAAATTTTATTTTGCGGATAGTGCGAATAAAAATTTTTGGGCATTTTTTCAAAAAAAACAAAGGGGTTAGTTCATGTTAATTTTTGGCGAAAAAAATTATTTTCGCACTATCCTTAAAAAATAAATTTCGAATTAAAGCCAATACGGTTATCTATGCAACGCAAAAGAAATCAAGGCGATATCTTGAAAACTAAGAAAGTTATGACCAAAAAGGCAACCAGTTATACAACTGCCTCTTTCTGGCCACTTTTTAGTAGAACTGGTTAGCTTTTTGGGCATAACTTTCTTAGTTTTCAAGATATCGACTTGATTTGTTTTGCATTGGATAGACAAATGAATTGTCCTTAATCCAAAATTTTATTTTGCGGATAGTGCGAATAAAAATTTTTGGGCATTTTTTCAAAAAAAACAAAGGGGTTAGTTCATGTTAATTTTTGGCGAAAAAAATTATTTTCGCACTATCCTTAAAAAATAAATTTCGAATTAAAGCCAATACGGTTATCTATGCAACGCAAAAGAAATCAAGGCGATATCTTGAAAACTAAGAAAGTTATGACCAAAAAGGCAACCAGTTATACAACTGCCTCTTTCTGGCCACTTTTTAGTAGAACTGGTTAGCTTTTTGGGCATAACTTTCTTAGTTTTCAAGATATCGACTTGATTTGTTTTGCATTGGATAGACAAATGAATTGTCCTTAATCCAAAATTTTATTTTGCGGATAGTGCGAATAAAAATTTTTGGGCATTTTTTCAAAAAAAACAAAGGGGTTAGTTCATGTTAATTTTTGGCGAAAAAATTATTTTCGCACTATCCTTAAAAAATAAATTTCGAATTAAAGCCAATACGGTTATCTATGCAACGCAAAAGAAATCAAGGCGATATCTTGAAAACTAAGAAAGTTATGACCAAAAAGGCAACCAGTTATACAACTGCCTCTTTCTGGCCACTTTTTAGTAGAACTGGTTAGCTTTTTGGGCATAACTTTCTTAGTTTTCAAGATATCGACTTGATTTGTTTTGCATTGGATAGACAAATGAATTGTCCTTAATCCAAAATTTTATTTTGCGGATAGTGCGAATAAAAATTTTTGGGCATTTTTTCAAAAAAAACAAAGGGGTTAGTTCATGTTAATTTTTGGCGAAAAAAATTATTTTCGCACTATCCTTAAAAAATAAATTTCGAATTAAAGCCAATACGGTTATCTATGCAACGCAAAAGAAATCAAGGCGATATCTTGAAAACTAAGAAAGTTATGACCAAAAAGGCAACCAGTTATACAACTGCCTCTTTCTGGCCACTTTTTAGTAGAACTGGTTAGCTTTTTGGGCATAACTTTCTTAGTTTTCAAGATATCGACTTGATTTGTTTTGCATTGGATAGACAAATGAATTGTCCTTAATCCAAAATTTTATTTTGCGGATAGTGCGAATAAAAATTTTTGGGCATTTTTCAAAAAAAACAAAGGGGTTAGTTCATGTTAATTTTTGGCGAAAAAATTATTTTCGCACTATCCTTAAAAAATAAATTTCGAATTAAAGCCAATACGGTTATCTATGCAACGCAAAAGAAATCAAGGCGATATCTTGAAAACTAAGAAAGTTATGACCAAAAAGGCAACCAGTTATACAACTGCCTCTTTCTGGCCACTTTTTAGTAGAACTGGTTAGCTTTTTGGGCATAACTTTCTTAGTTTTCAAGATATCGACTTGATTTGTTTTGCATTGGATAGACAAATGAATTGCCCTTAATCCAAAATTTTATTTTGCGGATAGTGCGAATAAAAATTTTTGGGCATTTTTTCAAAAAAAATAAAGGGGTTAGTTCATGTTAATTTTTGGCGAAAAAAATTATTTTCGCACTATCCTTAAAAAATAAATTTCGAATTAAAGCCAATACGGTTATCTATGCAACGCAAAAGAAACCAAGGCGATATCTTGACAACTAAGAAAGTTATGACCAAAAAGGCAACCAGTTATACAACTGCCTCTTTCTGGCCACTTTTTAGTAGAACTGGTTAGCTTTTTGGGCATAACTTTCTTAGTTTTCAAGATATCGACTTGATTTGTTTTGCATTGGATAGACAAATGAATTGTGCTTAATCCAAAATTTTATTTTGCGGATAGTGCGAATAAAAATTTTTGGGCATTTTTTCAAAAAAAACAAAGGGGTTAGTTCATGTTAATTTTTGGCGAAAAAAATTATTTTCGCACTATCCTTAAAAAATAAATTTCGAATTAAAGCCAATACGGTTATCTATGCAACGCAAAAGAAATCAAGGCGATATCTTGAAAACTAAGAAAGTTATGACCAAAAAGGCAACCAGTTATACAACTGCCTCTTTCTGGCCACTTTTTAGTAGAACTGGTTAGCTTTTTGGGCATAACTTTCTTAGTTTTCAAGATATCGACTTGATTTGTTTTGCATTGGATAGACAAATGAATTGTCCTTAATCCAAAATTTTATTTTGCGGATAGTGCGAATAAAAATTTTTGGGCATTTTTTCAAAAAAAACAAAGGGGTTAGTTCATGTTAATTTTTGGCGAAAAAAATTATTTTCGCACTATCCTTAAAAAATAAATTTCGAATTAAAGCCAATACGGTTATCTATGCAACGCAAAAGAAATCAAGGCGATATCTTGAAAACTAAGAAAGTTATGACCAAAAAGGCAACCAGTTATACAACTGCCTCTTTCTGGCCACTTTTTAGTAGAACTGGTTAGCTTTTTGGGCATAACTTTCTTAGTTTTCAAGATATCGACTTGATTTGTTTTGCATTGGATAGACAAATGAATTGTCCTTAATCCAAAATTTTATTTTGCGGATAGTGCGAATAAAAATTTTTGGGCATTTTTTCAAAAAAAACAAAGGGGTTAGTTCATGTTAATTTTTGGCGAAAAAAATTATTTTCGCACTATCCTTAAAAAATAAATTTCGAATTAAAGCCAATACGGTTATCTATGCAACGCAAAAGAAATCAAGGCGATATCTTGAAAACTAAGAAAGTTATGACCAAAAAGGCAACCAGTTATACAACTGCCTCTTTCTGGCCACTTTTTAGTAGAACTGGTTAGCTTTTTGGGCATAACTTTCTTAGTTTTCAAGATATCGACTTGATTTGTTTTGCATTGGATAGACAAATGAATTGTCCTTAATCCAAAATTTTATTTTGCGGATAGTGCGAATAAAAATTTTTGGGCATTTTTTCAAAAAAAACAAAGGGGTTAGTTCATGTTAATTTTTGGCGAAAAAAATTATTTTCGCACTATCCTTAAAAAATAAATTTCGAATTAAAGCCAATACGGTTATCTATGCAACGCAAAAGAAATCAAGGCGATATCTTGAAAACTAAGAAAGTTATGACCAAAAAGGCAACCAGTTATACAACTGCCTCTTTCTGGCCACTTTTTAGTAGAACTGGTTAGCTTTTTGGGCATAACTTTCTTAGTTTTCAAGATATCGACTTGATTTGTTTTGCATTGGATAGACAAATGAATTGTCCTTAATCCAAAATTTTATTTTGCGGATAGTGCGAATAAAAATTTTTGGGCATTTTTTCAAAAAAAACAAAGGGGTTAGTTCATGTTAATTTTTGGCGAAAAAAATTATTTTCGCACTATCCTTAAAAAATAAATTTCGAATTAAAGCCAATACGGTTATCTATGCAACGCAAAAGAAATCAAGGCGATATCTTGAAAACTAAGAAAGTTATGACCAAAAAGGCAACCAGTTATACAACTGCCTCTTTCTGGCCACTTTTTAGTAGAACTGGTTAGCTTTTTGGGCATAACTTTCTTAGTTTTCAAGATATCGACTTGATTTGTTTTGCATTGGATAGACAAATGAATTGTCCTTAATCCAAAATTTTATTTTGCGGATAGTGCGAATAAAAATTTTTGGGCATTTTTTCAAAAAAAACAAAGGGGTTAGTTCATGTTAATTTTTGGCGAAAAAAATTATTTTCGCACTATCCTTAAAAAATAAATTTCGAATTAAAGCCAATACGGTTATCTATGCAACGCAAAAGAAACCAAGGCGATATCTTGACAACTAAGAAAGTTATGACCAAAAAGGCAACCAGTTATACAACTGCCTCTTTCTGGCCACTTTTTAGTAGAACTGGTTAGCTTTTTGGGCATAACTTTCTTAGTTTTCAAGATATCGACTTGATTTGTTTTGCATTGGATAGACAAATGAATTGTGCTTAATCCAAAATTTTATTTTGCGGATAGTGCGAATAAAAATTTTTGGGCATTTTTTCAAAAAAAACAAAGGGGTTAGTTCATGTTAATTTTTGGCGAAAAAAATTATTTTCGCACTATCCTTAAAAAATAAATTTCGAATTAAAGCCAATACGGTTATCTATGCAACGCAAAAGAAACCAAGGCGATATCTTGACAACTAAGAAAGTTATGACCAAAAAGGCAACCAGTTATACAACTGCCTCTTTCTGGCCACTTTTTAGTAGAACTGGTTAGCTTTTTGGGCATAACTTTCTTAGTTTTCAAGATATCGACTTGATTTGTTTTGCATTGGATAGACAAATGAATTGCCCTTAATCCAAAATTTTATTTTGCGGATAGTGCGAATAAAAATTTTTGGGCATTTTTTCAAAAAAAATAAAGGGGTTAGTTCATGTTAATTTTTGGCGAAAAAAATTATTTTCGCACTATCCTTAAAAAATAAATTTCGAATTAAAGCCAATACGGTTATCTATGCAACGCAAAAGAAACCAAGGCGATATCTTGACAACTAAGAAAGTTATGACCAAAAAGGCAACCAGTTATACAACTGCCTCTTTCTGGCCACTTTTTAGTAGAACTGGTTAGCTTTTTGGGCATAACTTTCTTAGTTTTCAAGATATCGACTTGATTTGTTTTGCATTGGATAGACAAATGAATTGTGCTTAATCCAAAATTTTATTTTGCGGATAGTGCGAATAAAAATTTTTGGGCATTTTTTCAAAAAAAACAAAGGGGTTAGTTCATGTTAATTTTTGGCGAAAAAAATTATTTTCGCACTATCCTTAAAAAATAAATTTCGAATTAAAGCCAATACGGTTATCTATGCAACGCAAAAGAAATCAAGGCGATATCTTGAAAACTAAGAAAGTTATGACCAAAAAGGCAACCAGTTATACAACTGCCTCTTTCTGGCCACTTTTTAGTAGAACTGGTTAGCTTTTTGGGCATAACTTTCTTAGTTTTCAAGATATCGACTTGATTTGTTTTGCATTGGATAGACAAATGAATTGTCCTTAATCCAAAATTTTATTTTGCGGATAGTGCGAATAAAAATTTTTGGGCATTTTTTCAAAAAAAACAAAGGGGTTAGTTCATGTTAATTTTTGGCGAAAAAAATTATTTTCGCACTATCCTTAAAAAATAAATTTCGAATTAAAGCCAATACGGTTATCTATGCAACGCAAAAGAAATCAAGGCGATATCTTGAAAACTAAGAAAGTTATGACCAAAAAGGCAACCAGTTATACAACTGCCTCTTTCTGGCCACTTTTTAGTAGAACTGGTTAGCTTTTTGGGCATAACTTTCTTAGTTTTCAAGATATCGACTTGATTTGTTTTGCATTGGATAGACAAATGAATTGTCCTTAATCCAAAATTTTATTTTGCGGATAGTGCGAATAAAAATTTTTGGGCATTTTTTCAAAAAAAACAAAGGGGTTAGTTCATGTTAATTTTTGGCGAAAAAAATTATTTTCGCACTATCCTTAAAAAATAAATTTCGAATTAAAGCCAATACGGTTATCTATGCAACGCAAAAGAAATCAAGGCGATATCTTGAAAACTAAGAAAGTTATGACCAAAAAGGCAACCAGTTATACAACTGCCTCTTTCTGGCCACTTTTTAGTAGAACTGGTTAGCTTTTTGGGCATAACTTTCTTAGTTTTCAAGATATCGACTTGATTTGTTTTGCATTGGATAGACAAATGAATTGTCCTTAATCCAAAATTTTATTTTGCGGATAGTGCGAATAAAAATTTTTGGGCATTTTTTCAAAAAAAACAAAGGGGTTAGTTCATGTTAATTTTTGGCGAAAAAAATTATTTTCGCACTATCCTTAAAAAATAAATTTCGAATTAAAGCCAATACGGTTATCTATGCAACGCAAAAGAAATCAAGGCGATATCTTGAAAACTAAGAAAGTTATGACCAAAAAGGCAACCAGTTATACAACTGCCTCTTTCTGGCCACTTTTTAGTAGAACTGGTTAGCTTTTTGGGCATAACTTTCTTAGTTTTCAAGATATCGACTTGATTTGTTTTGCATTGGATAGACAAATGAATTGTCCTTAATCCAAAATTTTATTTTGCGGATAGTGCGAATAAAAATTTTTGGGCATTTTTTCAAAAAAAACAAAGGGGTTAGTTCATGTTAATTTTTGGCGAAAAAAATTATTTTCGCACTATCCTTAAAAAATAAATTTCGAATTAAAGCCAATACGGTTATCTATGCAACGCAAAAGAAATCAAGGCGATATCTTGAAAACTAAGAAAGTTATGACCAAAAAGGCAACCAGTTATACAACTGCCTCTTTCTGGCCACTTTTTAGTAGAACTGGTTAGCTTTTTGGGCATAACTTTCTTAGTTTTCAAGATATCGACTTGATTTGTTTTGCATTGGATAGACAAATGAATTGTCCTTAATCCAAAATTTTATTTTGCGGATAGTGCGAATAAAAATTTTTGGGCATTTTTTCAAAAAAAACAAAGGGGTTAGTTCATGTTAATTTTTGGCGAAAAAAATTATTTTCGCACTATCCTTAAAAAATAAATTTCGAATTAAAGCCAATACGGTTATCTATGCAACGCAAAAGAAATCAAGGCGATATCTTGAAAACTAAGAAAGTTATGACCAAAAAGGCAACCAGTTATACAACTGCCTCTTTCTGGCCACTTTTTAGTAGAACTGGTTAGCTTTTTGGGCATAACTTTCTTAGTTTTCAAGATATCGACTTGATTTGTTTTGCATTGGATAGACAAATGAATTGTCCTTAATCCAAAATTTTATTTTGCGGATAGTGCGAATAAAAATTTTTGGGCATTTTTTCAAAAAAAACAAAGGGGTTAGTTCATGTTAATTTTTGGCGAAAAAATTATTTTCGCACTATCCTTAAAAAATAAATTTCGAATTAAAGCCAATACGGTTATCTATGCAACGCAAAAGAAATCAAGGCGATATCTTGAAAACTAAGAAAGTTATGACCAAAAAGGCAACCAGTTATACAACTGCCTCTTTCTGGCCACTTTTTAGTAGAACTGGTTAGCTTTTTGGGCATAACTTTCTTAGTTTTCAAGATATCGACTTGATTTGTTTTGCATTGGATAGACAAATGAATTGTCCTTAATCCAAAATTTTATTTTGCGGATAGTGCGAATAAAAATTTTTGGGCATTTTTTCAAAAAAAACAAAGGGGTTAGTTCATGTTAATTTTTGGCGAAAAAAATTATTTTCGCACTATCCTTAAAAAATAAATTTCGAATTAAAGCCAATACGGTTATCTATGCAACGCAAAAGAAATCAAGGCGATATCTTGAAAACTAAGAAAGTTATGACCAAAAAGGCAACCAGTTATACAACTGCCTCTTTCTGGCCACTTTTTAGTAGAACTGGTTAGCTTTTTGGGCATAACTTTCTTAGTTTTCAAGATATCGACTTGATTTGTTTTGCATTGGATAGACAAATGAATTGTCCTTAATCCAAAATTTTATTTTGCGGATAGTGCGAATAAAAATTTTTGGGCATTTTTCAAAAAAAACAAAGGGGTTAGTTCATGTTAATTTTTGGCGAAAAAATTATTTTCGCACTATCCTTAAAAAATAAATTTCGAATTAAAGCCAATACGGTTATCTATGCAACGCAAAAGAAATCAAGGCGATATCTTGAAAACTAAGAAAGTTATGACCAAAAAGGCAACCAGTTATACAACTGCCTCTTTCTGGCCACTTTTTAGTAGAACTGGTTAGCTTTTTGGGCATAACTTTCTTAGTTTTCAAGATATCGACTTGATTTGTTTTGCATTGGATAGACAAATGAATTGCCCTTAATCCAAAATTTTATTTTGCGGATAGTGCGAATAAAAATTTTTGGGCATTTTTTCAAAAAAAATAAAGGGGTTAGTTCATGTTAATTTTTGGCGAAAAAAATTATTTTCGCACTATCCTTAAAAAATAAATTTCGAATTAAAGCCAATACGGTTATCTATGCAACGCAAAAGAAACCAAGGCGATATCTTGACAACTAAGAAAGTTATGACCAAAAAGGCAACCAGTTATACAACTGCCTCTTTCTGGCCACTTTTTAGTAGAACTGGTTAGCTTTTTGGGCATAACTTTCTTAGTTTTCAAGATATCGACTTGATTTGTTTTGCATTGGATAGACAAATGAATTGTGCTTAATCCAAAATTTTATTTTGCGGATAGTGCGAATAAAAATTTTTGGGCATTTTTTCAAAAAAAACAAAGGGGTTAGTTCATGTTAATTTTTGGCGAAAAAAATTATTTTCGCACTATCCTTAAAAAATAAATTTCGAATTAAAGCCAATACGGTTATCTATGCAACGCAAAAGAAATCAAGGCGATATCTTGAAAACTAAGAAAGTTATGACCAAAAAGGCAACCAGTTATACAACTGCCTCTTTCTGGCCACTTTTTAGTAGAACTGGTTAGCTTTTTGGGCATAACTTTCTTAGTTTTCAAGATATCGACTTGATTTGTTTTGCATTGGATAGACAAATGAATTGTCCTTAATCCAAAATTTTATTTTGCGGATAGTGCGAATAAAAATTTTTGGGCATTTTTTCAAAAAAAACAAAGGGGTTAGTTCATGTTAATTTTTGGCGAAAAAATTATTTTCGCACTATCCTTAAAAAATAAATTTCGAATTAAAGCCAATACGGTTATCTATGCAACGCAAAAGAAATCAAGGCGATATCTTGAAAACTAAGAAAGTTATGACCAAAAAGGCAACCAGTTATACAACTGCCTCTTTCTGGCCACTTTTTAGTAGAACTGGTTAGCTTTTTGGGCATAACTTTCTTAGTTTTCAAGATATCGACTTGATTTGTTTTGCATTGGATAGACAAATGAATTGTCCTTAATCCAAAATTTTATTTTGCGGATAGTGCGAATAAAAATTTTTGGGCATTTTTTCAAAAAAAACAAAGGGGTTAGTTCATGTTAATTTTTGGCGAAAAAATTATTTTCGCACTATCCTTAAAAAATAAATTTCGAATTAAAGCCAATACGGTTATCTATGCAACGCAAAAGAAATCAAGGCGATATCTTGAAAACTAAGAAAGTTATGACCAAAAAGGCAACCAGTTATACAACTGCCTCTTTCTGGCCACTTTTTAGTAGAACTGGTTAGCTTTTTGGGCATAACTTTCTTAGTTTTCAAGATATCGACTTGATTTGTTTTGCATTGGATAGACAAATGAATTGCCCTTAATCCAAAATTTTATTTTGCGGATAGTGCGAATAAAAATTTTTGGGCATTTTTTCAAAAAAAATAAAGGGGTTAGTTCATGTTAATTTTTGGCGAAAAAAATTATTTTCGCACTATCCTTAAAAAATAAATTTCGAATTAAAGCCAATACGGTTATCTATGCAACGCAAAAGAAACCAAGGCGATATCTTGACAACTAAGAAAGTTATGACCAAAAAGGCAACCAGTTATACAACTGCCTCTTTCTGGCCACTTTTTAGTAGAACTGGTTAGCTTTTTGGGCATAACTTTCTTAGTTTTCAAGATATCGACTTGATTTGTTTTGCATTGGATAGACAAATGAATTGTGCTTAATCCAAAATTTTATTTTGCGGATAGTGCGAATAAAAATTTTTGGGCGTTTTTTCAAAAAAAACAAAGGGGTTAGTTCATGTTAATTTTTGGCGAAAAAAATTATTTTCGCACTATCCTTAAAAAATAAATTTCGAATTAAAGCCAATACGGTTATCTATGCAACGCAAAAGAAATCAAGGCGATATCTTGAAAACTAAGAAAGTTATGACCAAAAAGGCAACCAGTTATACAACTGCCTCTTTCTGGCCACTTTTTAGTAGAACTGGTTAGCTTTTTGGGCATAACTTTCTTAGTTTTCAAGATATCGACTTGATTTGATTTGCATTGGATAGACAAATGAATTGCCCTTAATCCAAAATTTTATTTTGCGGATAGTGCGAATAAAAATTTTTGGGCATTTTTTCAAAAAAAACAAAGGGGTTAGTTCATGTTAATTTTTGGCGAAAAAAATTATTTTCGCACTATCCTTAAAAAATAAATTTCGAATTAAAGCCAATACGGTTATCTATGCAACGCAAAAGAAACCAAGGCGATATCTTGACAACTAAGAAAGTTATGACCAAAAAGGCAACCAGTTATACAACTGCCTCTTTCTGGCCACTTTTTAGTAGAACTGGTTAGCTTTTTGGGCATAACTTTCTTAGTTTTCAAGATATCGACTTGATTTGTTTTGCATTGGATAGACAAATGAATTGCCCTTAATCCAAAATTTTATTTTGCGGATAGTGCGAATAAAAATTTTTGGGCATTTTTTCAAAAAAAATAAAGGGGTTAGTTCATGTTAATTTTTGGCGAAAAAAATTATTTTCGCACTATCCTTAAAAAATAAATTTCGAATTAAAGCCAATACGGTTATCTATGCAACGCAAAAGAAATCAAGGCGATATCTTGAAAACTAAGAAAGTTATGACCAAAAAGGCAACCAGTTATACAACTGCCTCTTTCTGGCCACTTTTTAGTAGAACTGGTTAGCTTTTTGGGCATAACTTTCTTAGTTTTCAAGATATCGACTTGATTTGTTTTGCATTGGATAGACAAATGAATTGTGCTTAATCCAAAATTTTATTTTGCGGATAGTGCGAATAAAAATTTTTGGGCATTTTTTCAAAAAAAACAAAGGGGTTAGTTCATGTTAATTTTTGGCGAAAAAAATTATTTTCGCACTATCCTTAAAAAATAAATTTCGAATTAAAGCCAATACGGTTATCTATGCAACGCAAAAGAAATCAAGGCGATATCTTGAAAACTAAGAAAGTTATGACCAAAAAGGCAACCAGTTATACAACTGCCTCTTTCTGGCCACTTTTTAGTAGAACTGGTTAGCTTTTTGGGCATAACTTTCTTAGTTTTCAAGATATCGACTTGATTTGTTTTGCATTGGATAGACAAATGAATTGTCCTTAATCCAAAATTTTATTTTGCGGATAGTGCGAATAAAAATTTTTGGGCATTTTTTCAAAAAAAACAAAGGGGTTAGTTCATGTTAATTTTTGGCGAAAAAAATTATTTTCGCACTATCCTTAAAAAATAAATTTCGAATTAAAGCCAATACGGTTATCTATGCAACGCAAAAGAAATCAAGGCGATATCTTGAAAACTAAGAAAGTTATGACCAAAAAGGCAACCAGTTATACAACTGCCTCTTTCTGGCCACTTTTTAGAAGAACTGGTTAGAAGAAAGTTATGACCAAAAAGGTAACCAGTTCAGCAGACTTTCTCCTGAAAAAACTATCACTGAAACCACGGAAAGACTTAATAAATACCGTGGGAACTCTGCAATTATATCATTTGGTAATAAATTGGCTTTATTTCTTTAGAAAATATAAAATTTTTTATCACCAAACTCTTTGCTCTGCTCTGCTTTTTTTTTTTAATTTTGTATTGACAAATCTCTCACACAGTATTCATATCAAGGCTCGTTTAAAAAACTTTTTGTTTTTTTTTTTTTAATTCCTTTGCAGCTCACAATTTTGTATAAAAGCTGTTTGAAACTCTACTTTCAGTTTTCTCTTCCCTTTAAGATGTTTCTTTTGTTGTTATTCAAATGTTCAAAATATCAAACCATTTAGCACAAATTTCAATTGTAAAACCTGATGGCAGCAGCTACATGCTCTTGCATACTCGTACTTTGCCTTAATTTGTAATCAGTTTCTATTGGCTTGTGTTGTCCTCATCTTTTGAATATTGACTTTGATTTTAACCAACCACGCCAACACCAACACCAACACACAATTGTATGAGAAGAACAATCTTGAACAAACGTAGTGATTGTAAATAACAAAGAAAGTGTCATTTACAATTTGTGTAAGAATAGCAAAGAAAAGCAGCAACAGCTTGTGACCACAAAAATAAGGACACTAACTCAAAAAAAATCATATTCAACCGAATCATTAAAATTTTCTAGAAATTTTTTTCTTTAAAAAACTTTAGTGTTTAAATAAATTTTTTTTTTTTTTTGGAAAGGTAATAAATAGAAAAGAAAAATCAAAATTTTTAAAATTTTTTCCAAAGATTTTTGTTGCAAAGCAAACTCAAAACACTGCCTTTAGAATGGTTCTTCTTTTTAACAGTTTTTGGAAGACTTGCAGTTTTAGGATCGGTTGATTAGAATCAGATTTAGCTTTAGAAAAAGAGACCAGTCACTTGGTTACTGCGTCCAAAATAGAGCTACTTCTCCCTATGTCTATTATTCATTAAGAATTCAAAGAATTCTTTGGGTAATTTATAGACGTTTATAGGTAGTAAAGTCCTAGTTGACAAAAATGGATGTAAATTAGACCATTACCGTGACACAGTACATTTTCTACTGTCTCTTTGTCTTATTTACAGAACCTGCAGAGATCGTTTTTTTTTTGAAAATTCTACAAGATTTGGTTCTTGCACGCATTCTACTAAAATGTTTTCTAAATAAGGGTATGCAGACGTTGGGTTTGTATCATTTAGCACTGCGGTCGAATAAGTTTCGCGGATACACCCTCAAGGTAATCAGCCTTATTACGGGTGTCGTTGTCGTAGTTGAATTCACGACAACAAACTCATAATCAGGGATAATATTTCATACCAATAACGTCGTATGTATTTTCTTCAATACAAGAAAGTTTAGAACTTCAATATTCCCACTTTTTTTTTATTTAAAAAAGAATTGTAGAGCTAAGATCAGTGGTTATAATGTATTGTCTGTCATCTCCGAATGAACTTGGAATCTACAAAAACTACACATTGTGTTGGGTGCCTGGCCAGCAAAGTGGTCTACCGCACGTTCATAGAACCAGACACCTACTTTGGCATCTCTGCAGGATTCATTACAGAGCAAACTTGGGTTGAATCGCAATTATCAAAACCCTGGGAAACGCTGACTGGAAGCTTCATCGTACTAATGCGAATTGCATTGCAGAGGGTACTTTCACTTAATAAGAGCGACCTGAGACCGCTAACGAAAAGGAAATATTCAGAGCAGCAACTGCAGACTTCGTGGTTTACTGTACGAAACCTCAGATATTTACTTTGTGACTGTCCGGTCTTAAGGCAAAACTTGTGGGAGACTGCTTGTTTACTCCCAAAAAGCTCTTACTAAATTAGGTAATTTGTTTCATTCACAACTTAGATGTGGAACAGTGAATGCATAGACTGTACAAAAAAGCGGTATATATGGCCTAGTAATAATAAAAGCCCCTATTAAATTTAGTTTCGTCTCTATACTCCGCCGAAATGTTGAAAGCGCCGCTTCCAAAAGCTAAATTTTTAGTAAATGTTGAAATTGTGGTCTGTCTGTACAGACAGGGTACTCTTTGGTCTATAACTGCAGGTTTTATTTTTTGTTATTTTTTAAAATAGGATTTGTTCCCTTCAAAATTATTTTTCCCTTATTTTTTCACTTTGAATTTTTTCCATTCCCGTAATTGTAAAAATAAGCAGAATTTGGAAATGGAAAAAAATTGGGGCGAATAAAATTGTAAATTAAATTTAAAAAAATTGTTTTAATAAAATTAAAATCTAAAACCATAAAAACAATTGCTGCGTTCAATGCTTTTTTTTTTGTCCGTTCACTGTAAACTTTTCAATTAATTTATCTGCTATTCTTTTGTAAAGGCCTTTGTGAGAATAACGTTTTTGTTGTTGTTGTTTTTATTATTATTAACGTTGCTGCTGGCAATGATTTTTGTCTATTGTTTTTTTGATATCATGATGTGTTTATGATGATAACACTGATTAAACAGCTGACTGACATAAACATCTTTTGTTTCCATTACCCAGTTTAATGTTACATGTCAATGATACAAACCTGCTTATGAAAATTAGTTGGGAATATGGCAAATGCCAATTAAGTTACATGAATATATCTCAAATATTAATTCAAATTTGATATTTATTTTTGAATTAAAAATTTAAAAAAAAACTAAAATATTTTGTGTCATATAAAAAGTGATCAAATTTCTTTTCATACAAAAAATATTCGCTTAATTTTTGCTTTGTTTTAAATTAAAAAGTTGTTAATCTAATTTTCAAATAGAAATTATTTTCATTTTCTCATGATAATCACTTAAATATTAGACCTGCTTCTGCTGCATTTGATTTCATTTAAGTTATTCATTTCAATTTACCAAATTTATTTCGACCTTTTAATTCTATCAAATTGCACCTCAAATTTATTTTTGTTTTGTTTTTTACAATCGAATTTAGAAGTCGGAAAACTGCAATTTTATTTCCTTTTTATTTTTATTATTGTTGGTTGTTGTTGTTTCTATATTACTAGAGAGTTTGAAAATAAATCGTAATAAATATTCCTAAAATAAGTTTTTAATTAAGTTTCTGTTTTGTGTTCATTTGTTTATTTCAAGTTAATAAAAGTTTTATATCTCTGTAACCAACTTTTTTTTCTCAGTTTGTTGGTACAAGTTTTGCATGTGTGGCTTGGATGATGGCAATTTTATTTGAAATATGGAAATACTACTAAAACAAGATTTTTAATTCTCTTTTTTTTTCGTTTTTGGTGCTTTCAGTTAATCAAATTTTACTTTTTTTATTTATGTTGGTAACTAGTTCTTTTATGCTTTCGGTGTATATTTTTTTTTAATTTTTGTGCAGGCTTGTGTTTATGCCTTATTTTCTATAGTTCTACTTGTCTTGCTTTTTTTATTTTTTGTTAAAAGAAATTCAACTTGTAAGCAAATACAGTGAACTCACGAAAAGGTGAATGACAGGGAAACGAGAACACTGGATTTACAGTCACGAAAGCCTGAACGAAATGCTCAGAATCTTTAGGTTTTTTATTCCTGGGTGAATTGTATCTTTTTGCTATAAAATGTTCTCAATCGTGAAAGTTCTTATTAAAAATTAGTTCCTGTTTTCGTAAGTTTACTGTACAAATATTCGTTTGTTTTTATTTAATTTTTTTGAAAAATTTTCATTTTTCAATTATTATATTCAAATCAATTTACGAAAATTTTCAAATTAATTATTGATAAATGTTACACTATATTGTTTGTTTAAATTACAATGGACTCTTTTTCCGATTTATGCGACCGCCAATAAATCGATAAAAGTTTTTTTCTACAGCAGCGATATTCTCTTCAGTATGTAGATTTAAATGGCAGCTGTAAGGCAAATGGAACAATAAAGTTGCTCTTATTTCATTTTCGAATTTTTTAGTAAGAGCCTGCGAATACAATGATTATGCGGCATTTAAATTATTCCCTGAATAATTGAAATGCGAAATTAATAAATAGAGCAAGAAGTGTTACATTACTTGTATGTCAGTGCAGAGATGGTAACGCTAAATTTTATTATTTTTTCAATTTGTATTTTTTATATATTTTTTCCTTTTTTTTTTTATTAAAAATACTCTTGTATTTTCCAAAACGTTTTGAAAATTCTTCATAAAAAAAAAATTTAATTTTCTTTAGTGTCTTACAGCCATATTTAGAAAATAAAAATTTTGATTTTAAATTTGTAAAAAAGATTTTAATT
Source organism: Thelaira solivaga (assembly GCA_947397855.1). Lineage (NCBI taxonomy): Eukaryota > Metazoa > Arthropoda > Insecta > Diptera > Tachinidae > Thelaira > Thelaira solivaga. The sequence continues at coordinate 8,440,371 of OX377614.1, forward strand.
TTAAATATATTTCAAAGCACATTTTTAATGACTTAGGTAAAAAGTGGGTGTTGCTGGTACAAGCGTATAGAGCCACCTTCATAAGAGTAGAATATTTTCACAAGCATTAGCTGTAAAATATGGTTTTTAATCGTTTAAACACCAATTTAACTCACTTTGTTAAAAGTGGGCGTGGTTGTAACAAAATTGCAGGAGCATAGAAAAGGTATACATAAAATTTCACAATAATTACTTGAAAAAAAGATTTTAATAAATAAAAAAAACAATAAAAATGACTTAGGTAAAAAATAGGCGTGGCTGGTACAAAAGTATAAGGTTCTTAATGGTTTAAAAATTTTAAGCCACCAACTTTGGGCCACATCCGCAAGAGTATAGAAAATAAGGGTTTTTCTTAAAAAAAAAACAATTTAAATGACTTAGTTAAAAAGTAGGCGTGGTACAAACTTATAGAGCCACCTTCATAAAAGTGTAAAGAGTATATTCACAAGCATCAGCTGAAAAATATGGTTTTTAATTGTTTAAAAATCAATTTAAATCGTTAAGTTAAAAGTGGGCGTAGAGTGCCTCCATAGATTAGTAGCTGGCGTACTAATCTATCAATCTTGGGGTCACAGACTCGATTAATGTTTTCTTCAGCAGCTGCGCGGATTTGTGTTCTTTAAAAAAATATAAATAATAAAAAAAAAATACCTTAGCAGGAATATAGAAATAAAATTTCACAATAATAAGTTGAAAAATATTATTTCTTTTCATAAAAAAAAACAATTTAAATCACTTAGTTAAAAGTAGACGTGGCTGGTATATAAAAGTTTATGGTGAACTGCCTTGTAGTCCCGAGATTGTAGGTAGCAGAGTTCTAAAAATCAATTGAAAGCCAATTTAAATTAATTTAACTGAAAGAAGAAGTAAAAGTAGGCGTGGTTTGTACAAAAGTACATAGATTTCGTTTTGTTGCATTTCATACCTTCGAATATTTCAGTGTCGGTGTTTCATAATTTCTTTTACTATTAAAATGTTTTTTATTACGACAAAATTAGAAAATTACTTTTTATTTTCTTCTTTAAGAGTTAGTGCCGAAATAAATAAATTTAGGCCCTTTGTTACTAGTGACCAATAAATAGTTAAAGTTAGGATTTGGTAAGACAAATATGCATGACCATATTTTAATTATATCTTAATATACCAAGAAGTTAACTATCAGATGATTTATGCTTAACCTATCACTCAATTTCTGTCTTACAATCCAGCTAAGAGCACTTTGTTTGTGTTATAAAATCCTAAATTTAACAATTGGTAACTTGTAAGCCAACAGGTATTCATTTTATATTTTAATATATATTTTTTACGGTGTTGTTTGGGTAACGCATGTGTTTAAATTGTCTAGGAGCTAATCGCTTGTGTTACAAAAACAGTTCACAGAACGAAGGCCACTTCAGCCAGTTCCTATAATGTTATTAAACTATATTATTATTATTTAATATTAGAAATTAATTTTAAAATTAAATTTGTTAACGACCACTAATAACTTTGAAAATCGACTACCAGGGTCCGGGCAGGAATCAAACTTGCGACCTCTATATTGATAAGTTAGCACGCTACCCCTCAATATACTCGTACAAGGCACCCGACTTAATCAATAAATTTATTTACTGCTAATAAATAAATTAAAAAATAATCTGAGAGAAAAATTTTTTATATATAAAACTTGAAACAAAAAATCATATTTTTATATGTAATAATTTTATTTGGTTTTTTCTCAAAATATAAATCTTTATTTGTATTTAATTCCAGAATTGTGTCGGGTTATTTTATTAAAAAATAGATTAATATTTTATTAATCATATTTTTATTTAAATTTTTAATTTTTAATACCTCTAATCTCCTTGAATACCAATTAAGTTTAATAAAAAGTATTTAGTATTCCATAATTTAAACTTTCCATCCCTGTAGAAATCCATTGAATTAAGCAGTCATGTTGTATATTACGCCATTACCTTTGAAATACAACAGAGTATGCTAGGCGTCTTTATGTACACATAATAACGCAATGATGCAGGAATTGCTGCTAAATAATTTCGTGTTGCATAAATTTATCACTAAATCAGTTTTAATTGTTTCACACCAACCAGCAATAATAATAATAATAATAATAATAAAATGCTTTTTCATAAATTAAATGTAGCAAAACTTTAAGCTAAAAGCGAGTACACTTGTAGTTTGTACGATCATATTAATTTGGTTTTCCGCATGACGTATGAGTTATATTAATTGTGCATTTTTTTCTTTATAATTAAATAACACTCATACGCTCTGTTTAATATTTATGTATATGGAAATGCTATGTTGGAATTAAATTTTATTTTTATTCGTGAAAATAAACTTTTCGCTTTAATAATTTATCATCATTATTTTTGTGCTAGCGTATTCAAGAATGTAGGCTTAAGTAAGAAAAAAAAAAAATAAATTAAAATTATTGCGTTTATATGAATGAATTCTTTAGGCTTTTTATACACACACACTCATACCGAAAGGCATACTTAAATTTTACTTCTCTATTTATTAAGTTAAGAACAAATATACTCACTCACATAAATTTTATTACCCCAAAGTCATCAATAAATAACCAACATAACCATAACACCTGAAAAAAATAAAATACAAATAAACAGTTGTAGAAAAATAATAAAATAAATAAAGATAACAAACAGAGTATATTTTTGGCGCTGAATTATTTAGGAAATATTGTCATCATATAACAAACAGAAATTAGTGAGCATGAGAGGGAGAGTAATCCCACTTGACACATACTCATGATTCACCGTTATAAACATAAAATTTTGAAATTTCGCAAAAAACCCCAAAAAAATCATGTTGATATTCCCATTTAATTGCCTTCCTGCCTGCCTAGTCGCGGCAAAACGAACAAAAACGTATGATGAAAAGATATAAAAAAAGAGTATTAAAATAAAAGATGAAAATAACATGCATGACAGCATCTGTTCTTTTTTTTTTTTGACTCTTTTAAAAATAATAAAGCTCTTTTCTATGCTCTCTTACCTTTAGAAGATTTAATATGTATTTACACATGCCTACTTTTATTTATGCAAGTGCTTCAGCTACGTGTGCAAGTACGTATTAGGTTTTTGGCCACAAAAAAAAAACAAAAACAAAGAAAAAAGAAGAAAATTTCAGGACATATAATACACAACCAAACCATTTCTAAAAAAAAAAAACTTGTAAAGAAAAATACGCAAGCATATTTAAATTCTTTAAAAAAAAAAAAAAAAAAAAAAAAAACTTCAATTTAAATCAAGTTAAAAATTTACCCTTTCATACAAAAAAAAAAATTTACGTAGACTTTAAAGTAAAATGTATAAAAAAAATTATATGAAAAATTTCAACTTTACGTTAATTTTTTGAAAATAAGAAGATTAATCATTAATACCAATATTCTCTTGGAAAACTTAAAAAAAAATTACAAGTACTAAGAAGGAAAGTATATCCATAAGGCCTATTTCATCCGATGCTACTCTGAATCATAAGTGGATTTTTCTTAAGTCTTGTTAAATTCCTGGCCAAACATTTAAATAGCCAATTAACTAAATGAGAATTGAGGCAAACAAAAAGTTTCAAAAACTTCAAACAAGAAAATAAAAAACTAACAAATTTCCCAATATTAAATATTCAAAATAGTTAATAAAGACTTGACATAAAAATTATGAAAAAATTTTCAAATAAATTTCCCACAATATCTACTTCAAGTCTTTGAATACAAACCTAAATTTTGTTAAAATTTATTATTTCAAATAGGTTCCCAGTAAACAATTTAACATGGTACCTGCTCGAACGTCCTACTGCATAACTTTTGTTTCTAATTTTCCTGTTTGTTGTTTTTAGTTTTTTGCTTTAAAAACATAAGCTCATATAAGCACGTAGTTTATTTAAAAAATTTATATGGATTTGTGTGGCTTTTTTCTATTTGTTTTAATTTTTATTTCTTTGGGCTTCAAGTTCTCTAGTTATTGGTTGCTCTTTTTAAATCATGTTTATTTTCTTTCTTTTTCTTTATATTAAATTTCAAGTGACATTTGTACAAAATAAATTAAAATTTTTCTTGATTTAATTTTTTTGTTCATAAATTTAAAATAAATTTATGGAAAAGCAACACACAATAACAAAAATTGTTGAAAAGTTTTAGGAAGTTATAACTAAAAATTAAGTTAGATTTTAGTTTTGCTATACAAATACAAGTTAGGCTTTTCCGCTTTCATTTTTGTTTTAACAATTAAATTAAAAAAAAAAGTTATAATCAAACTTATTATTTTTTTGGTGAAATAAAATTATGCCTGTTCAAAACAAATTTATAGAAAATTTAAATAAAATTGTGGATTTTTATTCGTTTCTTTAAGAAGAACTGCAGTATTTGTGTGCTTAATGGTTAAAAGTTGAGAATATGCCAAGAAAAACACTCATACATACCAAGCAAATAAGTTTAACTTTTTTGATTACAGAGCTAAAAAAAAAATATAAAATCATAATCAGTTTTTGTGTGGCTTTTAAATCATTGTGTACATACATTTCACAGGAAATTAAATTACAAACTCTGTCATTTGAGAAAATGGCAACATAATTTATTTGGCAAAAATTCGACAAAACTTGATTTAAGTTTTTGTTACTTAAAATATTAAATTTAAAACTAATAAGCGAAAACATTTTATTTTGAAAAAAAAAATTATTTATGAGCTGTTATTTTTGAAAGTGGTACAAGTCCACTTTTTTTTGTTATTGAACTGATTTTCTTCTCTTCCTGTTTCTTTTTTTTAACTTTTTGTTTTATTAAAATAGTTTTTGAAAGTGGACTTATACCACTTTCAGAAATAACCGCTCATATTTTGCTATTGAACTGACTTTCTTCTCTCCCTGTTTCTTTTTTTTAAACTTTTTTTTTATTTAAATAGTTTGTGCCCTGATTTGCTAAGTTTTTCATTTAAATCATTTTTTATGCCGTAATAAACTTTAAACGAATTACGAGAAAAAAAGTAAGAAAAAATTTAACCAGATAATTTTTCAATAGTTTTTTTTTATTTTTGCCTTTCGCCCAACCTTAATGCGCACTGAAATAAATAATTTTGTGTTAACTTTGGCTTCCATAAACTCACATAAAAAAAACAGAAAAAAATTAACATGAAAAATTAAGCTGGCAAAAAAAAGAGGATTAAAAAATTTTATATAAATAAAAAAAAGGCAGTAAATTATTGCAGGGTTTTTTATTATTATATTTTAGCACGTTCTAGTTTACTTGCATTCCTTGTTTTCCATTTACTACTTTTTATGCTCTCTCTGGCTCCCTCTTTCACTCACTCTTCTTCTTTTTCGCCCCATAAAGTTTTCTTTAGAGAGTGTATGTGTGCGTGTATCAGCAGGGAAAATTAAAAAACCAACAGAAAATGTCTCCTTGCGAAAATTGTGCTTGAAATGTGTAGCATACCACAAGGGGAAAGAAACACTGGCACTATTTTAAAGTTTTTATTTTTAATAGTTTCTGGTATTTATGTTTATTTGTGCATGTGCATGTGTGTATGTGACATAAAATACTAGATCTCTTTGACTAGTAGTCTGTAAACCACTGATAAAATGATTTAATGTAAAATAAAATAAGAGTACAATTCATGTTACATATCCGAAATGGTTGTGTTTGTGCAAAACATTTAAACTATTCGTATTTATACAAGTTTTTATACTTGTAAAATTGGAATTCATCCATTAAAATTGGAAAATTGAATTGGAATTCATGCGTTACAAAAGTTGTTTCACAGATTTATAAGAAAGAAAGAAAAATGAAAGAATTATAGTTTTTAAGCAAATAATTTTCAATAAAAAAAAATTCCTGTGTATAGCCCTCTTACAGCTCTTTCTCTCTCTCTGTCCTATAAATTTTGTTTAACAGTTAAAATTCTTTTTCTTTACTTTTTAATGAAATTAATGTACATCTTGTGAGTTTATGCACTTAATTTCGGTTAAAGGTGAAGTGTTATGTGTGTGAATCAATTATCTGCTATTTACTTATGAGTGTTTTTAAATTCTCCAGGATATTTTTAATTTTATGCAGCTCTTTTTTTTAGTATTTGTAGCTGAATGTAATGTAATATCCTTGAGGAATATAAAGAAAAACACAATAAATGCTGGTAATCAGTAGTATCACATGGCTTTTAAAGGAAATTAAATAAATATAGTATACTTCAAAGGGCAATGAACTGTGTTTTTTAATTTAAATACTGTTTACAATAACAAGTCTGCAGATTTAATCAATTTAAATTAATGTATTCCTTTTAAAACGGAAGTTGTTAACTTATCTAAAAAAAAAAAATTTTTAAGAAAAATACTCAATATTTTGAGTTCTGTGGACTTTGTCAGGACAATACTGCCATCTCAACGCTAAAATGGTAGTTTTATTGCAAGTATTGTATGAAGTTGTATATAATTCTTGAAAAAGGTACTCAACATTAAAGCGAAAATAATAAATTAATTAAACGAAAGAAAAGCTTTGTAGTATTTTTAGAGATTTTTTTTAAATTGCATTTTAAAAATGAAAATAAAAAATTTCTTTAGAAAATCTTATTTAAAAAAATAATAAAGAAATAAAATTTTCTAAGTAAAAAAAATTAATTGATTTATAGATACACCCTGCCTAAATTTATAATTGTGGTTTTTATAAATCAATTAGGAATTTAACAAGCAAAAAGATCATTTTAATGGCACTTGTGCTTAAAAAAAATTAAATTTGCATTTGCATTTGCATTTACGAGTTCAGTGCAGGTCTGTTGAAATACTCTTAATGGAAACCATAACTCTGGCATTATTGATTGAAATATGAATTGATAAATTTGACTTTTGTAAATACTGCATTTTATTTATGGCAAAGTTTTATTTACTCTGGTTTTTCCTTGTGTCTTTAAAATAATTTCCCAGCTCGTTTTGTTTTAATATGAAAAAAATAAATAAAAAACAAACTAAATCCTCCAGGAGCCTTGTTATGACGTTTAATGATGTCATTATTTCAAAAATGTATTTTTTTCTGGCTTTAGTTTTTTTTTCTGGCATAAATCGCTGCAAATGATTCAGTTGAATAAAATTATATTTTTTTTTATTTTTTATATTTTTTTTTTTTTTTTAAATGATATAAAACAACATTACGGTCTTGAAGGCTACGTTATATAATTTCGTAATATTGTAAATTTTTAAACACTTGACTTTTCAATTAAAATCATTTTAAATTAAAAGAACACAAACTGCAGTTATTGCTGCTAATTACATGCCTCGTCATAAAGGCTGAAATCCAAAAGAGAAATAAAATGGAAATTCATTGGAAATGGTTTTTTTTTTAAATCCAATTAATGGCAAAGACACCAGAAATCTATTTATTGAAGTTTTGGGCTAAAGAATGTTTACGTAGCGTGGTAGGGCCAAATTAAAAAAAAAAAAAAAAAAAAAAAAAAAAAAAAAAAAAAAAAAAAAAAAAAAAAAAAAAAAAAAAGTAAGAAATCTAGAACTTTTAAACTACTAGACTGATTTAAATGAAACCAATTAGGGCTGGGAATAGAAAACTCACACTTTTAAAGCAGTATACTTTGCAAAACCCTGTGCCCATACATAACAGCTAAAAACGGCGTCAAAGTAGTCAACCTGTAGCTTTTGTAAACCTTAAACGATTTAAAAGATTTTTTTCTTGTGATCAGCTTAGCCAAAAGCTAAAAAAAAGCTAGGAAAAAGCTAAGAATCTGTTGCTTAAATTTAAAATTTTCTTAATATTTTATAACAATTATATTTCTGAGTTTTATAAAAAAAAAACCAAGAAGAGAACATGGAATTCTAAAAACTAAAGGCTTTAAATATTCAATTCAATTATTTTTTAATTTTAACTTTTTTTTTTTATGCGATTTCTATTCTGATATTTAACTTGTTTTATCGTACTAAACAGCAAGCTATCTTTACAATTACTAAACGATACTAAATTAATAAAGTAATGATAGTTTTCTGCAGCAATTTTAAGCCATTTCAAAAAATGTGTCTTGAAAAATAAATCTTGGATATGAAGTATCCAAGATTTACAAAGCGTAAAGTGTCAAATACTTTTGTTCACTGCTCGATGAATTTATTAATTTACATATGGAAAATATTCATTTAGGTAATTTGGTTATTATGTTGCCCCACAAAGCAAATGAAATAATTTTTTTATACAAACTTTTTTTGAAAAAAGTAGTAGCAACTATCCTATCATGTTGCATTTAACAGCAATTTTAATAATTTTGTTTATTTTTTTTTTTTAAGTTTTTTTTTTTAATATTTTTTTTTTTTAATTTTTTTTTTTGTTTTTTTTTTTAATATTTTTTTTTTTTAATTTTTTTTTTTTTTTTTTTTTTTTTTTTTTGTAATAAAGGCAAAATAAATAAATAATTTTTAGATTAGCAAAAGCTTATTTACAAAAACTCCAATTAATAATAATAAAAAAAAGGAAAAAATTCTCTAAAATTTTCAAACCTTTGCTAACCGCAAAAAGTGTGGCATACTTTTAGGAGTATTTAAAATTAAATCCGTTTTAAATATAAAACAAATCAAGCAATAACAACTACTACAAAAAACAAATCGTGTTTGATAGCAACATTTGAAATGTTTTATTTTGTTTTGTTTGTGTTGAGAAAATGCTGTAAAGGTGGAGGTAAATATTTATCACGGTCATGATGAAATTGGGTGTGGTTTTTGTGTTTATTGATTTTTAGCAAAAGACAATCATCAACCAACAAAATCCTGTTTATATTCAATTAACATTTAAGCGCCAACAACAACAACAAGAACGATAAAACCATTGAAACCTCAACATATTAGGAGCTTTTTTTTTATTATTATTTTTATTATTTTTTGTGTGTAAATAAATCTTAGTTATTTGTGATTTTTTTTTTTTCATCTCTCTGGTTTTTTGTGGTATTTATTTGTTTGTAAGGAAGGTTGTGTATCGTTTAGTATTTGCGGTTGGGTTTAGCAACCAAAACCCAACTTGATGGAAAATTTATTTATCTTCTACATACTCACGTTTACATAAATAAATAAATATTTCCCTAGATTTATGATTACATTAAAAAGCATAATCATGGCGAAGTGAATTGATGAAGTTATGCGATTGTTTAAATAATGAAAGTGGGTTAGTGTGAAAATTAAATTATAAACTCCCATAGAATTTCATTTTTTATTTATAATGTTCATTTTGTGCTTGAAACTTTTCATTTTTTTAATTATTAAATTACTTGTAGCCACTACTAGTGCTGAGAGTATTTTAAAAGTACCAATTTTTCCGCCTCCCAAGAAACCAACATTTTATTTAGACAATTAAAAGAAAAAATATGGTTAAGGCAACCATATTCTGTTGGAAACATAGTACGGTTAGATTTATGATTGCTTCTAACGATATATACATATTTTTAAATCAAAGATATTGAAAATAGCATTCAACTGCAAATTTTTTTAATTTTTTATTGTTTTTTAATTTTGTTAAATACATATATATTTTATATAAACATTTTTCAAAAAAAAATTTAATATGAATTTAAAAACTTTTTGTATAAAAGTTTTTTTTTTATTCCATTAATTTTTTTTTCTATTTATTACATAATACAGCGGGTTTGAATTTGTTTTTTTAAATTTTAGTTGACTCTACCAGGACTCGAACCTGTTAACACTTAGTTAAGAAGCATTAAACAAAATTGAACTCTTTTTTTTCATAGGGAATTTTAGCCAGTTGCTTATATATGAGCGCCCATCATTGACATTTTTTTTCTGACAACACTTTAGCCTACCTAGACATTTGAGCTGTTATATTTAAAAATGGTATAAGTCCAAATTTTTTTTTTTTTTTTATTTTTTAATTGAGCCAACATTGATTCTAGTTAGATGGTGTTTTTATCTTACTAAAATTATCGCCAACTCATTTTTTTAAGTGGACTTGTACCACTTTCAAATATAACAGTTCTTATGGTGTAGGTGACAAAAAAAAATCGCTAGTGTTTGATGATGTGTGAAGTTATTTTTCGTGAGAGTGTTTGACAAAAAATTTTAAGAATTTTACAGCCCAGATTTTCGGTGATTAAATTTAAAAAATTATTGAAATCTGTGCAGGGGCTTGGCAGTAATTTATTTTGATTAAGAAAATTTATTTTTTAGTTTTTTTGACTTTTTTTTTAAATTAAAATTGCTATTTTCCTAATTAATTTTATAAAATAATTTTTATATCGATATTACTTGAAGAATTTATAAAATAAGACCTCAAGCTTAATAAAATAACCATTTTAGATTAAAAAAATATGGGAAAATTTGAAATTTCTTTTGAGTTTTTTAACTTTTCCTTTTTTTTTTCTTATTATGAATAAAATTCATCCCTTTTTCTATAGAAAATTCTCTAATTGCGAGAATTATTTTATAAACCATAAATTTCCTTAAAAAAATAAATCCTGGAAAATATTCATAAATATTGAAATTTGAAAAATTTCCAAAACTGCGTTTGCTAACTGTAATTTCTGCTTAAAACCAACCGCTGTTCTCTTTCGTTAAATTGTGTTATATTTACTTGTCTTCTTAAACACTGGCAATACTTTTTTTATTTTTGTTTTATAAAAAACAAATTAGTCTTTTAACGAATGTTACCAAGAAAAAAAATAATTTTTTTTTAATATAAAACTAAATTTGCTTTTAAAAAATATTTGTAAGGCAAAGCAAGCAAGAGCTCATTAAAAGTTTTTTAAAGAAAAACAAAAAGAAACTCAAGTTCACAAAAGTAATCTGTAAGACGAATGAGAAATTTTGAAACAAATAGACAAACACATACACTTGCATAATTAATTGTTTGTGTACATTCTTTATAAACTTACTCGTGCAGCTTAATATGTTTGTACAATTTGAAAAGTTGTAACAGAACTTTTATTTAAATTTTGTGAATTCTTTAAGAAAATCAAATTTACTCTAAAAACTAATTTTAATTTTTGTAAAAAATGATTCTGGATGGGGGCTTTTAATTTAAGAAAAGGTCATTGTACTTTTCTCACCCTTTTGCCTTTATTTGTTAAAAATTGCTTTTGCTTCCAATATTGAATTTGACAAACGCATTTTTGCCTGAATGTTTCAATTTTTATTTTATTTTTATCTTTGATATTTTCTCTTGCTGTATCGAATGAAAATTTCGCTTTTTTTACGCCAGCAAACAGAAATTTTTGCCCTAGGCTGAGATATACTCGTAACATTTGAAATGGCATGCTATTGCTAGCAAATATTTCATCAATAGCGGGTGTTCTTTTCTGAGAATTTAAATAAAATTAATTAATTCTTGATAGTTTGAAAATACTAAAGATTTTTTTTGGTAAAGTAAGTACAGTGCTGTATTGCTTGTAATCAATAATTCGGACAAACCATTTAAAAGAATTCAATTTAATTCATGTTCAAAGAATATTCTTTTTTCTAAAAAAATGCTTATTTTCTTGGTTATGATTAATCCCGCTTTTAATCACCATGGAAATACCCATATGCCTTTGAAAGCAAAATACTTGAACGAACAATTATCACAAAACAAAACTAGAATTTAAAATTCCCCCTAAACACGTCACATACTTTTTTTTCATATATTTACTGCATACATTTAGGCGTTTTATGTATTTTTTTTGTAATTCATAGAAAAAGAAAAATTCCTAAACAATAACCCCTGAGCATTTATAAAAAAAAATGGAAACAATTGCTGCTTGTGTTGCCTTAACCTCGATTGTTGTAGAAAACAAAACAAACAAACAAACAATAATATTTTGGAGTAGAAATTTTGCAGTAAAAACAAAGAATAAAAGCAATTCTATACACAATAATACACTGGGTAGCTACATGCACAGTCCTTAAAACTTTTGTTGTAACAATGAAACTCTATGGAAAAGTTGCCTAAATATTATGTGGAACATTTTGTTTGTGTAGTAACATAAATAATAAAGTAATAGAAAATTTTTGTTTTTGTTTTTCTAGTTTTTTGTTTGCTATGACAATACAAATGATCTTACATTGAAATTTTGAATAGCAATACGAGTGAGTACTTATTGTTTGGCCTGTTCCGTAAGCACAAAAATAAAAAAGCATTTTGGTAGAGCCACGTAAAATACGTAATCTGTACTTAAGCTGCTTTTTAAAATAGCTGTTCTTGTTTTACTGAGAATACAGCAAAAAAAAAAAAAAAAAAAAAAAAAAAAAAAAAAAAAAAAAAAAAAAAAAAAAAAAAAAGGGAAATTGTGAATAGAAGTGGTTAATGGAAATTATTTCCACGCCATTGTAATAGTAAAATACGCTTCAATGCTTTCATTTGCTCTTTATTAAAGCTGTTTTAAGTAGTGATGTTTTTAAAGCTTTTTTTTTATAAATATTTGCAAACGTTTCAATATCAAGGCAGTAAAACTTAACATCATTGTTGCTTCATTATTTATACGTAAATGCAATCTTGGCCCCCTTTTGTGGGATAAACTCTTTTTTTTTTTTTTGTTCTTTCATGTTCCTTACTTGTTTATGCAATTGGAAAACAGTATTACCAGCTGGCAGATACCCTTTCAGACTTAAAGATTTTTTAATGAAAATTTAAGAGTTAAAGTTATAGTCACACTAAAGTCGGTATCTTTTTAAAAACGACTTTAGCTGCCTATAATTCTTATAAACAAAAGTCAGCCCTTAATAAAAGCCTACGTTTTTTGGACTATAATTAAGGCCCATTAAAAACAAAACAGCAAAAAAAACCAGAAAATTTTTTTCCGACTTCAAAAATAAATTTAAAACATTTTTTTTGTTCAAAACTGATAAGGCGTCTTCAATCGCACTGTGGGTGACACTGCCCTTTCAGATCGTTAAGCGTTCTAGGCATGCCTACTCTTTCGATAGGGTTTCCTTATACAACTTTTTCGAAGAAAATTCGATTAAAGCTGATTTTGTTTTATTAAAAGTATTAAGAAAAAATAATAAAACCGATTAGCCACAAAGGAAACTTTCTATTTTTTGTAAATTTTTAAAAATTAAAATTTTCATATTTTTTTTTTTTTCTTTTTATAACTGGAAGGTTACTCTGTATTTTAATGCGAAATCGAATCTTTAATGTGTTTGGTAGTTTAATTTTTGCTCTGTAATGCTTAAGCGTACATCAACGTTCTTTTATACACACAAATATTTTACTACAACCAAAGAGCAAAGAGCTTTTGCATCGCAACTGCTTTCGTATTGCAATCAGAGTAGTCCCTCTGTTTTCTCAATAACTCGAAAAATGAACAGGGTGGGCCAAAGGTCACGCATGCGTGTAAGTCACTATTTTTTTATTATTTTATTTTTCAGATTTTATTCTTTGAATCGTGTTACACCACCAGGCTAAATTTAACAAAAACAAAAAAATTATTAAATTTTTATGTAAAAATTATGTAAAAAATAAATCACAAAAAAGTAAGCTTTTATTAAGAGCTGACTTTTGTTCATAAGAATTTCAAAAATTTTCAATCGATTTTAAAAAAATATCGACTTTATCCTAACTATGATTCTGGTCTAACCACCATGATAAATTAAAAAAAAATTAAATTTTTACACGCATGCGTGAATTTTTTCGTAATAGTTTCTGCAAAAAATATATTAAAAACAATAAAATTTAAAATTTTTTTTCAATATTTTGTAACAAAATCGGATTATTGGTTAAACTGCTGCAAGCTGTTTCTTCAAAATTCTCGTATTTGAAAAACAATAAAAATTTTCCTGAAAAAAAAAACTTATTCATTTAATTTAAAAATACAGATGATTTTTACAGTAAAACGTTAAACAAGCTAACAAAAACATCTCTATTTTTCTACATGTGTGATCGTTGATTTAATCCCTTTTTGCATATTTATTTTAATTTTTATCCGTTAAATAAATCACAAATACCGGATTTACACCTTAAAACCTAAAATTTATTGTTTAATCTGGCAGCTTCGTTATTATCCTTCATATTGAATAGTTCATATTTCACTTCAGTTTATTATTGGGGTGTAGATTTTAAAATAAAACGTATAATTTTCGCCTTTTCTCTGCAAACAAAACTATTAAGCTCATTGCCGTGTTGTTGTTAGAATACAACACTTATACCTTTAAAAAAATAATTTTTTTTGTTGTTATTTACTTTTGCTTGTATGTGCTTTAAGTAGTATATTGCTTTTTGCATAGTTACTCCTTCCCTTTGGCCAATAAGTCAAATGTTATTTAGTGCAACATTTGTTTTAAGCCATTAAATTCATGTTTAGTATCGTTGCTTAATTGTTGTTAACCGTAAAAGCTTTTTCTCTATTTATTCTATACATGTATGTGTGTGTGTGTGTGTATGTATGCTCCTTGGAAATATGATTGTTGGATTTTAGCCAGCAGAAGGTGTTGAAGCTGATGTTGTTAATAAGGTTAAAATAAAAGTGTTACTTACAGTGGGATTAAAAAGAAAATTATTTTATTTTGTAATGTAAATCCTGTTTATACAAGCATTTGTAATATTTTGCAATAAAAAGTGCTTGTAAGCCATTTCAAGTACGCTTAAACAGTCATACAATAGAAAAAGGTCGAGGGAATACTTGACCGCGTTTTAGGATTACAAATATAATTTCAGGCAAAAATTAAACCTGCAAACAAGCTAAAAGCCAATTATGTTGCCAAGTGCAAGACTACCAATTCGGTTAATTTTTGTTTTTATATTTTGGGTAGGGGCATAAGAAAGTTTCAAATAGAGAAAAAAAGTAAAAATAGTGAAAATACTATGCTTCTTTTGATATGATAGCGCTTTAGACTCCCTCCTGCATTAATATCAGTTATATTTATCAATAGTGTTATAAGTCAAAAATTAAATTTTTCTATAACACAACCGATTTTTACAAGAGAGCCAATTATATTTTTTAATTTGCAGTCAGGCTCTCTTAGAGGCAAAATTTTAAATACTTTATTTTGAAAAGATTGTAATTTTTTTTTTTATAGAAAATAAAAAAAGATAGTAAAAGAAAAATTAACTTTTTATATTAAAAAAAAAAGATAACGAAAATAGACTTTTTTTAATTAGAACACTATTGCATCTAATAAGACATTTGTGCTTGGAAAATTTCTTGTAATTATTTTACCGATTTTTCTGTGAATGACATCTTCATGATCTTTCGTAAATAAAATGACTGCATTTGGGTGTTTGTAATTATGAATTTGTTGTGCATTGAAGTGATGCGTGGATTTTGCTGGTATACCACTTCATCCTTAGAAATGTATTTCCCTTTTTGTTTTAAATTTTAAACACTGTCTTATACGAGTACACACAATGTACTCGTACAAGTACATCCTTCCCTTAATTCTTAAAATTAAAAAAAATAGTTTTTATGATGTTGTTTGTTGCTTTTACTACTAACGTTGTTGTTGTTGTTTTTTTTAATGTGATGATGTTGTAAACAAAATGAAAATAATGGTTAGTTGGTTAGTTGTTTGGTAGGAATGGTTGCTTTAATGGCCTTTAGATTTATGAGGCAATTAACACCACTAGCAATTGTTGCCAGTAGTTCAGCCATGTGCCGGCTTGTGAACAACCATAAAAGTTAAATAAATAGTATTTAGGTTAATGACAAACAAAAATACAAATAAAATATAAAAAAACTAAAATAAAATATCTCTGCTTTTGCAACACTATAACTTTAATTGTGTTTTTTTTTGTTCTTGTTAATTTTAGATACATGATGATTTAGAAAAAGATCACGATTTTTCTGGCTCTGGTTTTGGTCCCGATGACGAAGACTCTGATAGCGATTATCGCCACAATACGCATAAACATCAAACGGGTAAATCAAATATAAATAAGAATATTGATGACAACGAATTCATAACCACAAGTAGAAATAATCAAAACAATAATCATCAAACATCATCAAATAGCGGCATCAATAATAATAATCAAGGGAATACAGGCTTCATCAGTTCTGTTGGTAATTCGGCAACAAGTGGTAACACTGGCCTTAATACAATCGGTAAAACATTTTTAATCATATTAGTTCCCTTCGCTTCTATTTCTATTTCTATTTTTTTTTTTTTTTACACATTTATCTGTCAAACAAGCCTTTTAAGAGAGTTTGTTTGTTGCCACTAAACAACAGAATTTTTTTTTTCTATTTTTTTTTTCAAATTTAGTTTTAAGAATTTTAATTTACGTTTTAAAATTTTAATTTTAATTTTATACCTTTTTTTTTATTATTTTCATCATCTCAATCAAATTCAAAACAAACATTTGCAAAAAAAAAATAAAAACTCATTTTAGAAACAAATAATCATAAACAACAATTCAATTCCTCTATTTCATTTCCTACACAAACCGATTCTACTACCACAACCACAATCACATCTACAACAACAACTATTTCCCCTGACTACAACACAAATTACACAAACCAACACACACCTGTTACACAACACCAAGAAAACACCTCCCATATTGTTCCCTACTTCCCAGACAAAAACAACAATAATCAACGTAATGAAGACAAAATTATACCACCGCCCACCCAGCATCACGATGATGATTTCGATATTGAGGAAGGAGATGAGGACGGTGGTATTTTAGCTGGCAGCGGTGATGGCGGTTTTATTGATCGTAACAATGACAATGATGACGATGATCATACGGGCGATGTAGATGGCGATGGTGATACAGGTGATGAATTGCCAGATATCACGAAATATCATCAAGAAGTCTTTAATGCGGCCACACCCACTAAACAAGATCATCACGAGCATTCCAATAATAATGATGATTTTGAAGAAGAAGAAGAAGAAGCAGGGGAAGATCATTTTGATCCCCATCAACCCATTAATCATGAAGATGATGTAAACGTGCATAAATCACATTCCGAGGATGGCACTGAAATCTATACCGACATTACGGATGAGTCGTCTAGCACTGGATTGTCCTCGTCTACTACCGAAAAACGACGTCAGTGTATTTTCGTTATATTTTTTTTAATGTCTCTCAATCTATCTCTCTCTCTCTCTCTTTGTCTCTTACTCTGTCACTTAAAATCTGTCTCTTGTGTTTTTTGTTTAATTCATTTTTTGTTTTGATAATTTGCTTGGTTATCGTTACCTTTTTATTTTTGTTTTATTTAATTTTATGTTGTATTTTGCTTTTGTATTTCATTTTTGTAGTGTTGTTTCGAATTTAATTAAAAACAGAATTTGAAAACAAAAGGATTTTAAAAAAATTTAATTGCACACAACTAATGCACACAAAAAATTTTGTTCATAAACCAATGCTGTGGATTTTCTCATTTCAACCAATAACGCATTTGATTAGACTAATGAAATATTACATTAATTCAAGGAAATATTCATTAATTTCATGAATAATAAAAAAATATTTCATTAATTTACACAATTTATGAAATATTTTAATGAAATCGTTTTAATTGGATTTATGCCACACCTTTTTTCAGTGTAATATTAATTTGATGTTGATTTCAACACATTGATTACGTTTAAAAATATGCCTGCGTTAGCTTACAACTTCGGTTGTGTCAACAGAATTTGTTTTCAATCAAAAATTCATTTAGGTCTATCGAATTTTTTGGTTGTACAAACCGAAATTCGTTAATACAGTGCAAACGTTCGTTTTCTAAATGATGATTCATAGCATTTCTTTCGTCACAACCAAAAAAATTCGATTATACCAACTGAATTTTTCAAACGGCAACATATTCGATTCTCACAACTGAAATTGTTTTCTAAGTGTACAGTGTTTTTAAGAAAAAGTCTCATTTTAAAATTAAGAAGACTAAAATATCAACAAGGGCAGCACTAGATACCCGTAACGAAAAGGCTTTAGGTCAGTAAAAACACAAATTATTAGAAAAGAAAGCACCTTTGAGAACCAAAAAACGTTAAAGAAAAGAGCAAAAATCTCTTATTTTCAAGAAACACTTTATTTAAATAAAAATCTTGTTTATTTGTTATGGGAAAAATGACTGCTTTAACGCTGAATTTATATACTTATTCTGAACAAAACTTTTGTCCATACCAAATTTCTTTTATATGCCGTTTGAAGTGTTTCTCTCACAAAAATTAAAAAAGAGCTAATACTACGTATAAAAAATATTGTAGGCACAAAAATTTTCTCAGGAAAGAGTGGGTGAATTCAGTCTAAATTTCTGTGTAGTTAATTATTTTGCAGTTCTGTCTTCAACAGTTAGTGGTAGAGATACATCGTTTGCACATGCCAAACAAATTCCGATGTCAGTTAATAATTTTCTTTAAGGGATACTTTAGGTGACTTACCTACATCTAGTACAAAAAACCTTAAAAAGTTATTTTTTCTTAATTGTGAATAAAAACAAGATTTTTGCTTCCATTTCAATAAGATATAACCCATTTTATTTGCAACTTATGAGGCTATAGGCTTGTAGAAAATAGCGGTCAATTTTGGGATTCCTCTATTTTCCAATAATTTTTAAAACTAAAATATTTTTTTCAAAATTAAAAAAAGCACTATTTTAATTTTCTTTGAGCTTTATCTCTCTCAAACTACATAAAAAAAAATTCTGCTTAAAACAATTTTATTCGAAACAGATTAAAAATCCTAAAGTTTCAAATTCTGTTTTCAATTAAGTTTTTTGTTGTATTATTTTTCTGTAATTGGCATGTTTTGTAGTAGTTTTGTTTAATTTAAGTCTTATTACTTAATTTATATAATTTTGGATTTTTAATTTATTTATATAGTTTTTGTTGTTATGATTTTAGTTATTATCTATATTTTACACAATTTTGATTAAATTTTTATCAATTAAGTATTTTTACAACAAATCTCTAAAGGACAATTTTACACACAGGGTTAAAATCAATTATTTTGTTTTTTTTTTACCCATTTAATACAAATTATCTTCTCTTTGCTGAAATTGTAGATGGGCCCTCTTTTGAATAATCATAATCAAATATTAAAATTTTTATACAAACAATACACAGCATACCTACCCGCTTTAAGTTTTGAACATAAAAAAACCAATCACTTTTTATACACCCTAAAACTCTAAATGCGCACACTTGTACCCGTCTAAATAATCATCAATATGCTCATTAAAAACAAAATCATTGTAAATAATAATCAGTATCATAATATTATACTTCAGCAAATCACTCATTCATTCATCTATTCATTCAATTTTCAAATCATTTATTCATTTATTTAAGCCATTGTGTTTCTCGTCCATTTTCCATACATAGAGCCTCCATATTTATTTACTTTTTTTATTTGATTTTCATATATCGCTCTCTCATTCCAATTCATGGTTATTTTCTTTTTGTTTGTGTTGTTCTATATGTATTGTTGCAGTTATTTACATTTTTGCATACGTAACTAGTCTCCTTGTTTACATGCTATTCATCTTTCTCACTCTCTCTTTCTCTATCTATGGTTTCTATTTATTTTTGTAAACTTTTATTTAACAAAGTTAACAAATAAAACATACAAACAGACCTACATACGCATGTTAAGTAAATAGACATGAACTTATTTAAAAGTATGTACGAGTACATGTCAAGTTGTATGTATGTTGGGTGTATGTTTTGTTCATTATGTGTTGAGTGTACTGTTTTACATGTGTATTCATTAAACAATAACACAACAAAACTAAAACAAAGTTTTTAGTTTAACCTTTTTTTTTATTTGTTTGTTTTGCTTTCGTGTGTATAAATATAACGGTACTCTCAAGGTTGCCAATTAACTTAATTATTTTCCCATTAGATTTAGTGATTTTTTTTTTTAACACCATGTACACACATAAATAAGTACTTTTTTTAGAAAATCAATTAATTGTGAAAAAGAAATTGATTAAACACACTACATATCGCTCATTTACCTCAAGAGTTTCATAACTCAAAAATTTATTTCGCTTAACTGGTCTAGAAATTTTTGAATGAAAAATAATAAAAACATTTAGTCAATTCACAAACTGTGGTAAATGGCTAAGTTATAAATTACTACTTAGATAAAATAGTACTGTTGTGAACGGCCTGTCATATTGCCAAACAATACACTCGCTTAAACGTAAAACTTAGATGTAAATACACAACTTACCTCAATATTTCCTTGTGTTTTTTCCATTTTATTAATTTTTTATTGCATCAATTTAAATTTTGCTTCCAATTTTGAATTCATAAAAATGGGTTGAAAATTATTTTTGTGTCAACAAAAAACAGCTGATTAAATAGAACACTAAAAAGCACAGGAAACAAAGTAGTAATGTCCTAAATCTCTTTTATATAATAAATACCAACAACATTTTTACAACAGTCATAAATTTAGGACGAATACTACACTTAGGACACTTTAACACACTGTGAATTGGCTAATTATTTTTCATACAAAATTCCAAGAACGCTCGTGTTGCAAAATCAAACCTTTGCATTCTGTAAATAATAAAGGGCTGCACAACTATACCATTACTATGTAATGGTGAATATTTTATTTTTAAATTTTTAAATTTTAAATTTTTAAATTTTAAATTTTATTTTATTTTTAAATTTTCTTGAAAAATTAAAAATTGTATATGGAACATATGAAAACTTTAGAGGCTCATAAGGGGGAAAATATGAATATCCCCGAGAAATTGTTTTTTATATATTCTTCTTAGAATTAAAGTTTCTAGCGGTGCGTGCGTAAAGTAAATTTAAGCCCAAATTTTTATTAATCTTCCTTTTAAAAATTCAGAATTATTAACAAAAAAAATCTTACAAATTGTGCTTCCTAAAATTATGCTACATTTCTTAACTTCTCTTTAAAAGTCTGCTAATTTAAATAGCAAATTAATTAATTTTATTGTGCAGTTTAATGCATATATGACACATTATTTATAAGCATTAAACAAACAAATAACTAATATTTATTATTTATTTGTTAATGTGCAACATTAAGTAGAAAATCCACACAAATAAAACACACCCACACATACACAAATAAAAAGTTAATGGGATCCTTAATGCATATTTTATTTTGTTTGAAATACTAATTTTTGATAAATTTAATTGCATATTTTTAAATGCTAAATAACAATTTATATAAAATAGCAAAAATACAGGGTTTGGCCATTTTGTAGTGAAAACCAGAAACTACTGAAAAAGACACAAATTTTTCCCTTAATAAATCTTTTGGGAAGCTTCAAACAAACTTAAATTCCATTTAAACAAATATTTTGTCAAGTTTAGCTCTGTTAAAAAAGTGTTTTTTAAGCTGCAGTTCAGACCAAAGTTCAGCATTTGAAAAGTTGTCAGCAATAAAATAAAATTCACTTGGGTGATATCATTTTCACAAAAAAAAAACTGAACTAATTCAGTTGAAATTTTAAAATTGTGTTAGTGCGGCTGCCGAAAAATTACAACTCAGCAACTGCAGTTGTTTTAATTTCAACTCACCTGAGTTGAGTTGTAAATCGTAATAGAAGCGGTAAATAAGTTATATTTAAATAAATAAAAGTAAATTTTGTGTTTACAACAGTGCACCCTTTAGCAATTTGACAGCAAAATAAGCTTTATTAACATTTTTTGTAAAGCACTTAATGACAACAAAATGGAGTATTTTTTTTAAAGAAGAATACAAATAATTGTATTTTAATTTAATAAATTAAGGACTTTTAATTAAAGAAACAAAGCATACTTTTAAGACAATATAAAACAAAATTTTTTTCTTTTGAAATTTTTAACAAAAAAAAATTAATTTTTTCTAAAGATTTACTCCCTTACCCAAAAAAAAAAAAATAACGTAGACTTTAAAGTCAACGTTATCGAAATTTTTCATAAATTTTACTTTAAAGTCTACTTAAATTTTTTTTAGACAAGAGCATTACGCTTTTGTGCACATTTAAATTTAAAATAATTTTTCTCTTGGCTTTCTTTGATATTCATGCCACATTTAACACACAAGCTTTAACTAAAAATATTTTCACGCACTTAAAACGGTATAAACAATATGACAGACAACATACTTTTGCAACTTTCATGTAAATTGCTTAACTTTCCAAATGGATTTTACAGGAAAACAAAAAAACTCTATGGGAACAAAATTTTGATTCCTCGTAAGTTATTTAATAATAAAAAGTTTTTTCTTTCAAAGAATCTTAAATTTAAATTTTCGTAACTAATTCAAGAGTTTAATTGAACTTCAACATTTTTTTTTGGTAAAATAAAAATGCAAGAAAATTTCACTTTACTAAACTTTCTGCAATAAAACAAAAAAAAAAAAGAACAAATTTAGAAATTTTATTTCAACAAGAATTTTTATCATAAAACAAATTTATGTTTGGAAAAATTTTCATTAATTTAATTAGAGTTTAAAAGAGAATTAAAGAAAAGATACGATAAAAAATTTTTCAATTATAAAAACTATTTTAAGTACTAGTAACTAGTTTGTTCAGGAAAACTTTAACTAAAAAAAATTATTTTTAAATCAAATTTAAAAAAAAATTTTGTTAATATTTATTGCAAACATATTCTGTTTGGAGTTAAAACTTAAACTCAATTCAGATTCCTTAAAAATATTTTTTATAAAAATTTTAGATAATTTATTTTGTGCAGGCTTAAAAAAATTTCCACAAAAAAAATTAAATTAATTTCGGAGTTAGAAACAATTATTTTTTTATATTCTTTTGAAGTAAAAGATTTAGGTTCAGAGTAATAAATTTCTAAATAAGAATTTATTCCCAAATTTAAAGCACAAAAAATGGGTCGTAATCATAGTCACAAAAAATTAGATTAAGAATATTATGAATTTAAAATAGTTTTCAAAAAGATACCGACTTTTGTGAGACCATGATTATAGGCCAATAGTTTTTAAAAAAAAATTTTTTTTTTTTTTTTGAAATGTTGCCCTGAAAATAAAATATTTTGTTTAAATATTTTAAAACTAAAAAGTGGAATTTGTGGTAAAAATTTTGTATAAGAAAATTAAATTGGGAGTACTTAAATTCCACTAAAAAATTTTACACAAAGAAGTTTGAGTTTCAATGGAGAATATTTTATGGCTTTCTCATTAGTTTCATATTTTTATTTACTTTTTTATAGCATAATAGTGAAAATGGTTTTTAAAAATATCAAAACGAAATTTTAACAAATTATTTTATAAAAAAAAATTCTAAAAAATTATAAAAAAAAATATTTTGAATGTGAAAAATTTTCCTTAAAAAGAATTGGCATCGAATTTAAAAAAAAAAAAATTTTAACGAATTCGGAGTAAAAATGTTATAAAAACATAAATTTATTTCGGAGTAATATGCTTTTTTTTTTTAATAAAATTGGAGTAAACTGTGAATAATAAAAAAAAATTTAAACGAATTCGAAATAAAAATTAATCAAAAACAAATCTAAATTTATGGCGCAGTAAGTAGTTTTCTTGATTTTATAAAATCGGTGTAAAAACTGGAAAATTTTAAATAAATTCGTAGGAAATTCGGAATCAATTAAAAAAAACAAGTTACAATGAATTCGGAGTAAACATTTTACATAAACATAAATTTCCCTCAGAGTTTTTATTTTTATATAAAATCGGAGTAAACTGTGTGCAACTAAAAAATCTAAATTTTTTTTTCAGAGTAGGTAAAGAAAATTTTCTCGGTTTTATAAAATCGTTATAAAAATTTTAAATAAATTCAGAATAAATTAAAAAAAAATTGTTCAAATGAATTCGGAGTAAAATTGTTTACAAGCAAGCCTAAATTTAATTCAGAGTAAATAGTTTTCTCGGTTTTATAAAATCTGTGTAAAATTTTAAATTGTAAAATTTTAAATAAATTCGGAATAAATTAAAATAAAAATTTAAAAAAAATTACAATGCATTCGGAGTAAAAATTTCATACAAACATAAATTTATTTCAAAGTTTTTATTTTTATATAAAATTGGAGTAAACTGTGTATTATTAACAAAATCTAAATTTATTTCGGAGTAAGTAGAGAGTTTTCTTGGTTTTATAAAAATGTTATTTACGAATTCGGAGTAAAATTCTTTACAAGCAAGAATAGTTTTCTTTGTTAAAATCTGTGTAAAAATTTTAAATAAATTCGGAGTAAATTTGAAATAAATTAAAATAAAAAATTATAAAAAATAAGTTTGAACGAATTCGTAGTAAAATTGTATATAAAAAAACATAAATTTATTTCCGAATAAATTCGAAATAAATTACAATTAAAAATAATTAAGTTACAACGAATTCGGAGTAAAAATTGAATACAAATAAGCATAAAGTTAATTCGGAGTAAGCAGTTTCTTTTGTGCTATAAAGATGTTGTAAAAATTTTATGTTGGAAAATTTTTTTTAAAAAAATCGAAGTAAATTGAATTGGAATTAAATGCGCAATAAATAAAAAAAAAATAACTTACGGCAAATTCGGAGTAAACAAACAAATTTATTTCAAATAATCTTTGTACTCCAAGAAAGGTGACAGCATAGTGTTGTAAATAAATGTCTCAAACATCCACTTTTAAATAGCTCAATTTAAATTAAGGCTACAAAGTTCACCGGGTATTCCTATTTGCTCTTCTATAAAGCAAAATCTTTACTACAAATTTGAAGCTAAAATAAATTAAAATAAAAAATTTTAAATTAGTTTTCTTGGTTTGATTTGCAAATTTGTTTTTTTTTAACTTTCGCTAGTAAAAAAGTTTTATAAAAAAATGTAAATTAAATTTTTATAAAAATAACTTTAGCCTGTTTTGCCAACATCATGAACTCGTTCACATCTGTCGTTTTTATGTGTCATAAAAGAATGGTGTCACTGTCTTTTCCCTACTTTATATGCAGTCACCCTTAACTAGATTTTACATCTTCATGAATTTAATTTAAAGTTGAAACTATTCTACCCACATACACATATTTTGCTGCTCTAAGTTTGTGTGTTTGTTCATCTCATACACATACTTACACGTATTTATCGCTTTCAGTTTGTAGTTGCTTAAAGATCAAGGATTTTAAAAACTCAAAAACAATAATACAGAATTTCTCTTTTGTAAAGTTAAAAACAAGAAAAAAAATCATTGAATGTCTTTAGTAATGTTGTCAATAAAAATATTGAACACGCCATTATCATCATCATCATCGTCATCATGTTTATTGTCAGCAGTTACTGTCGTTTCATGATGAGAAACTTTTAATGCTGTGTAACATGCATTCATGTTTTCTTTCTGGTTTTTCTTTTGCAAACACTTCATGTTTTCACTGCACGACAGCAGCATGTCTTAAATACGTTAAATTGTTTTATAATGAAAAATTCTTGGGTTATTCTTGCTCCCCCAGCAAGAGTCAATCATTGAGTTTTTCTTTAAAAAAAACTCGCATGTACTCCTCGTAAACATTTTTTCTCTTGTCTTTGTTAATAATTTTATTGCAACTCTCGTTTCTGTTTAATTCATTTCACTTTGTTTAAGCCATAAACAACGTTATTGCTGTTGTTCTGCTGATGTGTCCTTCCTTTCACTTTGTTTGTTCCACAAAAACAAAAAAATGAAATTAAAAAAGACAACAAAAAGTTTCAAGTTGTTGTTATTGACTGAAGTTATTTGAGAAAGTTAAGTTGAGTTCAAGGGGATCGCTTTCTGGTTAACAGCTTATTATGATGCATTTAACAATAAAATGGAAGGGTAGCTAATGTTCTGTAACGAAATTTCCATGAAAATTTATCAATTAAATTGTACGGAATACTTGAAGAAAAGTTAAAATTTTAAGAATAAAAATAAAAAAGCAATAAAGGATATTATTTTTTTAATTAATAGAGCTAACGAAAAGGGTAACTGTTGTAACGTTTTCCCTTTTATAAAATGCATGATCATGATTAAGGCTTAAACAATTCTGCCAAATTATTTAGAGGTTCTACGAAAATCAATCATCAATGCCAGCAACTTATAGACAGCTTCGTGGACACAAAAAACTACTTGGGTTGTGAGAACTAATTTTGTTTCCAAGTAAACATTCAATTGTGCTAATCAAATTTTTTTAGTTGCAGTAACCATAATACGATAATACAGTCCAAAATTTAATTCTAGTAAAAATAGTTCTGGCTCTAAGATCGATTTTTTATTGTTCCGATTAAAATATTCAACAATCATAAATGAGTGTTTAATTGGAAACAAATTTAGTTCTCACAACCGAAGTTGTTTTCTCAGTGTGGCATTGCGTTTTAGAGAACACCTATTTTGCGAAGCTAAATCATAATCGAAAAACGTAAGCCTTTTTGCGTTTTTCAACAACTTCCTTTGTGAAAACTAAATTTGTTTTCAGTTAAAAATTCAGTTATGCTAATCAATTTTTTTGGTTGTACTAACCAGAATTCCTTAGTATAAACCAAAATTTAGTTCTACTAAAATTATTTTGAGCTGTTAGATTGATTGTCTATTGTCACGATTATAAAAATTGACGGTCACAACTGAATTTTGGCTTGGAAACAAATTTATTTCTCACAACCGAAATTGTGCTCTCAGTTTCCTTTTTTTTATATTTCTGTGACAATTAACTCAACTTAAGCTAAATTTGAGTTGATGGCTGTTTAACAAACTACATATTCGAAATTACTTTTTTTTTGCTTACCTTTTCTTTTTGAATCTGTAATCAATTTCATTTCTCAGTTTTTCTCTGAAAAAATATTTTTTTAATTCACAATAGTTATGTGGTTTTTGCTGGCGGTTGTCCATTAATATTTTTTTTATGTTACACCAAGTGTATGCCACCAATATCCTTTATATCTATAAACGTTCACATTTTTAATAAAAGTTAGAAAATCCTTTAAAAAAAAAAGTAAAATAAAACTGGACCAATCCCTTATGCATGCTGTTTGTTAATTGCGCATATTGAGTAGTGATTTGTCAGCAATCGTGGCAACTTCTAGCAAGCAAAGCCTCTTGTGTTTCAATGGAAATTTATAAAATGCTTTTATTAAAGCAACAACAACAACAAAACCGTAAAAAAAAAAAAAAAAAAAAACTAAGCAATTAAAATTTTATGTGTTTATAAATTCCATAGCTAAACTTTAAGGCTGCTTAACATTAAAGAATTTATAGCATATTTTGGGGAACAGCAACAAAATCCCAAATTTCACAATTTTGAATGCAAACTTCTACAGCCTGCCTTAACTTGAAAATAGTCCTTTAATGCCACTCACAGTTGCAGCTTAATTAATAAATTCTCTTTGTTGTAACAATTATCATATTGCACAAACACTAATTTAAATGTGTTATTGATTTGAAGTTAAATTTTGCATTTAAATTCCTGTTCAAGTTATTATCACTTGGAAATTATTAATGGCAACTGGATTTACAAATTACACACACACACTTTAAACTGCCTGTACTTATCTCCTTGTGAAGCATCAGAATATTTAGTTTGTTTTTGTCTAATACGAGTACATTTGAACATGATCTAATTACTGATAGACATTTGTTTGACTGCGTGTTGTTACTTGCCTCAGCAAAATAGTTATTGTCGATTTTGTTTTGGCAAATTACTTGATAATATTTAATGCTATTTGTATTTAATTAAAGGATATACATAATTGTACGCAACAAAGCAAATATAAATCCTTATGCTTATTAAAGACAATATTCTAATGGGTGGCTTAGTAAGAGTGTTTTTTTTTTTTTTTATTTAAAGTATTTTATTTTTATATGCAAGTGGCAACTCTGAAATTTGGCAGCTGTCACATGTAGTTATTCCGTTTACTAAAAATGAAGCGCTTTACGACAGCACAACGTTTTATAATTGCGATAAAGCAAAGAGAAGTCAATGCCAATTTTTCGAAAAAGTTATCTTTTGTGATGAAATGCATTTCCAGCTGCATGGTTTCGTGAATACCCAAAATAGACGAATTTTGGTTTCTCAGAAAATCTTTTTCCACCTACAGAGAGCAACGGTGTGGTGCGAATTTTGGTCAGAGAAGTTGTTTTCATCTCGGCAAATAGATCTCGGCAAATAGAACTCTTATTAGTTTTATGAAGCTGAAATTCTGGTGACTGGAAACAGCATTTCATTTGTTATAGGAACATGATAACGGGGTACTTGTGGCCTTAACTGGACGGCATGGATCTTAACGACATGTGGTTTCAGCAAGATATTGTCATCTGCCAAATAGAATATAAAGCAATAGATTTTTTGTAATATGAACTGAAATAGTACACTCTTACTGAAACACCCTTTACTATAAAAAAAAATATTTGTATGAGTTTTATACAAAGTTTCACTTAAATGAATTTTCACTAACGGCACTAAAATTTCCTTCTAAATAAGCAGCCAGTAAAAAAAGTGCTAGTTTGTAAGCAGTGGGGTTACTTATTATTGCGATGCGAAAGAAAAACCATTCGCATCTGTATGATTTTTACATTGAGTTGCAATGCGTTTTCTTTCGCATCGCAATAGAGAGTAACCCCCCTGGTCTTTTAAAAATCGCCTTCTTAGCAGGAAATTGTGTTAGGGTTTTATGCGAAAATCTGCTAGGTTAGTTTGCACAGGGCTTCCCGAATAAAGAAAAACAGAGGTTGGCTCACTTGGGTCCTCTGAGTAAGAGGAAAGACGGATAGCAATAGAAGTAGGAAGTTAGTAGGGGAAAAAATAAAAAGAGGAAGAGTCCTTCACATAAACCTAATGAAACATGCCGACCCCTATAGTCAACAGTGCGGTAAGATCCTAAAGCCAGTGTTAATCCACCAGTGTAGGGCAGAGAAAGCTTCCTCCTCTTTCTCTTCCTGACAACTTATACAGTAATCATTCGACGGTAAACCCATTCTCCTTGCATGGTTACAACAACTGCAGTCGCCTGTTAATGCTGCCGCCACAATTTTTAATTCAGTTCTCTGAAGTTCCAGTAAACCCTTACTGCCAGATCAACTTCACTGTATTGGACGTCCATTCGTCTCTCAAAAAAATCTGCTAAAAACACTTCTAAAGAAATATTGTCTGTAGGACATTAGAA
The DNA here is from genome assembly GCA_947397855.1 of Thelaira solivaga. Taxonomy (NCBI): domain Eukaryota; kingdom Metazoa; phylum Arthropoda; class Insecta; order Diptera; family Tachinidae; genus Thelaira; species Thelaira solivaga. Next base: position 8,469,384 of record OX377614.1, read on the forward strand.
AAATACTTGTTAGTAACCAAAAGCCAAATGATTGCATTCCATCACCTTTCATCCATCTACGTTGGCCAGAAAATGTTAAATTTTACTTATTGCAAATTTTTTGTGAAATTAATAATCAGATACAATTTTAAATTTATTAAAAAAAAATAATTGTTTTGCTTTACTAGTACTTTTACACAGGAAATCTTGCTTGGTCTTGCAATGACAAAGTTTTTTTTTCTCGAAAATTATGCAATTTATTTGACTTAAAATGTACTCGTACTTCACTTCAATACATTTCTTGCATTCAACAATAATTGCTTTCCTTGTTTGTTTGTGAAATCAAAAAAATCCTGCTGATGCCTGCTGTCTTTTGACCAGAATAAGAAAACATTGTGTCCATTCACAGTTCAGATAAGTAGAGTATGTGAAAATGTTGTCTAAGAAATTAATTAAAAAGAAGAAATATGATAACTTGAAATGATGTCCTGTTTTTAGTATTAAAACGAAACAAAGAAATTTTTTGGCAGTCGAGCAGTTTTAATTACACTTTCGCTTGTATATCATACATCTTAATTATAAACACAACTTCCCCCCGGGAAGTTTTGCGCTATCTTTTTTACTCTTATTTATTATTAATAAAATTTTTCTATTTTAACAAAATTTAATCTTTATTCGTGGTTAATTCCAATTTGTGTTAGTGTTCAAAATGCATTATTTTCCAAGATATTCTTATGGAAAATTTCAAAAAAAATTTTACTTACTACGATAAGACTAAGAGAAGCATATCTGTACAGCTGTTTCATCAGACGCTACTCTAAATCTTCAGTGGATTACAACCAAGTCTTGTTAAGTTCCTGGCCAAACATTTGAATACTTATTTCATTATACCAATCAACCAAATGAGAATTTGGATTAATGAGAATTAAGATTAATTTTTGTTAAACTTTATAATTCCAAATAATTTAATATGTTGTTGTTTTTTTTTTTTTTTATTGAAATTTCTCTGGAGGTTTGGTTCGATTCGAATCGAAAAAGTTTTCGAAGAATTTTTTTAAATTACCCTAAAAATTGGATTTTTTTTTTTCAATTGAAAATCCTTTTTGAAAACCATTTCGAATTGAATTTGGACTAGAAAATTTTTTTTCTAAAACAAAATTTTCTTCGAAAAATATTCTCGCACATTAACAACAAAGCATAAACCTTAACTCCCTTATTCAAAAAAAATTAAAGTCAACGTTAACGAAATTTCTCATATAATTTTTTTTACAAATTTTACTTTAAAATCCGCATCAATTTTTCTTTGGATAAGAGCATAAAACTTTAAATAAATTCCTGAAAACTTCCATAAAATTATTTTAAAAAATATATAACTGAGGATAGAAAAATATTTATTGGCTTTTGGCGGATGTTTTCAGCCTGATAATATTGACCAAAAAACCATCTCTTAACAGTTTATAATCCATATATTAGTTGCACTGAAAACACAACTTTCGTTCTGATAACTTATTTTGTTACCATTTAAGAATTCAGTTGTGATAATCGAATTTTTAAATTAAGAAAAAAGAAAATCGGCGTTACAGCTCGAAATATTTTCAAAAGAATTATGGCCTGTTCAGCAATGATACAAGAAAACCTAAGAGAACGAAATCAAAGCACATTCGTATTGAAAAAAAACAAATTTTCGTACTTCTTTGCTTTGCTTTCGTTCTCTTAGGAACAGACCATTAAAATGTGCACTATATTATCAAATAATGGTTGCTACAACAAAAACTTTGATTATCTTAACTGAATTCATTGCATATAACTTGCGTATACATAAAATTGTAGCATCTGAGAACACCCTTGATATAAATAGTGTTTTTTTGGTAGCTCCATTGCTTTGAATGATAAATCTAAGCTTGTTAAAACATTAAGGACATCTGCTCATTCAGCATAAATAATATTCGTTTCTTTGTTGTTTTGCACCAAAAATAAATAAATAAAAACCCCAAAATGAGAAAGATAAAAGTTTTTCTACAAGAAAAACTAAATATAATAAATACTTCTTTAATACAAAGGACATCAAAAAGGATGACAAAAAAATAACTACAATAAACATAAACTAGCATAAAAGAAATATTCGTCTTGTCATATCATATTATGTCGAAATAAAATAAAAAACAGATTTGGCATTTTTTACCATCAAAATCTTCTCTTTTATAACTTTAACTTACAATAAGTAAGTTTTAAAAGAATTGCACAAAATTATTTACGAGTATAAATAAATAAAGTAACTCTCTGATATAAAATGAATAAATAGCAAAATCGTTTATGTTGTTGTGTGTCTTAAAGCCAATAAACAATTTTATTAGTCAATTTGTGTGTAGTTTTTTACTCAACTTTTAAATGTTTGTTGCACATTTTTAAAATTCTGTTAAAAAGCAATAAACAGTGAAAGCTTTTTTTGTTTTCGGTGACAAACTTTAATGAAAGTTGAATACAAAAACAATAATTCAATTAATTAATTAATTGATTAATTGGTGTCCTTATAGAAAAGTAGGTAGCGTACTAACCCACCAATCTGGGGGTCGCATTTTCGATTTCTGTTAGACTCTGGGTGTTTTCTGCAGACAAACCAAGAAGCTTCGCGAACTTGTGTTGCTTAAAAAAATGTAATTAATTATTAATTAATATTATTCACGCTTAAGATCTCAATAAAAAATATTGTTTTTATTTTTATAAAAATAAATTTCCCTGAAAGTCGAAATATCGGATAATTAAAAATAAAAACAATTTTTTTATTGAGATCTTAAGTGTGAATAATATTATTTAATAATAAATTTATAAGATCGAAAATTATAATAAATAATTAATTAATATGACAATTATTTTAATAGATTCCATTTAATATTCAATTTTTCAATTAATTACACTGTGTGGCAAAAACAAAATACCTGGGAAGTTTTAAAAACTCATAAAATTTTTAACAGATTAAAAAAAAATTGAGTTTTACTTTAATAAAAATATTTTGAAAATTAATTTAAAAAATTATACGGTTTCTTTACAAATACTGTGTAAAAACGTTTCCAAAGTTGAAAAATTGGGAAAAAATATGTTTGGTGGAGAAATACGCACATTTCCTAAGTTTACTTAAATGTTTTTTTTTTCTAAATCCGTTCATATTCAACTAAGTTACTGGTTTATAAGTGCGTAAGGGTACGAAAAGCCGGTTTTTTACCCATAACTTAAGACTTTGAAAGTGTTTGGCACATTCTAAAAACAGATTTTTGTAGTACTCGACAGCATATCACTTCCTAGGTGTTTGCACTTTCCTTTTTTTTTTTTTTTGTATCACTGTGCTATTTAATTAAAGGGAAAATTATTTTAATTAAAATGTTCAATTGGCTGGTAAAATTTGGATGGAAACTGCTAGTGCCATAAAAATTTTAAATTTAATTGGTCATAATGCTGGTCACAAAAAGTAGGCTTTTATAAAGAGGTTAAGAATTTTATGGATTTCAAATAGTTTTTAAAAAAAAGCAACAAACTTTATTATAATCATGGGCTAATGAAAATAACTCTCTTTATGTTATGATTATGAGCCCATGAATATTCTTATTGGTTAATCTTGCGCGCAAAGAAAAAATATGGTTGAATATGGTCACAGTAAACATAGTTTGTTCTCTGCAAAAATATTATTGTTACGATAAACATTGTTATGATCACAATAAATATGTTTCTACTTATTTTCAATCATATTATGTTTAACCTCATAGTTATGGTTGAATTTATTATATTATTTTTTCTAAAATTTAACTGAAACCATAAATATGTTTATAGTAATTATATTAAGATTATCACAAATATAATACATTATGAGAAAAATATGGTTGAAAGTAAATTATTTGCTATTTTGTCTCTTCTTTAAGCATATACATAAAATAAGTATAAAACAAAAACTTAATCGTTCAAACTCAACTGAGCTTTATGGCTGAAGTGATTGAGTGCCGTATATACCCAAGTTCGAATCCTGGTAGCATCAAATAAAATTAGAAAAAATTCAAAACCGCTTTATAATGTAATAAATTAATTTAATTTAATAGAAAATAAAAAGTCAATAGAATAAAAAAATTTTATTTATACAAAAAATTTATATGAAAAATTTATTTAAAAAAAAAATTTATATAAAAAATTTATGTGTGGAAAAAAATATAAAAATTGCATACAAAACTAAAAACAAAAATTTTGTTAACCTTAAGCGGGTGTTGAACGCCGACATCTGCAGTTGAGAGGTATCTTTAATATGTTTGGTTTAAAAATATATATGGTTAGATGCAATTATAATATGTTTCCACCGGAAAATGGTTGCCTTAACCATATTTTTTCTTTGCGTGTGTTTAAAATATTAAAAATAATTTTTTCTACTACTGATTTCTTAATCGCATAATTCATGTTTATTATACAATAAAAATTTATTTAGTTTAAATATAAAGAATTTTAATACTTAATCTACTAATTTCTTTAACAAATGGCTTTGGGCAGTTTATTTAATGGAAGTACTTATTTAACCCTGTTGCTGCAATGCATATTCACATATTAGGTAACCGCAAAAATATCAAGAACTACATACATATTTTTGATTGCACATGCTGGAGTTAGATTAGTAAAAAAAAAAAGTAAATGGCAAAAAGAGAAAACAAAACGAAAAGCAACAAATCTTTTACAGCTGCACAAAAGTAGCGTTCTATGCGTTTGCGGTTACCTATTATGTATATGAATGTCTCGGCCTGTTATATGCTTTCATATGCTACTAATAAATAGACTTTTTGCTTTTGTCAAAGTACTCTAACACTAAAAATCTGTGATAAAAAATAAATTTAATTTTAAAATGACGATAGAAAAAAAGCAAACAGCAGCACACTCACTCTCTGTATTTCTCTTTAGTTATTTTTAATTGAATTTGTTTTTGTGGTTTGAAATCTCTAACAATAATCAGTGTTTTATATTTGAAACATTCTTAAGATGTTTAAGCATCATCAACCCCTTCTCATATATTCATTCGTATTTATTTTCATTTCTTGTTATTTGTTTTTTCAATGCTTTTCATTTATTATTCTATTTCATACTCTATTGTTTTTGTTTTGTTTTTTTTTTTTTTTCATTTAATTTTTTTGTTGTTTTGTTTTTGTAATGAATCATAAAATTATACATAATAAGCAACAACAACAACAAGAACAATTAAAAATAATATTAAATTAACTGTAATTTATTTTTTCTGCTCTTTCAATTTCTCACCTTCTCCCGTCGACACATCACACACATTTGGCCGTTTTGCAAACGAACAAAAAATATTTATTGTGTTGGAATTAAATTCAAATTAAATAACAAAAAATTTAATTTAAATGAAATAAACGCAGCTGGTGGCGGCATTAATACACAAGGAGGCACAAATATACACGATTTGGATACAAACAGCATCAACAGTTTGCCACCAGAGACAAAAATAATCGAGCAGACCACAGGCAACGAAGTTTTAATCATGAATGCCAACGATGATGATAGAACGGCGAGCTTCTTTGCTCAGCCAGGCATTTTAGCGGGTACGTAAAAATTAAATTAAATAAAATCCCTTTTCAAAATTTCATTTATTTCTAGTTGGTAATTTTTCTATAATGAATTTTATCGTCCTCATTCGTTTTAAACCTCAAAATAAAAACAACGATATTTTGCTTTAGATACCAAAGAATTTTGTTGTCAGTATTGAAATATTTGAAATCTGTTTTATACCCTTTCAGTAAGAAGAGTGTATAGAGTATAGGCTGGCCCAGTAAGAGTGCACTTTTTCATTTAAAATTTGTTTGTATAAACATAAATTATTTTTTCTTTTTTTTTATAAAGGGTGTCTCAGTAAAAGTGCACTTTTTTCATGTGCCGATTGTTTCATATCGTGTGTGGCAGGGTGTCTCTGTAAGAGTGCACTTTTTTATTTCATGCTGTCCTGTGTGGCAGGTGGCGCCATTTTGCAGAAACCACATGTCTTCCAGATTCATATCGTCTAGTTGAAACCATAAGAACTCCGTTATACTGTAATGAATTCTGTTCACAGTCACCGCAATTTAGCTTCCAACTGCAAAAAATTAAGGCCTGACCAAAAAACGCACCAGACAGTTGCTCGTTGTGGGTGCCTTTGTTGCAGAAAGATTTTCTGAGCCTCCAAAATTTTGTGTATTCACGAAGCCATGCAGATGGAAATGCGTTTCATTGCAGAAGATGACCTTTTTCCAAAAACTGGCACATTGCTCCATTACAATTATAACGCTTTGTGCTTTCGTAAAGTGCTGCATTTTTGTAATCGGAATAAACACATGTGACAGTTGCCAAATTTCATAGTTGCCACTTGACTAAAATAAACTAAATTGCACTCTTACTGAGACACCCATTAAGTTTGTGATTCCGGTTGTAATTTCTATACTGTCCATGCCCCATCCTATAAAGTGTATATTTTCAAAGGCGAATCTAATAAATTTTGACTACAAAACTATTGCCAAGAATTTTTAGAGTAAAAATTTTTTTTTCTTAAGTATTAGTATGAGCGTTAGTTAAATTCGGGCCTTAAAAGTAACACTATTTTTCTCTAATTTTTTTTATTTGTCATTAATTTCCTTTTTTTATATTTTAATTTCTATTTTATGCAGCTGTTATTGGCGGCGCTGTTGTCGGCCTTTTGTGCGCCATTTTGGTTGTCATGTTTATTGTTTATCGCATGAGAAAAAAGGATGAGGGTTCTTATGCTCTTGATGAACCCAAACGATCACCTGCTATGAATTCCTATGCGAAAAATGCAACAAATCGAGAATTTTATGCCTGAGATAATGCAGAACGACGTTATTAAAAGAATTTCATACAAATTACACTAAAACATCAACAAAATACAAATTCAAAAAATAATTAATGAAAATAAACATAAAACAATATGACAAATTATACATAAAATTACATAAACAAATCAGCAACAAAAGAAAAAGAAAGAAAGAACTTACAAATAGAGGAACAACAAAACAGCATCATCACTCTCTCATTTAACAACAAAAATTAATAATAAAAAAAATCATCAATACACAAATAAACAAAAAATAACAGTAAATTTGTTTGAAGAACTTTTTTTTTATAAAATTTTCTATTAAAATTATGCATACATGGTTGGTTGGTTAACTTTCTTTTTATAAATAATGGAATTTTTACATTTAATTTTTTTTCTAGGAACCAAATTTATTAAAATTCTTCTTCTTTTTGTTATAATTTTTGTGAAACTTTTAAATCAAATTAAATTCTTTTAAAGGGATTTCGCTATAAACTTTAGTTTTGAGCTACAAAGTACAGCAGAAGAAGTGCATTTTTAAAGAAATTTTTCTATTTTTTGTGAGCAAAAAATTTTTGAAAATTTAAATAACTAAATTTGTATCTTTAAATTTAAGATACAAAATATAACATTATCTCATCGCTCAATCGTTTTCGTTAGCTAATGAAATTTATAAAAATACTTTTGTTATTTTTGTGTAATTTTAAAAATTTCAATATAAAATTGCTTAGCTATTGAATGTAGTGGTTTGGTCTTAGTTTTTTTTAATTATTTTGTAGGAATTCAAAATAATTGGGCTTAGACTCACGGAAAAGAAAAAAGAAATATCGATCGATATCATTTAGTTTAACTCATTGAAATTGTTTTATTGGAAAGTGGGCGTGGCCAATTTCTTGGGCTCTAGAAAGTATACATATACTTTGGTATATGTACCAAATTCCAAAAAAAAATCCATAAAAAAATAAAAACTGTTTATAACTTACACACAAATAGAAAATTAATTCTATTGCTATAAAAGACTGTCAACGTCTTAACTATTAAAATACCTTTATAAATTATAGCCTTTAACACATATAGGCTGATATATAAGTTATATTATTGTAAGGTCTCCTTGAAATCTATTCAGTAGTTTTTGCTTGAAAGAGTAACAAACATTCATTCATAATGTTTGTAAGAATGTAGTTAAAGCCATAAAAAATATTTGGTACAATTTTCTATTAAAAATTATTGCAAATTGGTTGCAAGGCGATTACTTTTTTCACACACTGTATAAAAAACTCTGTGAAAAATCTTTCTTAATTCCTTACTTATGCGAATCCCGCATAAACAACTTATACGCTAATTAAACAAAAAAATTTAATTAAAAAAAAAAAAACAAACCGCCACTTCGAAACTTACCCAGTGGTTTCGAAGAACATTTTTATGCAGACAAAAAAATAAAATTTTATTTTAAAACCATTTACAGAAACTACATTTGTCACCGGCATTTAAATAAAAATAAATTTTAATTTGCGGTTAAATAAATATTTGCTTTCCCAAACAAGTTGCACAAAAATTGCATAATTTTGCTTTTCACATTTCCAAAAAAAAAAAACAAATAAAATAAAAATCCATTATATCAAAAAAGAAGCATAAACAAAAGCATTATTTATTTACTTATTTATACCTTCATCATGTATGCCATTGTAAACAATAATTTTTTTTCAAAATCAATTCACTTCTGTTTGTACCATCTTCTTCTTTTTTTTTTTTTTTTTTTAAAAGCACATGCATACATATGAAATTTTTCCATTAAAAATAAAAAAAGTTAAAGTACTACTAAAAACTCGAAAAACAAAAATCAATTATAAGTTAAAAAAAAGGAACTTGAAAAATTAAATTTAATAATTAAAAAAAAATTATATAAAAATAAATGATTGATTATATATTATATAAGTATATAAAAAAAGAGTAAAATAAATGTAATATTTAGTGTAATTCATATATAAATAATAACGATAAAAAGTATATATATTTAAAGGATATTGTAAGCTGAGAAAAAAAATATAAAAAAAAACTATTAGTTCTTAAAAATAATAAATAAACAGAAAAGTATATGAAAAATTTTGACCTTTTTCTCCCGTTTTCTATTCAAAAATAAGAAAAACAATTGACAAAAACAACAACTTTATATAGAATTTTTGAAAATTTAAACACGAAAAGTTATATCAATATTTAAAAAAAAAGAAAACGAAATTAAAACATAAAATGAAATTGATTTTGTAAAATTTTTAGAAAAAAAAAAATAATAAAATAATAATAGAAAAATATGTAGAGAAAGAAAACAAAAAAATAAATTGCAATTAAATTGAATAGGTATATTAAACAATTAAAAAAAAATAAATAAGAACAATAATCGATTTTGAATGAAAATGATTGAGAAACTTGTGTGCAGTTTACAGAAAACGTTGCATTTTTGTATTTTTTTATCCAAAAAAATTACTTTAAAATAAACTTTATGAAAAATTCCTTTAAAGTTTACTTTAAAGTCTGAATTATTTTATTTTTTTGTTGGATAAGAGAGTAAATTTTTAAAAAATCATCTAGAAAATTTTATAGGAGCCAACAACTCGTCTAAGAAATTTGTATGAAAAACAATCAATATTTTGAGTGATTTTCATATAAAATTTCCAGACGAGTTGATCGTTTGTGTTATGAAAACGGCACATTAGTCTCTGTATTAAAAATGGTTTTTAAAACATCCTTTTTTACGAATTATTGAATCATGAAATACTTTAATACCAGCATTCCAGTAATGATTATTACTTAATACAATCTCATATCAAAAGAAAAGTGGTGCTTTTCCTGGCAATTTTTTAATTTTTTTCTGTCTTTAAAAACTAGTCTTAAGGCTTAGCGAAAATATAAAAGCTAAAATTCAACGATTTGGTCAAGACCTTTTTTAAGTTTTGAGCTTAGCAACACATTTGGCGATTAATTTTGATATAAATAATGGTTTTTTGCTTGCTTAATATGATAATTAGATAGTTGTTTCTTATTTTTTTTTTTTTGCAATTTATTTGGTTAAATTTTATGGTGATTTCGTTTCTCGAACATGGCTTTGCTTTTTCGGCAAATTTTTCTCTTTATTTAAAAAAGAAATTAAAATAAATTCTGGTACATAAAGTTTTTAAGTAAAACACAATTTAAAATTTTTTTTTTAATTTCTGAATAGTTTACACAGAATTTTTATTAAAAAAACTTTTATTCTGCTTCGCGATGTCACAAGAAAACATAAGCGAACGAAGCAAAGCACATTTGTATTGAAAACAAAAACAAATTCCCGTAAATTGTAAATACAAATTTTTTTTTAAATACTTGTGTTAGATAGTCTGATTACAGTTACTCCACTCGTTTGCTGCAAATTCGACCATCATTTTGGCTTATTAGGGGTTATTGTGAAAAATTGCCCTTTTTTTGGCGTAAGAGGCAGTTTTGTTGCCAGGGGGTCCTAATCCCCGCTTTTGATATGCAAAATATCGTATCGTATGAAATTTCATTACGATTGAAGTAAGCAAACCATCCCATACGATATCTATTGAATTGTAATAGATTTTATAGACAAATGTTTGTTAAATGCAGGTAAATAAAAAGTATAGCATGAATTTAGGCAGCAATTGTACATAAAGGCAGCAAGCGTAACGTTTTTTAGCGCTCAGCATTTATGTTAAAGCGTCATAAATAAATAAAAGCGCTGGCGGTGTGTATTGCCTACAGTAGTATTAATTATCTTGTTTAGTAAAAATTAGAGTTAAAAACGCTAGATACAAAAAAGCTAACTAAAATGTCATTACTGGTCAACAATAACAAAAGACAAATTAAAAGAAACAATTGTTTTGCAGCCAACTTCACTACAAAATGCGCTGTTAAAATTTAATTTTATAACAGCTAAGCGCTGCCGCCGAATTTTTTGATTATGCTGCATAAATTTTGTATGCGCATGAGTATTTTTAACAGAATTAAAACGGTAAAGCAAATAAAGCAGCTGTACAGTTTTTGCTCTCCATTGTTTTCTCTGCAAAGCTGTCAAAATTAGTTCACATCCTGTGAGCGCCAATGTTCTTTTGCTCAAAATACATAAAGTGTGTGCGATTGTATGATCGGATCTGCATTGAATTTGCTCCTTTTTATTTGACATATACGATAAGATTGTTTTTGTAATTGAGGGTTGTTGTGCTAAATGCCTTACCGTGTTAACTCTGGCATGGGTATGACACTGTAAAGGGATTATTTTTTTTTAAATCAAATGCAATGATGCTAAATTAAAATTATTCGATCAAAATGATTCGATATCGAAAACGACTAAAGAAATTTTAAATAAAACAAAATTTAAATAAATTAATTAAATATTAGTTAGTTTTATTTGACCTTTTATTAAGCTTGAGGTCTTATTTTTTTTAAATGTATTTTTATATCGATATTTCGCTCCAATTTGTGTAGCTTCTTCAGGATATACGTGCATGTTCTGTATTCTACATGAATTTGAAAAAAATGTGGAATTACATTTCTTTCTTTTTATTAAATTAAAAATTTTATGTTTTTTTAATTCTACCAATAATTTCGCACCCAAAATAAAGCAAAAACAAAATTTTTTAAATTTTAAAATTGACCACAGAGTAGTTATAAGGTGCTGAATTTTTCAATTCCGATTAAAATATTTGGATTCGGAATACAGAACAGCACTAATAATTATAAGTTAATCATAAAATAGTCATATTATTTAAATTAATTAAAACCTAAAAAAGAATTAGCCATAATCATAGTTACAAAAAAGTAGGTTTTTATTAAGAGCTGACTTTTGATCATAGGAATTATGTGCATTTAGTGTGACTATGATTATGGCCCAATGTGTTTGCTATTTATCTGACAAAACCCAATTCCGGTAAAACTTGTATAAACTGTAGAAAATTTTTGATGTGTAATGTTCGTATTCCATTATATTTAATATTCTATTTAATTTATTGCAATTTATTTATTACCCTTTAGAAATATAAAAAACAAATCCCTTAAAAAGTAACAAAAAAAAAGAAAGTAAGTAAAATAATATTTGTTGCAATAATTTTATATCACCCTATAATCAAAACCTAAATACATAATCAAGCATTTTATTTAATTTTTGTTTACTTTACATTTTTATAATTATTGTTAAATAAATAAAATAAAATTATATGTTAAAAGCAGCTTTTTGTTTCTTTTGTAAGAAATACATTTTAACAAAAAAAGAAAAAAAATTAATAACAACAAAAAACTCAACATGTACACACCAAACACGGCAGCTAATGTTTTATTAAAAGGCATCTTTAATTCTTTTTTTTATGAATGTATTACAATAAATAATTTATTAAAATAATAATTACTTTTTTTTGTTAAAAATTCTCATAGCCAAATATGTTTTTCTGTTAAAAAAAAAAAAAAAAAAAAAAAAAACTATTAACATTTAATATTTATATATAAATTTATAAATAACAAACCACTAAAAACAAAAAGCCATACTAAATAATAAAAATAATAACAGAAGGAAAAAACAAAACAAACAATCTTAAACAATTTTATATTACCATATACACACAAACAAAAATTAAAAAAAAAATAAAAATAATGAATATAAATTTAAGTTTATATTTCCATTTAAATTGATTTGTAAAAAAAAAAGTCCCACAAAAGCAAAAAAATAAAAAATAAAAAATAAGAGAGTGTGAAAAAAATGAAAACTTCATTGTCTTTCGAAAATTGAGAAATGAAATTACCCAGTAAAGATTATATCAATAAGTGAACGTATTTTAAATTATTCGCTTAAAAATCGTGGCAGTCGATCTGAAATAAAATTATTCGAAATCTTAAGAAAAAAACAAATTCAATTTCGTTTGGAAGTTTTATTCGATATCAAGTGCGATTTTTTGTTCTATAATTAGAAACAACAGTTAGTACGATGGGTCCCAGAAGTTTAGCCCTACAACAATTACGAGATAGTAATAAAAATAAATAGTACGATGGAAATGCTTAGCAATAACCAAGGCGATTCAATACACGGTGGCTGTATTAGGAAATCATTTATAATTTTTTTTTTTTTTTTTTTTTTTTTGAGGCATATTTTTAATACACTTTTATTTATTGTCATTTTTAAAAATTAATTTTATTTAAATGGACAAATTTTTCCGTTTTAAATTGAAATAAATTATGGCAATTAAAAAAATATAACAGCTGCTAATGCGGCCACCTTATAACATAGATTCACCTTGATCAAACACCAATTATAATTTTTGTTCGCATTTCTAAATTGAGCCAGTCTTTAAAGGCAGAAATTTATGAGTTTTAAAGTCAGCACTACATGGTTTTAAGTTTTAGATTCACATGTTTTCTTCATGTCTCTCTAAATTTTTCATCACAAATGACTTGTACGAGTACAATTATGTCTGATATATAGATCCTGTTTGTTGGTAACTACATTTCTCTAATTCATATTTTGTCAAAAGTTTTTGCTCATGTTTTTTTTACAAAATAAATGCTTTACAAGTCACATACAACATGTAGCTATTTTACAATGTAAAAATTGAAATACATAGTGTTAAAATAAAGTCAAATATTATGCTTGTATTCAAAGAAAATTAAAAAAAATTTGAAATCGATATTGTGACAAATTTGTTTGAAAAATTTGTCATAATTTCTACTTGAAGTCGTTATTAGTCTCTTTGAATACCGGCCTAAGTATTTAAAAATATTTGCAAAATACTCGTACCTGCAATTAAAAAAATTCCAGTTTTTGTTTTTTCTTTTTTAACATGCTTTTTTGTAGTTCTAAATTTCTATTAATCAATTTAACAATTGAGCGATTAAAAGAAAACGATCGAATCAATGACCTGAAAGAGCAATTTAGTATAGGTCTCTCTATAGGTTGTTGACTTAAAATAAAGAGCAAACAAATGAACTATGAACTATGTAAAATTCTAGTCTAGTTCGTTCAGTTGCAGTTAAGGAATAGTATAAAACGAATATTTCGTTTATACATGCAAAATATTCAGCCTTATTACGAGTGTCGTTATCTAAATCGAATTTTGTAGAAAAATAGAAACAGTAATACGAGTCAAAATCGGCCATATGTTTTGTATTCGAATAGAAATTCCCGCTACACTCGCAATGCAGCTATGGCCGGAATTGCCATATATCACTGTTGTTGTTACTACAATGACGCTCATAATAAAGCCTATAAACTAACCCATTTTGTATCACTAGCTAAATTTGTATAGACATCTACTTGAATTTTGCTATAGTATGTATAGGTAACCTATGCAAAAAGTTATTAAAAATTAAAGCTAACAATTTCTTTGTTCAGTTCTTGAATAGATAAAGCTTTAAAATAATTGCAGAATACAAAAAATGTTTGAGTTCTAGTCTTAGGTACAAAATGGGCTAAATAAAAATTTTCCATCGAAATGAAATTGAAAATCGAAAATTAAATTTAAAAAAGTCTTCTGAAAAAAAACATTTTCTTGTTTTTTGCCATCTTTTTCATTTACTATATTTTTTCTTAAAAAAATATTCTGCCGTTTTCTTGTTAAAGTGGCAATAAAAACAAATGAAACTGGCAACCCTATCCATGCGTTTTATGTTGGCCCTTATTACGGTTGGCGAAGTAGTAGTCAATAGGCCTTATTACGGTTGTCGAAGTTATAGTCGAAATTCGAGAGCACCAATATAAGCATATGGGTAGCGTTGCCACATTTCTTAGAATTTATAACGACAAACGTAATAAGGCAAAAAAAAATAAAACAACAATGAGAATATCCAAATGCAAACAGGTCTGTACTGAAAAACTAGTAATTCTCTTGGCCTTAATATGATAATCTACAAATGCAACCGCTGATTAATAGACTTGCGCAGTTGACTTGTCAAATGTGAAAGCCCTCCAAGATACATGAAAAACGTTGAAACTTTTCCTTGATTTTAGCAGGATTTCGACAAATGTAATAAAGCAAATTAGTGCAGTCGAATTTCGTCTGCAACTTCGTAAGCCTTAACGTCCTCTCTCTCTCTATATATATATATATAGACACAAGAGTAAGCCAGTTCAGACATTCGATATCGATTAAAATTTTTTTTGTTTAAATTTTCTACATTAACGTATAAAATAATTTTCTCCCACTTCCATTACTCCCATTACATTCATTTAATTCCACAGTCTGGTATGACAATTTTTTTAGCAATTGCATTCCAAAAAAAAAGCATTTTTAATTTAAATTTATACAAAGTTTACAACAAGTTTTTAAATTATTTTTTTCTGGGGAAAATTTTTTATCTTTTAAACGAAACTACTCATAACAATCATGATAATTTATGTATTAAATTTTTATTTAAAAATTTTTTATTCAACTAAATTAATTTAAATTAATGAAAGAAAAAATATTCATTTTAATCTTTTGTATTTATGTATAACAATTTAATTTTTATTTATAACAATAATTACTTATTTAATTAACCTTAAATGTGAATTCTTTTCATTTTCTTTCTTTGCTTCAAGTGCTAAACAAACCACATAAAATTAACAAAACAAACAAAAAACAACAACAACAGCAACAAAGCCTTTGTATGATTTTCCAACATATTTAAATATTTAATATTCTTTATTATTTTTAATTAGTTTAACGACTTAAATTAAACATTATAAAAAATAAAACAAACAAGTTACAAAAACATAAACAAAAACAATTTATATGAATGTACTGAACAAGTAAAAAAAAAGGAAAATTAATTGGTTTTAATTTGCTATAAAAACAAAGTATAATTATTATGATTATAATTATAAAAAGAACAATTAAAAAATATATAAAAACTAAACAACAAAAAAACAGTAAAATGTATCAATAAAAAAATAAAAAAAAAACAATTAAAAAAACATTTTAGTGTTTTATTATAATTATTTTTTGTAACAACACAAATTCGCCTAGCCTCTTGGTTTGTCTGTAGAAAACATCCAGGGTTTAGGCATTTAGCGAACCAGCGACTTCCACTTGGGTCTCATTAAAAAAATGTTACACTCAGTTTTGCCAAATTAAGAAATTTAGTTTAGGTTACATAAGGTGGCCCAACAAGAAAAATGGTAGGTTATATTGAAAAAAAATTATGGGTTAGCGGTAATTTTAGTAAGATAAGGAACACCATCTTATTAGAATTCGTGCTGACTCATTTTTTAAAAAAGTGGATTTATCTCACTTTCATATATAAAACTTTTAAACTGCTTGCAAGGATTTACATGAAACAAATTGTTGTTCGCAGTAGAGGACTTAAACTTTTTTAGGCATCTGTGCGAACTCAGAGTGGTTTAAAATGGCGCTAAAATAGACAACCTGGGGCATGTAACTTGTGTATATGTGAAGTAATTGAAAAGATTTTTACCATGTGATAGTCCTTTTTTCAAAATAGTATGCTTTCAGTATTATTTTTTTTTTCTTATAATTTTTTAATAATAAAATTTAAGATTTTTCTTTTTGTTTTCTTCCCTGTATTTTTTTGGTTCACTATAAGTAACTGCAAAATATTCTGGATCCTTGTAGATCCTTCTAGTCGATTTAGCAATGTTGGTCTATCTGTCTGTGTAGTCTTTGAAAAAAAAAATTTTTGTTTAATATAAAGACTTAAGACACAATTTTTTCCTTGAAAGAAAATAAAAACAAAAGCTTTAGGAAACAAACTTATTGTGAGAATTTTGTGAAAAAAAATTTAAAAAGGTGAGCTTAGTTTGAGTGGGAATATGCGTGATAGTGGATTTTTCTTTTAAGAAACGTACACTCAGGAATAGTCACGCATGACATTATTTGTATACCCTTCACTGTCAGTAAGAACGGTCTATGTATGTGTACAAGTTTATAATTCCGTGTTTCATGTGCCACCCTATAAAGTGTATATATTCTGGAGAAAGGTGCTCCAGAGCGGAGTCGGTCTGTCTGACCGTGTAGTCGTTTAAATCCGTCAGTAAAGAAACATTTAGTACATCCATCTATCAATTATTGCTGTCTTCAGGTTGGTATTGAAATTCAGCCCGATCGATCCACAAAGGGCGGAGTTATAAATGAAAAATTATCTCTATTATTAGACCACATTTCTCTGACACGGTTTTTTGCATTTTTTGTCAAATCATGTTCGAAGCACGATTAGAAACTGATTGTTTTTTATGCTGTTCGATACGACTGAATCTAAAAAACAAAATTCAAACACAGGCATTAGCATGCATACGCTTTGATTAAAACATTCAACAATACAAATACACACAAACAAACAAAAAAGCGCCCTATGTTACTACGCAATAGTTTGCTTAAATATGTGTGATCGTTGATTTAATCAGTGCTGTTCTGTAGTCCGAATCCAAATATTTTATTCGGAATTGAAAAATTTAGCATCTCATAACTAAACTGTGGTTCATGTTAGGATTTTTTTAAATTTTGTTTTTGCTTTATTTTGGGTGGGAAATTATTATTGGAATTAAAAAACATAAAACTTTTCATTTAATAAGAAGAAAAATTTATTTTCACATTTTTTTAAATCCGTGTGGAATACAGAACAGGCACGAATGGTTTTTTCAAATTTGTGTTTTTGAATGTTTGCATTTTGCTGTTAAACAACATAAAAAAAAATAAATTTTTAATCGTGCCTCGAACATGACATAATCAAATATTGTTCACGATTTTTTGTGCTTGGAATAAATCACACACACACACACACACCACACCGGTTTCAACTCTATGGTGTACAGTTTTGTAAGAAATAACTTTGTCAAGAGACAAATTTGTACTCAAAATAAACTAGAAAAAAAAACAAAAGATTTAGGAAACAAACTTTGTGATAAATTAAAAAAAAATTAAAAAGGTGAGCTTGTTAGGTAGGAATACACTATTTTAAATTAAAATTTCTATATTTAAAATCTGTTGTAATTACCGCTTTATTTATTTAAATAAAATATATTTTATTTAAATTTTAGCTTGTCTTTATTTATTTATAAGAGTCTTAGCTTCGTCTGTCTATCTTTATACTCAATACATTAATCTTTATCTCAAATATATTTTTGAGATTATAAACTTTCGATAAGTAAGTCTTGGTTTTGTAAATAAAATCCAACTTGTCTTGACAAACTTTAAAAAGAATGAGCCATAATCATAGTCACACTGAAGTCGGTATCTTTTTAAAAACGAGTTTAAATTCATATAATTCTTATGAACAAAAGTCAGCTCTTAATAAAAGCCTACTTTTTTGTGACTATGATTGTGGCCCAATATTTTGATACTTAGAAGAAACTAGACTAATTTTACAACATTGACTTCTTTGCCGTTAGTGAATTTTCGTGCATAAAAGGCTTTAAATGCATGTCGTAAAATCGCGGAACCGGTTTCTGATTTAAAGGATGCTTAAGAGCAGCTTCAAACAGACGTTCATACACATTACCATCATATGAACCCAAAACTGAGTTCAGAATTTTATCATGAAAATCAAAACCGTCCACAATAGCTACAGCATCGGGTCTTAATTCCTTGAGTACTTGTTCTAAACGTATTTGTAAAGCATCTAGTTCATCATCACTTAAACGTATAAACTATAACAGAGGGAGGGGAAAAAAACAGGATTAATTGCTGGTAGTGAAAATTATAAAATTCTTACTCGTAAAATATCACCCAAATGACGGAAAAATGTTTGTATTAAATGTAATTCCAAAATATTTTCCAATACTTTTTGAAATGCAGCTGAACGATGGTCTCGATTTCTTCCATACACGACTTCGTCATGAAAAGTGATGGCCACGAAAGCACGGCCATGCAGTTCAGCTGCTTTAGTCAATTCTAAAGCTGTATTATTTAAAGCAGCCGGCTGACTTAGGCCTTCTTGTATGCGAGCAGTATAATTTCTATGGGCTACACGAGTAGCTCTGCAAAAATTATAAATTTTTATAATAAAGTCTGTGTGTGTATGCTTTAAGCTTACCCGACACAGGCAAATTGTAAAGCTTTTATTAAACAACTCCAAGTGCCCAGCCATTTCGGAAAACTTTTCCAATTCGCATATTCTGACAAGTAGCTTAGGGTGGACACTAACTCATTGCCAGCTAAAACATCAGACCAAGCTTTGATTAATATTTTGCCAACTTGCAGGTACAGCACAGAGTTTTCCCCTTCGTAAGTGCAAGAAGCAGCAGCCTCTATACCCAATTTGCCTATATTAGCGGCCAGCAGGAAACCATGTCCACCACAGCTTTGGCGTAAACGTTCAATACCAAAAGTGGCATCATAAGACGTCGACACTTTGAGTATGCAAGCCAAGGCATGCAATTCAGTTAAACGTGAGAAATCCTCATGCGAAATATCCTGTAAAGTTTGCTCATATAAGCGCATTAATTTGACAGAGGCCAAGCAAAAGGCTAGCGCATTAGCAATTTCAGGCAAAATTTTCATTTGTTGGGTCAAATGCTCTAAAACTTTTGGTTCTGGTGCACTAAAATATACAGTTAAAGTTAAAACGTGTAAGAAAGCATTATGGCACTAGAAAAGCTTACTTTTCCTCAATGGGACTCTGGCGTCTGATCACCGAATAACGTGTGGCAATAGTGGCAGCTGCAGCCAATAGAAAAGAATTTGTTAAACTCACCACACAACGCACATAAACCATAGGAAAATAAGACAGCTTCGAAGTAGCACCTTCAGCGAATGTGCCATTTGGCAAAACCTGTTGATTTTTCATCAGCATCTGCCAAAGTGGTATGCGTACATTTTTTAAACCCAAGAAGCCATTGTTAAGACCATTTACACCAATTTTCTTGCCAATCTCACCAATATGAATGCCTGGCAAAGGCATGTGTGTAACTTCATCGCGAACTTGCAGCAAAAACATTTGAATGCCCCTACTAATGCCATCAATAAACAATTGAGCCACAACAATGCAATAATTACAACAATGGCCCACTAAAAAATTTAATTTAATTTTTTTTTTTTTTTTTTTTTTATAAAAAAGTGATTACTTACAACCACCTGGCCACCATTTGTATGATGTTAAAGTGGGTGTATTTAATACAAACTCCTGGGTTTGATGATCGTAGTCCGCCCGGGTTTCTAAGCCACGCAAATAGGTACCATGACCCAATTCGGTTTGAGCATAAGTACCCAAAATTTCACAATTATCAGCCCGCTTACCAAACATTTCATACTGCTCGGCGGTACCTTGACTCCTTAAAGTGCGGGTAAACATAAGATGATGAACTATTAAGGGGCTGCCTGCAGGTGTCATAGCCCATGCTATGGGACCTATCATTAGCCTACTAAGCATGTAAACACAAGATTTTTTTTTAGTATTAAGTAAACGTGTTTGATGGTTTTTAAACTTACGGAAATATCTCATGACCACCAGGATTAAGACGATTTTGCAAATTCTGAAATTTTTTTAAAGCACTTACGGCATGTTTTACCGCTAAATTGGCCATTTCTTCATACGATACAAATTCAATTTCTAAAGGATCATCTAAATTTTGTAAAAGTTCCTGCTCTAAAAGAAACAAAATTTTTAAATATTATTAATTTCATTAAATTAACAGGCTGTCCCACGATATCGTTAAAAATTAATAAATTCTGAGACTAAGAGACGGGCTGTAAATCTCTTGTATCTGCATGTATAGAACAAGTTTCTTATAATTTTTAAAAACCATGGCCCATAATCACAGTCGCGAAAAAGTAGGCTTTTACTAAGATCTGAATTTAAAATCGATTTTAAAAAGATACCGACTTTAGTCTGACTATGATTATGGGCCAATCTGTTTTTATTGGCATTAATTTACTTAATTTTTGTAAAACTCTTTGAATAATTTTCAAGAGTTCAAAGTTTCAGTTTAAAATTTAATGAGTAAAGAACCTGTGAATGCATGATTATATAATTTTAAAATTAATGTGCATAAAATGCACTTAATTAAAACAAATAAAATAAATTTTAAAGTACAGTAACGGAAAAAATACTAACACTGACTGCAGTTATTTTATTTACTGAATTTTTTACCGTACTTAATTTCTATTTCGATTTCCGATGCTTTTAAATTGCACTGTGATATCTGAAGCCTGTTTAAGGAAGTTTATTTTATTTTCCTAAAGTTAACGATGCCTGGCAATTTTTAGCCAGAATTAGAAAAGCAACAAAACGAAATATTTTCAGTCGTTGCATATTGTAGTTTTCAGAAAATAAAACAAAAACAAATAAACAGCAATAAAAATATTATTTCGCGTTTTTAAAAAGGTAACGACTTTAGTGTGACCAATATTTCTTGCCCTTTCTTTTAATTTTTTTATATATATATTTTTTTTTAATAGAAATCTAGATTATTTGACCTTTTTATCTGAAAGTAAATAAATAAATATTTTTGAAGCTTTTAGGTCTTTTTATATATTTTTATTTATTATTAAATTAGTTTCCAATATTTTGACACGCCTTCGTGTGTCTTTCTCAAGGAAAATAATTTGATTATTAAAAGATATAAAAAGATCTAAAAACTTAAAAAATATTTATTTATTTTTTTTTTTTAACTTTTTAAAACACACATAAATATTTAAATAATTAAATTTTTTCACTTACCAATTAATCTTTTCATTTCCAGATTGCTTTTACCGGCATGAAGCCAAACGGCAAATTCTTCCGAATCAAAGTTAGATTTTTTACGTTCCATATCAATGTCTGGATTAATGGTCTTCGGAATAATAATTTTTTTATTCATTTTAATTTACTTTACAGATAATTTTTCTTTTCCTTTTTTTTTTCTTAATTTTCACGGTCACATTCACTCACTTCACAACTTATCGGGAAAGACTTCTCTTTGCTACTGTTTGATATTAACAGAAATCGCAGCTTTTAATAGTCTTGCCACACACATGTATATGTGTTTTTTTATTTATGTTAAATATAAAAGTGAAAGAAAACCACTTTATTAATGAAATGCAAAAACAAACATCAAACATTTAATCAGGGGCTAAAGGTGTACTCAGTTGGGGCAAATATTTAAAGACGTAAATGTAAAACTTTTTTTTTTTTAATCTCTATTTAGTATTTACATTAACAACCTCATCTAATTTGTTTTATTGCAAAGTAGGCGTGGCTGATATAAAATTATATAAAAACTTTTCCTTAAAAAAATCCGTTGGAAAGGAAACAAACAGAAAATTAATTTAATTTTTATAGAAGATGCTCGCTTTCTGGCAGGAATATTAATAAATTCATAAATAATTATGCAGGTATCCCTTACATATGATTATTATTTAATTTAATTTATTCAGCACTTATACGCTTCCATATCAAAACAAATGTAGTGTTTTTACTGTTTTACTCATAATTTTAACATTTTTTCTCTCCATGCCTTAACAAAAATACAGGGTGGCCCAAATAAGACCAGCTGATGTGAAACACAAATAACTTTTTTATTTTTTAACATAATTTATTTTTTCTTTTTGCAGATTATAACTGAACTCTTGGAAATTTAAAATGAATACGTACAGTCCACAACAACGCATTAAAATTATCGATTTTTATTATTCTTCTCAACGATCAATTGTTCTGACGCAGCGAAATGATCGCCGTTTTTTTTTAACGTAAGATCAGCGCCCACATCTTCCATGATTACAAGTTTAGTTCGCCGTTTTGAGGAACTGGGTTCAGTTGCCAACCGTCCAGGAAGAGGTGTTCATCGAAATATCCGTAATGAAGACAATGTGGAAGCTGTGCAACAGAGTGTTGCAAATGATCCATCTATCTCAACTCGTCGCCGTTCCGGCCAATTGGGTATACCCAGAACAACATTACAGAGAATTTTAAAGCTAAATCTTAAGATGTATCCGTACAAAGTTCAAATTGTGCAACAGCTTCTACCGCAAGACCCCCAACAACGACTACAATACGCTCACTAGGTCTCATTTGGGCCACCCGTTATAAGATTCTCGAATGTTCACAAAGAGGTATATGGCATTTAAAATGCCACGAAAAATTTTAAAATTCTCACTAGGAATTAATTTCATATGCCAAAAACTCAACGGTTCAATTCAATTAAAAAAAAAGTACTTAAGACTAGGACCACACACGGCAAGCTTAGTTGGGCGATTCTTTCTCAATTTTCTTTTAAAATTATCGTTTTGTCCAAACACAAATTTTTTTGTTTCGGGAATTTTAGCATTTTTATCCGGTCATTCATTCAGTCTTCTTTTTTTACATGTTTATAAAATATACGAAGAGAGAACAACAGGGAATTGCCGAGTACGAGCAAGTTTGTACCCCTTTCCAATCTTCTTTCCTCTCTCTCCTACAAAATCAAGAATTGCCTAACTGAAATTGCTGTGTGTGGTACTATTTTTATTAAAGTTTTATTCACAGGTAAAGTAATTAAATTTTTGACTTCATAAAAGGTTTTAAGTGTGTATGAAAGGATTTTGGTACGGCCTCTTTGTTCAGAGAACTCTTTTTGGCCGACTCATAGATACGCTCGTAAACGTTGCCATCATAACAACCCAAGGTGGATTTTAAATTATTGTCATGATAATCGAAACCATCACAAATAGCCACTGCGTTCGGTCTTAAAGCTTTTAAAGCTTGTTCCAGACGTGTTTGCAAAGAGCACAATTTACTATCGGAGATTTTAATGAACTATTCAGAGAGAGAGAGAGGGAGAGAGAAAGAAAGAAATGTAGTTAGAGAAGTTTAAAATAGATAAAATACAGAAAAAAAATGTTTAAAAATCTTACTCTTAATATGTCGTTCATATGCTTCAAGGCAATATGTAATAAATACAATTCCAAAAGCTGTTCCAAAATATCGTTTAAGGCAGGTTTTCTTAATTTGGCATTTGGCCCAGTAACCTCTTCCAAAAATGTGGCAATAACAAAGCAACGACCATGTAGCTAAAACAAAATTATTAAATAAATATTAATGTAAAGTAATACAAAAAGCCACATACGTTACAACCGTTGGTACAACATAGGAAATTTGTACGCGACAGCAAAAGGTTTTGTTTTATTTTTTTTTTTTTGCAAATTGTACAACTGGGTTGCATAACTTTTTTATTTTTAGCGATGTACTATATCTGATAATATTTTATGGCATCTTTACTGAAAATTAAACTTTATCAAATAAAGCTTAAAAATTTATTAACAACAATCTAAACCCAAAGCATGCACAAAATTTCTCACCCTTACTACGTAGCAGAATTTTTATTAAGCCAATATAAAACCGCGTTGCCACATATCACTGTTTTCATCACGACAACGGCACAACGTAACCATAAAAAAAAATATGGAAAATACACTGAAATTTTTTTAAATTACCTCTGCCGCTTGGGTGTATTCAATGCCAGTATTATTGGCAGCTTCACCTTCAGTTTGGCCCTTTGTTAATCGTTCTGATAAACTTTGAAAGGCCAAGCGAGTTTTTCTTTTTAAAAAAAATACACACATTTTTTGAACTATTCTTTTTCACATATCAATTTTTTTAGTAACTTACTTGGCTGCTGTAAACTGTAAAGCCTTAACAATATTCTGCCAGGAACCCGTCCATTCCTCAAATTCTGAATTTTTTAATGAATCTTGCAAATAAGCTACAGAATGGGACAACTGTTTACCAGCTAAAGCTTGACGATACGATTTCATTAAATATCTGCCAACTTGTAGTAATAAAACCGTATTTTCACCCTCATAAGTACAGGAAGCTGTAACAGCTGAGTATAAATTACACAAATTAGATGAAGTCAAATAACCATGACCACCACAAGCCAAACGCAAACGTTCTACACCGCTGGTAGCATCAAGCGAACTTAAGACTTTCATTGAACAAGCCAAGGCGTGCAATTCCGGCAGACGTGAGTATTCACCCTGTTCGATATCCGCAGAAGTTTGTTTATACAGAGTCCATAATTTCTCCGAAACCAATTTATAAGCAATACTAGCAGCAATTTCCGGAAACAGTTTCATTTGTTGTGTTAAGTGATCCATAATTTGGGGTTCGGGTTCACTGAAAATATTTAAAAAATTTTAAATTTAATTTTTCTAAAAATCATGTTTGCTTACTTCTCGTTAATGGGACTCTGTCTTCTTACAGCTGAGTATCTGGTGGCTATAGTTGCTGCCATTGACAACAATGTGGCATTATTGTGTGCTATCACACATCTTGTCAGGACCATAGTAATATATGCTAACGCTGATAGGGGATTTTTAACAAAAGTCCCATCACGATGCACCTGTGCGTTACGCATAAGCATATTTGTGCGGGGTTTGCGTACATCTTTCAAACCCAAATAGCCATTATTGACACCAAAGAAACCCATCTTTTTACCGATATCACCCACATCGATACCCGGCAAAGGCATATGGGTTTCTTCGTCACGTAATTGAACCATAAACATGGCCATACCTTT
This sequence comes from Thelaira solivaga, assembly GCA_947397855.1. NCBI lineage: Eukaryota > Metazoa > Arthropoda > Insecta > Diptera > Tachinidae > Thelaira > Thelaira solivaga. The sequence continues at coordinate 8,494,646 of OX377614.1, forward strand.
AGGATCATTATCAATATATAAATTGGCCACCAACAAACAATAATTACAAGAATGACCCACTAAAATTAAGAAGAAAAAAGTCAATTACAATTAAGTCGCAGGTTCGATTCCTATCTAGACTCTGCAGACAAGCCAAGAAGATTCGAGGATTTGTGTTGTTTAAAATAGATTTAAAAAAATTGTTCTTCTCCTTATCACATTCTTGCCCTTAATATTCACAAAAATGCTATTTAAAATTTGAAAATAACTTTAGTCATGTACTTACATCCTCCTGGCCACCATTTGTAAGCCGTCAATGTAGGAGTATTTAAAACAAACTCATCTGTCTTACGATCAAAATCAGCTCGTGTCTGTAGACCACGCAAAAATGTGCCGTGGCCTAATTCCGTTTGAGCATAAGTGCCACAAATCTCAAAATTTTTTAATCTTTTACCAAATTTTTCGTATTGCTCATCGGTGCCCTGCTTTAGTATGGCATCAATTAACATAGCAAAATGTACACCAAATGGATTTCCTGCCGGCATGGAGCCCCACAATTCTGGATAGCCATATTTGCCCCTAAAAAAATGCATAATTGATGTTAATTAGCTTAAAATTATTGAGACAGAATTTGAGAACTTACGGCCAAATATCCTCACCACCAGGATTACGTTTCTCTTGCAAGCTACTCAATTTTTTAGCAGCTTTAATGGCATGTTCCACAGCAGAATTGTAAATATCCTCGTGTGTCTTATAATGCTCAATAGAGCCATCAGCTAGCATCTCATTCAGCATATAAGATTCTTAAAATTTAGTTAATAAATTATTGGATTGCAAGAACTTGCTTAAATAACTGAATATTAATAGCGAATCTAAGAGCTAATCTACTCATGTTTAATACTAAAACCGTTTGTGACCTTCAATAGCCCCATGATAATTTCGTAATTAAAGTCAAATAATTTCAAATTAAGCTCGCTTTTTTTAAAATATAGAATATTTCTAATTGGTTTTGGTGAGCCGATCATTTACAGAAAAATTCCTTTTTCCTCATGTTAAAAATTTCCAAAAATACATATAATTTAGCAAAAGGAATACGGGAATGATCAGAAAGGACATTTACGGCCTGTTCTGTATTCCACACGGATTTAAAAAGATGTGAAAGTATATTTTTTTCTTCTTATTAAATGGAAATTTTTATGTTTTCCTAGTACCAACAATAATTTCCTACCCAAAATAAAGCAAAAACAAAATTTAAAAAATCCTTGCATGGACCACAGATAAGTTATGAATTTTTCAATTCCGAATAAAATATTCGGATTCGGAATACAGAACAGCACTGTATATGTACACTTTTTTATAAAATAAAAATAAAATTTATTCGTTTGTAAAATAAAAGAACAAAAAGTACTTTACGAGTGAATACCAAAAACAAGGTTCTTGCATTTTTATAAAATGAAACAACTAAGAGCCATTTCACACTTGGCAAGTAAGTGACTTGCGCAAGTAGGTTTTTAATATTTAATTTTGAACTTGCCCAAGCGTTCACATTAATAAAATTTATTTTTTCTTTTTTTTAATTCTTAATTTTTTTAAATTTTTTATATGCCGTTTCACTCACTCACAAAACAATACAACAAATCAGAAACATAAACAAGTTCCTGAAACACACACACACAAAGAATGAAAGAACGAATTGCCTAGTACGGGCAATTTATAATTATATTCTGCAGAAGCTACGCAAGTTGGAGCGAAATATCGATATAAAATATAAATTTATATAATACGACCTTAAGCTTAATAAACTAGCCGTTTTAATTAAAACGAAAAAAGTCAAATAAATTCTCTTCTCCTTAACCCGATCATCTACAAACCCAAGAGTTGCGCAAATCACTTGCCAAGTGTGAAAGGCCTGTAAGCTTATTTTATATTAAAGAGCAATAAACGAAAGCTTTACAACTGTTTATAAAAATCAATGAAATAAAAATTTCATGTGAGTTCAGGGGTTAATATAAAATTTTGCTTGGCGAATATTTATTTTTGTCACCGAACAATATTTTTTTGTGTTTGCTTTTTAATTCAATTTATTTATTTATTTGTTTTTATTCATGCATCGGAATGTATAAAATTTTATTACATATTCGATACTGCACAGTGAGTTGGGCACCTCAAATTTGCCACAAACGTTTACACTTGTATATTGACACCACTCACCCAGTTCTCTTTTAAATTTCAACTTCTCTGGGCCACCATGCCACCACAGAGCAAAGTCCAAGACATTAAAGCTGGCCCTATTACGTTCCTTTTGTAAATCTGGATGAATTGTTTTCGGTATGATACTCATAATTTGTCTTGATCTTTTTTTTAGATTTTATATATATAAAAAATACACACACACAGACAAAAGTGCTTACCGTTTCGCTGTCAAACTTTAACTAAACACAAAATAATTAACTTACTGTGGGCAATCAGGCAAATTTTTAAATTTATTTGCTATTAAGCAGCTAAAAACAATAACAATTTGCTTATCTATCAAACCTATAATGTAAATTATACACTCATACTCTTTGATAGAGAGTCGTTCAGTGCTTATATGCTCAATGTAGTGTGGACTTTGAATTTAATAACAAACAAACTAAAAATAAAATCTTAACATTAAAAAAGAAAATGTGTTCGCTCTCTTAAATAACAACTTTGGTTAAAATCTATTAATTAAGTTTTAAAGAGAAAAAATTTTTTTTTTTTAAATTACAAGTTGAAATAAAGTTTGTTATGACATAACTAAACTAGAAATTAAAATGTAATAGAAAGAATGGCAAATAATCATAGTCATACTAAAGTCTAATTCTAATTCTTACGAACAAAAGTCAGCTGTTAATAAAAGCCTACTTTTTTGTGATTATGATTATAGCCCAATATCTAAGGTAGGAATATTTGTACCAGCCACGCCCACATCTCAATATAACAAATTAGATTTGTTATTCAATGATTAAAGTATAAATTTCTAACAGATTTCTGAAATATTTAATATATATGCCTACGAAGGTCGCCTTTAGAGAACGGCATGAATATATTCGTTTTTAGTGTGCATTCATATATTCATTGCCTTTGGCATGCATTCATTCAAAAATAATAATGAATTTTGTTGCTTGCTATACATTTATAATTTCATTTAATTGCCTTTTACATACATGTAAAAAAGTCATAAACATTCAAAACACTCAAACCATTCGTGTAGTATTCGTTGTCATTTATTTTATTTTATTAAAAATTAAGTATGTAGAAATTTTAGGAAAAACAAATTCCAATGTTTTGCACACTATTAAAAAAATAAAAAAAAACAAAATATGAATTAACAAAATTTTTATATTATAAAATAGTTTTTAATTTATAAATATAAAAACTAAATCTAAGGCTCATGAATTAAAATTTAAATAAAATATTAAATTTGAAGTATTGCCTTAACATCTGAAAGTGTGTGAAATTGAATTAAAATATTTTTTCTGCAAGATAACACTATTATTATTTATAGTAGATACATACAACTAAATGCAGTCCAAAATATATTTATTTAAAAAGCTTTGCGTCTACTCATAACACTTATATTGATTCGTTGCTTTTGTTCATGATAACAGATTATAGAATATGCAAGCAATTACATAAGTACATTGGAAACAAATCACTCGATATGGTTAATCTTGCAATGACACCATTCATTTAATTAATGTATTTACAATGATGAGTCAATATTCATTTTTCTAAAATAAAAATAAAAAAACATTTGAAACGTATTCATCTCTGGTTGTTATATGTTTTTATACCTGACACGCCCCTCTTTATGCTCAATTTTAAATAAAATAATTTTTATTTTAAATCAATTTGTTTTATATTATTTTTAACGACTTGCTTTAAAATTTTATATATACGATTGTACCGATCACGCCCACCTTTTAACAAAGTAAAAAAATAAAATTTGTTTCACACAGATTTATCTGAAATTTTATAAATATGTATGTATGTTTTCCGTACTCCTGCGAAATTCCAAATAGATACACTATTTTATTAGCCACGCCCCCTTTTCAATATCACAACTTTCGTGATTAATTTTCTATTTTGCAATAGAATTCTATGAAACTTAGTTTAAGGACTAAAATTCATAAAATAATAAAAACAATCTTTTTCCATTGGTATGCGCTTTATTACTTTTTATTTATTTACAAAAAGGACTTTTTTTATACCATTTCAAACAAAACAAAATTTTTCGAAATTATGTTTTTTTGAATTCGTGAGATCTAAAGCAGAAAAAAATTAGTATGCGAAATGAAAATTGTCCATGATCTCAGCTTTACTAAAAATGCATGTCAGATACGCAAACAAAGCCTTAAATATTTCTAACTACAATATAGCTAAATACAGTTGCGGTCAAAATAATAACTCTATCAGAAAAATTATTTAGTTTTAGGGTCAATATAATTTTAAAGAAGACTCAATTACTTTTAGTTTTTATAAAACCTTGAGTTGATCATTGTAAGCCATGCCGTTATTTTAACCGGCACTAAAAGTGCCGTGTTTATATATATACTTGTTTTAAATATATAACTTTGAAATCTATTCTACACAAAATCTTAATTTAAGCAATTCAGCTGTGCAATGCAGTTTCTAATTCTGTTTTGTTACTATAATTCGTAAGTAACAAATATAAAATAATGTAAAATCAGTGCAACAAAGACTGGCTGAAGTGAACTGATAAAGAAAGCAATGTAACCACACAGATGCACTCCACACATAATTTTTATTTATAAACACAACAACAATAGGTAAAAGTAGTGTATATTTGGTTATACCGGTTCTTACACACCCTACAAAATACACCAATTATTAAAATTTGTTTAATTTATTTGTAAGTTTCTTGATCTTTATTTTTTATTTTTATTTTTAACGAAGTAATAATATACAAACAAATAATTATAATTCGATCTCTAGCTTGAAAAATCCAGCCGTTTTCATAAAAAACTTAATTTAATTTTTAATATTTTTTAGTGTTTACTAAATGCTAGCGAAAAATTAGCCAACATAATTTAGCCAAAAAAAAAAGAAATATATAAAAAAATAAAATAATAAAATGGGGGTTATGTCTTTTCAAAAAACATAATTTAGCAAAAAAATTTATATAAATACATATAATAATAATAAAGGTAAAATTGTGATATATATATTTTTGCGATTTGATTACACGAAGTAAAAGATTAAAAAAGTGGACTCTCGGTAAATAAATTTTCCATTATTTATACTTAGAATTTCAAATTATGGAGAATCTTCTTTCTTTGTATTGAAAAAAAACTTTATGAAGTATATATATTCTGGATCCTTATAAATAACGCAGTCGATTTAGTCACATCCGTCTGTTCGCGTGGATGTTTAAATCAACTTTCTGAAGTCCTTAGAAGACCTACAGAAAATTTTAGTATACTAATTTGTTGGAAGCTCCTGTCTTCAGTTTGCTATTGAAATTCAGCCCAATTGCTTTATAAATGGCTGAGCTATGATCTAGGAAGTGCAACTAGTTTTCATTAATTTCTCTTCTGTTTTTTTTTTTTTTTTTTTAAGAAATTTCTAAGTGTTAATGTTTGTGTACACAAACACGAAAGCAAGAATAATAGAAAGACAATATTACGCCATGAGCATGATTTCCCGTTAGATAACGTAGATTAACCACTGTTTGAAGGAAAAAATATAATACATCTCTCTTTCTCTCTTATTTAAATGTAAATTATTAGCCAATAGGAGCACATCGCACGAAACCAGTCAATCGGTATAATACCAACATCAGTATGTATACAGGTATGTCGTATGTAAAATACAAAAATCTTATATCAAGAGAGATGCTAGAGATTTTTTTGGTATTTGAATTTCTTTGTTGAAATTTTGTTTTAAAATTTAATTAAAAATATGTTTTCCAATATTTTAAATTAAATTTATTTTGCATTAGTATTAGACATTTTTCTTGGAATTTCTTATTTAATTAATATAAAAATTGACTACATACAGACATTTCATTACTTTTACATATAAGATTCCCAGAAAGTATTTTTTTAGAACTCGTTAATTTGAATTTCTTGAACTGAAATTAATTATTTATTTTAGGACTAACAAAAAATAATGTTCCAAAATCATAGTCACAAAAAAGTTGACTTTTGTTCATAAGAATTATATGAATTTAAAGTCGTTTTTAAAATGATACCGAGTTTAATGTGACTATGATTATTCAAAGAAAATTATTTTAATTAATATTTGCCATTTTTTATTAATTTTTTTTTTTAATATTGTGGAAAGTGAAAAATATTAATATTATTCGGTACTCGGCACAGCCGAATTTAACTTGTTTTGATTTTGTTTTCAATACAATACAGAAAAAAACTACCTTTCGTTCGTTTATACAGAAAGAGGTAATAAATGTATCGATTTTTTTTAATGTTGAATTTTCAAGTAATTTAGATTTTTCGATGAAATGCATTTCTTTTTTTTTTCATGTATTTTTTGTAAGAAAAAATAATTAACGACACATAATAATAAAAAATAAACAATATTAGCAGTTGCGTAAGTTGTAGGTTTTTGTTTTTTACTCATATTTTATCTATTTTATAAATTACTCTAGTAACTATTTCTTCTTTTTCGGAAAACCCATTTTCAGGCCAACACATACCTATAAACAGAAAGCACTCAACCTAATTACTACAAGGACGAATGTCATGATAAATCAAATTCATTTCATTTGTGATGAAGGGTATTAAGAAAAACATAAAAACTGATAACATTTGCCATAAAAGTCACTTTGTGGGAATTGGCTGTCTTGTCTGTCTATCTTTATTTATAAAAGACCAAATCAAATAAAAACATATTAAACAATTTTCGTTTTCAAAAATTGTCATACTAAAAAAAGTTACTCAATAAATATTATTTATCTCTGTTTAGTTCTAACAACTAAAAATTATTATTTATACAATAAATGAGGTAAGTGGTGGTTTGGATTCTGAAAGATAAGAAATATTTAAGGTATCTATATGCATGTATCTATATGCATGTTTGCCTACTTATTCAATAGATATTTCCAAAACCAGCATGTCTACTTATTATTGTTGTTGTCTTCATTTATTTTTATTGCTTTCTTAGATAACAAAACAACCATAATAGCAATAGAATCCAAAAAAGAGTAAAAATTTATTAAATATTAAACTCAACAAGAGTAAAAACGGAAAAACAAAGATACAAAAAAGAGTAACTCGATGGCAAAAGATAATTGGAGTAAATTAAATATTTTGTCAGCAGTTTTGTTTATTGTGTTTTTAACCATGTCGGAGTTAAAGTCGTCTAGCAGCTCTAGTACTTTTTGTAGCAACGAGGATAGTTGTGCAGAGTCCTTTAAGAACCATTCACGCTACGATCATTATCGTGTATATAATGTGGAATTGACAAATGAACAGCATGTGAATCTTTTTAAGAAACTAGAGGAACAAAGTGATACTTTGACATTTATGGGTCATGCCCGCGAGGTGGGGCAAAAACTAACTATTCTAGTTGCCGCCAGTAAAGTTGCAGATTTGGCGGATTTGCTTGAATATTATCATGTCAAACATCGTATCTTGGTGAGTTACTCCTAGAAATGAAAGTAACAAAATATTATTAATTTCTTAATTAGCATAATTTCATTAAATTTTCTCATGGTGTTTAGCTACTAAACAATTTTTTTATACCATTCATAATTAATTTAAAATTTATAATTTCTTCTTTGGCAGACGTACAATTTTCAGGAGAAAATCGATAAGAACTACGCTTCCGTTTTACCCATTGGCACAGATTTAACAAAATTCGATTGGCATCATTATTTTCACTTGGAAACTATTTACGAGTGGTTGCAATCTTTAGTGGAAAAGTATCCAAAGGTAGTAACTCTACTGGATATGGGTGCTAGCACCCAAGGGGTACCCATTAAAGGTGTAAAAATTTGCCATAATTCAGCCAACAAAACCATATTTATAGAATCTGGTATACATGCTCGCGAATGGATTGCTCCAGCCGCAGCTACATTCATTATTAACTCCCTACTGACATCCAATGATAAAAGCATACAAAATTTGGCCAAAGACTACAATTGGATTATTTTTCCAAGTGTCAATCCAGATGGCTATAAATTTACATTTGAACATGATCGCATGTGGCGCAAGAATCGCCAATTATTTGATACCTGTCGAGGTGTTGATTTAAATCGTAATTATCCTTGCCATTGGAATTCAAGTGGCAGCAGTAGTGATCCCTGTCGCTATGATTTTGCCGGGCCATCGGCTGGTTCTGAAGTGGAAACACAACGTTTAATGAAATTTATTCAAGATAATTTGACCAAAGAACAAATAAAAACTTATATAGCTTTACACTCTTATTCCCAAATGATCATGTTTCCTTATGGCTACACTAAAGAACATGTTTGCAATTACGATGACCTAAAAGAGTTGGGACAATCGGCCTTGAATGCTATTAAGAAATTAACTGGAAGTGATTACACAAGTGGTAGTCTAATTGAAACTATATATCCTTCCAGTGGCGGTAGCATGGATTGGGCGTATGGTGTACACAAAATACCCATTGCTTATACTTTTGAATTACGGGGCCCACCAGATAGTCAGGATATGTTTATTTTACCCGCCGAAGAAATTTTGCCTACAGCTCAAGAAGCTTTAGTTGCCATACAGGCCATTGTTGAAGGGGCTGCTGATAAAGGCTATTATAAAGATAAGAATTGAGAAAACTTATTATCTTATTTACATTTTATTTAGATTCATTCTATTTTCATTGTTATCTTCACCATCTATATAGACTATGTAGATAAATATATAATATTTTAACGTTTCATCTTTTTTTTATATAATAAACTACAAGTTATTATATGCTTTTCCTGCATATGTACTCGTATTCAATAGTAAATTTGAGCATCTGTTTCTCTAGTTCTACTAGAGACTTGCATAAGTATGACTAGAATGGCTTACAAGCACTTTTTATTATAAATGTTCATTGTGACACTCAAATACGTGAGTAGATCAAATAAAAAGTTGTACTTTTTATTTTATTTATCTAGCAATAAATAGGTATTCATAAAAGAGAACAAAATGTTTAATTGAAAATTTATTATTAAATTTTTTAAAATGTTAATATTCAATTGATTCTTTTTATAATCATACATATATTTTTGACGATTTTATCATAAATGCTTATTTTATAGATACACACGTATACAAACATACGTACTTGATTTTTTTAATGTATTTACATGCGTTATTAAATCCATTAACATTTTTTCACAGCCGTTGTAATATAATTTCTAGGCGAAAGACGAGGATCAAATATAGGATTTATTTGTACTGCACAATCTTTGATAAAAAAATAAAATAAAAGTAAAATAAGAACATAATAGACAAACATATTTACCATTTTCCAGTAAGTAAAGTAAACGATCATAGAGTAAAACATTTTCAATTAATGGAGCAAAAAATAAGCGTAATGTATAAAATATAACAATATTTTTCCAATTTAATATATCATTACAGGTTACAAGAGTATTTAATTCACTCTCATCAAAATTTTTAATTGGCAAATCTACTGTGGCTCTATAAAAATACCTAAAAATATTAAAATTAAAATGGAAAAACTTTGAAATTGATTAACTTTCTTATAAAAGTAACTGTAATACTCACTCTTTAAATTTCATTTCATTTGTATGTTTAACATTTTTTAAACCTGAATGTTTTAAGTGAGGATAGTGTTTGACAATTATTCTCTCTGCTGCAGCACGAAATGAATGAACTTTTAAATATTCGTAATCTTTAAAAGATAAACGGTCACAGTATAATTCGATGGCATGACAAGAAATTTCTCTAGCTTCATAACTTAAGCGCATATCGTTTGAATTGTTTCTTAAATATTTACTTAAAGGATAACCACAAAATTTTGTTGATTTTTGCAAACTATCGCATGCATTTTCAAAAGTTGTTAACTTTTGGTAACAACATCCAACGAAATTTAAAAATTTTGCTTGCTTACACTGTAAAAACATTGTTATTAGTATAGCTCCCAGGTCGCCGCATGGATGTAGTCCTATTATGCCAAATGTATAGTTTTCATTCGTAAGATCTAAAGCGTTTTCTATTATTGTTAAAAATTCTTTTTCCGACATTTCTGCCGTCAAGCAGAGATCTACATGTGCGGGATTTTGAGTTTCAAAATTTTCTTCTGCTGGCACATACTTCATTATGAGTTTTTTTAAATTTTTATCCATCTCATAGGCTTGCTTATTTAGTTCAGTTTGCATTTCCAAACAACAAACTTTGATATTATAAGCATACCCTAGAACTCTGGCTAAATGGCCTAAGCCCGCTCCAAAGTCTACAACAAAATCTACAGGCGTTTTAGAACATACTTGCTTACACAATGCGGCCATATGTTCTAATTCGTGTCTTTTTTTTATTTTAACTCCTTTGTTGAAAATGTGTTTCAGTTTAACATGATCTAGTAGAAAGCTGCGAGGTAGGTCAGCCTGAAATTAATGTTTTTATAAGTTGGTATCCTAATGAAATTCAATTTGGATATAGGTAAAGTTAAAAACCAAAAATCCCAAAGTTAATAATAACTGTAAACTCTGTTAGCCCGTTTTTAAGATAAAATTTGAAATTAAACGTACCGGACTAGTTGCTTTACGTTTCATACACAACTCCTTAAAAGTCTGCTTTAGTGCCAATAAACTTAGCGGCCACACTTTATAAGCACCCTGAAATTTTTCGTAATTAGATTCCAAAAGAAAGCATAAATGTTCCACAGGCAGACTTTGAAAGCAATCACGCCAGGAAGTTGGTAATTTTGACCAATGGTCATCTACATAAAAATCCTTTCAGAAAAAATCTTTATAAATTAGAATGTAAATTATTTTTTTAACTTACCAAAACATAGGAATTAATAAGCCAATCATACGTACGTATAATATTTAATGAATTGTTCAATTTTCTTTTTAAATTCGAAGTGGTAAAAAACTGATTCTCCATGATTTTCCTTATATTTTTTCTTTCTTGCTTTTATTTTACTTCAGCTAACGCTACCATCCTGAGAAAAAGCAAAAATCCCAAAATTAACACGTATACTCCCGGTATATTGAAAAATGGTATTAAAAGTATTAAGGCTTTTAGTGTATAATGCAGGAATCAAAGATATTATGAACATTAATTTATAAAATTAAAAAACTATTTATGAAAAGGTTTTATAATGAATTTTCACCTTACAACGGATAAAATTAAAATCTCTTAGTCTGGTAGCCTATATCATCAGGTGTATCTGCAGTGATGCCAGTGTGATAGCTTGTGCAACAGCTGTAAATGTTTTTGTTATTATGTTTACATTGTCCTTTCGTCTTTGTTTTTACATCTATCGAGTTAGTCTATGTTTACATTAGGCATGTTTTTTTAACCGGAAATCTGAAATTTATTAGGTTTCTTAAATATCAGAACTATGACTGGCAAAGTGCTAACCCACCTTTCAATTCACAACTCACAACTTTTAAAAAATTAACAAAAGTCACTAAACTTCTTCTACTGAAGCTCAAACCAAAAAATAGGAATAACAAAAGTTGCCTAATGTAAATCAAGATTAAATGTTGTTATTATTACTTTGTTTTGGACGAGTATTTTGTGTTTAGACGAGTACTAAAAAGCTTGAACCACTTTTATTTCCTTTTGTAACGCATAATATCAAAAGTGTTTTGTATATTTCTTTTAATAAGCTGATAAGATTTTTTATCAATTTTCTGTAATTGCTTTTTCTCGACTTTAACACAAGTATTAATAGTTTTTGGGTCCATAGGCCAAAGGTCTAATTGTTATCTCTGCCAGTAGTAACTGCTGAAAATATAATTTTCCATTTAGTCAAACCAGTTACGTACAATAACTTGTTTTGATTAAAATTAAAAAAATAGGTGTTTGTTGGTTTGTAAAAGCGGTGTCATTGCTATCATATACATAGGCGTTCATCATTAGTTTGTAGTTAGTTACAAATTTCAAAAATACGCTTAAACTTATAGAAAAAACAATGACTCCAAAAGTGAATCCTGACCTACAAAAAGAACGTAACAGCGCTTCATTTAATAAGGAAGAATTTACCCTATGGTGGTTTGATGGACGTCAAAAATATGAGGAACGTAAGGCATTGGGTAAGTTATTAGTTACAATCGTGTCATCATGATTAGATGTGTATATATACGTATGTATGTACATATGTCGTGCTTCATTGTTGTTCGGTGTTAAGTTAAGTACGTTTTTGTTTGCTTAGCAAACCTACTTACATACATACACATTGTAAATTCATACTTGACCATCTTTATCTTCATCACAATTTAGAATTGCATAGCTACATACATATGTATGTGTGTAAGTGCAATAGCTTAAGCATTGCTACAATTAAAAGCTTAAAAATGGTTGAGTTATAATTTTTGAAACATTTTGGTAATGTATATTAAGTAACGTTTAAGAGCCAAAGTCTGTATAGCTTGTTTCCCACACTTAATTATATTACAGGTTACCCCACTATAGCAACCGCTTTTAGTTTAAAAAACAAAAAAAGGATCAACTCTATTTCTGTATACCTATAATTGAAGTGTATATGCTAATAATCCCACAATGATGTACCCTTTTTTTATTTACCACACAAATATTTAAATGTGTATTAGTAAAAAAAAAAATAAATAAAAACAAATTAGCGTATATAGTATAACCTGAGACGGTTATACATAGATATCTCATAACCTAGAGTTTTTGTTCTCAATTTCAATAAATAAAAAAATTAAATTTTACCTACCTAAATGTGGAAATATTAAAATTAATTTATTTTATTTAAAGGACGTGCACAAAATTCGAATTTGACCTCAATTCAATTTTAAGTTTGGAATTTTGTAGTTTTCAAAAACAATATATTTTAAAGATGTTGAGATACATATAAATTAGGTTTTTTTTATTTTTCTTCTTTAGAAAAAATGTTTCTTGATGATCCAGAACTTAAAGATGACTTACCAATTTCCTACATGTCACACAAAGAAGTGTACGAGTACGCCATTCGTAAGTGCGTAAAACTTGCAGAAAAAATACGAGAATTTCGAAACAATGGTCAAGATAGTGTTGATACTTACAAGTAAGCAATCGTGTATTATGTATGGACTTTTCTTTATTATAATAAAATGAATTTTTTTTTCTATATTTTTTAAGTGCTCTTTTGGGTAGCTCTTTGGGAGCAGCTTTACTTAAAGAAGGCAATCCAATGACTTTACATTTTGTGATGTTTATACCTACTATAATGGGTCAGGGTACTTTCGAACAACAAATTGAATGGCTTGGAAAAGCTTGGGATTTTTCTATAATTGGTACATATGCCCAAACTGAATTGGGTCATGGTACATTTTTGCGCGGCTTAGAAACGCGTGCTGATTATGATGCTAATACTCAGGAATTTGTATTGAATTCACCCACAATGACAGCTTACAAATGGTGGCCTGGTGGCTGTAGGTTTTAAAAAATTAAATTATTCAGTTAAATTATTCTTACAACTTTACTTTATATGTATTTTCTTAGTGGGACATACGGCCAACTATGCAGTTGTTGTTGCCCAACTTCATACACAAGGTAAATTTCGTGGTCTTGCTCCATTCATAGTGCAGGTGCGTGATGAAGAGACTCATATGCCTATGCCAGGTATAGATGTTGGCGAGATTGGCACTAAACTTGGTATGAAAACAGTGAATAATGGTTATTTGGGATTCAAAAATGTTCGCATTCCCTTAAACAATATGTTAATGAAAAATCAAAAAGTTTTGCCTGATGGCACTTATGTGCCGTCCAAAAACTCTGTGCTGACTTATGGCACCATGATGTTTGTACGTGTGGCTCTAATACGTGATGCCGCAATGGCTTTAGCTAAATCTTCTACCATTGCCTGCCGTTACTCTGCAGTGCGTCGTCAGAGTCCCATAGATCCAGATCAGCCTGAACCACAGATAATTGAACATACCACTCAACAACTCAAAGTATTTCCACAAATAGCCAAAGCTATTGTATTTAAGACTAATGGCGACAATATATGGAATATGTACAATCAAATATCGCATGAAATTGAAAAAGGTGAATTGGAACGTCTGCCAGAAATGCATGCTTTGTCTTGTTGTCTGAAGGCAATTTGTAGTTCTGATGCTGCAGCGGGTGTAGAAACCTGTCGTTTATCTTGTGGTGGTCATGGATTTATGGACTGTTCTAATTTCCCCACTCTGTATGGTATGGCTACGGCTGTGTGCACTTATGAGGGTGAGAATACAGTTATGTTGTTGCAAACGGCACGTTACTTAGTAAAAGTGTATGGACAAGCTTTGTCAGGTGCTAAGCTGGTACCAACTGTGGCCTATATTAATGAAGCAATTAAAGAAAAAGAATTTTTAAATTTTGATGGTTCTCTAGCATCAATTGTTAAAGCATTCCAATTTGTAGCAGCAAAGTAAGCTAGAACTAAAAAAGAAATACAATGAAAAATGAAAAAATGTCCCTTAACATATTTCAGTAAAATTCGTATTGCCTATGAACGTATTGAAGAACGTCGTCGGCAGGGCCATGGTCCTGAAGTTGCAGCCAATTTATGTGGTATTGAATTGACTCAAGCAGCAGATGTAAGTAGAAAAATACATTGCAATTTATATCAAGGTTTTTTCTATGAAAGCAATAGAAGAGAATTTATTGTTTTCAATAAAAATATTGAACAAAAAAAATTAATATACTCGTAACGTGAAACTTTTAATAGAAAGAAAATGTGCTCACATTTTTGAAGTTATAAAAAGCTTGGTTTTGTTCAAAATTAATTTATTAATAAGATTTGAAAACTGTGCTACGTCGATCGCCTCTAGATGAACACACGTCATATTTTGAGAAATTATTTTGTAAGAAAATTGCAAATAACTTTAAAAAGATTGCATAGATTAATATATATATGTACATATTTTAGCTTAAATTAACATTTACTCCAAGAAAGCTTTTTTATTGTCTCCTGTATAGCTTCATGGCCGTGCCTTTTTAGCCTCATCTGCTTTATTTGAATTGCAAAATCTTGCTAAGCAAGTTTCACCAGCTTTGGCTGATGTTTTGCAAAATGTCTTAGAATTATATTTGGTGGACGCTTGTCTTAATCGTATTGGTGATTTCTTAAGGGTAAGAAATTTATATATAAAACCATATACATAATCTATTACATTTTCTTTTTCATTTTTTGTTATTGTAAATTCAACAACAGTTTATTAACTTTACGGACAAGGAAGTGGGTCAATTGGAATTGCGTTTACAAAACTGCCTTAAACGTTTACGTCCAAATGCTGTGGCTTTAGTGGATGCCTTCGACATAAATGATCGTATCCTAGATTCGGCTTTGGGCGTTTGGGATGGTAATGTGTATGAAAAAATTTTTGAGGCAGCCAAAATGAGCCCACTAAACAAAGAACCCGTCAATGACTCATTTCATAAATATTTAAAACCTTTCATGAAATCTAATCTGTGAATATGTTGTAAAATATTAAGTGATATGTATTTGTTTCTTTTTTAATTTGATAGCCTACTTGTGTGTAAATATTCTTGTATATGAACTTGTTATTTAAAAATATTTCTTTTTCAATTCAGCTTATAAATTCACAATAAATTAAAACATTTTTTATATTCATATATGTATGTATGTATCATAATATTTTTGGATTTATTTTATATGTATTTATATATATATTATAAGAGATTATAAAGTGATCTGCAGAAAACATATTAATTTACACATTAATTTTTTTATTATATATTTTATGATAGATTTTTAAAGTTCTCTGCAGATTATATGTATGTAGTATATATTAATTTACATAAATTTTTGGTTTCAGTTTAAATAATAATACAAAAAATCAGCTAAAAATATATAAACGCAGTTAAATTTTATAATAAAGTGTATATAAAATCGTTTAAAAAGTGTAGATTTATATATATACAAGGAATGTTTTATTAATATTTGAAAAAAAAAGCTTAAATTGTTTACTTAATATTTAAAATTAAAAAAAGTAAAGATTTACAAATGTAATTCGTTATTATTAATTGTGTGACAGCATACTATTTTACAAATTTAGTAACAATAATAATAATGATTGCAATTTTAGTTATGCCATATAATTTTTCAGTTGATTTAACAATTTTATAATATTTAAAAATTTTGCAAAAGCAATACATTTTGTAGAGTTTCATTACTAAAGTGCTTTTAAAATTTTTCAAAATAAATTAAATGCAGTTTAATTTGTGATAAATACAATAATCATAGTCACACTAAGCCAGTATCTTTTTAAAAACGATTTTAAATTCATAAAATTCTTATGAACAAAAGTCAGCTCTTAAGAAAAGCCTACTTTTATTAAACCTCTTTTCTAAAAAAAAATTAAAGTAGACTTTAAAGTTATATAATTTTAACTTAAATTTTACTTTAAAGTTTACGTCAATTTTTTTTTATGAAAAAATAAGGGCCATAATCATAGTCACACTAAAGTCGGTATTTTTTTAAAAACGACTTTAAATTCATATAATTTTTACGAACAAAAGTCAGCCTACTTTTTTGTGACTATGATTATGGCCCAAAGTCTTTAATTTTTAAATACTCTGCATATGGGAATAGTCCTAAACATGATATTAGAGATTTTTTATACCTTTACTTAAAAATAACAAAAAAAAATTTATACAAATAATTTGAAGTAAAAATTAAAAAAGCATTCACCCTACAACACCAGTTGCTAAAAGAAAATATTTTTTTATCTTCAGAGACAAATATAATATAATATAATATTTTCATTATATTTTTTTTAATTTTCCCTTACTTTATATCTCATAAATGCAACTTTTAATTTTGCAAAACGTAACAATCTACAATATAAATTTTCCATTTCTACAATCAAGTGAAAGCTGTTAATTGTTGATACTACAGCCATTCCAATAACCACATATTTTTAATCATTAACTAGCTAGCTAATATGGTTTGGCTTCTATTTAAAAACAATCTCTATAATTTGAAAATTTTTTATCAACCAACCAATTAAATAAAATTACAAAAATATTAAAATAATTTAGATTGGCATCATAAAGCGCAGATTTTTTCGCAAAGCTTAGAGCTGTAAAGCTACAATTAACAGATGGAATTTATTTTTTAAGCAAATTTTTTTTGTTAATTAGCTTTTCGTAAGTTATTCATTTCATCAATGTTCGATATATAGGGGACTTGTAAAAATAATAGTAATAAAGTCGAATAATTTTTTTACATATATAAAATATTTACGGGACTATTTATAAAATGTATTTTTATTTAATAAGGGCTTATTAAGCAGATTTATTAATAAGCCTTAAAAACAATTAAACTTAATAAAATACTTGTTTTAAACAAAAAACTAGAAAACATTTTTAAGAGAAAATAATTTAAAATATATAAATTAGATAAGAAAATAAATTATTTCTTTTCTTTCTTGGTAATTTCTAATTATACATATACTATGTTGGTCCTTTACCAGACTTTTCAATATATAATTTATGTTTACAAGTTGTTTGCATTAATTTTTCGTAATTAAGTTAGAGAATAAATAACGAGTAAAATAGTTTTATATAAAAACAAATTAAAATTTTTCTTTAAATTGTAAACTTTAGAATTAATTGAATTTTCTTTAGTTATATGTATTAATTTAAATTAATTTAAAAATTTTTTATTATATTAAAAATATTTCAAATATAGTAGTTGAAATTTTTTTGCTACGTTACGTATCATAGAGGAGATTTATTAAGATAAGCAAAATCAGTACATGATTTATTACTACAGAGTACAAAATGTTAAAAAGAAAGTGAATTGTGTTTTACAAGTTATTCATTTAGTTTTAGTTAATTTTTTTTTTTTTTGTTATCTTTATTCAAAATAATATTATTTATTATTCTGTTTATATTCACACACAGCAAGAATTTTTGGTCTTGAAAATTTTGGTTTTTGATAAAAAAAAATATCCCTAGATCAGGGAGAAATTTTAGAAGTAAAAAAACTCCCGAAGAATTTGTATTCATAATTGAGCAGAATCCGACTCTTAATTTTTAGATTCAAATTTTGCTAAATGTTATGTATTACTGTAATAAAAAATTAAATTTTTGGCACAATAAAATATATTTTTTAATTCTCTACAACAAAAATTATGTATTACGTATATGAATAATTTATATTATTCACGATTTAGTTCATATTTTTCGACTTTCAATAGTCCCATAACAATTCCATATTGAAAGTCAGCCAGGTATGTATATTCGCTTTCATTTGGCAGACACTGGATTGCTGGAGCAAAACTTTTAAGTTTTCTACACTAATTCTCATCAAGAGATTCAATATAAAATTCTAAGAATTTTTTAAGTTTAAAATAAATATTTGATTCGATAAATCTTAAAGCAATATGATCACAAGAAAGCCATTGATGGCGAATTTTGCCACAGAAAAAGTTTTATATAACAGTTTCAAATCACGAAGTTTAATATTAAAAAAAAACTTCATTCAGAAAAATATTTTGTAAAATCACTAAAGGAAATTAGCATAAACCTATTTAATATTTGAAAAAAAAAAATGGTTTTGTAAGACAATTTAGTTGAAAGACAACAAATAAAGTGTGTGTCAGTTTTATAAGTGGAGCGAGTAACAGGTTCATTTCATTATGTTGCGTGTGTGCTGTTTTTTCTAATCTAAGCAAATTTTCCACTAGTTAATGTATTATTTGTAAACGCCTCTGTGTCTTCATCACTGGCATTCTGATCAAGCTTTTCAAATCCTCCTCGATTATTGCGTTCCATTAGTAAGCCGCCAAGTTTATTGCCATCTGGTTTTGAGGGAAAATCCCAGGCGTGTCTTCGATCATTGGAACCAAACGGCATGCAACCTTAAAAAAATATTTTTAAAAATATATATTGTACATACAAATGTAGCATGTAAATTTTCCTAATTAACATGAGATTCGTAATTACTAAACTGATCTATGTAAGATACAGCAATAAATGGATTTTCGCTTAAGCGATTTATTATCGAAATAAAAATGTTCACTTAAGACCAACACCCAATTTAACTGAAAGTAGAGACATTTATAACAGCAACGATTTTTTGATAAAAATAACAAATTGTTTCCAAAATAAAAATATCAAAAATGGGTCTAGAATAAAGTTGTAGCAAAATTTTTTCTTTTTGCTATTTTTTAGCCAACATTTGTTGATGTTGATTGCAAATGTATCCACCAGGGTATTTTAATTGACTACTTTGTTTTTAAAAAATTTATTACTTTTTTACTGTCACAATTAATTTTTTTAATCAATAAATCAATGGGTACCTAAATTAATTATAATGCAGGAGGACCAGATATTTCAACATTTTGTTTGGAACATCAATTTTATTTCAAACAATAGATGTTGACAAAAATAACATCCAATATTTTTTTTTTTAATGTAAAATTTATTTGTAGAAGTACTTTGAGGTTGTAGTTATAATAATTTTCCCACTTCTTTTTCCAGTTTATTTATTTATTTATTTAATATATATTTTATATATAAATATATAAAATATAGAAAAATTAAAACGCAGGGTAACAAGACCATATGCGCGTTATGATACTTTTTTTTCCAGTTTAATTTTTTTTTATTATTGTGACGGTTTATCCAATTTTAAGAGGAGGCTGTACACAAATTTGCAAAGTTAATTGTGTGAAAGATCAAGTATTAAATGTATTAAAAAAATGTGATTTAGAGCCAAAAACGCCGTACTAAGAACAACTCTTATTATTTTATTTCACATGCACACAAATAAGAAAAAGAAAATTTTAAAATACATTTTTGGAAAATTTTTTCAAATGTTAATTATGACACAATTTTTGTTGGAAAATGTGAATAATTAAGTGCTTGAATTCAATATCGATTACTGAGCGCAAGCACAAACTTACCTGAAGGAGTTTTTATATAGTAAAAACAGTAAAAGAAAACCCTTTAAATTTTCATGAGTTATTAGTTACATGCATTTTTCTTTTAATCGGCAAAATGTTTAAAATTGCTATTAAATTTAAGAAAAAATTTTTAGGTGTAAATTTCAATAAAAAAATATGTATTTTTTTAAAAACAAAAATTATTGATTGAATGAGTAAGAACTGTATGGAGTAATTTAAAAATTTGAATATTAATTTTTAATACAATAAAATAAATGAGTTTGTGAACCCATAAAACAAGTAACAAAATATTAATAAGGAATACAATTATATATATAAAAATAAAACAAAGAAACAAGGACCCATGTAAACGTACAATATTTTTTTTATTTTTTTAATATAAAAAAATTAAAATACATTAAATTAATGTTACAAATAGATATTGTATTAGTGCTGACAAATTATCGAGTATTAAGTATGTATTTTTACTTTTTGTGGTTGCTCAATCGGTACTTAAAAGCAGCTACTTCACAGTTTTAGAACTGCACCCACAAAAAAATCTAACGGCTAAAATACTTTAAAATTAAAAACAAAATGTTTATTTAAAAAAATGAGTTTAACTTAATTGAGTATTATTTTTGAATTGGTAATTGGTAATTATAAGATTAAATAAAAATAAAATCGACTAAATATATATTGAGTAATATCGAATTTACAAATAAAATTTTAAAAACAACCACATTTGTCAGCACTACATTGTAAAAAATTAACGTAATACACATCAAGGTACATGTTGTCACCCAAAATCTAAAAGGACACTTGTAAATATTCAAAGATTTTAAATAGCCTTCAAGATATATATTTGTTGTAATTAAAAAAAAAAACTACTGATTTTGTTTAAACACACTAGATACAATTTTAAATTACGGTTTTTTTGTTTCTGTGTCTTTTTAATTTTATATAACGACATGTACGGATATATAAGAAAATAAAAAAATATAGTGATTATAAAATTAATCAGTACAGAAACTATGACATTACGTTTGACTATCGAAGTCTACAAAATAAGGTAAACATAAGCATACTAAGTAAGTACCGGTGACTACTACACACACTTACATATTATGAAACAAAAACAGGTAATTTTACACAGATATTAATATTTCAAACGTTAATTTTTAATAATTAATCAAAACAGAAATTATAACTCATTTGTACTAAATGGCACAAATATAAAAAAAGTGTCTTTTCAGAAAAGATTTTTTGACCAACAGGCAACATAAGAATATTGAATTTAAGGCCTATTCCTGCACAAGCGAACAATAGTTTCTTTCGTACACTTGCATTGAAAACAAAAATAAACTTTCATATTTCGCTTTTGTTTTTAATAAAACTGTACGAAAGAAGCTATTATAGAAAATATGCGGTTATTTGTAGATATACAGTAGGTATCAGCAGTAGAAATGTTGCATGAATTTAATTTTGCTTGAAAAAAAAAAAACATTAAAATATTAAAAATTCAGTATGAGAATGAGGGCCTCTATGAAATTTTTTTAAAGCCTTTTTTTAGTTACTTAGGGCCATTATTACAAGTTACCAGTAGTTAAGTCAAATATCAAACTTTTGGTTGGACATTAAATTAATTATGCCAGTCGTCACATGGTCAAATTCATATTTAAACTTTTATTTTAAGTTTTTTTTCAATAATAAAACGGCTGAACTGCTCAGCTAAAGCACTCCAATGCTTTTCCTTTAAATGCATCAAAATATCGGTGAACATATCGAGCCAAAACCTCCAAAAAATCACAATCACTTGTTAAAAATTCATAGGCATAGGAAATACAGTTAGAATTTTATAGCAAAAACAATTTTAGCTTAAGTTCACATTGCTTGATATTTAAAAAACACCTTCTATTTTAATATTTTATAATTGTTGCTTATGCTTTTTTGGCGGTATTGATTCGATACAGGTAGACTCTGTCACTAGACTTTCGGCAATCGTGTAATAATGATTAATTTATAAGCTGTTAAGGAGAACAGGAAAAATACAAGCAGACGATCAACTTTTTTTCTGAAACTGTCCTCCACATTTCTCGAAACCTGTTCAAAGTATCAGAATTGGAAAACTATAGCATACATTTAATTTTTACATTTTCAAATAAGCAAATATTATAACTCTCAAGACATGTACTTAAAGCCTTAGGTTACCGGAAACTAAAAAGGAAATTTTATACATATTTTTTATTATTTAGCTGTGTTAAATACACATGTAGATTCCGTTTAGCAAGTATGTATGTGCGTGTATGTATTTGTTAATATTGTAGGAGATCTTTATGTTAATTATTTAATACTCTGTGGAATAATACATCGATCAAATTTTTAATAGATTTTAAATATATAAATTTCAATGCCGTGGGACTTTATAAAAATTATAAAAATAGCTGCCTTAAAAATAATAATATTTAATAACAAAACCAGTAAAAAAAATGAAAAATTTTAAAATGCGCAAAGTGATGTTTTTGCCTTCGTATGGGAATGATAAATATTTTAGGTTTAATTTAAGGACACTCATCACAAACATTTAGATTAGAAGCTACCAATTTACGATAGACCAATTCACTAGGTTGGCCTACAGTTAAAGTGGCATGATTACCTTGTTTACGTCTTCGTGATATTAACAAAGCCAAGCCAAATGTAAGAAATGCAAATAACAGCATAAGAGAAGCCACTAAAATCGCTGTAGTACCAGGTCTATGATGGTTTCCACCAGATTCTTCTAATACAACTGATTCTCCGAT
The DNA here is from genome assembly GCA_947397855.1 of Thelaira solivaga. NCBI lineage: Eukaryota > Metazoa > Arthropoda > Insecta > Diptera > Tachinidae > Thelaira > Thelaira solivaga. The sequence goes on from OX377614.1 coordinate 8,517,473, forward strand.
GGAGTATACGGGATATGAAGGATAAAATTTTTGTGTTGACACCAAATTGATGGATTCTTTTTTGTTAATATCTGTTTCAACATTTGCAGTCGGTTTTGCAGCTGATAAGGGCTTAGACTTGACTACAGATTTATGTAAAAATTTATGTATACGCATAGGATATAATTCAGCCACATACACCTCGTTGCCATCTTCGGTAACGGCTATATCATGGGGATTGGAAAACTGCATTCCATTTGGCCCAAATTTAGCCACAACTTTTTTACTATTAAATTCCATAACAAAACCACGTACTTCATTATATTGTTCAGTTTTTAAACCTAATTCAGCCGTGGGACCGTTTACAATTATAAATTGACCTCCTGTAATACGATATCGATATAAAAAAATCTTTAAAATTTATTTATTTACTATATATGTCTTTAGCTTACCGCGAGCTGGTGTATAATCCATACTGAATAAACGATCTCCTATTATTTGTGAGTGGTATTGTGAATGAAATGTGCCATTAGACCAATAGAAACACTGAATACGTCCATTTTCACGGTCTGCTGCACACACTAATTCTAGTTCGCGTACCAAAGTCAAAGCATGAGGTATTGCAAAGAAGTTTTGTGGTGCCACACCATACGACACACCAGAAAATGTATTCTGACCCCAATGTAAGATTTTATCTCCTGTTTTCGAGTACTTTAGAATTCTAGCATTACAATAACCATCTGCTACAAAAAAATCTCCATTTTCTAATACTGCCACTGATGTAGGTTTACAGAATTTGTTATCGCCAGTACCGGGTATAAAAGCAGTTCCTAGGACCATTAAAGGTTTATCATTTGAGCCGTGTGGACCAAATTTAAACACTTGATGGAGGGCTACATCCGTAATCCAAACGTTATCTTCGTGGTCAATCGTTAAGCCATGAGGCATGTAAAATCTACGTATGTGTAAATATAAAGCTGAGCTTACATTTAAAAAAGAAAAAAAATTTACTTACATATTTTTACCCCAATCATATACCAATTTGCCAAATTCTCTTTCTAATGCCAATACAGTGCTTTCACGTATAGGTCCTTTTCTTTGTTTGGTGAAAATATTTCTTACCGAAAATGTATCCTGTTCCCAAACGCGATCGCAACGATGAAAAATTACAACATTACCAGCTTTGTCAAAGCTAACAGCGGTTACAGAACCTAATTTAACATTCAGTTCGGGCCAAGTTGATTGATAAACGTATGCTACAATAAATATATGATACATTTAAATTGTCTTTATAGCTTGGAAACAAAAAATCTTACTGTTGTTTAATTTACTAATTTCCTTTTTAACATCAATTTTATCAAATTTATGCTTATCTACCCACACTGCATCCGAGAAACTACTACTGCCCTGCATAATTTGTTGAAAGCGTTTGTCATTGTTGAGCAATAAGTCTTCTGTTACCGGTGGAAAATAGCGTTGTAAACTTGGCTTCTGAAAGAAACATTAAAATAATTAAAGAAAGAATAGGTGAAATAGTGTATTGGTTATATCTATGTAAATAAATTTATACATATATATTTTTTAACAACACAAATCCCCGAAGCTTTTTGACTTCTGATGCAGCTTCCAAGAGGAGGGTTATTTAAATTAATTAAATTAAAATATGTAATCTACTACTGTACTCCTGCTTGTATCACAGAAGTAGAGAGTTGAACATTTTTGCAGTTGTTATTTTATTATGTACTAAAATTCTTTTTATTATTATTTGGAGTGGAAAGTCGGTTGGCATATTCTTAGAATTATTATTATTATTATTATTATTAGAAATTAATTATAAGATTAAAAATTTTAAAGAGCACGGGTGACTTAGACCATTCGCTCACAGGGTCTAGGCAAGCCGAACATGCGATCCCCAGATTGATAGGTTAGCGCGGTACCCACCAATCCACAGGGCAAATATTTGACCAAATTAGGTAAAAATAAATAATGTAAAGTATGAAGTTTTGGAATTTTATATTCCCCTACATATTGTAAGACAAAATATGGCTTAACTTTTCTTATATATTCCAGTTGAAGTTCGAAAACCGTACTGTAGACATAGTACAGCAGTAAGTCATGGAAAACGTAATGTATGAAGATACTTGTAAGAAAATACAAGTTATATTTTCATCATTTTATCACATCCACTTGGGACTTTGTCAACATAAAATTCATTTTTTTATTCATTGCGTAAAAAAATTATTCAGTTCAATTCCGACGTGGGTGTCGTGCCCACTATACTAAAAGTGAACTGAGTGATAGCGTTTTTTTTTTCTTCATATTATTCACTAAATTGTTTATTTACACAATGGCACGCTTATTAACGAAAACAAATAAGTTAAATAAAAACAATATGTTAAGTGAGAAAAAGTAAAAAAAAGAGATATATGTAGGTATATACTAATATTTCAAACAAAATGCCGTCAAGCGAACTACTAATGAAACAGCTATAGCAATATGTTATCGTTAAATACCTATCTATGTAGAAAAGAAAATATAATCCAGGAAATTATTCATTTACTTTATATTTTGCTTTAGTTCTTACTATTTTTATAATGAATGAATTAAAATTACCTCAACTATTACAGATTCAATTACAAAAACCATTAATAAAATAAACAAAAATCCGAGTAGTTGGCTTTGAAAAATCATTTTGTTTCCAAATTATTTTTTTCAAACGATTTTAAGAGTAATTATTTCTTTTTTTGGACCGACAAAATAATATTATTTTGCTTTTTATATGTTTTACTTGTTGAATTGCCTTTTTTTTACAAGTTATGAACGTATAGTACTTTCTATTTAAAATACATAAATTTTACTTAATGATTCCCAGCAAATTTTATTTTTTACGCCGCACAAGCTGCCAGATTTTATAATTTCCTCGACGATTTTCTTCAGACAAGCTTTTAAAAATACTCTTTTACCTCAAATTCATATTTTAAATATAGATTATTGATAAAATGATATTTATAGCTGCATTTTGTTGAACAGCTATAAAAAATTACTACAACGCTTTTATTACATTAAATTTTTACACATGTAAATTAGTCATGTAAGATAATTGTTTTGACGACTTTGAAGTAATTTACGTAAAATGTGACGAACTTAAAAGAATGTATCTGGCAACTATATTCAAGAAAAAGCTTTTATTTAGTGATGGTATCTTTGCGATAAGGAATTTCTAACTTTGTATTTATTTTTATTGCCAGACTATCTGCTCAGCATGGTAAGAGAAGTCTCAGAATTAATTTAACGAATTTGAAAATTAATAAGGAAACAACAAAAAAAGTTACATCTTGGAAACGATTACTACATGTACCAATACGATTACTACATGGCTCCTCATGTTATCATAATTGGCTCGGGACAAATAATTGCACTGAAAGAAGAATCGAAAATTATAAAATTTTAATAAGCGATATAAAATATTTTCTTTCTCCTATAATTGCTTTAGTGAATTTTTAGTTTTACTTTAGTGAAATTGCATTTGGTTTTAATAAATGGTAAAACATTTTTAATATCACTGATTTAGATGCTATTTTAATTTTGTATATGTATATTAAGAATAATGATAACAAAATTACTTGTATATGTATATTAATTAAGGTTTACAATTCTTTAGATTGTAAAGAAACGACATATCTGTGTATAAAATATTTATAAAATAACTGTAATAGCCGGTTAAGAAAATAAACAATCAAAAAAAATATTTTGTTTTAGTTTTGGAACATAATTTTCTTATGTATATTCAATTAAATAAGTTTTTTATATTATTTTTGCGATTTTGTTTAATAGTTTACATTCACATTCCAAAGAAACTTATGAAAAAAGTATAGAAATAGCGACCAAAATGCCGCTTTGTATATATATGAATTAAATTAAGCCACATAATTATATTGATTTTGGTTATCCTTATCACGTTCCATATAGTCGCGATCAATAAGTGATTCAATGCGCTTTTTCAGATCAGCAGGCTAATAATACAATAAAAGATAGAGATTTGGTCGATTTTGTTGTTCGTATTGCTGTTGAAAATTAAATTAAAAATTGTCTAAAACTTACCTTAACAGGAAAAGTTAACTGATTGAAAAGTTCAGTAATTAATAAATTGTGTGATAATGTCTTACGCATTTTCATAATTCGTACAATAGCAGCATCAATTTGATATTGACGATCTTGAAACACTCTTTCTTCTGTGGCTTTCTGTTCTTCCGTCTGATGTAAAGAAAAAAATATTAAACATTGCAAACATATGTATGTATGTAAATAGCATATATTTGTATACCGTTTCCTTCATCTGTATTTGATTAATTTTTATGCGGAACAATTTATTGGTAAATTCGTTATTGTAATGGAATTGATCTTTATCTTCGACCTCTCGACCTTTAGGTTCTTTCATAATAACACGAGCACGGCCACAGGCTAATGATTGCAATGTGCGTCGTAATTCACCATCCTAAAATATACCAATAAATGGAATATCATAATTAGTTAAATCAAGCGGATGTTTGATGAAAAATATTATCAACCGATTATTAGAGAACTTTTCTAAGATACATTTAAGCAAATTTAAAAAATATTCAAGCTGGAAATTTCGTAAAGTATTTTTTGGAATATGATATTTGATAGTAATAAACGTTTCAATTAATACTTTGATATAAGCCTGTAACTAGTGGAGGTTTTTCCGATATCCTTCTCTTTCCTTTTTAAAACTGATCAATATATACACAAACTCTTACCTCTATATTTGTTGCCGCTAAAATTTCCTCATAAGAAAATGTATCTCTATCATTAAATAACAATAGCACCAAAGCTTGGAATAAAGAAACCAACAATTCTTTTGGTCCCTATATAGGTACATAAGAAAATGTTTTTGAGACAATAATAAAAATGTTTTTAATATAATCACCCCATCAAAACGTGCTTTCAGCACACAATTGCCCAGTGTGGGTTGCCATTGTAATTTACGTCCACTATGCTTTGCCAAATAAAACTTATTGAATACTTGCTGTGGTTTCACCAATTGTGGAGGCATATTCACTTCTGTTAGGGGATATGTTGGCCAATATCCCATTGTCAATATATTTACAGTAAGATCGATATTTGTCAATTCGCCATCCATATTTGCCACATATTGCTTAAATGAAATGTTAATGTCACGACTTAATTCCATGTCTTTGAACATGCCTTCCAATTTTGAGGTAAAACCACCACCACATTCTTGCTTCAATTTCGAAAGCATACTCTTTTCAGCATCAACTGAGGCTGATTTGCCGACCAGTAGTCGTTTTGCTAAATCCTATATAAAAAAATTAATTATTAAAATTTAAAAATATATACACGAAGCATTTATCTATCATACTTTTTTATAAAACGCCTCAAAAACATCTTTGCCATGAATGAACCGGAAAAGCACCATAATTTTATCGAGTATTTGCTCAAGCTCTTCTTCTGTGGCCTCTTTATTGCCAGCACGTAATTTCATGTCAACATATTTCGCTAAATTAAAATTATTTTCTTAATACTAGTAATTTATATTATTGGTGAAAAAATATTTGAGGTCGTATACATAAATACAATGTATGCAAAATTTAGCCAATCATTCTAAAAATTAGAAAACATTAATTAATCAATTAAAAAATTATGTTTCGTTTTAAATTGTGCTCTACCAGGTTATCAAATTGAAAATATTTCATTTGAGCGAGTGAATATAAGGTAATATAAATAAACTTTTTTCTCGAAAGGATTTTATGTACGTATGTATTTTGATGATTTTGACCATTTCCTCCCAAGGTCTTGGCAGGAATCGAACCTATGACCCCCAGATTGATAGGTTAGCCGTAACGATTATGAGCATTACCATAAAAATTATACTTAAATTATACATTAATGACTAGTATATGAACAAAAGATCACGTTTTCATATTATTGTTGTTTTTATAATTAACTAACTATAAATATTTTATGTAACATATATGAACAAATAAATATTATACATTAGATTTTTGTTTGTTGCTTACCTATCAATTCAGCTGGTTTGTTAGTTCTTTGATTAATGAAAAATTCAAACGCTTCACGCAAAGAATTTGTAAACTTTTCATTATGTTCGAAACATCTGCGAACTATTATGTCCATTTTATCTTTAAAATCTAACAAATCTTGTACCATACTCTTATCCTTTTCCGGATCAATGACAATGGTACGACCTTTCTTTTTAATGTACCCATTAAAGTTTCCACACAATTCTGCAGTGCCATTTTTAACACGACTTAATAAACTATACAGTATACATAAATCTATCAGTCTATTCTCCTCTAAAAGGGTATCAAGGCCTTTTTGTAGAATTTGCGTTAAATGTTCGGCAAGTAGTTCCTTTTCCACTGCATAAATCAAAGGATGTCTATAAGCAATTAATAAGAAAAAGTAAAGGAATAAATATTTATCGTCTTGGATTTTACCACAAAAAAATATTACACATACTTAGTACTTGAATCTAAATAATGCAATAAACGTTCATTTTCTTCGGCTAAACGATTATCAACGTGTTGCAAATATTCGGGCACATCTAATTCCTGCATTTTTCGTTGGCCTTCAGCTTGATACAGTTGTCGTGTCGCTGTCAAGAACTTTTCCTCAAAGGCGGCTGTATAGATTTGTAAATCGCATAACATGCGTATAAGACTTTTAAGTAGACCACGATCCACGGCATCACCATGTCGTTCCTTTTCGATTAACATTAACAAGCCTTCGACGGTACGTTTTTGCACTAAAGAATTAAGTGCTATATGAGTGCGAAATAATTCGAGGCCCATATCCCTAAAATTTTAAAGGAAAATTAATTTAAATTTACTGCTATTGGTAAAATAATATGTATACTCAAATTACCATATAGATTGTACAGTGGGATTTTGTAAAACATATGTACGATCTAAATATAAAAATATACTACGCATCATTATCATTTGCTGACAATATGATAACCACCAATCATTAATTTTTTTTAAGAATACCTATTAATAAACAAAAATTATATGAATTTTTTTGTGTATTCATACGCCAACAATGTCTGTTTATTTTGTGTTTCAGATGCATACCAATTTATCCATACTACCGCCAGTAAATGTATCAATGTTGCGTTTAACATGAGCCTCAGTTAAATCTTTTAATTTTGCATATAGCTGAGCATCCATTTTATGGCTACACATGTTTTCTACAGCTTGATATAACTCTTCAAGGGAATATTTAATAGGCCGGGATAATTGTATAGCAACAACGGCTTCTTCTAGTTTCTGACAAGTACTTTCTGAATAATTTTCAGGCAGTGTGGGTTTAACTGAAATGATAATTTTAAATATATCCTTATAGGTACGATAAAAGTTTCGTTAAAATGCTCTTTTACTGAATAGAAAATGTTAAAAAGATAATAAATGACTATTAGGCTTGTGCCCAACTAGTTCAGCTGATCTCAAACTCAATCTCGAACGTTCACCATTAGTACGATGCAATGTTGAAATTGAAAATATTAAAAAGAAAGAGCATAAGTTTTTTCTAAATGGAATTCAATAACAAAAATTTTATTTTTAAATAAAATTTTGATAAAATCATCAAAGAAAAATATGCAATTAAGATAAATCATCCTTAGTATGTTTGAGACCGAATTTGAAAGCAGCTGAACTAGTTGGACACAAGCCTAATGACTATGCCCCTGATAGGCATTTTATGTAGATGTATAGTTTTGTTTGAAACCAAAACTAAGTAACCAACAAAAGATTTCAGTTTTCTTGAACTAATTTACGTACATAATTTTTTTTTTTTTTTTTTAATTTTTAGAGAAAGTAAATATGATTTAATTAATATGGGTATTGTGTATGATTACGTAAAAATACATACGTTTCTGCTTTTGTCATACAAATTTTAAAAACTGTAGTTACATTGATTATGAGTTACATTTAAATATGATAAAACATACCTTTAAAGTTTTTAATTACAATCTTTTTGACGTCTCCCGGTTTAGAGGCATTATTTGTTCCCATTTTATTAAAAAACGCGGAGGTTGTTGTAGATGAACGATGATCATTTAAAGTAGAGTTCGTATCTAACATGGAAAAATTTGCACGTCGCTCCCCATTTGTACCAACGCTAGGTCCACCGCTATTGAGGTTACTATTACTGCCAGAACGTTGCATAGCGTTTGTATTTTGTTGACCCAAAGCAATACGTCCGCCAGGGGCTAAATTTGATTGAGATACCGCCGCTGCCGATGTAGAGGGACCAAAGAAATCTGCTGATTTTCTAAAACGATAGTTTATATTTTCTGTGTCCTGCTGATGTAGAATCTCTATAGCTGTTTCTGATGATTTGTGTTTTTTCGAGGCGCTCATAGTTCGCCGTTCATGCGACACGCTTACGTTTGTAGATCCGTTTCGCTATTAGCAAGGAAAATGTGTATAAAATATAGTATAAAATATTAAACAATTTATGAAAAGGAAGCGATTAGAGTTAAATTTGGAACAAAAAAAACAAAACCAACAATCATAAACCCATTATAAAACAAGAGCTATAAAATGCCATTAAACAGTTTAACTTTGTTTTTAAGACAGATTAACAAATTTCTACCTTGAAAATGAGGAAAGCATTCGAAAATAATTATTCTTAATCTACCTTTTTTCTCGTTCGTTGTAGAATATACGCACAATACTACTTTTTGATTGTCCAACTGTTGGCCGAAAATGCACAAATACGAATCTGTTCAAGGTGTCTTGCCTTCACCTTTTTTTGTTCAAAAACTTCTTAAAGATCTTACTCTTATTTGACCACAGAGATAAACATAAACTATTAAATATTTATAAAGTGGACAAGTTTCTATAATAAAATTAAAAATAATTCAATTGCTGCTCAATAAGCCTGGACGTTTATGAAGATATTTTTCAGGTGCTTCTTCTTCTACTATCTCGCCTCCTGTTCTACAGCAGTGTTGCTACTGCGGCTCTGCTAGTCGGCAGAATTTTTGCAAATATTTTTATTTGACATTCGTAAGAGTTTCGTCAAGTGCTGCCAGTTTTATGATAAAAATATGAAAACACATAAATAAATGGCCACAATACACTACGCCGTCGAAGATATTTAACGACGGCAAGATCGTTTCATGCTTTTAAAAACAAATTTTCAAGTTTTACCTAAAGATCTCTTAATTTTTTTTATTTTCATATATTATTAGTATTCTGTTTTAAATTTGTTTTTCACTTAAGCTATCTTTCGTTAATTTACTGCTTTAAAAAGTAATTGTATTTAAATAATTTTCCTTATATCACGACCAACATCAATATTTGTTTTAAAGCATTAATATTGTACCTCCATCATTAGATTTTCCATTTGTCTTTTACAATTATAAGTTAGTAATGAACAAGGAAAACATAAAAGCGATTTTTCTTAAGTTTTAAAATTAAATATTTTTGTTAATTACAACCCAATTTAATAAAATATTCTTTTTGTATAAAAGCTCAATAAGTTAAAAATTATTTATATGTTCTCACATTACCTGGCTGGTCTACAAGAAATTAGTCAACATATAGATTTTATTATTTTCATATGTATATTATAATTAATAATTTTCAATATTCATATATAATAGAATTTTGCGGTTTATATTATACTGTTTGTTTTATGTTTTTAGATGTCTACGCCTAACTGTATAAATGTATTGTAAATATATATGTATAATATATATAAGCTAAACAAAAGCAAAATAAAACGAAAAATGTATTATAAAATATTATTATCTTGAACTTAAAGTACAAAAGACGTTTTATTTTGTTGGTTAAATTGGGTTTTAAATGATTTATTTTTTAACTTTACACTTTAATTAAAGTTTATTAATTATAAACATATTTATTGCTCTAAGCAGTTTTTTAGTTACTTCAAATAAAATAAAAAAATATTTTTAAAACATTGCTATAATTCTAATTTTGATAAATGAACCCAACATTTTCGCATTTTTCCGTAGATAAACTTGGCTTAATCGTAATCATTTGTTTTTCTGCTAGTATCCATTAAAAACGATGCCGGAGTAAATTTGAAAATTACATTATTTTGTTTTTCATTTTGAAAAACAGTCTTTTAAAGTTATATTCTATTGTAGAAGGGAGGAAAATTCACACCAACTAAGTATAATATATTATATAAAGAGATATTGTAAATATATGTATTTTTAGTTTTGTTATGCATTGTTGTGTTATGCTAAAAATGTAAGAAGTGGATTTTGGGACGTAAATAAAGGTGCAGCAGTTTGGGAAACAAATCAAAAATCAATCCATCGACACATATATTCACAAGCAACATTGCAATTAAAATAAGACGTTTATAATTTACGTTGAGGATGCTACCATATTACCGCATTCTTTTTGCACATCTGTTTCCATTGTTGTTGAGCTGCTTTCTTCATTTGTAGAAGTTGTCGAAGCAGCATCTGTGCTAATAATAGGCATACTCGAGCAGGGGGTGGTGTTCATTTTAGAGGAGGAAGAAGACGCCATATTTTCCTCGTTATCAGTCTTCAAGCGTTTAGTTTTATTTTCCGTTTCATTGGAATTATTATCATCTAAGTTTGGCGATGCAGCACGTTTTTGCGCTTTTCTTCCAGATTCTTTTTCTTGTAAGGCCAACAAAACATCTTCTGTCTCATCGGGGTTAATATTCGTCGGCAGTTTGAGTATGGATGGTTTAAAACGTACAATAACAGCTGTCATATTGTCACAACCGGTGCCATCGCCCAAAGTATTGGGTGCTAAACAAGCATTAAACAATTCCTCACATATTTCAGAAATTTTTTTATTTTCATCGTTAATACGTAAACGAACAAATTCGACAACTTCCTCGCTAGTCATAAAGTTCCAAATGCCATCACAAGCCAATACCATGAATTCATCGTCATCAGAAATAATGAGTTTCTTAACATCTGGTACTGCGGATATCATTTGTTCTTCGGCGTTTAAATCATGATTCTACAACAGATTAAAAAGTTAAATACTCTCTAAATATAGGTATCTGATGGTTGATTTCATTTAGTCATACTTTGTCCTAGTCTAAATTTTAATTGTTTAGAAATAAAAAATCATTGTAATACTACACAAAGTGTAACAACTATAATTCAGAATGTAATACCAGACAAATCCTTTCAATTTGTAACCGAGAATTTCATAAAAAAATTCGTTCTTTACACACGCTTTACATATTTTTGATCAGGCTAATTCTTAATTTCAACTTACCATTTTGTAGGCATGGTCTCCTAATGCCCGTGATAAATTTAAGCCACCATTAACTCGACCGTCTAAGGTGACTCGACCACCTGCCTTAATAATACGTGCCGACTCTTCATCATCTTCAGGTTTGTGATCTAAGCTCATTTCAATTGCCTTGCCGTTACGGCAAACAACACAACGAGAATCACCGGCATTTGCAACATATAAATCACGTCCGCGTAATAGTGCAACAACTGCAGTACAACCGCTATCTTTGCCTGGCTCTTCAATCATATTAGCACAGAATTGTTCATTAGCCAAATAGGATTCTTCATCTTCCCCATCTTCCCCTTCTTCATCATCCTCTTCGATATCATCATCATAATCTGCATCTTCATCAGTAGTATCATCTTCTAATTGTTCTTCGTCTTCAGATGAATATTCTAGTGCCTGTCGAGCATTGCTTTCATTTGCTACAAAGTATAAGTAATTAAAAATTACTAATATTTAAAACAAAATACTTTTAATTTACCATCAAATTCAGCATCGTCTTCCTCATCATTGATCTTATCTTTTTTCTTATCCTTGCTAGTTGAAGTTATAGCAGACGAGTTTGCTTCTTGTTTCTTTGCAGATTGTGTAGACGATTCCACATTGCCGTTCTGTTTGTTTTCCTTTTTGTTGGCGTCAATCGAACCGGTTACAGTAGCGTCACCCTTGGATAATGATGAGTTTTGAACCTTAAGCCAAGGATTACTTACTTCAGAAGAGGAAACATTCCCATTTTGTTCAATATCTTTTAGGACTGATGAGTCGGGAACTGTAGAGTCAGTTGTTTTGCCATTTAAGGTGTTATCTAATGCTTCTCCTTTTGTTGGTGCTGATGCAACTGCTTCTGCTTCATCTGTGCCTTTAGAGGAATTATTGGCATTATTTGGCTTGCTGGCACTTGAACTACTGCTACTAACAGTAGAATCCTCTTTAGTTTCTATTTTATTGACCAAAGATGATGACGATTTTGAGGAGCTAGCTCCATCTTTTGATAAAATAAATTTAATGAAATTAACAATATAGTTAATATTAAAACATGATATAAAACTTCAAGCATAAATCTGTGCGACAAGAAAAAAGACTATAGTCTCATGGATATAAAATTAAACATCATTAATGCGTATATAAGTTAGGTACTTATATACTAATTATAACTATTACTGTAACGACTAGCAAACACAAATATTGTCGTTTGCTTTTAGTTCTTACCTTGTAGCGCCGCTAAAGCGGCCTTTGAAGTTGATGAACCCTCTGGTTTTGAGTCAGGATCTAATTCTGCACGATTTGCAGCATCAGCAATAACTGCAGCCGCACGTCTTCCCCTTAAATATGACGATTGTGGCTTAGAGCTGCTGCTATCTTTTATTTTATTTAATGACGGGGTAGATGGATGTCCCTTGTACTTTTCCATGACTTTGTCTAGTGGCAAATTTCCCTCCTCGTGTAATTCAGCTAAATCTTCATCATCATCATCTTCCATCGCATCACTGTCTTCACCGTCAACAAAATTCTTCTCGCCAGCCAAAATCTTTAATATTTCAATAACTTCTGGATCTAATAAAGTTTTATCGAAATCTAGAAAGGCAGTGATGAGAGCTTCTTCATAGTTTCCATCTACGTAAGCTTCTGTAAAATTTAGAAATTGCGGAAATTTGTCGGCGCAATATGTAGATACTTCAGCACCGCCATGGCCATCATATACTGCAAAAAATGCTGTATTTGTATCGAAATTTAAAATAGAGTTATGTGCATCCTACGGAGGAAAAACAAATTCAAATAAAAAGCGCAAAAATACATTTGTGTAAATTCAATTAGATTTCTCAGACTCTACTAATTGAAATTTACCTCTTGGCTATTACGCCAACCCTGCATTGAAGATGCTCCTACAGATAAATAATTGTTACACTCATCCGTGGACGTTTTGTCTGTTTTGGGTTGCGATAGATAAGCCCCCATTGTGTTCAAATATTTTTTAGATTAAATAAAATTAAAACCACCCCAAAAATATATGTTTAAAGTTTCCTTTGAGCCGGTTAAAAATCGATGTGAACCGCTTTTACGTACAAGTGGCGTGCTACGGCAACGCTTTGCTTCTCTAATATGAAAAATTGTGTTGTAAAGCGCCTTTTCTTTATTTAATTACGTACAAGATATGTGTGTATGTAAATATCTTCAATCAGTTTCTAACTGCAAATGCAATAAGTATTTAGATGAAACTTGACCTCTCATTCACGTGTTTTATAAGTATTACCTTTTAAATATTTAGTAAAAAAAAATATTTTTAGTATAAAATTTGTTCGTTTTCTTATTTATTGCTTTGGCTTTGCCTTGGTTTTTACGGTGTATGTATCCCCACGCCTTCTTTGCGAAAAAAATACTATTACAATTATTCTCACATTCACATTTGAATTCCTTAATTTACTTTTGTCAGACTTATAAAAGCAAACTTATAAATTGTGAATTTAACAAAACAAACCACTTTTTATTCAACGAATTTCACAAAATTTCCCACGTTTATTGGTAAAGACGAGATAAAATACGGCGGCGAAAACAGTGCAAGTGATATTTGCAAAAAAAAAGCAAAATGTCTAAATTACACATACACATTAACATCAAGTGAAAGTACGAAAAATACAACTGAGGGCTATTTGTGAAGAAGTCAAACCTAAAAAAAAGAATACACACCTGAAAACCAAAGCGGTAATATACATATATAAGTCATGGATCATTTTTATATATATTAAATTTATTTTTTTTCAATGGTTTTAAAACACTTTTGTATTTATAAAAAGATTTGCTGTTTACGCGTTAGGATATTATGTTAATTTTAAGTTCACAAATTACAAAAAATTATAAATAAACAATTATTTTTCAAGATTATTATATAATTCATATTGTAAATGGAAATCAATTTTGACAACTAAGCATAAAATTGCTATTGGGCGAATTGCCTAATTATAAAATGATACAAGGTGCTTAGTTTACGACGAGATAGCCCCCTTAGCTGTTCACTCAACAACTATTATATTCCTAGTTATCAAAATTTATTTCAATTTACCATTTGGATCGGAAAACTTAGTCCGTCAAAAAATATATTTTTTAGAAACACAACTCTTGAACCAATAAATATATAATGATGTTTAAATATTTTGCACCAAACAGCATTTTTGACAACTTGAAAGAAAATTAATTTACATTTGTTTTGATTTTCAGGAAGCAAATACCTTGGAGCAGAAAAATAACATGACGGTGACGCTGAGTGGCTGCAAAATCCAATTTTGATACTGGGTACTTTTATTTAGGTATGACTGTAATTGATTGTGGACTATTTATATACTTTGCTGTACCCTTTGCTGTACCCTGTTGCCGGTGATTATAATTTATAAAATTAAAGAAAATTTCTAACTAGAGAATATTGTGAAGGATCTAAAATTTATACTTGAAATTTTGAATGTCTAATTGTAAAAAAGGTAGTTTATTTTTCTTCGTATATTTTTTACTGTTTCAGTAAAAGCCAAAGGTCGAAGTGGGCATGCGGCAGTCAAAGAGGCTCATCAACCCAGATTGCAGAGGTTGTTTTAAAATTCAAGCAGAAATGATATATGTAAAACTCTTATCACATGAGTAAATTTGGTGCGGTAGCAGACGACTCTTCTCGTTTCTGTCAGAAAGGACGGGAAACGTTGGAGTATGTTCTGTGTGAGTACCCAGCGGTGACAAGCTGCTTAGGCAGGGGACAGTGGTCCCACTAAGGATTCTTGGATTGTAGTTAGGAACTGGGCTGCACAATAGATCTTAAAGGTCGAATTGCGATTATAGCCTATAGTGATAATATTAATAAAAACCAAAGGCATCACATAATATCTTTCGGACAATAGACTTCAGCAGTTTGAGTAAAAATGCGAAATATTCGCATTTCTCATTATGTTCGACTAGTTTTTAACTCACTTTGCTTGTTAAAAATTTTCAGTACCTTGAGGGCTTTTTTCAGAATAAAATATGTTTTCACATATGGTCTGGCAAACAATTGCAGTCTTGATATGTCGTATACAGTATCGCTGTTTTAAACCATTTTTTATATGATTCCAACACTTATTGATAGAGACATACGAGTACATATATTCACAAAAGGTTTAAAAATGTTTGACGATCATAATTTGCGTTTACGGGAATTGTGTACTTGCTTGCTCCTTAACATTTGTTTTTCTAACATCTTAAATATGGAAAATTATACATAAGTTGCTTAATTGGGCCGCGTACTAATAATTTATTTTATTTTTATAGGTATATGCAGTTAAAATAAATCATGAATCAGAAAGCTATTAAAATAGATTTATCAACATTTTTTGATGATGAGCGTAGATTTTGCTGTATATTTGTAGACCCTACCTGGAAGTTTATATCCTGCTTGCAAAAAAGATTGGAGTTTTTATTTGGTATAAACTCTGTTAGAATCCTCAGCGATGGATGCTTTTTACCCCCACAAGAACCTATTGAAATTTTAAGTTACTGTACTGATTTTAAGTAAGTCATAATTATATAGATTTTATATAAAATTATCGAGTGAAACTCTTTTTATTTTAAATATACTATTGTATTTTCATATAGAGCTTTCATTTCCAAAGAAGCCGTAGAATTAAAAAAAAAGAAAAAGTCCAAGAAATATAAAAAAATCGAAGAATCAGAGGCTGAATACCTTAGAGAAGAAATCTCGTTGGCTGAATGTGAGAACCAAAAATTAAATGATAAGAAGAAGAAACGCAGGCGTGTTCCTGTAGAAAACAGTAATCTAACTGATAATTTGGAAAAAAAGTCTAAACGTTCAAGAAATAGTAATACAGATCAAAATTTGGAACCATTGGAATTTTTGAACAATGGTATTGAAAATGAGATATCTAAAGCGGACCAACTGAGAAACTCAATATTAACATCAGAGAGTGAAGACTCTACAGTAAAAAATCAATCATCTGGTTCAAAATCTGAAACTATCAACAATTTGTCAAAAGAAAATGCTACAGATTCTAGAAACTATGATGTCGAACATATTGAATGTCAAACTTCCACCACAGAGGAGAGGAAAAAATCTACTAAGGCTGAAAATAATGTCGACAAAACATGTAAGTTTTTTATATTTGTAGCAGCTTAACCACTTTTTTCAGCTGACAAAAACTAACAAAAGTAAATGCATATAAATCTGGTTTCTATGATCCCTGGCCTTTGTTATTTTTAAAATGTAATCATAATTTTTTTAAGTCAAATCGCTAATTTGCTTCATTATAGTAACTCCAAAAATATATTAAAAATGCCTTTTCGTTAGAATAAACATTTTTATTTTCTATTTGTGTTTTTGCTACATAAATTTTATTTTGAATTTTCATAGTTTGAACATGTATTTAGCTAGTAAATTCATACAAATACTTAGCTGTTTCCTTTAAGGAAGACAAAAAACTTAGTTTTGTCTCACAATCTGTGAACAATGAAGTAAAACTCTAAACTTAAAAATTTTAGGCAGACAAAAAAATTCTTTACATTGATTTTGCCTCCTGCTTCCATTGATTTTTAAATAAATTTTAAAAATGTATTAAAATTCTATAAATTTTATCTGGCACAATATTTAGTTTAATAATGTACATATATGGCTTATTATTTTTGTTCATTAGGGATTAATAAATTAGCGAATATATTCTATTATGTAATATAACTTTAACTAAAAATATATGATCATTTTTAATTAAAAAAATATAATGAAAACAGTAACAGCGCTTCCATCATCAACATTTTTACATAAAAGCAATATGCTAAATCAGAGCGACAATGCGCACAACTTCTCGAACACCTCAAATATGAAAAATCCCTTTAAGAAATCTAAATCTAGCGGAGCACACATATATTTTAATGCAACTGGTGACATTTTGAACTCCACAAATAATAAAAACATAAAGTCAAAACAAAAAAAAGATAAATTATCAAAGAGTGTTGTAATATTTCGTTGTCCTTTGATTAATATTACTAATAGCACACAGCCACAAAAACCAAGAATTTTTCATTTAAAACCTATAAATATAGCAAAACAATCGTCAAATAAAGAAATGGTTGAAATACAAGAAGAAATATTGCTGCCTCCTTATGATGTACAAAATGTACTATCTGTGGATAAGGGGGAATTTACAACAGAACAGCAGAAAGATGAAAAAATTAAAGAAACAAATAAGGAGCCTCTAAATGAAAAAATTTCTCCAAACAAAGCAACAGTTACTATGGGTAATATTTCAACCGTTAAAAGTGAGCAAAAGAATTTAGAAATTCTAAATGCAAATAGTACATTAATGGATAGTAAATTGTTAATAGATCAAACAAATCTTGGTAAAACAAATGTGGATTGTGTTGATTTAAGTATTGATTTGGAGGAAGATATTATTGAGACAGAGCAGAAGATGAAACTTGATATAACTGCAAATGATGATAGTAATTCGAGATCATCGACTTCAGATATTGAGGAAATATCAGATATAATTGATTTAAATGAAACCGAAGATAATTACAACAGTACAGTAAATACATTTTCCAAGCACAACACCTCTATACGAATTGATAAAATTATATCAATTTCAAAGAATTTAAAAGATTTGCCAAATATTGAAGATATTGTCATTTTTAAGGTAACTAAAAACTACACATTAAATTATTTGGAATCATAAAGTTTAACTAAATGTATTTAATTTTTATTCGTGCTTAATAAATTAAGTCGCATTTTGCACACCAATTAAGCAAGAATAAAGATTAAATTTTGTAACTAAAAAATTTAAAAACGATTCAATAAAACAAAAAAAATATTTTTTTAAAGGTATCCTATCAGAATAAACATTACAAAAATTGTAATTCAAACTTTATTGCCGGAAAAGTTGAGTATATTAATAAACGTACAAAACTGATTAAAATGTTAATTATGGGTAAGTGCATTTAAAACGCATATTTATTTTAATGAGTATATACATATATATACGCACATACAAATAATTTTTACAGATGGAGTTGAAGAACTAGGTCATATACCTAATCAATTCTTGTGTAATTTAGATGAATCCCAAGATGATATTCGTCATGTGCAGCTTAAATTAAATGATATGATTGAACCAAAAGTTTTTTCCTTTCCTTAATGAATAAGTTATCAAAAATAACATTTTATTTTTAAATTGAAATTGTTTGTTTCTAATTATTTAAGAAATTAGCAATAAAACACCATAAGGAATTTTATGTATCTAAAATGTGTTTAAATAAGAATAATATATTAAGTTACTAGTTGACCCGGCAAACGTTGTTTTGCCTTAATATTTTTATATATTCGATCTTCTTACACTAAGAAATCGTACTCATAGAGTAAAGAACCGTGCGAGACCGGGTAGAAACAGGTAGTAGACAAATAAGCCAGATACCGACTATAGCACTACCTGCCGGGTGGATTTGTGACGTTAAACCTTCCAAGATTATACATATAAACCTTCCTCTTCAATCACTCTATCTACTAAAAAAACCGCATAAAAATCCGTTACGTAGTTTTAAAGATTTAAGCATACATAAGGATATAGGGACAGAGAAAGCGACTTTGTTTTATAATATGTAGTGAAGATACATAGATGCAAAATGTACATACATTCACATAAAAAAATTAAGTTTTTTATTTGTTTTCGAGTTATTTCCAAAATCCGAGGTTTTTCATGAAATAATGTGAAAATGTCGATAAAATTTACTCAATATCGAATGCAGTAATTCAGGCATTGCATCCGATACGTCAGTTAAGGTTTTTTTTTTTTAAATTGATTAATGTTGTATTTAAAATCTTAAAATAACAGTAGTAAATAAAATAACAATTACAAGTAGTTTTTTAATGTATTATTTATTAATAGTTATATTATTTAAATATGTAATATAACAATGATTAAAAATATATAATTTACGAATGAGGCGCTCAAACATTTAAAACTTTATTTTAATTCACGATTTTAGGAATACATATGTATGTAAGTGAGGATTTCAATACAATTAGTGTATTTGTTGACAACAAAATATATCTAGTATGAGTGATAGTTATTAAATAGCAATCAAACTTTCATTGCTTAGAATGTTTAATTATGTTATCATGTCATAAATTACTATGACCGCTTATATGATTTAAAATAATAATAATAGTAATAATTTTTTAAATACTAATAGTAATAATACTAAGGCATAAACAAACAAGGGGTTTTCATTTATTCTAAAAAAATAGGCGATCTGATATTTAAAAAGTAATTAACGCGCATATAAAACGAAATAAATAATTATGTGCAAATGATTTTGATTAATTTTTCTAACGTGGATATTTATTCCATAAAGTAAAAAATTATTGCGAAATCAACGAATCTATATTTTTCGTATTAAGTTCATATAGTGAGAAACTTGTTTTTTAAATTTATTTTTATGATTTGAATGAATAAAATTTTTTACACATTTACTTTATTGGATTAATCAACTGTGTGATTTGAAGAGCTACTGACGAATGTAGCTCTATTTTTATGCTCTTCACTGTTCTTTTTTTTCTAAAAAAGTTAAAAAATTATATTTAATAATATGGCTATTTTGTTAAGCTTGAGGTCTTATTTTTCAAAAATTTATTTTTATATCGATATTTCGCTCCAATTTTTGTAGCTTCTTCAGGAAGAAAATAAATTTTTGAAAAATAAGACCTCAAGCTTAACAAAATAGCCATATTATTTAATAGAAAAAGGTCAAATAAAACTAATAAATAATTAAGGAGAGCACACCAAATAATATATTTAATAATTTGTAAGGTTTTAGTTCTTGTTTAAATTTAAAAGTACAATTTGGAAATTTCTAATTAAAACAAAATAAAAAAATTTAATTGATTTTAGTACACAATTTTAATTTGTTATAAATTAGCATGTGTGTGTGCACGAAATGATTAAATACATTTCTGTGAACATTTTCATCCATATCTAGGAAATTTTAGTGTAAAAAATATTAGATAGAAAATACTTTGTATTTTTTGAAAACGTATATACAATTATACTTGCTTCTATATTTTATCTCATTATTAAATAATTAATTTTTTGTAGCATTAATTTAAAGTTATATTTTTGTATGTATATATATCATGGATATTTTTATGAAAATAATACATTAGTAACATGCGCGGATCGAGATGGAGGAAAAGGTGATATTTCTTATTCCTATAGTAGACGTTTCAACAGTAACAAAACGCAATAATTTATGCAATTTCATCCCAATATCTTAATCTAATATGTGCCTGATTACTATACGCACATACTTTGAATTGAAACATTTTTAATTGTAATAAAAGTCTTTTGAGCCCAAGCAGTTAATTCTTATAGTTGTTACATGATATAGTGTATAAGCTTGCTTTGCTTTTTTTAATTAATATTTATATGAAAAATGTTTGATTTTAAAATAAATATGTTTATATACTTAAAATCGTAAAATACCTTTTTAGTTGTGCGTAATGTTATATTTCTTTAAGTGGCAGTTTTCAAAATGTTAAAACGATTTCTAAAACTTAAATGTTTCTCTTTTAGTTTTATGAATTTAATTCGTAAGTTGTAACTTGTACTAAATTAAATTGTCACCCGGAAGCATTATTTAAAACAAGTTCAAGGTTTTACATATTTAAGAAATTTAAAAGAAAGTCCCAATGTTTATGAATAATTATAAAAAAAATTCTTTTGAAATTTTCTGTACATTTTCGTGGCATGTAAAACAAATGCAGAGTATTAATTACTTTTTTATTTTAAGATAAAATAATTTAAAATACATGAACTTGTTTTAGAAAACCGCAAAATATTGAAAATAATAGTTAAAGACTAGAATTTTCAAAGTGCAAACCAAAATAGTAATAAAATAATCTTTGGTAATATGTAAAAATAAACATTGATAAGATAAATATTTCTTTACTATATCAATTCCTCTTAATTGCTAAATTAGCTTTACTTAAAATACAAGTTCTCTAGGTTCAGCTAAATATTCCCGCAGCCCCGGTGGTATAGACATTTGGGCAATATCTTCAGGTTTAGTTGAACACTGTATGACACGACGACATAAATCCTGTAATTTTGGCATGTTCAAATATCGACTAAGTGGATATTTTAGAATAACTGGAAATGGTGGTTGCATTTCATTTGGTACCTTAACAAAACATACAAAATTATCGTTTGTACAACGATATAAAATATCTTCAATCATTTCAACTATGGACTCGTATTGCAGCTCTTCAAAGTGCCAATAGTCATTACGATATTCAAGACGATAATGTAGTGTAACGTTGATAATACGAAATGAGAGTGTAAATTGTGAACCACTTGTTTCAGAGTCTCGTACTAGAAAGGAACCTGTTGGTTTATCTGTTAGTTGTTTTTGAGCATCACGACGTGAGATTTCACCCCAATACCAGACTTGACTGAAAAGTATTTTAGAAATTGATTTAAGTGAAAAAAAAATGCAGATGTAATTGAAGATTTAAATGTAATAACATAATTTCTTAATTTTTGCCAATATCTTATTTCAATAAGGAACATTTAACAATTCCACTGTGTATTAATTGCTAATAATATTTTAAACGAATTGATTTTATAGTGGTACATTATTTAAAAAAGCATTTATATACAAAATTTACGTTTTCGGATGTAATAGCAATGGAATGGGTGGTATTAATTTATTTATAGAAAATGAGAAACTTTGGCTACAAAACAACACCAAGCTAATTATTTTTATGTATGTATGTAAAACGTACGTACTTTAACATTTCACAACTCGCTTCGTACATGACCAAATTTGGACCGTCTTCATGGTCGAGCCATTTCTTTCGAATGAAACGTTTGAAATCATTTGTAAAAGGTATTATATCATTTTCATCGGTGGAAAATCCAGCTGTGGCACAACTCCTACTTGTGCTACGCTTAAAATTAAAATGTAATGGTTCATGTATAGGCGAGTGTGTCAAAAACTCGGATGATGCATCTGTAGTTGCCCCATCTTTTGATGAGTATTTGTGACGCCTTAAAGAGGGAAAACGCAGTCCCATTCTCTTACGAAAACGTTGAAATGCATTTTTTTCATCTTTACGTTTGCGAGCGCTATTATTACTACTATGGCTACAGCTGGGTGCATCAGCTGTTGCTAAATCTTCATTTGTGGTAGATGAACCAGCATTGCAAGTTCTCATTAAAGGCTCATTATTATTATTAGTTTGTAAATAACTGGGGCTAAGAGAATCCAAAGTAGAAGCTACTGCCTGATTTGTTGGCATAGGTAGTGCATCTTCCGTTTCTCTACAAGATGATTTTATTACTTGTGTTATTTGACTATTATTGAACTCCTGCGATTGGCTTTTTTTACGTCTAGTCAATGAATGAAACCATCCTACTTTCTTTTCTTTAGTGGACGTCGATGCTGATATATTTGTTGTCATAGTTGTTGATGTCGTTATTGTTGTAGGTAATTCAATTGTTTCTATTACTGTGTTATTCTCTTGCTGCAACACACTATTATAATTCATTTTTTCAGTTCGCAGTAATACTTTTTTGTTGTCTACGACCGTGTATATGCAATATTGTTTTCAACAGTTCACAGGTTTTTCTGTAATTAAAATTAGTCACTGGTAATAAAATGTATGCACTACTACCATCTTATACCTTCTTATAAGATGAATATTTGGTAAATTAACTAATAATGCAAACATTTTGCACAGATAACAAATATAATTTGTTTTGTGTTGTATGTGTGTTTTTTTTACAATTTCTCTTGTACTTTCTTCTTATAAAGAGTTGTATTTTAGGGCAATTTATGCTTAATTCGCCTTGATGTATTTTTATTAGTCGAAGCGAATTCGTTAATCGGAGTGGACTGAAGGCAAATTCATTTACATATATGTATAGATTCGCCTTGACCACTAAGCAACCCTTGCTTGTTTCATTTAAATAAATAAATAAAAAATAAATCGGTTTCAATCTTAAATAGCGTAATGCACTCTTAAATAAGAATAAATATAACTTCCCTACTTATAGAAGCATTTTATTGTAGTACACATTTGTTCAAAAAAAATTATTTTTGCACTAGCGTTTCGAGATATTAAAGCGCATTAGCGTAGATTATTTGCAAGAGATATAAGGATAAATATAAACAAGTGGGCCGAGTGTATAATTGGCATTATTATTATTTTAACATTTCTATTATTTTTCAATACCCATACTATCATCAGTAGATGGGTTGGGGAAATTCAAATAACTGCTTAAACAAAAAAAAAATTATTTTTTAATTATTAAAGAAATAACTTTACTTTGCTTAGTTACGTATTTAAGACAACGTTTTATTTATTAGCTCATCTTTTCTATTTTTCCACAAATTTCAAAGTATTTTAAGTTTATTTATATTTTAGGCATATGGATTATCTTCATTACAAGTAGTTTCCTCTTTTACAATTATATCATATACTTCAAAATTGTCCGAATTATCATTTATGTTATCTTCATTGCATTCTTCGGTAATACTTTCTTCTGGAACCTCTTCGTCGTCATTGCAAACATCTTCTAACGGATTTTCACTTTCATCATTTAAACGGTATGCAGCAAATTCTCCAATTTTTTTACCATCCACATAATGAAAGGATATAAAGCATTGCTTGCACAGATAAGCCGGATCTTGTAGTTGTCGGTTACTACCTTCAACAACAAAAACATAGTTCATTTTACCGCATATGTTGCATGTTCTTGAATTAAAATGGCTAATCGAGAGTACAACAGGATAACAGGAAATCGAAGTTATTAACTGTGTACTTGGGTTAGTTATAATTTCAACATTCGAAAAAATGAAAACATGTTCACAATTTCCATGGTGCTGATAAAGTTGTGGAAAACCCAGACTTACTGTAAGATCAATAAAACGAGTATTTTCCAAAAGTGCTACTTTAAATTCAAGGTTGCTTAAGCCTTTAGCTTTTTTTGCCCAATTTCGTATTGTTTCAGAGTAGTCCATATTAGAAGGATTGCGTTTGTCGTTGTAAAAGGTATCAGTTATGAAAAAAAATCCCGGATCAGTTGTTTTAGTTGGTAAAGGAACATTTGGATCTTCGCTTATGTCGAAAAATCTTTTTTTATTACAAACACAATGTATTTTGTCACGCAAATCACTCAAGAAATTTCTACCAAGGCATGCAAATTCTTGAGAAAAAACTGGTCTTTCCAAAGTGCGACCAATGTGTGTAGCCCTTGCAGGTCGATAGACTCGGACGTACAAGATAATTTCTTCGCCAGGTTCTATATCATCCAATGTAGTTTCGTCTCGCGCAGGTGCTTTAATAATTGTAAAGCTATCCCGAGTACGTTGAAAGGCTGTTGGTTTTTTCAATGTTTTATGTTTTGTTAAAGAATCATAAGTTTTAAGTTTAAGGGCATTTAAGCCAACATTCGAATTTCCCTTTCGAGCTATTTCGGAAACACCGGGTATATATTCGGCAACACGTGGATCACTTGGATCTTTGAAATGCTCTAAAGAACATCTTTCCTCGATGTTTTTAAATCGCTCAATATCATCTTCAAGTCCCATAACCGTTTGTATATTAATATTACTAGGTGGAATGGTATAGGGATTCTTAAACATTTTTTTATAATCTAAAACAAAATTTTTAAGATTAATGGGAGTTCTCATTTCTTGTCCTAAAATTTCATCCATGTTTAATTATCTGAAAAAGAAAGAAATGTTTATCTATATTTCTCAATTTGTTCATATATAATACAAATAACGATAATTCTAACTAAATATTTTATTAATGGATGTGTATAGATGAATGTAAAATAAGAAAAATGCGTGTTTTTAGCAAAGCTTATAATATATGTACATATACATATTTATTTTTCATTTATTATTTTATATGTAGTCTTAAAATAAATCTTTCTCCTTCCACTGAGGATCATTAACGTTTGGAAATTGTTTTATTGCCTCTTCATAGGAGATATTTAACTTCAAGTTATTTTCAGTGGATCCATCAGTTGCCGTCTCAGTTTCAGGATCTTCAATAACTTCCTGCTTTTCAGAGACATTCTCTACATATATTCGTTGAAAATTAATAACTTTGTTGGTTTTACCAATTATTTTATATTTTTGTCGACAACTTTGCTCATAAAGTGGGTCTGGTGGTGAAGCGTCGGCATCTTTTTCGAAAAAAATATCGGTTCCCATGGCATAGTCATATGATCCTAAAATTATTTTTATATGTATAACGTATATATTTATGTAAATTAATTGATTTCACCTTTGAATATATTGCCATTTATTTCAGCTATTGGATTTTTACTTTCAATACCTATTATTTTAATGGCAGAATTTGCATCAGATATTTGCTCCGGATATATTTGATTTTTAAAATCGGCAAAAACCATAAATTCCTCTTCTTCATATTCGGAATCACTCATTGCAATTTACTGTTTCAGAGGTCACACTGTATGACAGCAATATTTTTTATCGAGCGTCCGGCAACTCTATTTATAGTGTCAAAATTGAAAGATTTTACTACGGCGAAAAACTTATTTCTTTTTTACAATTGTGTGCTTTTTGGAAAGGCGGAATTTGTGCTCTTTTTTGTGATTGCAAGTAAATAAATTTATTCCACAAGTTATTACCAATTTTTATTTCATTATTACACTTACCATTAACTATAAACAGTTATTTATAAATTCATAATTTTTTAAAAATCAAGCTTAACGCGTGCTGTGTATTTTTCCGAACAGATTTTGCTAGTAGCAGCACGACAAAATACCACCATTTTGGGCGAATTACACATTTTTTATACAACTGACAGCAAGACGAGCAAGACGAATTCGGCTAAAGAAAAACGGCGAACTAAAGAACAGAAAAGGGTGGAAAAAGTACAACGTCATTTAATAAATTAAAAAAAATTATAATTGCATTAGTTATTTGATTAGCACATTTCGTAAATTAATATACAAATAATGGCTGACGAAGATTTATCATTGAATGAAGACCAACTATTGGAAAATTTGGATGAGGCCAATGGTGAAAACGAAACAGAACTGATAGCTGCGGTAAGTGTGGTTTGTAGCATTCAACTTATAACGAGGAAAACAGGTTTTTGTTTTGTGCCTTAAGAAAAAAGGAATCCAGCATAGAAGAAAGGCCAAGTTTGAGCAAAAGCTCAAAAATTAAAAAAAGCGGAAAAGCGATGAGATACGTGAGAAAATAATGCTGCCACACGGTAGAGGCATTGACGGGTTTTATTTATTAAAATTTTGAGGTTAAAGAGAACGCAAACAACTCGGGGTCATTTTATATACACATAAGGAGGTAGTTTTTTTTGGCGAACTTTAAAGGACACATTTTTGGACTATCGATATAAAGGAATGGAATATATTTGTGTATGGCGCTATTTAAAATTATAATTAAAAAAAAATTATTCATTAAGTCAACATAAAAATCGTGAAACTGAAAAAGCTTTTTTTGCAAGTCTGGCATTATCAAAGCGGCGCTAAAAGTTGAAAAAAAGTATCTTTTGGGTTACTAAAAAGAAAAAAAAAAAAGCAGACCACTGAGTATCTGCGTTTCATTTATAATTTATTTTAATAGGCTTTCTTTGTATACCATCGATTTTTGTTTGCTGCACTAAATTTGGGCGTGTGGTTAATTTTTTTAACTTGAGTGCAATTTTGTTTCGTTAAAATAAGAAAAATATTTAATTTTTTTTTTTTGGTTTGTTTTAAATTAAATAACTATAAATATTTTATCAGGACGATAACAATATGCAGATTGATCCCGAATTGGAAGCTATAAAAGCTCGGGTAAAAGAAATGGAAGAAGAAGCTGAAAAAATTAAACAAATGCAGACAGAGGTGGACAAACAAATGGCCGGCTCGACAACGGGTTTGGCTGCGGTTCCCTTATCACTAGAAGAGAAACAGGAAATTGATACTCGTTCGGTATATGTTGGTAATGTTGATTATGGTGCATCTGCCGAAGAATTGGAAGCACACTTTCATGGCTGTGGCACAATCAATCGGGTTACCATATTATGCAATAAGGCTGATGGCCATCCTAAGGGTTTTGCTTACATAGAATTCGGTTCCAAAGATTATGTTGAGACTGCATTGGCAATGAACGAAACTCTTTTTCGTGGCCGTCAAATAAAGGTAAATACTTATTTAATTACAAAATTAAATGTGTGTATTTTTTTTATCTTCTGAAATTGTAATTTAGGTTATGTCAAAACGCACAAATCGTCCAGGCCTTTCCACCACCAATCGCTTTCCCCGTGGCAGTTTTCGTGGTCGTGGTGGTGCTCGTGTTTCACGAGCATGTTGTCATACAACCACATTCCGTGGCACCCGTCGTCCAATGTAAGTGTTAGTTTCTTCCATTAATAAACTGTAATAATAATTCATTTGTCTGCGACCATATTTACTTATACCTTATTGTCTTTGGTTCCAGAAGAGGTTATCGTGGTCGTGTTAATTACTATGCTCCTTACTGATTAATATTCTTACCTACTTTTAATGGTGAGTACAAACAAATTGTTATACATACACCACCTATATTTGCATGTTTCAAATTTATAACAACTTTTTGTTTTAAGTGTTTATTCAAACTTGAATAATAATTTTTGTTTGTTTAATTTTTAAATATTTATCATGTGTTGTATCTATGTCAGGGATGGAACACTCAGGGATATTATATTTTATTTATTAAAAGTAGTTGTAAATAAAAGTACAAACAAATTGTTAAAATGAAGTTCAAAATTTGTCATGTAAACAAGATTTTACATATTTCGTCTGAAAGTTGAATAATTTGTTTTTTTTTTACAATTTTATAGTTTATAATACCATTTTAAGTGGTATAAAAAGTACTATGTATTTCAAAATTTCAATATTCCATCCCTGTTATAAATATGCTGTGGAAATCATAACATTTTCTGTACACTACTAAGCACATAAATTTAGTGAGACTAACATAATATGATAATCATTATTCATATATCACAAACGTAAATGCTCCAAACACAGCTGTTAATACAAATTTACCTGGAAAATTTAGACTCACATATTTTTGTTCGTGTGTTACCTTTATACATGAAAACTGCTAAGAGATGAACTCTGCTGTATTAAAAAAACGTGGTCAGGGGGGCTACTCTGTATTGCGACGCGAAAGCCAAGTGTTTTGAGCTTGCTCTTTGGTTATCCCAAGATATTTGTGTATAAATCGACGTTGACATGCACTTACGCATTATAGAGCGGAGCACTACCAGAAGAATGCAAAAAAGTAAATGATCAAACACATGAAATATTAGATTCCTTCCACATCACAATACAGATAATCCCCAGTTTAATAGTGATATTTTTATATTCGTATATTTGACATTTTTAAATTAAATATAAAAAAGTCTGAACGATATAGCAAGATAATGGTTGAAATAGGTTTTTGAAGCATTTTATAAAAAAGACAAATCTGAAATAATATGTAATTTTAGGTAAAGAAGGTTGAAAACACTGGACCATAAACATAGTCACACTAAAGTCGGTATCTTATTATAAACGATTTTAAATTCATATTATTCTTATGAACAAAAGTTAGCCTTTAAAAAAGTCTACTTTTTTTTAACTATGAATATGGCCCTATTTTAATAAGTAGCTCTGGTATTCCTTTTTGCTACAAGCAAGAATATTTCTGCATTAATGCTTTTAAATGGCTACATATGTATGTATGTCTATTCCACGCAATTATAAAAAAAAGATGTAAAGTAACATTGTTGCTTTTTCTCACACAAAAAAAAATTAGCGCACTGAAAAATTTATTATATGAAATTTTTCATAAACATAGAAAATCGTACAGACCCTTACACAAATCTGTTAGAGATATTCGTAATAAGTACTCAGTATCCTACTTTTTGAACACGTGCTATTTTGGACAGATCGCACGACCCCAATAAGGCTTTGTTATTAATTTAAATAAATAAATAGGATATTCAGACACACAAAAACAAGTTTATGAAAAATAAAATTAAGGTGGCTTTTTAGTTATAAGTTAAGTGGGTTAGGCGTATAAATCGAAAACGGTCACATGAATTTGACTAGTTTTTCGTTGAAATTTTAGGTGATGTCTCTGAAAAAAAACAAATTTACAATATACACCCAAAACCATAAAAACAGCAGCGGAGCTCACGCTTCAGTGTAAAGGCCCTAGTATCGATTGTACAAATGTAGAAATAAAATAAATTCATAAATTTTTTCTACACACAATATCCTACTATTTTCTACAACACTTCAGAAATACAAAATGAAAACCGAATGTAAATATGATCTACAATTGTGTAGAATAGTTGTCGCTAAATATTGCCAATTTTTAATTTTGAGATAAAACGTGCTGTTTACGTTTTAAGTGCTGAAAACAAGCTTATCTACTTAAAAAATGTGCATGTTAGTATCACTGTTGTTTACATTTTATTAGTTTACAATTATTAGAAAAAAGTCGCTTACGCTTTGTACCTAAATTTCCTAAATATACATTAATTGTAAAAATACTACAAAGCGTGAAATCTCTTAGCATTGAAACTACAAGACGCAATTCAATACAATGCGATGTACATATGTACGACTTAAAGAAAATTTTGTTGCGGAATTTCGGATATTCTTTTTAATCTAATATTAAGATTCAAGTAATACTCATATATGACTTGTCACTTACTATATATAGGATATATCAGATAACCATAAACCCAAAATACTTTGGCTACGGTTTTCATCTGCTCAGAGCAAACAAATAACTTAATATTATAAGCTGGTGTAATTGTTTGAGTTTTTTGGTTTAGAAACGTTTTTTTATTTAGAATGCCTTAGATGTACATACTATCTATATATGGTACGCAGTTTGCCCGAAGTGAGGATTGTAAATATTTATACTTCTAAACATTTTACATCTACATCCATACTCGCTTACATACAAACATAAATACGTATTTACAAATTTATTTCCGTAATAGCTTTTAGTTACAATTTTGCACAATTCTCATTTTATTTTCGTATTGCATTTTATTTCAACACTATTAATTTGATTTCAGATTTTTTTTACAATATATAATGATTTCAAAAAACATTATATGATTGCCATAATTACACAAAAATCTTCTTGAATAAAACAAAATATATGTATATATATAAAATATATATGTAATGTATAAAAAAGATCCGAAATTATAGCGAGCTAAAAAATATATGAAAAACAAAAAATGTAGGAGGTGGATAAAAAAAAAAAAAGAAAAGATAAAAAGAAAAGAAAAGACGAAACTTTAAAATCAACACAAAATAGAAAACAACCTATAAAAAAGTCAAAAAAGAAAAAAAAAAGATGTAAAGAAGAAGATGTGAGGCTTAAGAGGTGGACAATTGTTTCTAGTAGATTCAAATTTGTACTAAATAAAACATACAATAGTGGCTAATAATGTTTTTTGAATGATCATCAAATAAAACGAACATATATTCTATGTATATGCATAAATGCAATGTATATCTGTAAAACCTTTTTATTTTAAAACCACAAAAACAAAAATATTAAATTAAAAAAAAATATTTAAAAAAAAAATTTAAAGAAGGCCTAAGGAAAAAATGACTAAAAGAGAAAATATGTAATAAAAAAATCTAAAAAAGGACATCAAAAAATATTCTTAAAAAAATGGAGTAAACATAAAAAATAGAAGAAAAATATATATAGAATAAAAAAAAAAATACCAGAAGATAAAGAAGATAAAAAAGAAGAAAGAACCCATCCAAAATACCAATAAAATTACCACAAGAAAAGGAAAAAAAATGGATAAAAAGCACACTTGAAAAAACTAAGAAACAATTTTAATGAGAAAAAATGATTCATTACCATTTAAGAAAATTATAAAACAAAATAAAAAATATGAAAATAATATAATTGAATATTATATTTAAATAAACAACATCTTTTGCGTTTTTATTTCAAATTCTGCCATAGGATAAGTATTACCCGATATGAAAAGTAGCTTACACACATTTCGCCAAATTCCTGCAACAATGGCTGGACCAACAAAGAATTAGAATTAAGAATTAAGTTCGTAACATTTTTTTTTTAGAAGCCGTAATTTTTGAATAAATTGTGTGGGGTCCTATTGCTGTGTAAAATTTGTTACCTCAATTAAAAATAAGATTTTTAAAATGGAATTTAAATTGAAAATATTTTGAAAAACGTTGCCAATCTTTCATATTAAAGAGATTTTTTGTTGTATAAAATTATTTCAATGTAGCCTAGCGTTTTTACTAGTTGATATAACGATATGATTGTTGAATGTGAGGTGTATCTCTAATAACAGAAAAAATTAAAATCCTTTAAAAGAATCTGCGCTTTATTAAATTAACAAAAGTTTTAACATTTTGATTAAAAAAACGTATTATAAGAAAATTACGATTATAGGACGTTAATGACTTTTTTTTACCCAAAATCATAAGAGAGGATTGGAACCATGACAAATTAACTATTAGTTTTTTTCTATTAGCATTTACATGCTATAGGATTTAACTTATTTAAGTTAGTTTGCCTTGGTTAGAACACTGTTATTGGGGTTATCTTTCTTTTATCAAATTAATTATGTTGTAGCAAAAAATATTAGAAGTATTAAACGGAAAGAGTTAGTTCTTCAAGCTTTCCATAACCAAGGGTAAGTTCTTGCTGATGAAACATTTAAAGCCGCGGAATACCCAGGTACAGGAATCTGTTTTTTGTTCATTTTTATCAGCACACATTTGAACGTCAGTCTTTACTTTGTCCTTGTTTTGTTTGCCATGGCTGAGTTGGGCAATTAGATTATCATTTTTGAAACCATTTTTGGGATCAAACAAATCGAATTTCTCGAAAACACATTCAATATAACATTTGGTGGCTAGATCATCAGGAAAGTCGAATTTCTTATATTTCTCCACCATTTCGGGAGTTACTTTTTTAGCTGCCACGCATTCTTCACGGGCTTTTCTTAAATCTTCTTGATTGCGTACTTTGTATTCGGCAGTAACCTTGTTTTGGAAATAAAGAAGATTTTTATTTTTAAAATTATACATTTTAAATGTAAATTGAATATAAAATACAATTTGGAATTTTTATTTTGCTCAGGTATGTATACGAAAACTTCATTGATTTACTACAACGTTTGACTTTGATGAAGAAATATTGTAATTTTTCTTTAAAACAATTTCTTCTGTATATAGATAATTTTAATTAATTTTTTCTTTAGACAATGAAGGACTATTTTCTTTCTCACTTACCAAAGCAACGAGTGCGAACAAAATTGCTAGTGAAACCTTCATGTTGTTTTGTAAAATGCTTGTAAAATATTAAATCACAAATTTATCTACACAACTAGATTGATGTTTATCAAAGCTTGATCCGTTTAAAACTGTTGGGATTTCTCACACACAGCATGGTTTATATATCCTCTTTCTCTCAGTAAAAATTTAATCGAATTGAAATCCACTTAAATACTCATTGTATGTGTTAAATGAATATGATGACAAAGCATGATTTGATTGCTAGAGGAGTTGAGGGAATGAATGGAACTTAAGTTCCCACATAAACCGTTCTATATACAGAGAACGCACGCATATATAAAATATATGTGTGACTGCTAATAATCGTCTTTTATAAATGACTTTTTTTTGTCGGTTTAATGATTAAAGTGTTTAAGTCAGTTATTCTTTTTGTGGATATCCAATGAGAAAGGTTAAATTTCAATATTTATGTTGAGTACAAATAGTTTTATAAATAAATATTATTTACTATGATTAACATCATTATCGTCACCATAAAATGAATATATTGTTTACATATTTATCATGTGGTACTTGTGTGTATGCAGGTATACATGCCTTAATTTAATTTTCTCCTAATTTTCTGTTAATTTTTTTTTTGTATTTAAAAGATATCACTATACAAGTTGATAGTTTGTCAAGTCATTTTAAATTTGTACAATTTGCGGGTCGTAATATACATACTTAGTACATTAGTAAATCATCATACTTAAGGTATTGTCAGCGTGAACTGTGTTACAGAACCTGCACACTGTCTTGAAATATTTAGAATAAAATTTTCCACTTTTATTTTACAGAATTTTCTTAAACAAATGATTTATTAATTTTTAATTTATCACCGGGTAATTCAATAGATGAAAAACTTCTCTATTAACATTAACTGATCGGTGTATTCTTTCAATACGTTGCAAGCAAACCTACAATCTATGTTAAAAAAGAACAAGTTAAATTCGACTGTGCCGAGTCTTATATACCCTTCACTGTGTTAGCCAAATATTCATATTTTTCACTTCCCGCTTTCTTTTTTATATCGAAAAAAAAAAAAAAAATTATGTATGTAATTGGAACGACTAGGTTAAGCTTGAGGTCGTGTTATAAAAATTTATTTATTTATTATCAATATAAAAATAAATTTTTATACTACAACCTCTAGCTTAAAAAAAGGTCAAATAAAATTATATAACAACTATAATTTAAGTGGGTGAAGATAAATCTGCCGAGTAAAATATGTTTTAACGTAACCCGTTACGTTTTTTAGTATTTGTAAATAACTTTTTAGTATTTATGGCATATTTATCAAATACGTCTTACATCATTAAATATTTCCAAATATGTTTTTAGTATTTATGACATATTTTTAAATATGTTTAGGAGAAATATAAGTGCATGGGTCGATAGTCTAGATTTGTAATGACGAATGATCTCTGTTATTTTATTTTATTTTAAATTTGAGGAATTTTTCATAAAAAGTAATTTCACACATTTTAATTCAGTTCGAACAAATATTATATACTGAAACTATTTCAGCTACGCTTTGTTTGTTATCATTTTAAATAATATTTAACAAATACAACCAAATCCTTTGATATAATATGCGCTTTATTTATTGATTGAATGCAAGTTTAAGCAGACAATTTATTAAAAAAAAAAGTTGTATAAAGAAATGACATTTGTGGGATGTAAACTAGTTGTTGTCCAAAGGCTTGTAGCTGTTGAGAGTTGGTTGGAACACATTTGCTGGTGTTTTGTATTTTTTATTTATATATTTAGAATTCAGTTCTTCAAGCTCTCCATGACCAAAGGCAAATTCTTGCTAATAAAGCACTTGAAGCCATGGAACGCCCAGGTACTGGAATCTGTTTTTTGTTCATTTTTATCAGCACACATTTGAACGTCAGTCTTTACGTTGTCCTTGTTTTGTTTGTCATGGCTGAGTTGGGCAATTAGATTATCATTATTGAAACCAGTTTTGGGATCAAACAAATCGAATTTCTTAAAAACACATTCAATATAACATCTGGTGATTTCATCATTTGGGAAATCAAATTTCTTATATTTTTCCAACATTTCGGAAGATACTTTTTTAGCTGCTACGCATTCTTCACGGGCTTTTCTTAAATCTTCTTGATTGCGCACTTTGTAGTCGGCAGTAACCTATAATTTGTTTTAAAAAAAACTTTTATACGTTGTTTCTATAATACTAGCGATTAGGTCGTTTAGAAAATTTGCTTAAAAAAAACACTCAATATTTTCGAGTACTTTTCATATACAATTTCTGTGCTGTTTCCATCAATTCGCCTTAAAAATGTATATGAAAAACACTAGATTTTTAAGTACTATCTATAGTTGAACGCTGGTGTTGTGGAAACAGTGCATGCGCCGCTTGTGACAGAAATGGCACTCAAATGAATTATATTTTATATAAAAAGTATTCATACAAATTTTTTAGACGAGTTGATCGCTTGTGTTATAAAAACAGCACATAAAAATTTTCAAATAAAAATACTCAAAATATTTGGTCAATTTTTGTTACAAAAATGGATTCTACTCAACATTTATATGCTGTTTTTATAATACAAACTATCAATTTGTATAGAAATTTTATATGAAAAGAACTCAAAATAATAGTGTTTTTCATAAAAATTTTTCAGACGAGTTGATTGCTTGTGTTATAAAGACAGCATATTAAAAAAAAAAAATTTTTTTTACAAAATTTGTTTAAAAACAAAACAAATTTTGAAGAAATTTCATTCGCGATAAAAAGGCATATTTGAAGTAGCTAAATTCTAACAAATTTCCTCCATTCTCCCAAATTTATGTTATTTTTAAAACTTTTAAAGAATTCCAAATTTCTTACTTACCACCGCAAACAGTACAAACAAAATTGCTAATGAAATCTTCATATTGCTGAATAGAACTTTCGTAGTCAAGTTGTAAAAGTGGAAAAAAAAAATATTTTTTTTAGTTTAATTCATGTTTGTCAAAACTTGATGCAATTAAAACTGTTGCAAATTGTCACGTACAACGTGGTTTTTATAGTTTCATTCTTTCAACATTAACTATTTTAGATATTCAACAGAACAAAATTCAAAACAATATGCTTTGATTACAAGAGAGAGGAATGAAACTTAAGTTCCTGCATAAACTCTTTGTTTTTTAGCGAGTCGTTGAAATTTATTGTTCCTCACAGTCGTGTTATCTGGTAATTGGCCTTTTTTTTGTCTCATCTTGAACCTGATTAAATCGGTTTTTCTTTGGGTGGATATCTAATGGAAAAGGTCAAATTATAATGCTGATGTTGAATGCATCAACATTGTTATGCTTACAAATGAATGAGCGTTATTTCAATTTTAATTTAGTATTTTTAGTGGTTAATTTCATTTTTATTTCTAGGTATGTGTGTGTAGATTTTGTTTGGTTATAGCATAGAACTTACATGGATTCTCCCTCTTCATTATTACGAGAAAGAAAGTACATCTTCTATGGAAATAAAAATAATTCACAAAATGTATTGCTAAGCGAAAAACTCGAGAATGGTTCAATCAATGCGTCTAATTTTTGTTTCATTATTTACGTTCAGCCTTAAGGAATGCAAAAAAAAAAACATTTTGTGTATTTACAGATGCGCTGTTTAAAGATCATCCAATCGTGAAAAAGATTTATATAGAAAACACTCAATTTTTAAAATATTTCAAAGTGTTTTTAGACAATTGGATTGGTCGTTTCCTATAAACAGCATATAAATAATAATAATTATACCAGAGATACCTGCGTAATCATGTATATAAAATGTTTTTTTTTTTTTTTGGTTGTTTATTTGCTTGTGAGTTATAAAAATTTTTATTTTCCAACTGATTTTTCTGAAAAAAAAGAAGACAGATCACCATATATTAGTTTTGAATCAGCCATGCCCACTTTAATACTCACTTTTCAATAGAAGTTAGATGGGTGTTTTAATGATTCAAATTCTAATTTTCAATGGATTTCTCTGACATTTAATACACACGCTCTCTTTACTTGAAGAAACACAGCTAGTTCAAAAATAAAATTAAGTTATACCGAAAAAAAATATAAAAAAAAGGAAAGAGAAGAATAACTTCAGACAGTCACATAAAAAAATGTTATAATTTTCAGACCTTTTTTTATTACAAATTCAAAATTTCTTAGCAAATTTAAGTAGGAATGACGTTTGCTTAGTTATAATGGGTAAGAGGGCACTTTTTAAATTTCGGGTAATTTTTCTTTTGTGCAAATCTAGAATTTGGCAGCTGTCACATATGTATGCTTATACTAATTATTAAAAATGGAGCGCTTTACGAACGAACAACGCGTTATATTTAATTGCGAAGGAGCAAAGTGAAGTTAATGTAAATTTTTCGAAAAAGTCCTCTTCTCTGATGAAGTGGCTTTCCATCTGAATGGTTGTTGTGGCCTCACCTGAATGGCATGGATGTGCACGACGTCGCCACGTGTACACAGCATGTGAAACAATCGATCTGTTGCAACATGAAGTGAAAAAGTGCACTCTTACTGAGACACAATTTTTATTGCTGTAAGAGGAGTCAGAAAAGCAGATTGGAAATCGGTACTATGCCATTCTCTTTTTTTTTCTATTCGTCCCTTTTAGAGCAGTCAACAAAAGACGATTAAGGTACTTAAATGTGTAAAAGAATGATAAAATTACAGCAACAGAAATTGCATGTATGAACACAAAGGCAGTGCTAAATGGTGCTACAATAAGAGTTTCTTGTGTAAATTGAAAACTGTATCATAGTAAAGGGTACATAATATACGATATGGTGTAAGTTTCATTCAAAAATATTTATCCGATCAAAAGTTGTAACGTTTATAACTTTTTGAACGTTTAAGCGATTTCAAAAATATGTTCTAGGGCACGATAGCCTATTTCCCTCTTAAAAGTTTCATTCAAAAATGTTAATCTGTTCAAAATTTATAACAAAAAATTAAAAAGTAGACAAAAAACCATGTTAGAAGTTCTAATTGCACCTATAACTTTAGAAATAATTTACGGGAAATTTTCCAACCCTCATTAATTGTTTACCATGTAATTACACATTTATACCTTCTGCGACAAAAAAAAATTGATAAATTGATCTAAAATGTAGAATGCAGCTAATGTATGTTGTATGCTGTTGTTATATTTACAAAAAATGCGTTAATTTTTTAATTAGTTAAAAAGTGCTTGAGCAAAATTTAATGCTTAAGACCTAGTTTTTGATTGCTGATAACAAAAATATCTATTATTATTATGTGTCTTGTTTGTCTGCTGTTTGGAAAGGTTTAGAAAATATTAAAAAAAAATTAAAATTTCAATAATGAAATTTAGTTCATTTGCTTTAGCTTGATTATTACAATTTACCAACAACTAAAGTTGTGATTTTGTAGCTGCATTTTTTTTTGCGCTTCTCTCATGCAAACAACCCCCTGAAATCCAGTTTTTTGGTATTTTTTGACCCACTCTAATGTGCTGTTTTTATAACACAAGCGATCAATTTGTTTGGAAATTTTATATAAAAAGCACTCAAAATATTGAGTGTTTTTCATACAAATTTTTTAGACAAGTTGATGCTTGTGTTATAGAAACACCACATACCATAAATAAGTATGAATTAACTCAAAGAATCTTGCGATTTTAATGGCTGCCATGCAAACCAACCAAGTTACATGGAATGTTCAGCAATATTTTTGTAGAACATTTTAATACACTAACAGTTTAATTTATTGATCTGTTTTGTAATTTTTTTAATTGGACTCAAAAAAGTCTGAAGATTAAAATGTTCTACAAAAATATTTATCGTAGTGTTTTACATAAGTTTGCTGAACGGTCTGCCAGACGGTTTGCCAAACGGCCTAACGGCTTTTCATTAGAATCGCAAGATTCCATTTTCAAATTCATGTACCTAAAATGGAAGATCCACATTTACAAATAAAATTAAAAAAATGAAGACACTTTAAAACCCATTGAAACAGAAAGCCAGAGGAAAACTTCCAAAACACTAATACACGTGTCCTCTTATACCAGAAAAAAAAATAATTTTGCCGTACCATGTAATATTAAATTAAGTTGCTAAAAATTAAATAAATAATAATAATAGTTTTGTTTAAATATCCTTTAACGACTGTTATATACTATAAGTACATGCGAAAATAATTTTTTTTGAATGCAATTCTGTACGAAAACTTCATCTGTTACTGCTACAGTTACATACTTATGTTTTTATTATCTACATTCAAAACTAAATTAGTCTTTATTAACGCACTTCAGTACTCTGGATTTTGTGTTCACTGATTTGTAAAAAAGACAAAAATTCTACGGAAGACTCTTTTATGATTGTTATCCAGTGGGAGTAGTTATTCTTCATTTGTAAACAGAAACTTTAAAGAATGCAATGAATGAATGCATTTAATATTATGTAAGATGTTTACTATAAGCAAAGAAAAAATATGGTTGAGGCAAACATAATCTAGTGGAATCCAAAAAAAATAAAAATTGCCGTAGATTTTAAAGTAAAATTATGAAAAAATAAAAACGGCAAGTTTTCTAAGCCTGAGCTCGTATTATATAAATTTATTTTTATATTAATAGTCTTCAGGATATAATTGTAAAAATTAGTAAAATTTTATATTTTTTATAATTATATCCTGAAGAAGCTATGCAAATTGAAGGGAAATATCGATATAAAATTTAATTTATATAATACGACCTCAAGCTTAATAATTTAGCCATTTTAATTAAAATGAAAAAGGTCAAGTTAACTAAGAAATAAATTATGAAAAAATTATATAAAAAATTTCGAAAAAGTTAACTTTAATTTCTTTTTTGATAAGACCAAACATTAAAAATACTTTTGAACTGTAGATGTCCAAGTTCAATCCCGGTCAGGTTTAAAAACATTTTTTTTTAATTTTTTATATAAAATTTTTAATTTATATAATATATTTATATTAATTTTTATAATTTTTGTATAAATAAAAAATGCTGTATTCTGTATTATTTATTACATTACACAGCGAATTTGAATTTCTTTTAATTTTATTTGACTCTACCTGGATTCGATCTGGGCATAAGCATTTATTTATTTATTTTTTTTTTTTCATTTTACTATAAACTTAATTTTTGGATATGTATGACGGTAAACGTATAATTATTTTATTAAATTATTCGATCTTATAAATTTAATATTAATAAAAATTATTCAAGCTTAAAAATAACTAGAAACATGTTTATCGTGATTATAATACTGTTTAGATCCTTTAAATATTTTGCGGAGAACAAACTATATTTTTTCTTTGGGTGCAGTTGTTTTGCTTTGAATTGTGTTTATGAATTTCTTCTTTTAAAACTCTGTTTTTAAATGATGTTATTATTTGTATCAAGTAGTTAGTAAATGAAAATAATAAACAAAATCTAAAAATTTCCAGAATGTGCAAAATAAGTTTGTTTGTGTCTCAATTATGCGCTGCATAGTCATGTACTGTGTGATGGTACATACATGAATACTCGTAGTATGTAGCAAACGGTAAACAATAGCATCAAAAAGTTGAACATTGAGGTCATTTATTTTGCACATTCGTAAGTCACAAGAAATCTGATACGAGTATGTACCACAGATTTAAATCCAGTTCAAGTAATAATAAAAATAATAAAAAAAAAAAATTAAAGAAATTCACAAATTTTATTTAATTCGTTTTTGGAAAATTCCTACAAAGTGATGATAGTCATACGAGCAACTATTTATGTATTATTGACCTCACAGAAAAAGTTTTTCAAATATTTAATTATTTATTTAATACTCAAATTCTAAACTGACCGCAGTATATGGACAAGATTGTTATTATAGAAAACTAGAATGAGACGTTGCTTTATTACGTGAGTATAGAGAGCGTATGTACAATTTTTACAGAAATCCGCTTACGAATATAATTTTAATGGCTAAAAACCCCATCCTAAGAAATACAGAAAAACCAGCCAATTGCTACTTTAAGTGACTCATGCCTCTGAAAACATTATTAAAGCAAAAGAAGCCAAATAAAGTAGTAAAGTATAATTTCAGACTTAAATTAAGTACGGGCACACATCTTTATGTACAGTGGTGAGTAAAAATTGTTGAAAAGAGGGCGTAAAATGGGCATGTCTGGTTCAAACGTATGTATTTATATGGATGGTCGCCATGGAGTATAGATATGTCAAAGAAATTAATAAAAGAAAAAAAAAACAGAAAATAAATTTTAATTATATAGATTGTTATATTGCAACTAAAAACAATATACCAAAATTTGTTTTTTTTTTTCAATACAAATAGACTAGAAATATGTACCTATACTGCAAAACAGGCAATCATATACGTTTGCATCTGCCACGCCTGTTTTTCAATAGAATATATAAGAATTCTATTTCTCAACATGCTCTTTGTCTACTCAAGGAGTGAAGTATCGGGTAAGCTAATATATTTACAATATTTCTTATGGCAGTCTAAAATTTTAGTTTTTTTTTTTTTTTTTTTTTTATAGAAAAAAGGGTTTTAGAAAATTTTATTAAGTTGATTTTGCTTAATTTAACAATTTAATTTACAAGTATTTATTTATTATTATTTTTAAGCATTAACAAAATTATCTCTAAATGTGATTGAAAAATTGGTCTATAATTATTTGCAGCTTTAGTAATTGAATCAACAATTTTCACACTGTATAAGTTGGACGGACAAAAATTACAATATAATAAATAAATCATGAATACACAGTTTTTCTTAATTTTCCGCAGTCAGCGAGTTGTCATCTGGTACTTTAAATAAATCATAAAGTCTTTTTGCTGCATCTTTACTCACATTCACTCTTCAAATAAAAAAATAATAAATACGAGTTTTGTTTAAAAAATAAGGTAATTTATTTTATAATTAATTAAAACTAAATAGTTTTATTATTTTAATGTCGCTTTAATTAATTTTTGTGACCAAGAAATTAACCAAAGTGCGTTTAAATAATACGAATTTATAAAAACAAACAATTCAATTAAAATAAAATATACTTGAATTATAATAAGGAGCGGGAACTAGTCACATGGTCAATGCGGTCAAAAAAGACCTATTGTGATACTACTCTCAAGTTACAAATTCTCCCTAAGTTTAATGTTCATTAAGAATTCAGAGACTTCTTTGGATGATTTCTCCGCTATGTCAGTCGGTTGTAGATAGTGATATCTGAAGTAAAGAAAAAGTGACAGTATATGTTCTTCTGCCTCTCCGAATTCGGTGTATAACCTTCAGATCTCGCTCAGACTTATGCTAATATTTTGCCAAGTGCTTTAATACCTTGCCAGCAAGTTATTTGTTCTCTTCCGAGAATGGAACGGCATAAATGTTCTTGCTACCCTAATGCCCTTTGTCTCCAACCAATATTCTTGATATTCGCTTTCTAGCCATTCTTTAAATCTGAGCTTAAAGAGACAGTTCACTCAATAGCATGTATTTCGACCTGAAAAACTGAGTTCTATCGACCCATGCTGTCCAAGAAGATTTTTCTGGAATTTTGAATAAATACC
This sequence comes from Thelaira solivaga, assembly GCA_947397855.1. Classification (NCBI taxonomy): domain Eukaryota; kingdom Metazoa; phylum Arthropoda; class Insecta; order Diptera; family Tachinidae; genus Thelaira; species Thelaira solivaga. The sequence continues at coordinate 8,559,724 of OX377614.1, forward strand.
TCTGCTCCAACGCCTTATAAAATTTTTATTATTATAAATATTATATTTTTTCTGCGACACTCCTCGTATAATGCGTCTTGACGTCCTACGCGTATTCTGCAGTGTTTTGAAACCCGACAAATTTTGCTGAATTTATTTATTTTTTATTTTGAATTAAGTATTAAATAAACGACAGAAGAAAAAAAATTTATTTATTTATAAATATGATAAATTAAATTTGATTTTTTTACTCAGGTTTCATTTACTTATTATTTATTGCAAATTTATTTTGTTGTTTGCTTAAATTTAATAATAAAAACACAACTGAGCATAAAGTAAAAGTTAATTAAAAAAAATTAAAAACTGATGATCAAAAAAAAATTTCTTTCATATTTAAAAAACTTTTTTATTTATTATTTATTTTAAGCTAATTTATTTTTTATTGAAGAATAAATTTAAAAATAAAAAAAGCTAAAAAATGTTTGAGAAAAATTTTATTCTGCCACACATGTTATTCATGGAAAAAGTATTTTAGAATGCACTAAGTTTATATCATCCACTTCAATCAATGTTTTTTTTTTAACGAAAATTGCACTACATGTCAGTGTGGGAAATTGATTATCTGCCACATGCCACATGCTTTAATTAAAAAGCGCTTAAATTTGAAAATGTTTATTAAATTATTTCTAAAGTTATAGGATCAATTAGAACTCTTAACATGGTTTTTTGTCTACTTTTTAATTTTTTTGTTATAAATTTTGAACAGATTAACATTTTTGAATGAAACTTTCACTAGGTGATAGAGAGGGAAATGGGATATCGTGCCCTAGAACATATTTTTGAAATCGCTTAAACGTTCAAAAAGTTATAAACGTTACAACTTTTGATCGGATAAATATTTTTGAATGAAACTTACACCATATTGGAGAATGGGAGATGGACTATCTGCCATATGCCACTTTTGTTGCCACATACCACATCCAAGTTGAATAAAACATGTTTTAATTGAAAAAACACTTATAACTCTTAAGACTTTTGAGCGATTTTAAAAAAAAATTTTCATGGGACCGAAAGAAAATTTTCCGCTCTATGACTAAGTGGAAATATTAATCCAATCAAAATTTGTAGCAAAAAAAGGGAAAAAGAGACAAAAACACTTGCAAGTTCTAATTGATCTTTTTTTAGTTTTCTTCCGTATAACTTTTGAATGGGTTAAGATATCTTAATAAAACTTTCACCATGTGGTAGGGTGGCAAATGGGCTACATTTCAGCTGAACATTTTTCTTACCTCGGCCCAACGATGATAAAGTTGTAAGCGTTTTTCAAATGTAGAAGCTTTTCCATTAAAGTTGATGTGGCATGTGGCAGATAGCCCACTTCCCACTCTGCAACATGGTGCAAGTTTTATCCGAAAATATTTATCCGTTCAAAAGTTGTAACAGGAAAGCAAAAATTAATTCCCAAAAATCCACGTACTGTTGGTTCTGTTACCCTGGTGTTGAAAGTAATTTACTGTTTTCTCAATAACTTTGGAATGAGCGAATATTTTTTAATGAAATGAAATGGGGCATCTGCCACATTACACATCCACCTTAGTTAAAAAGCGTTTTATTTATAAAAACGCTTATAATTTTTTTTAGCGTTAGAGCGATATCCAAAAAATGTTCCACAAAAATGTAGCCCATTTTCCACTCTGCCACATGGTGAAAGTTTTGTTAAGATACATTAAGCGATTCAAAAGTTATAGGGAAAAAACAAAAAACAATTCAATTTTAACTTGCAACAGATTGTTTTTGTCTACTTTTTCTTTTTTTTTGCTACAACTTATGAATGGATTAATATTTTTAAATGAAACTTTCACTAGGTGATAGAGCGGGAAGTGGGCTATTGGTCCACCGAACATTTTTTTAAAATCGCTCAAATGCCTTATCAGTTAAAGGGGGTTTTTCAATTAAAACACTTTATGCAACTTATTTGTGGCATGTGGCAACATATGTGGCATGTGGCAGATAGCCTATTTCTTGCTCTACAACGTGGTGCAAGTCCCATGCAAAAATATTTATCCGTTCAAAAGTTTTAACAAAAAAATAAAAATTAATTCTCGAAAATCCACCTACTGCTGGTTCTGTTACCCTGGTGTTTCACTTTTTTCGCGCAAGTTTTTTAAATTCAATTTTTGGACAGAGCGACAGTTACATTTTGAATAGAATTTTGTGTTTTCCCCATAATTTTTGAAGTGATAAATATTTTTAAATGAAACTTTCACTATGTGACAGAGCGGGAAATTAGCTATCTGCCACATGCCACTTATGTTGCCACATGCCACATCCACTTTAGTTAAAAAGCATTTTATTTAGAAAAACGCTTATAACTTTTTTAGCGTTAGAGCGATTTTCAAAAAATGTTCCACAAAAATGTAGCACATTTTCCACTTTGCCACATGGTGAAAGTTTTGTTAAGATACATTAAGCGATTCAAAAGTTATAGGGCAAAAACAAAAAACAATTTAATTTTAACTTGCAACAGATTGTTTTTGTCTACTTTTTCTTTTTTTTTGCTACAACTTATGAATGGATTAATATTTTTAAATGAAACTTTCACTATGTGATAGAGCGGGAAATTATCTATCTGCCACATGCCACATCCACTTTAGTTAAAAAGCATTTTATTTAGAAAAACGCTTATAACTTTTGTAGCGTTAGAGCGATATCCAAAAAATCTTCTACAAAACTGTAGCACATTTTCCACTCTGCCACATGGTGAAAGTTTTGTTAAGATACATTAAGCGATTCAAAAGTTATAGGGCAAAAACAAAAAACAATTTAATTTTAACTTGCAACACATTGTTTTTTTCTACTTTTTCTTTTTTTTGCTACAACTTTTGAATGGATTAATATTTTTAAATGAAATTTTCACTAGGTGATAGAGCGGGAAGTGGGCTATTGGTCCACCTAACATTTTTTTAAAATCGCTCAAATGCCTTATCAGTTAAAGGGGGTTTTTCAATTAAAACACTTTTTATGCAACTTATTTGTGGCATGTGGCAACATATGTGGCATGTGGCAGATAGCCTATTTCTTGCTCTACAACGTGGTGCAAGTCCCATGCAAAAATATTTATCCGTTCAAAAGTTTTAACAAAAAAACAAAAATTAATTCTCGAAAATCCACCTACTGCTGGTTCTGTTACCCTGGTGTTTCACTTTTTTCGCGCAAGTTTTTTAAATTCAATTTTTGGACAGAGCGACAGTTACATTTTGAATAGAATTTTGTGTTTTCCCCATAATTTTTGAAGTGATAAATATTTTTAAATGAAACTTTCACTATGTGACAGAGCGGGAAATTAGCTATCTGCCACATGCCACTTACGTTGCCACATGCCACATCCACTTTAGTTAAAAAGCGTTTTATTTATAAAAACGCTTATAACTTTTTTAGCGTTAGAGCGATTTCCAAAAAAAGGTTCCACAAAAATGTAGCCCATTTTCCACTCTGCCACATGGTGAAAGTTTTGTTAAGATACATTAAGCGATTCAAAAGTTATAGGGAAAAAACAAAAAACAATTCAATTTTAACTTGCAACAGATTGTTTTTGTCTACTTTTTCTTTTTTTTTGCTACAACTTATGAATGGATTAATATTTTTAAATGAAACTTTCACTAGGTGATAGAGCGGGAAGTGGGCTATTGGTCCACCGAACATTTTTTTAAAATCGCTCAAATGCCTTATCAGTTAAAGGGGGTTTTTCAATTAAAACACTTTTTATGCAACTTATTTGTGGCATGTGGCAACATATGTGGCATGTGACAGATAGCCTATATCTTGCTCTACAGCGTGGTGCAAGTCATATGCAAAAATATTTATCCGTTCAAAAGTTTTAACAAAAAAACAAAAATTAATTCTCGAAAATCCACCTACTGCTGGTTCTGTTACCCTGGTGTTTCACTTTTTTCGCGCAAGTTTTTTAAATTCAATTTTTGTTCAGAGCGACAGTTACATTTTGAATAGAATTTTGTTTTTCCCCATAATTTTTGAAGTGATAAATATTTTTAAATGAAACTTTCACTATGTGATAGAGCGGGAAATTAGCTATCTGCCACATGCCACTTACGTTGCCACATGCCACATCCACTTTAGTTAAAAAGCATTTTATTTAGAAAAACGCTTATAACTTTTGTAGCGTTAGAGCGATATCCAAAAAATCTTCTACAAAACTGTAGCACATTTTCCACTCTGCCACATGGTGAAAGTTTTGTTAAGATACATTAAGCGATTCAAAAGTTATAGGGCAAAAACAAAAAACAATTTAATTTTAACTTGCAACACATTGTTTTTTTCTACTTTTTCTTTTTTTTGCTACAACTTTTGAATGGATTAATATTTTTAAATGAAATTTTCACTAGGTGATAGAGCGGGAAGTGGGCTATTGGTCCACCTAACATTTTTTTAAAATCGCTCAAATGCCTTATCAGTTAAAGGGGGTTTTTCAATTAAAACACTTTTTATGCAACTTATTTGTGGCATGTGGCAACATATGTGGCATGTGGCAGATAGCCTATTTCTTGCTCTACAACGTGGTGCAAGTCCCATGCAAAAATATTTATCCGTTCAAAAGTTTTAACAAAAAAATAAAAATTAATTCTCGAAAATCCACCTACTGCTGGTTCTGTTACCCTGGTGTTTCACTTTTTTCGCGCAAGTTTTTTAAATTCAATTTTTGGACAGAGCGACAGTTACATTTTGAATAGAATTTTGTGTTTTCCCCATAATTTTTGAAGTGATAAATATTTTTAAATGAAACTGTCACTATGTGATAATGCGGGAAATTAGCTATCTGCCACATGCCACTTATGTTGCCACATGCCACATCCACTTTAGTTAAAAAGCATTTTATTTAGAAAAACGCTTATAACTTTTTTAGCGTTAGAGCGATTTCCAAAAAATCTTCTACAAAAATGTAGCACATTTTCCACTCTGCCACATGGTGAAAGTTTTGTTAAGATACATTAAGCGATTCAAAAGTTATAGGGAAAAAACAAAAAACAATTTAATTTTAACTTGCAACACATTGTTTTTGTCTACTTTTTCTTTTTTTTGCTACAACTTTTGAATGGATTAATATTTTTAAATGAAATTTTCACTAGGTGATAGAGCAGGAAGTGGACTATCGTTGTCAGTTTTTTGTTTTGCTGTTCTTTCGATTTTTGCATATTTATTATTTGAAATGAAAGACATCTTTTTTTATTTTTATTTATAATTTTATTATTTGTTTAAAGATTACATCAGCTAATTTTAATGTACTTTTGCGATTTAAGCTCATCACCAGCATTCTGATGTACAGAACAACTTTCTTGTGAGTTCAAGTCACAATCACAAATGTTATGCGAAAATGCGTACGTCAGAACAAAGCCATATGCTGTTGATTAAAATCATTTAAATGCTTACAAAATTATAAAGCAGTAACATAATTTATTTTGTGATGTTTTTTAAACTCTTTTGCTAATACATATTTAAGTTTATTGCTGCATTGAAAAAAAAAAAAACAAAATATATAAAATAAAACTAATTTAATTTAATTTTTAAAGCATTTTTAATATAAAAAATTTTCAAGTTCCTTTACTGGTATTAAACCAAATTCATAAAAGATAATTTTGTTTAATATGGGTGTAGTATAAGCAAGTTTCCTTCTATGAAAAATGTGTTTTGCGAATTTATAAATTTCTTTTATTATTTTTATTTATGAATTTGGCTGATTTTTATATAGATTAAAGGCGTATTTATTTTTATAAATATTAATTGTAATTATTTTTATAAATATGCTTGTATGGTGTATGTATGTTTATTTTATGGAATATGCTTTTGAAATGGTTTTTTATTTTCTTTGATATTCTATTTAAATTCTAGCTGACAATTAGAGACATATTTTAATAATATAATTTATAAAAGAGAATGAAATTTATTTTCAGGGAAAATTCGTTTAGATAACCTTTCATTAATCAATCAATCGGTCTTATAAATGTAAAAGTTTAAAATTAAAAGATAATTTTTTTCTTAAATTAAAATGTTTTCATGATTTGTAATATTAAAATTTGTTTTGAACTAGTCTTTTCTTGTTCATCAATTAAATTGTTTTTCAATCTATGAATATTTTCATTTCATTTCCTTTTATTACTTTAATTGTTCCGAATTTTAATTATTTAAAAGTAGTGCTTTGAAAGTCGTATTTTTAAAAATATTGGAACTTTTTATTTTTTTTTTTTTTATTTTTTTACTTCAATGTACTTTAGTATATAAATATTAATGTATTTGTGTGTTTGTATTTAGTTTTTGTTTTGATTATTTTATATAATTTATCAGATAAACGCAAATGTTATTTTGTTTTGTATGTAAAATTAAATAAATAACTATACTAAATAATATTTAGTTAAGTATGTATGCATGTACGGCTGGAAATCATGTGAAGTGAATAAATGAAAGTTCTGTTAATGATTATTTGTCGAGGGCTATTCTCCACTTAAATTAAAATGAATTCTAATAATAAAATGCTAAGCTTTAAATAATCCAAATAAAAATAAACTAACAATTTTACTTCTATTATTTCTTTTTAAAGCAAATAAAATAAATATGTGCCATGATAAAAATGAATGATGTTTGTTGTGTTTGAATTATTTCTTGTTTGACTGTTAATTAATTGAAATGATTTTTGTTGTCTAGTTTTCGGGAATGCTTGATAATGTTTTCGAGTGTGATCCATTTAAAATTGTACCATTTAAGGCATTACCATTACCCAGATTGCCATTTAAAGTTGTATTAGAAGAACCTGTCGAGGTATTGATGCTATCAAATAAATTTAAATCTATTTCTGGTATGGGGTCACGCCAATAATTGAAATGTGAAAATTCCACAGAAGCTACTTGGTCCGATTTGGTAGGTGGAAATAGTTGATCAACTATGTAGGTCATACTGCAGTAGCTGTAAATAAATAAAATGTAAGACTATTTAAAATTTAAATTGAAAAGATTTAAAATAAATTAATTGACATTTAAAATTTCACCAATTTTCACTTCCTAGTATTTTTTTTTTAATATTTTGTTTAGCATAAATTATACCATTCCATATTATAATTAAATTTATTTATATTTTATTATAATATAAGGCTACAACTTGTCTGGGATGAGCACCAAAACCGAAAATATTTTCCCCTAGTTAAAAAAGCAAGCTGTGATTTAGATTTAAGCACATTTTTATTGAAAACAAAAATTAATTTTCGTACATTGTTTTTGTTTTTAATACAAATGTGCTTTGCTTTCGTTCGCTTAGGTTTTCTTGTGACATCGGTGAACAGGCCATTTAAAATTTCCTAATATATTATTATTATTGAAATAATTTTAAACATTCCTTTGTTTTTTCTTTATAGAGTAACAAATTATAAAACACATATTCTGTCATATTAGTGATTCCGCATGGAACGGAAAATTTAGCGGAAAGATATATCGATCGATATACATATTGATATTATTCATTGCTGAGGAATTATCTTGTTATTTTGAATTAAAAAATTTTAAATAAATAAAAAAAAAAAAAGGAAATTAATTTTCATTAAATACAATAAAATTATTTTCTACAAATAAAGCTAATTTTTGCATATTTTATATTTTTTCTTACATTTTTGATCTTTCCGTTTGCTTTCCGTATAGAAATTTTTCTATAATTGCAAATTTTACTTCCGCACAAAAAATGCTTTTTGCAAGTGCTGAACGGAATGAATAATTAGACCCATTACCCATTATTAATTAAAAAAAAATTAATTTTTAGAGTTATGACAGTCTCGCAGTAAATAAGCATTACACATACTTATATGCGGTTATAAATTTCCTGTAAAATTACTCCATATAACTTTTTTATACACATATTAAAAAAAAATACATTTAAAAATACTCGTATATTTTCTAATAACATTATAAAATTGAAAAAAAAAAAAAAAAAAAAACGTAATCATAACTAGTATTTTTAAAAATTATAAAGTAAAACAGAGCACAGTAATTTAGAATACTTTATTTAACAAATATTAAAATAAATTTTAATTTAATTAAAATTTTTATTTGAATAAAGTAAATATTTAACTAAAAATTTATGCAAATTATTTAAAATTGTTCACATATGCAATACATATTCGTAATTAAAAATTTTATCACATTTAATTGTTACCTTTTAAAAATATTTGCAAATTAAAACTAAATAGTAAAAAAGGTACTGAATGTAACGCTTTTTTTTGTGGATACAAAGTTAAAAAAAATCAAAAGAAATTAAAAAAAAATATATTTAAAATAAAATAAACATTTAACAGTGTTTATGACTACGTAGAATACTTTTGTTTACTTAAGACTATGAATTACTTTTTTAAAGTTCACAGACAATAACTTAAAGGTAAATAAACTACATAACATACAGACAGACATGTGTATGCACTAAAGGGCTATACAAGCATAATTGAAAACCACACATGACTACAAACATGTGGAGTATTTTATATACAAAAAGTGCTTGTAAGCCATTTCAAGTATGCTTGTGCAGCGACCTTATAAATCTTATAGCTTAATCCCTGTTCTTTTCTCTTTCAAATATTAATATTAATAACAATAACAATTGCATAGAAATAACCAGGTAATAAATATCACAATTTAGTTGTCCAAAAATTTTTGTCATTAATTTTTTTTTTGTTTGTTTGTTTATAATTTGCTTATGTTTTAGTTCACATAGAGAGATGCACCGGCAATGTGAACTACTGCTGATGATGCTGTTGCTGTTGTGACAGTTGCCGATGACGTGCAATTATTATTACTTGCATTTGCAATTAATGTTTGCGAATTTATTGAATTGTTAAGACTTATTGCATCAGCTACTATGCCATCATCTTGATCATCGGCGTATTCATCGCTAAAAATTTCATCTTCGCTTTCAGCGGTATCACTGAATATAAGATCCGGCACCTCGTCATAATCATCAAAGAAGTCCGTTTTAAAATCATAATCATCCTCATTATACAACAAAGGAAAGTGTTCATCTACCTCAAGTGATTGATTGATATAACCACTATAGAAACATGTCGTAACAAAAGAATTTTAAAAAACCAAAAAATAATAATAAAATACATTTTTTTGTTTGTTTTGAAAATAAAAAGAAATGAAAATTATGTGTAATAGTTTTATTTGCAATTCAAAAATTTAACAAAATATTAATCTTTATTTATGCTTAATTCCAGGATTGTGTTCGGTTATTTGAAATTTATTGTTTAACTCATGAGTTATTTATTCAATACAATAAGTACCGAAGGAGATTAGCATATTTATATGGATAAATAAATGGATGGAATAAATAACCCATGAGAATATCATGAGGAAAACAATAAATTTTAAATAACCCAACACAATTCTGGAATTAAGCACAAATAAAAATGTATATTTTGTGAAATGAAAATTATTTTTTACAAAAATACAAATAATAATTTGACTGATGGAAATTAAAGGTTAAAGGTGGTCGATCATAAAATAAATTGTATAAAAATTTATTTAATAAATAAGAATTTGAAATATTTGAAAAAATAAAATTATTAAAGAAAAATTAAATTAAAATTATTGAAAATGCTATGAAAGCTACAACAACATATTTAAGCGAGGCCAAATCTCTCCACTCTTTCATATTAAAAAAACTAAAATTTCGCTTGATTTCAAGCGATATCGAATGCGGCGATTTAGGCTCTGAATGGGTTTTAATTTAATTCATTAATTAGTTGTAATTATGATTGGCATTTTTAAACTACAGAATATATTTCTTCTCACCAACCGCAACTTACGCCCTTAACTTCTAATTTCCATTACGATTTATACATGACATGAAACTTAACAGCTAAAATGCATTTCTTAGGGTTTTATTAGAAATAATAGATTAAAGTTTTTTAATTTTTTTTTTGTTTATAATGATTACATAGGAGTACAAATAACATGAATAATTTCAACAGATGTTACGAGTATTAATAAGAGTAATTTAGTTATTATAATTAATTTTTTAGAATATAGATTACGTTTTTTTTTTCTTCTAGCCAATTATATAATGTATTCCAGAATAGTAAAATTATTTAATATGAATGTGTTTATTTTAAGTGATTTTTAGCTGGGCATATAAATAGTAAAACTAAAACACCATTGAAACAAAGAATGCATGTGTAGTAGAGTGTAGATCATTAAATATTTTATAAAGTGATTACAGATCTCAATGTATTTGATTTTTATGTATTTTGTTATACTCGCATTAATAAGTTTTTATTTATTTTTTGTGATTTTGCAATACATACAAGTGACAAACAAACCTAAATGAGCAATACACCACTGATTTTATGCACTCATACACAAATAAATCAAAACATTTGTGTGTGAAGTTGTGTTTAACTTATATGTAGCGGGTATGCAAAAATACGAATTTATATTATTAATATTATTAAATAATAAATACTTACGAAGATTGGAATGTTTGTGTCAATTCATGTTTCAATTCTCCTTTAGTGTTGATGGTGAATATACGTTTAATGGGTATACCAACAGCACGATATGCCCAGACATCCTAAACAAATAAATAAAAAATGAAATAAATGGAAAGTAAATTAATGAACTAAAGCGTGAATAATAAATTACTAATTAAAGTTAATTATTTTTATAGTAAAAGAACAATTTACTCATTCCCCTAAGTGTCTCGTGTACAGTGAGAAGCTAGCCATAATTCCAGACCTGAAAGACTGCTGAAAAAGTATGACTAACCAACATTTACATGAAGTAATCTTTAAAAATTGAACTGCAGGCTCAAGTAAAGATTTTATTAATTTTTTTTTTGTAAATTTTCTGTTCATGTTAAAAACCCAAACCTATAGAAGGTCGCTGGTTCAACTCTGCTCACAAACTTGCTTTGCTATATCTATATCTACATATTTTTTAATTCTATTTTTTCGGAAAACACAGTCTAAGTGCTAGGTATTCCAACCCTTTACTACTTTTATTTATTTATTTAAAAAAATTAAACTTACATTGATACGGTTACCATAACCGGCATAAAAGGGATCCTTATTTGGGAATAATTCTCTTATATCCGATAAGCAGGCAATTTTAAATTGCTCCGGTTTACGTTCAATTACTTCACGATGAAAGGCTGATATTAATGATGTCGGATTTAAAAGTAATGGACCATCGGGTAGCTTAACATCTCCTTGACGAATGGAACGTAAATATTCTCGTGTTGCTCTCGATTGGCCAATGGCACGAGCCGATAAATACAATAGCTTATAGCCATTTTGTTCAATTTTCGAGAAAAGTTGAGCTACACCCAATTGAGCCCAATCTTTACCAACCATCGGTAAAATATGACCTAAAACATCAGATTTCGTAATCGTGCCATCAATATCGGATATGACAACTTTGTCGTTATGTTTCCAACGGAACAAATAGCATTTGCAACGTGTGGTACCTTGATAGGCTGTAGTAACACTAAAACCAATTTCATTCATACCCTCTTTCAAGTTGAGTTTTTTCTGTTAATTAAAGAAAGAATAATAAAATATTTTTATTTTGTAAAATATGTCTTTTTTTACTTACTATTAATTCGGAACTTAAGCGCAATGATTTTTTGTAACGTTCCAATTTATTTTTATTGTCTAGTTCACTTTTCGATGATGCCTGTGATAAATCTTCCATATTATCCATTATAGCTGAGGTATTTTCAGCATTTATGGTAGAATCAGTTTTGCTGAGAGTGCGATCACTTATATCGGGTGAATTGGGGCGCGTGGTTTGGGTGGCCACAGCATTTTGATCGTTTTCTAGAAATTAAAAAATGTGAATATGGAAATTGAAAAAAGTTTTTTTTTTTTTTTTTTTTTTTTTTTTTTTTTTTTACAAAATTGAGATTATTGCGAGTGCCTTTCTTGTGGACGAATTTGCAACAAGCTAATACAAAATATATGTTCTTGTTACGAAAACGAACCTCATAATCGAGCGTATTATGTTATTTACCTTTTTCCTCCAGTTTTTCATCTAATTTACCAATCTTTGAGGTATTGCTTGTATCACTAACATTTTGGGGGCGTCTCCAATACCACCAAGAACGCTTGGCCTGGTTTTGAGTACCAGTGGGAGTACCAGCATCTACTTCTGCCTTGTCAACATCTGCAGCAGCAGCTACAGCATCTTGTTTCGTTTTCAACATTAACTGATCAACAGCATCCTTCATTTATTCAATAATTTACAAAAAAAAAAAAAAAAAAAAATTTATTAATAAATAGTCAAATTCATACATAAAACATTTTATTTTCATTTTAGTTTTGAAGCATTCATTAGATGTAGACTTTTTTGTTTAGCAGGGTAGGCAGAAAAGTAGATTTTATGTTAATGTCAAGACAAAAAAAAAAATAAACTTACATTAGTTAAAGGCTTCTGGAATGTTATTATGGTCATGACAATTGGACATGCAGCCGCCCAGCTGTAGTATTTACCATTTAGGCGTACAACTAAATTAGGCGATGAAAAGATGCTGGGATTTTCACAGACCTACGACATTGTACATAATAAGTGATGATTATTGTATGTAATACGTGGTTGTTAAAGTGTTTCAAGTGTTTTGCATTCTTTAACGTTAATAAATATTAATTGTTTGTGTACATAAGTTTAGGGGTTTCTTTTTAAATATGTATGAGCAATCCAAAGGAAAATAAAAAATCTTCTAAGTTCCGTTTTTGTGTTGTGTTTATACAGGATTATGTGCTGTATTTCTAATTAATACAATAATAATTAATTAATTAATTTTATGGTACTTTATCATTGCAGTGCCTGGCACTAAAATTAGCAGATCTATTTACATACATCAAAAATGTTTATAAAAAATTAGCAACTCCTTAGCCACTCGTTTTACCCAGCTGCTAGCTAGAAATTCAGCTGTCACTTCTACATATCCATGGTAATTTAGTGCAACAAACACTGAATTACAAAACAACCTTTCATATGGGTCAAATAAAAAGGAGAAAATTCAATGCAGATCCGGTCATACAATCACACACACTCTATGTATATTGAGCACAAGAACAATAGCTCACACAAGATGTAAACAAATTTTGACAGCTTTGCAGACAACACGATGGAGAGCAAAAATTGTACAGTTGCTTTATTTGCTTTACCGTGTTAATTCTGCCATCTACATATCGATACATATATAATTTCATTAAAGCTTTAATTTACATTTAAAACATTTTAGAGGAGAAGCCAAAAAAAAGTCGATAATATGAAAAATTAACTAATTTTTTTTTAAGTTTTCACTCCTACAATTAAAAAAACATTCTTAAATTAATAATTTTATAATGAAATGAAAATTTTTTTGAAATGTAAATAAAAATTATGATATTAAAGACTTTTTTCAAATTTTCAATATTTTTGTATGTTTTTTGAAAATTTGAAAAAAGTTTTTAATATCATAATTTTTATTTACATTTCAAAAAATTTTTCATTTCATTATAAAATTATTTTCCTTGAGAAAGACATACGAAGGCGTGTCGAAATATTGGAAATTAATTTAATAATAATTAAAATATATAAAAAAAGACCTAAAAGCTTAAAAAATATTTCTTTATTTATTTTCAGATCCTTAAACTAAACAAAACTTGAAAGATTTTTGTTAATTTTTTATATTATCGACTTGATAATTTGACAATTTTGGTTAATTTTTCATATTAAAGAGTTTCGACTTTTTCTTTAAAAGTTTTTTTTTCGCACTGAATGAAATTCTTTCTTTTTTTAATTTCGCCGGCTTTTTAACACCCACAATAAAGCAAAAAATAATTCTAAAAAATTAGCAACTGGAGTACCTAGCAGTTATGAGGTGCTGAATTTTTCATTTTCGAATAAAATATTCGGATTCGGAACACAGAACTATTCTGATAATATTTATTTTTGTTATCTTACGAATTCATATTGCGCCCTTCTCACTCTATTACTCCTCCTATTATAATACTTGTCACAACTTGATATCGTTTGAACATTTATTGCTTCTTTATATATTTATATCATTTCCTCAGCTCGTTCTTTCTAGTAAAAATTTCTTGCTAAAGGCATAGGAAAGTTGTATGTATGTACGAGTATGTGCACAAAAATAATAAACAATAAACAAATAAAAAATCTTAAAAAATTATAAATCATAAATAAACAGTTTGATAATTAAAAATTAATGATCTATAATCATGGTCACACTAAAGCCGGTAACTTTTTAAAAACGATTTTAAATAAAATTTAAACAAAAACCTGCTTTTTTGTGACTATGATTACGACCCAATGAGTGTAATAAAAAAAAACATTATTTGCATAGAAAAATTGTGAAAAGAAACCAATAGGGTGGCATGCTTTCAGTATATTTGAATAGAAAACAAAACACATGTGAGTAAGCTTATGTAGACGCAATAAGAGCTTAAGAGCAAAATACTTACATCCTTATATTTAATGGAGTGATGTTCAAATTCTTCGTCCGAAGGATCACCTTTTTCTTTTAGACCACATAAAGACATGGCCACAAAATCCAAATATCTGAAGGGAAAAAGAAAAATTTAATCTTAAACAAGAACAAAATAAAAATGAAATTTGTTAACTTACTTGCCATCATGAGGTTTACCATCATCATAATCGGAATCTAGACTTTTTTGCCCCTCCAAAGAACTGGGTGAATGAGGTAAAGAAGTACCGTTGCCACTTTCACGATCGTCCTCATTGCAGGGCAAAGTTTGGACGGCTGGTGAAATTTCTTTTGAAGAAACGGTAGGGAAATACATGGCCATCATTTCCGGATCCATGGTTTCTGTATCTAAATCTGATAAATACACACCACCATCACTAACGTGTTTGCGTAGCTTGTTATTGGTTTTCATAAAATTAAACATATTGCTTAGCATTGAGTTACGCTTAGCCTGGGCCTGAGCTTCCTGATTATCACCTTGATCTTTTGGCTCAGGTGTGGGCAATTCACCCCATTTCCAGGAAGCAGAATTAGTTATTAAATCACTATCGGTATCTTTTTCACGCATAGAAATCTCCAATTCACTATCACTTTGTATGGGTGTAGAAGGGCGGCCAGCACCACGACCTACACAATTACCACCCGAAGAAGTAACTTCTGTATCCGAAAAGAAATGTATATCCAAATCGGGTATGCGAGATGCATTTGGTGTTATCGGTGATGTTTGACAAGTTTCTGAAATAGGACTTTCATCGCCGCCCATAGCGGTTACCAGGCCAACTGAAACTTGTTCACCCGATTTAGGTGAAGCTTCATCATTTGATGAATTGGTGGTGTTATTTGAGACTGATATTGAACTTGCATCAACATCTTCTATTTGTTTCATGTCATCAATTATCCCAGCCCCATCCTGAGGTGTGTTGCTGCCTATTGAACTGCTGGAAGAAGATTTGCGTTGGGCGTTTTTCTTTTTCATTTGTGACTTCTTGCGGCGTTTCTTTTTACTTTTCGACTCTTCCTTAATACCATTATTGCTATTATTTAATGGTGCCTGTTGATTAGCCGTGTTTGTTATAGAAATTGAGGGTGGTTTAGTGCCTCCAATAGTTTGATTAGTTAAAGTAGTATCAAGTACAGACGTTTGGTTTGTTTCCTCTAATGTTGGCTCATCTTTGACAACAAATTCTACAGGTTTATCTTCAGTTTGGGTACTATTACTCCAGTCCTTAAATAATTAAAATTAAAAAATTTTACTTTTGAAGCAATTTATAAAATAAATAAAAGAAAAAATTTTAATGTACCTTTTCTTTATCCAACACATCGAACTGAAATATTTCTTCATGTTCAGCCCATTCCTGACGTAATTTTTGGGTAGTGTACTCATTGATTTTTTTGTTCAAATTTGGCCTTTCCAAAGTATTATCGGTATGTCTGCAAAAGAATTACACAAATTTCTATAAAAATTTTTCTATAAAATTTTAATATACATATAATAAAAAAACCAACAACAACACACACACACACATAAAATACAATATTTAAAATATTTTTTATTTTGTTTTGTTTAATTATGACATTTAACATGCTATGGACATTGAAAACACAAAAACAAAACATTTAATTATATTTACTACCTTCTGTGACTGTAATCAGATATTTGATTATCAAATTTATGTGAAGTTTCATCTCCCTTGGGTGATTCTTTGGAAAAATCTATCGAATTACGTCTAGGCAATGGTAATGGCAATTGCAGTTCATCACTAGCTTTTCTATGTTGATTAAATGAGGTGTAAAAATAAATTCATAAATAAACATTTTTAGTACAAATTAAAAATTAAAAAAAGAACAAATTATAATTAAATGCAGACATAAATAAATAAAAAAAATAAATTTTTGTTTTGTACAACTAAATATTTAGAAAAATTGCATACTCGTACATACAAACAAACTACTCATACATAAATTCAAACTAATTCTTAATAAAAAAAAAAAGAAAAAATTATTTTAAACAAAAATAGCGACAAAATAATTATAATTTTACCCCTTTATCCTAAAAAAAAATTAAGGTAGACTTTAAAGTCTACGAAATTTTTTATATAAATTTTTAAATAAATTTTACTAAAAAAGTCTATGTCAATTTTTTTTTTATAAAAGGGTTAGAAATCGGCCTTTTAGAGCAAACTAGAGCAAGTGAAGAATTACAAATTTTACTCGTTTTTTTTATTATTATTTTAGAATGTATGTTCGTTCTTGTAGTCGAATTTGTGAAAAGTTCATATAAAACATATATGACCGACGTTGCCACATATCACTGTTATCATTACGATAACGACATAGATAATCAGAGGCCTATGATATATGGATACTCGCATGTAGAAGGGGCGTATTTCAGACATTTAACAGAAAAAGCAGAAATTACAATTTTAAAAATAAACCAAATAGTGCAATTATTTTATTTTATAAATTAATACAAATTTGTCACTTGGTACTCAATGGCAAATAATTTTTTCTTAACCATGAGCAAAAAAAAAAAAAAGTCTCCATCACTGGTTACTAAACAAATTTATTCTTATATGGGAGTTCTGAAAATTTACTTAACACATGCAAAATTTAGAAATTTTCAATTTTCGAAAATTATTTACCCCCAAATTCATAAAAAATATTATGTGCTTAATAAGGGATTATTTGACAAATACGCCCTTAATAAGCACATAATATTTTTTATGAATTTGTTGTACACGCAAATAGCCTAATGGCGTTTTCTTTCCTAATAAAAGTATACATGTTTTGCACTCAATTTATAAGTGAGGTGAGGGTTTATACAATTAAGTAAATTATTTAATTTGTATTTATATGAAAAAGGAAATTTAACATTTTCTCCGTTAAGATATTCTTCATAAATATTCATTATTGGTCACTTTTGAAGCAAAAATTAATTTTTATTTTATTTCTGGTGCAAAGTTTTTTTGTGTCAGCTGTTTATCAGTTGTGTTAACTTAATCGGATTTCGCAAATCGTATAAAAATGTTGCATGATAAACTTATTTTTGTTCAATTGAAACCATAAAACAAGCATCAATTTGTACAGTTTTAGGCAGCCTGTTTAAAATATTACATAATATAAAAGCAGACTGTTTTTTGAGAATAGAAAACGCCATTGGATTTAAAGAAAATCAGTCAGTAAAAATTAAGTTTAGCACAATTAAATTTTACTGTTTCGCCCTACATATATAATTACAAATTTTATGAATGTACTACATATGCAGATGTGTAGGTGTTTTCTTAATTAAATAATTTATTATTTTTTCTAATAATAATAAAAAAAAAAAAAAAAAACACACACTGAATGCAACTATAATACGATAATGCAAGTTTATATAAATTTAATATTTTCTAATTAATTTAATTTATATTCTCTAATTTATTTTTGTAAATTTTAAAATCAAACTTACTCTTTTTGTTCTTTATTAGTTTCGGCATCATTGTTGTTTAAATATTTTTCTGGGAAATGATTGGATGGTATTGGCGAAGTAGCCAAATTTTCTGGTAATTCCTCAACATCTTCTTCGGGGCATTCTTCTACAAAAAAGGCTTCACCAGATTCACCTAGTTTCATATGTATATCAACCGGTTCTCCATTAATTTCAATGTCAACCTAAAACAAAGAAAACACATTAGGAAAAGATCAATTATGTTCAATTTATTGCGTTTTTTTTTTTTAATTTTAATAAAATTCCCTGACGATCAGACATAAGTGTCTGTACAATTAAACTGTTTTGTGCCCGACAATATAAAATTCTGGTAGCAAATGCTGTAGCAATTGTTTTAAAAGCATAATTGAAAACCATATGATTTTACCGGAGAACAATTTAAATTTGCAAATTGTTTGCACACTTATGGAAAATTTTAAAAATTTTATTTTTAAAAGAAGAGATTTGAAATATTATTTGTACGAAATTGAGAAAAAATAACTCATTTGTCCGAACTGTGGAATGTGGAATTTTTTCTTCTTGTTAAATGAGCTTTTTTATTTATTTCAAACCTCAGCAACTTTTAACCATTCAAAATGCTGAATTTTTAAGTTCCGAATAAAATATTCGGAATACAGGACTGTAGAAGCATATTTGAAAGCCATATATCACTACAAACATGTGTAGTATTTTATAATAAAATGTGCTTGTAAGCCATTTCAAGTATGCTTGGGCAGTCCTTTAGTAGGTACTGCCACACAAATAATTTTTTGTTGAGGCAAGAATGGAACCTGCCACCCTCGAATTGTTAAGTTAGTAAATTATCCACTGATCTAAGAGGACACCCGCTGATTTACTTTAAAAAAGAATAAAATTTTGAGTTTGAGTTATAACACAAAAGAAATTAGAAATTCCGCTTATAAAAAAAAAAATAAAATAATCAAAGTCGTTGGATTTTCCTCCAAACGAACTTAAAAATTAAATTAAAATGAAGCAAATCGCCATAAATAATTCAAACTTTTTTTATTTGACCATGAAAAACAAACAAAGGGATAAGCGTTTCAAAGTTTAGCAAAAAAAAAAAAGAAATAGATTAAAAGCGGCATCACAATATCAATAAAAAAAATACAGGGTGTTGGCAGACATTTCACTTGATAATAATTTTACGCTTATTTAAAACATTTTGTTTTCTTATTTAAATGTTCGAGGATTTTTTGAACTATTTATTTCACAGCCAACGATTTTAATTAATCGCTTAGCTGAGTTTGCGTATGTAGCATGGAAGCTTGGGTTCAATCACTTGGGGAACTAGGCTTCTTTATAGGTTTATATATTAGTATTATAGCAAATAATAGGACTGATTACAACTGTTGTAGTAGTAACGCTATCAACGATATATGATAACGCCAGCCATATATGTATTTCATATTTGATAAAAGAACCACAATCATAATAGGGCTAAATATAATTATACTGACTTGTTTAGGTCATGCATAAAATGGTTTCCAAGACCCCTATGTTTTAGAAAAAATAGAACAGCCGGGCATTGGCTGTCCCAATATTTTGTTATGTGTACTGATCGTCTAGTGATTAGTAAATACAGTTATGTTCAGCAACTAAGCAGAGCCCTTTCCATTACAGAAAGGCCAAACATTCACACAACTTTACACCTTCCAAGGCTTTGCTGACTGGTGCCAGCACTACCTTGGTAACTTGCAAACGTATCACTTCTGCTATTATTATCGGCATAGTGAACGTTACTGATACAAAAACATCTTTGTTAGAAACGCCTTTAGCTAGTTAATCGGCCTGTTGATTTTGTCAAAGAAGCCGCTTTTTACACAAATCCTTATCGTTTTTTTCACTTATTAGCTTAGCGGTCTTTGACTATCTTTTAAAGTCATCTAAGCAATACTTTTTTAATGCAGTAAGGAACCACATAATAAAGCTAAACATGTGTCTTTGAAAAGGCATAACTTTAAGTCATAGCGTAAAATTACCAACATAATTTTTAAATGTAAAAAAAAAAAATGTTTTACATACTTACCACTTTCTCACGACTCCTTAAAACACCCAATTTACCGAAACGCACATGAAACGGGGAACACTGAAATTCACCATCTGGCTGTTCGACCACAATGACATCAATGGCCCCCGTTAAAGTGGCTCCATTGATTTCACTGTAGAATTCCTTAAAATTACTAAACACTTTAACTAAACTATTCATTTTGAAATGTGATTATGAGGTCCTTAAAAGCCTGTTAGAAAGTTAGTTTGCTGTTTCTTTTTAAATCTTAACTAAGTAGTAGCTGATCTCAAAGTGCTTGTCTGTTGCCACCACTGTCCAATGAGGCTGTTTTATTATGGTTCTCTTCTTTTTCGGTAGATGACTACGTTCGTTGTATAATCACCTTTACAATTGCTCTTCTTTTGTTTCTTTTTCTTTATGAAAAGAAATTTTTATTTCTTGGCCATTTTATTAATGTGTGTGTTTTTGTGGTTTTCGTTAAACTGCTGTTTGCAACAAAAGCGCCTTTATTTTGAAATATGTTGGCAGGTTATCAGCACATCAATTAAAATTATTATTTTTATTTTGACCGATTTCTCAAGTTATCTGTAAAAAAAAAACATGGAATAGAAATTAATTTAAAGCTGAATGTGTTTAATTGCAGTCATACATTTAAGGAAAAATGAAAATGAGGTTGTTCAGAGCTAAAGGTAAATGGTTTTACAATGTGGCAAATGCAAACAATAATCTCCGATAATTTTCCCATCAAACACAGAATACCTCTAATGTTTACTAACAATGGTTACTAGTATTTATATTAATTTCATACGTTTCGGGCAGACGTTATATTGTGAAATGGAACACCAATATAGTGCGATTTTGTATGTATTCATGAGATATTGTGTATCCAAATGCTCTAAACTTCTGACTAAATATCTTGAAATCATTGCGGATTTTATGAGACTGAGCAGGGGGGTTATTATGTATTACGATTCGAATCGAAAAGGCTTTCGAAGAGAATTTTCAATTTGAAAAGAAAAACTAATTATGCAGAACATTCGAAAAAAATTAACATTTTTAAAATTGCCCTCAAAATTGTTAATACAACTCTGCTGGATTGTCGAAAATTCTAAATTTTAGCTTTTAATTTCGAACTGAAAATTCTTTTCGAAAGCCATTTCGATTCGTATCGAAATACATAATAGCCACCCAGATATTTTATTGGGCGTCTTTCCACAGTTAATCAAACGCACGAGAACATGTTCTCAACCCTCTTCACGAAGGCGGCAAAAATCATGGTGTTCCACACCAATGGTGTAATTTAATTTTTGTGTAACATTTTCTCTAGATTTATGTAAAATCATGCCCCATATATGAACGAATAGAAACTTTAGGTCAAGGCGAATTCATACAAGGTGACATCAGGAAAGCAGCTGTGCACTTCAAGTTTTTTCTTGACTTGTTAAAATTGTTACATTTACAAGGTGGGCGGAAAGAAGTCATCCGATGTTGTTTGGCTCTCATATTTTTTCTAAATGAAAATGAAATGTGTGCCGTTGCTCCATCCTGTTGGAATCACATGTCCTCCAGTCCTAATTCGTTCAATTGCGGCAGAAAAAACTCGGTTAACATGGCCCTATAGCGCACACCGCCCAATGTTGTGGTTTGACCAGCCCGATGACTACTCCAGCATGAACAGTCACTTTGAGCGAGTGTAATGGCTCCTCGTTTATCACTCGTGGATTTTTGGTGCTTCAGAAGCGATAGTTTTGCTTGTTCACGTACCTACTGAATGTGGAAATGAGCCTCGTCGCTCATTATGATTTTGGTCGGAAAATCGTCCACTTCGATTATTTCGTGTTCTTGGGGAGTGTATCGCTCCATGGCTTGTTCACTTGTATTCTATATCTGTCCAGTTCACAAATGTCAATACAGATTTGACATTGGCCGCCATTTGCAAAAATAAGAGCATCTTTCAATAGGGTGATTTCTTTTAACCCACCTTGTATGTGGTCGGATAAATCAAAAAAATTTTAAAAACAGAAATGTTTCATGATTTTGTTGCTTTAGGCGAATGGGAAGATAACATTATGTGTTAGGGGACCTTCTCAGCTACCTCAATGCTACAGGATGGATCTAGATCCCTTCATTATTACTTTATCTTGACGAGTAGTTGATGCAAAACAGAATTTTTTAGGGAAATGTAAATCTATTTCATGATTTAATGGTTCACAACTCAACTCTAATTTTGTTGTAGTTTTGATATTCAAACCTCTTTGTGTTCTTACTGATTACAACTCTATGATCGAGCAGTTGAGAAAAATTTAAAAAAATGACAACGCAGTTGTTTCTCAACTCAGTTGAGTTTTGGACCATAATAGGGGCTTAAGTTGCATAAAAACTTCTTCCGAAATTCTAATAAAAGTTAGAAATTATGATTTTATTACTGTTGTAATATTTAAGTGATCAGAACCTGCATCCCAGCTGAACATTGATTGATGGACACGTTTTCTAAATTAAAATACATTTAACAAGAAACTTATTAATTTATTTAGCAAAATAGCTTGTGCCAAAATTTTTTTTTTTTTTTTAATTTCATTCCGATGAGAATATTTTTCGAAGGTTGATTTTTTCTTTTCCTACGTTGCCGTAGTTGTCTTAGGAAGTCTATTAAATATGTACATGAAAACGGGGAACTGTACTTATACCTTAAGAACTAATTCTTTGACAAATTCCTTTTTCCAGAGGGTTTCTTTAGAATTAGGCCTTTCGTTTAGAAACTCGATAATTAAAAAATTTTTCACTTGACAATGTGTAGGGTTGCTCCCAATAAGTCTTATTTTTTTCCTTGTATCCGCAAAGCTCCTAATAGTCTGATCTTGCCCTCGTTAATGGAGAGCAAAAAATGATTCACAACCTAGTAAATTCATCAATGGTTCTTTATTTCTATGTGTTGGTACAAAAAATATGTATGTACACCTGCTTGGCCAGCGTTATATTGATGTCATGCTAAGAGTTCATCACAAATGCATGTTGGTTTAGGCAAAGGGTATATACAAATGAAGACGATACAGTCTTGTTGTAATTTGAAATTACCATATACATCAATACATACGAGTACATATTTACAAAATTTTAAAAAAATATTAGAACGCAAAAAAGAAAACAATTTTGGCAATGACAATGAATGAAATAATTAAGCAAGTGCATTTGTAATTGACTATGTATGTGTGTGTCTGTGGGTATCTATTAAAATATTTTCACTTTTGTATGTGGGCACAATACATATGAACTTGTACGGTGGCCATCATTAATCCCATTGAAAAACATATATTCGACCGTGCCGCATCTTATATTCCCTTCACCATATCGCCATATTTTCAAAAAAGCAATTAGTTACACTAGAAAAATTTATAGGAGAAACCAAAAATATCTCTAATTATCTGAATTTTTTAAAATTTTGTAACGTTTAGATAAGCTTTAGTTCAAGATTTTTATTTTTATGTGCTGTTTTTATAACACAAGTGATCAACTCGTCTGGAAATTTTATATGAAAATCAATCAAAATATTGAGTTGTTTCCATACAAATTTTTTAGACGAGTTGGTTGCTCGTGTTATAAAAACAGCACATTAATTTTAGAAGTGAGAAATATTGCAGGAACTTGTAAATTAATGCGGTGCATCATAATATATCCAAAAGTCAAATGTTTTTGAAAACATAAACTTTATTTTTATTTTTTAAATGAAATTACCTCAACTAATAATACCCAAAAAAATATTATAGTCTGTAATCCCTGTTTCTAGATTAAATAGGCCATTATTACAACTAAGCAATAACTAACGGCAGGATGTTAACAAACAGATAAATGGCTTTTAATATTACAAATAGACTCTAACTAAAAGTGTGGGATAAGCAAACGCCAGGTTTATCTCACAGTTATAAGAGTTTTGTTGTTGTCTGTGCTCTATGTTGCCATTTTGGGGTTTCGGACGCTCTATCCGTAGTCTTTTTTTAAGTGTTGTGGTGTCGCAAAACAAACAAAGTAATATTTATATCTCAGCTAATAAGGAAAAAAAACCCAAGTCGGCTTAAGTAAAAATTGACTTGTTAACGTTATTAATCTAATAACTCAATTATTGGGGGGATTGTGGGGCGTTATATTGCACAACTAATTAGATTTAAAGTAATACCAATATCGAAATTATTTTAAGGATTTTAAAGTTAAAATCCTCTAAAACAGCTGAATAAGACATGCTGCCACAGATTTATTTTGTTGAGTCACTTTATTGCTTAATATAACTAAAGTTACTATAACAATCTGACACCCTATTGGCAAGTTGTAATAATGGGCTTTAATGTTCCATTGCTGAGAGTATTTTTTTAGGACGGACATCTTTTGATAAAATAATTTCACTTAATTTTTCAAGAGAAAAGTATATAAGGGCCGCCTGTGTGGATTTGTATATAAATTATTGTAGACATCATAGAAAATAGCCAGCGGCGAAAAGAAGGAGTAAGCAGGCTTTCCATAAGGCAAGCGAGCAAGAGCACTGGCTCTTAAATAACTTCTATGAAGGTCTTACAGAATGAAGGCCTCAAAAATTTCATGTATATGCATGACAACCATGATAATTGAAATGGAAAATTTTTATAATCGCCAACAAAATGAATCCAAATCAAAAAACATGCTTTGAAGATTAAGCAAAAATCATTTTTCAAATAAAAAATTAAATACACTGTACATGCATACAACACACATACAAATGTACACATAATTTTTATTTTTTGATTATTTTTTTATCCCCAGCCCATTGTTGAGGAAAACTTTTTATTATTGTCTAGATCAGTTTGCAATTTATTTTTTCTTCCATTTTATTTTTGTAAGAGCAATTCGATTCGGAATGCAAATGTGGGTGTTTGTTTGTTTCTTTTGGTTGGATATATTATGTATATGATGATGCGTGTTAACAACAACTAGAATTATTGAGTTTTACTAGGAAAAGCAGCAACAATTTACTAACAAAATATGCAAACACACATCTTTGAGAACATGCATTCGAGTGTAATGAGAAGCCATGCAAATACAGTCAACTTTTATTATAGAATGAGATTATACCACAATTGTGTGCTATGCAATTGTTTGTTTGAAGCAAACCAAACTGTTCGAAAGAAATTTCAAGAAAATAATAATAAAAAGTGCAAATGTTGGTAAAGTGTTTGCAAAATAGAAGAAAAAAAAAACAAATAAAATGTGTAACAGAAAAGACCCTTAGAAATGTTTATCCAATAACGGCATTTATAAGTGTTGGTTAACACTTGAATTATCCAGCACGTGACAGCAATTTTATAGCTTCCTACCTTCTCTTTAAATCATAAAGCTTTTTACGTAAGATTCAAGACTGGTATGTGTGTCATTAAACGAGGCATGATTATGAGTGTCGTTGTCGTGACGAAAATAGTGATATGTGGCAACGCCGGCCATATAATTTACCTTAGCTTGTCGTTAATTCGACAGCGACATTCGTAATTAGGCCTAATATTCAGCCTTAGTTACGAGTATCGGTGTCGTAGTCGAATTCACGACAAGCCCATATAAAAAATTTGGTCGGAGTTTTCGTCACGACAACGACACTCATAATCAGGCCTATTCTTCACCATTACTTGAGAACAAAAAGTCGATTTTGAATTACAGCAAAAACTTTATTTATTTTATAAATTAGGGCAATTGTAATCCAATTTATTTTCCAGCTGAGGTATGCTCGGTCTGTCCAGGGTCGACAAAGATCTGCTTCTTCGGCTTTTTTATGAAGATATACGAATAAAATACTCCATTGAATTAAATGCTGCAGCCTCGACTAACTAACTACCATTTCTTAAAAATAAAGTTTAACAATTAGATCCAAACATTTACCCTCGCTAATTAAAATAAAATAATACTAGTAAAATACTCTCTCCAGTTAAATGCTTCGGCCTTGACTAACTACAGTATAAAATAATATTAATAACTACGATGACTGTGGACGTGTGGACTGTGTGTGTGCTCTGCTCCCCGACTTGTTGTTAAACTTGATGCTTTAGTCTCTAATTTATACTTAATGAGAATTTTAAATGCTGCTTTTGAATGACTGGTATCATAGAAAGTGTACCCTACATATTTAATTTAAGTTAGTAACGTTACGTTACATAATTAGTGGTCTAATTGCAAGCTTTCTAAGTGCACAGATTTGGTTGCAATGCGTAAAACACTCACTTTTTTTACAAATCATAATCAAACTTTTTTATTTTTAATGAAATTTATTTCAATTTATTTTAAAAATTCTTTTTACGTTATTAATAAAATCATATTTATAATGAATGTGGGTACACAAATTAAAAAAAAAAAAAAAAACAGAACTTTTTTAATTAGCTCCTCAGGTATTCTGCTAAATTTCCAGTTCGAAATTTTTAAACTCATTTACTAGCTGATCGAATTTTAAATCGATGTATCCGTTGCTGTTGTTTTGCATAAATAAAAAGTTTATGTAAAAAAATTTAAATTAAAACACAACTTTTATTTATAAAATTTTTTATAATTATGTATGTATGCATGCACACATGCATAGAATTATAAAACATTGTTGCTTTTTATACGATTTTAAATATTGGTTCCGCATACTCTTTATTTACACATTAACTATACTCACTCATACACATATAACACCGTGGTTTTGTTTACTTTAAAAACAATAAATTTTTGCCATGATAATTAAATTTCATTATATCGTATGTAAATAAATTAAAAAACAAGAAAACATCGACCCAAAAATGTATGTATGTATGCGTGTATATTTGTAGATCGCGTGCTTTGCGTTACAATATCACGCCATACACACTTCATTGCCGACAACTAACAAGATCATCAAAAAAAAAAAAAGACAATTTTAAACTTTACTTTCACTAAAAGTTAAAAAAAAAAAATTTACTTTTTTGGGTTTGCTTTTAAGTCTGTTCCTACAAGAAGCTCTTCTAAAGACATTTAAGAGAATTCCTTTATAATATAATTTTGAATGGATGACATGCAGTCGATGCATAATTATTAAAATACATACATACATACATACATACATAACAATAGCTAAAGCTACGGTCACATCAGAGAAATATTTGTCGAAATAAGCATAACCACTATGTCATATAAAGGGTGCTTTTTATAGACGCATAGAACTTTAAGTTGGCATTACTGTTCAAGATGGCGACCGATTTAACAGCTGTCAAGTGATTTATTCTCAGTTTGGTTTGGCAATTCATCATGAATAGACTCACGCCTGAACAATGCTTGCAAATAGTGCAATTTTATTTCGAAAATAATGGTTCTGTGCGGAATACGTATCGCGCACTACGTCCATTTTATCGTCGACAAAATCGTTCATCAGAGCAGTTAATTCGATTAACCATGGAACGTTGTCGCACCACGTTTACTCTTATTGATAACTCGCATCCCCAGAGACGCCGTACGGTGCGTACAGAAGAAGCTATTGCTGCTGTAGAGCGTAGCATTGAGGAAGACCCGAATGAGTCTATCCGCCATTGAGCACAGGAATTGGATCTGTGTCCATCCACTTTATGGAAGATTTTGCAGAAGGATCTTGGTTTGCATGCTTACAAAATCCAACTCGTGCAAGAATTGAAGCCAAACGATCATCAAGTAAGGCGTATGGGCCCAAAACGAGATTGCCGTTGTTCCCGATTTTCATAAGTTAATTTTGTTTAGCGATGAAGCGCACTTCTGGTTGAATGGCTACGTCATAAAAAACAAAACTGCCGCATTTGGAGTGAAGCTAATCCTCAAGTGTATGTCGAAGCACCGTTACATCCAGAAAAAGTGACTGTATAGTGCGCTTTATGGGCTGGTGGAATCATTGGTCCGTACTTCTTCAAAAACGATGATGGCCAGAACGTTACAGTCAATGGTGATCGGTATAGAGCCATGATTACTAACTTTTTCATTCCTGAATTGAACAACCATGATGTCCAGGAGCTGTGGTTCCAACAAGACGGCGCAACATGTCACACAGCTCGTGCCACAATCGATTGAAAGACACGTTTGGTGACCGCCTAATTTCACGTTTTGGACCTTGTGAATTGGCCTCCAAGATCTTGTGATGTAACACCGCTAGACTACTTTCTGTAGGCCTATGTAAAGTCATTGGTCTATGCGGATAAGCCACAAACGCTTGACCATTTGGAGGACAACATTCGCCGTGTTATTGCCGATATACGGCCACAAATGTTGGAAAAAGTTATCGAAAATTGGGCATCCAGATTGGACTACATCCGAGCCAGCCGTGGCGGTCATATGCCAGAAATCATATTTAAAATGTAATGCCACAAGATTATCTTTCGGATAAATAAAATTCATGTCAATCAATCCATCGTTGTTTTATTGCAATTTAAAGTTCTATACGTCTATAAAAAACACCCTTTATAAAGACTTTTGAAAGAATACTCCCCTATATATAGAGGCTTTATAGCTCAGAATTTCTTCGCTATAGTTTTAGAATTTTTGTATAAAAAAAAGATATTTTTTTCAAGAAACAACAAAAAAAGCTTTTATAAGGAAGTTCATTATATCGAAGTTTCACTGTAATTGTAAATGACCCGGAAATGCGTAATGGACGTTGGTCCATTACCGCGACCTTTAAAATCTTTTGTACAGCCCATTTCATAACTGCAATCCGAGACTCCTTACGAATCTCATAATTGTTGTGGGACTAATCTTGCCTAGATCTTATCAAATCTTTGCCCACTGAAAATTCTGTTAGGGTAGTTCATTGTTACATATCTACATGTATAGGATCTTACAACATTGGAATTTGCAAAATAAAAAATAAAAAAAAAATGTTGTGACAAACAAAATACAATATTTTGCATTTAAACTTTTTTATAATCGAGTGCATCAAACACTGAATGCCTTTATTGAAAGAAAAAAATTATCAAGTTCTTAGTAGTTCATTTGTTTACAGCAAATTATTTAATTATTTAATTGCAACATACATGAGTAACACATTTCTGTTATTTAATTTTCAATTTAATTCATTTTATTCTACTCGTAATTCCTGCAAAATTTTAATACAAATGCAGCAACAACAAATGGCAACTTTTACAGATGTATTGCTGACTAAAGCATGTTGACGCTAAATTGTTTTTTAATTTATTTTTTTTATTTTTATTTTTAAGTTCTTTAATTTGTTTATTTTCACTTCAATTTCGTTTTTTATTTTTACTTTGGCAACTGACGTAAAACTTAAAACTCTGGTAATTACGTAGTACACAATAACGACCTGATGCTTTCAAAGTTATTTATAAATAAAAATACAAGATATGAAGGAAATTATTACCTTGTTGTGCAGCCACTGCGTGAAAGGTTTTACAAAAGAATTTATTTCAAATTTTCAAATAATAAAATGTTTTGAAAAGTAGCACAGAATTTCTGTAATGCTAAACTTGAGAATTTAAATTTAATTGTTTATTTATTTATTTTTTTATTTGAATACGCATTTACATATTTAAATATTTAAGCAATTTCTTGTGTAATTTTTTTAATTTTATTATGAAGGTATACTTAGCATGTTTTGCCTTATTTAACCTTGAAAATTTCTTTAAACTGACCTTCAAATTGCTGGCATAGTTGAGCAGGAAACTTCCAAAAACAAATTTGAGTTTGAGAGAAATTTTTGGTTGCACTGTAAACTAAATGAATGGAATTAAAGCTGTTTGATTAACAAGCATTGAATTCTTTTTAAATCTACATCTAAATACCTAGAATACAAAATTTTTTTATTCCAACAGGACTATATTGGAATAACACAACAGTTTGGACTTTTTCTTATTTACTTGTTGTCGTATCAGTTGCTTTGGCGGTTGTTTTTATAACTAAATGAATTCAATTCGCATTAAAAAATAAAGCTTATTTAATTGATGAGAAAATTTGTCAAAGTGTATTCGGCTTTGTGATTTGGAGGTTTGTTTTTGCAGGAAGTGCGTATACAGTAAATGTTAACAACTAAATTTTAAATAAAGGACTCGATATTTGTATGCGTCAGTTTGCTGGACATCATGTTTCATTTATCAAAAAGCCGGTTTATCTGAAAACAAAATGCATTCCTGTATTAAAGAGTTTATCATGAAATTGACCAAATCCTACCTTACACATGTACAACTTTATAGAATTTAAAAATAGCATTCGTAGCTCTGAAATGTTTCACAACCAACTTAGTTCAATTGAAACATTTTGGGTTTATATGTAATAATTTGTATTTGGAATTTAAAAGTTTAACAAAATATTAATCTTTATTTGTGCTTAATTCCAGAAATTGTGTTGGTTTTAAAATGTATTCTTTTACTCATGATATTCTCATGAGTTATTTATTCAGTACAATAAGTACTGAAGGGGAGAGCATACCTATATGGACCATTTCATCAGACGCTACTCCGAATCCTCAGTAGGTTACTCCCAACGTTTCTTGCAAACATTAGAACCTTTATATTGTAAAAGCAATTGACTAAATAAGAATTATTAATCAAAAGTCACAAAAAAATTCAAATATTCAAACAAATATGAATGAATAACTCATGAGAATATCATGAGTAAAAGAATAAATTTTAAAACCAACACAATTTCTCGAATTAAGCACAAATAAAGATTAATATTTCATTTTGGGTTTATTTAAAAAGAATTTTTTTATGGAAAAGGCTAACAATCAAGAAGCCTTGACTGTTTAATAAGTAAAGTTAAAAGAGGGCTTAAAAATTAATACAAAAGGGATGAAAAAGGCTATGTCTTAAAAATAGAAGAAAGACCTAAAGCTGTGGCCAAAATATTTTTTTTATTATTATCGGGAATGGTACCTCGGGCATGGTAAAAATCCTTCAAAGCAACAGCACTGGGGTATATGGATATTTCAAAAATTTTTTTTAAAATAGTCCAAAGTAACTTCTGAGTTTTTGAGCAATAGATTACAAAACTAGACAGCCTTCCCTTTAAAATGGTATATGTCTTATCCCTTAATCTTCTATGGTTCGTCCGGAAGTTACTATGGATTATTTTGAAATTTGCGTATACCCCAGTACTGTTGATTTCAGGGATTTTAGCAATTTACGGACGAACTATAGAAGATTACGGGATAAGACACATATCATTTTAAAGGGGAGGTCATCTAGATTTGTAATCTACTGCTTAAATACTCAGTAGTTACTTTGGACTATTTTTAACATTTTTTTTAAATATCCATATACCCTAGAACTGCTGTTCTCAAGGATTTTGGCAGTTTCCGTTCTGCATCATAAAATAAAAACTACGAAATTATTCGCAAATGTTAAAACACTTCCAGAAAGATTAGAACCTTCAGATTCAATTTCTTTAATTTTCAAGCCATGTGGAAAACGACACTATTTTCTTTAGTTTTTGACATTTCATATTTTTTTTATAAAAATTATAATTAAGATTCCTAATGTAATAAAGAATTAAGATAATTTTGAATTTTAAGTTGTCGCTTTTTAACTCTTTTCTAGGTTATTTTCTTTTCGGCGTGATTTAGCCTTTTCTATCGTTTTTTTTAAGTCCTGGCAACGCTGATTATTATATTAAGGTTTTCTACAGTTTAAGCTTTTAATTGTTATGTCAATTTATACTTTATTCCGCATTTATAGTAGAAAGCGTCCTTTTCATCATGTAAGATTTTGCATAATTCGTACATTTCATATTTATTATGCGTCACTCTTTTTAAGAATTTCAGAAACGTTTTATATATATATTTTTTAACATTCTAAATTAAATGTAATTAAGGTTAATTACTTCATTACATTTTGTAAAAAGTGTGAATATTTTTTTTTGTGATAAAAATCTTCTAGTGAACATGAAATACACGAAAATTCCATATAGGAACTTGTTCAACTTATTATCACAGTTCAGTTTCAATTGTCAAGAGAAGCAAAATCGGTCAAGGCCATATTAAAACGAAAAAGAGCAAGAATCACTTTCACTTATTTTTTATTTTGTTGCTAGTGGTTTACTGCTTTTATTTAAATGTGCTCAAATCAAATAAATAATAAATTAAGAAATTTCTTTTTAACATGCCTGCTACGACATGGTATTCGCATAAAAGACATAAATTGTGTTACAATGTTTTTGAAGGTCGTACAAAAAGTTTTGTCAGTCACTGTATATCCCCAAATATAATATAAAAGAAGATTACACCTTCAGCAAGCTATTCCTTTGTTTACAAAATTCAGTGTCTAGATTTACGTCACACACACACATCTGGAGTTTTATATAAGCTTATGTATATCAGGCAAAACAGAAAATAAGAGAGAACAAAATCTCTTATTTATTGTTCTTGGCCTAGATAACTTGCTGAAGGCGCAATCTTCATTAAACTTTTATTGTAAAAAAAAGCCTAAATAGTGTCAAAAAAAATTACGTTATTTTAGTAATAACAGAAAGACACATTTTACACCTTGACTTAAAGGCATGACTTTTGAAATATTAAACGCTATTTTCAGATTTTCCATTTAGTATAGAAGGTGTTTATAACTTGATTTATGCAAAAGAACACTTTAACAAAAATCCTTTGTAGTACGATGTTACATATTGCCTGCTTTTAAGTCATCGTGTAAATCATTTCATTTTGCCAAACGCATGTATTATGTACATTTCATTGCTCATTCAGAAAAAATTTTTTAAACTTCATTAATAAGCCATTAAATACTTTTAATAATTAAAAAAAATTTTAACTTATAACTTGAATAATTCATTTATTAATATTAATAAGTTGCATGCAAGAAATAAATGTAATAATCAAGTTCACATATGCACTTGTAGATATTGCTCATTTGCTTCAATAGTGTCATAACTCGAAAAACATGATTTTACAGTAGAGCCATATAAAGTTTGCAGTTGTGGCAAATGTTTTTAAAATATTTTATATACTGAAAAGAAGAGAGTTTAAAATATGTATTTTAAAATTTATATATAAATTTTATAACAGGTGGGGCAAAAGTCCCGCTACCATTTTGATTGCACGCCATCTTGGTTATGTGATGTTTAGCTAAATTCGTTTTAACCATTGTGTTGTGTAGACGTCCAAATTTTATTATGGATAAATATAAGCGAAAAGAACGACCAGAAATAGTGACAATATTTATTGAAAATAATCGTTCCATTATTGCCACTCAGGGGAAATTGCGTGTAAAATAGCCTAATCGTCCAATTCCTCACAAAACTACAATTTATCGTTTACATGCGAATTTTCGACAAAACGTTACGATAGCAGACGGCCTCGTTCTGGAAGACAATGGACGTCTCGTAACGCTGAAAATGGCTCTGGTGCGCCATAGTGTTGCAAGAGTCTCCAGAAACATTAATTCTGAGAGACGTTATTCCCAGTTACACATTTCTGCACCTGATTCGAAATTTTCTTGTACGTGAAATGGAAGAGCAAGAACTAAAGAATATGTGGTTTCAGCAAATAGGGCCACAGCACACACAGCTCGTTCAACAAATCAATTATTGATGACGTTTTCCATGAAGACGAAGTGGCGATTTGGCATGGCCAGCCGGATTTAACAGAACTAGACTTTTTCTTACTGAGTTTTTCTAAAATCTAAAGTTTAAGTAAATAAGCCCTAAACGATTCAACATCTTAAAGACACTATTTGTCACGAAATTAGAGAAATTCAGCCTGAGATGCTGCAGGATGTCATGAAAAATGCCCAAAAAGAGCCGAAAGTTGTATAGCGAATCGCGTTCATTATTTAGCTGATATAATTTTAAAATCATAAGGAACAAAAATGTAAAGACCAAATAAACTTTTTATGAAAACCAAACTTACTTATCTTTTCTTTGATAGTTATAGGCAATCAAAATGGTAGCGGAACTTTGCCCCATCCGTTATTTAAAATAACTAACTGACCCGCAAACTTTGTTTTGAGTTCAAATTTGATTTATATTGAAAAATAATTAAAAAGAAAATAATAAAACTAGTAATTAAAACTAAAATTGATTTAGCAGTTTCCGTTTTGAGATAAATTGAAAAAGTGGGCGTAGTAATGGGCGTGATACATTTTTCTTTCCATAAAAAATTAATTGGGTTATGCGGAACATGTAACACAAAAATTAGCCAAATCGGTTCAGTTTTGAAAAAAATTATAAAAATAGGTGTAGTAATGGGCGTGGCAAATTTTTCTTTTCATTAAAATATAAGTACCCAACTTATATTTGATGAAAATATAAAATGTTTGTGTTTTCGATCTTCTTACTCATAAAGTAAAGGACCGTGCAAGACCGTGTAAAAACAGGTAGTAGATAAATAAGCCAGATACCGACTGCAGATCCACCTGTCGAGCGGATTTGTAACGCTAAACCTTCCAAGCCGTAACCCAAAGGCATACACAGAAATTAAATTAAGTCGGTCCAGTCGTTTAGGAGGAGCACAATGTCAAACACATGTCGAATTTTATATATTAAGAAGATGAGAAAACTTAATTTATTATTTAAAAAAATTATATAGAGTTAAGACAAATGAACGATATGTAATACATATAGTGTTCATAAATACAAGCAATTATAAAAATTGTACTACAACACGCACTTATTCTTATAAATTGTACATTGAACTTAAACGTTCGCTAGCTACACAAGTACATGCTGCATAATAATATTATTATTTTATTTTTGTTTAACACTATTAACCAAATACTAATACGATACAAAAAAAATAATTAAACTGTATATGTATGTACTAGTACATATATACAAGATATAATATGAAACAAAAGCCAATACGTAACAATGTCTTCATTGTGATTATTATGAGTCATGTTCAAAAGTTACATACTTCAATATACGTATATACTCGTATACTACATATATAGATAATTACGTAAAATATATAGATATTTATTACTTCAAACCTAAAATCATACGCTCTATTGCTTTAAAACCTAACAAAATTCTTATTACCAAAGTCAAAACTATTACCATATGCTCGATTCAATTTGAAAATAATTGTTCAATTAAAAAATTAAGGAAATTGATATAATTTCTTTTAAAAAATCTTCAGAACGCCAAATATGCGAAACAGAGTAACAACTTTAGTAAAAATTTAAATAATTTTTGTCAAAAATATTGCTCAATGCAATAAATATGTACCACTAGCTATATGTTTTATCTGGTCTCCCCCGGTGTTTTATTACGTTGGTAGGTATCATTAGAGTGTAAGTACTAGTCTTGGGTGTACACGAACGAACAATTCCCATTGTAACGGGTGTTTTTTATAGACGTATAGAACTTTAAGTTGGCATTACTGTTCAAGATGGCGACCGATTTAACAGCTGTCAAGTGATTTATTCTCAGTTTGGTTTGGCAATTAATCATGAATAGACTCACGCCTGAACAACGTTTGCAAATGGGCACAAAACGAGATTGCCGTTGTTCCCGATTTTCATAAGCGAATTTTGTTTAGCGATGAAGCGCACTTCTGGTTGAATGGCTGCGTCAACAAACAAAACTGCCAAATTTGGAGTGAAGCTAATCCTCAAGTGTATGTCGAAACACCATTACATCCAGAAAAACTGACTATTTGGTGCGCTTTATGGGCTGGTGGAATCATTGGTCCGTACGGCCACAAATGTTGGAAAAAGTCATCGAAAATTAGACATCAAGATTGGACTACATCCGAGCCAGCCGAGCAGCTGTAAATTTTTAGCTCTCCATCGTTTTGTCTTTGAAGCTGTCAAAAGTTGTTTACATTCAGTGCACCTAATTGTTTTTATGCTCAAAATACATAGTGTTTGTGATTGTAAGACCGGATCTGAATCCAATTTCCTCCTTTTCATTTGGCACATACGATAAGGTTGTTTTTGTAATTCAGTGTTTTTTTCTGCCATCGCAATTGAAAAAAAGGGGAAAAAATGCCAAAATAAATAATAATAAAATAATTTAAATCAACTAAACCAATTTCTTTAACCAAAAGTATGGATAACACAGAATTTTTAATGGTTTTTGCTTGACCGAAGTTGAAGCAGTTGCTTTAAATTTTGTTGACACAATACACAACATGCTGACTTTAGGGTAGCTGATATATTTTATGATGGAAAAATGGCAGCAAATACGCAACTGGTGAGTTTAACGGAATTGCTCAACTATGCGTTCTTAAGACGAGCACTCAAATGTTGCACAATAGTTACGTCTTATGAACGCGGCCATTAATTAGATTATAAAGTTAATCACGTTTCTGCTAGTATTGTTATAAGAGGCGTCAACCAGTTATAAATAAAAATTTTCAAAACATAATTTCAGGCTTACATTCTTTTTGAACGGGTGCCGAATGAAAATCATTAAAAAGTGGCCTTAAAAATTAATATGACCGGTCCAAAATGTATATGGCGACCTTGCTTGGAGTATGGAGAATCCATTGGAAAACAAAAATTTGTATACAGAACAAACAAACAAACAGAAAATTAATTTAATTTATATGTATTTTAAAACACTTTTAAAAGAGCAGTTATGAATATTTGGTACATATCTATATAGAGAGTGGTTAAACGAACAAAACATAACAACAGCAGATGGCCTCATTCTGGGAGACAACGCTCTGGTACGCGATAGTGTTGCAAGAGTCTGCAGAGACATTAATTCGGAGAGACGTAGTTCCCAGTTACACATTTCTGCACATGATTCGAAATTTTCTTGTGCCTGAAATGGATGAGCAAGGACAAGAGAACATGTGGTTTCAGCAAGATGGGGCCACAGCACACACAGCTCGTTCAACAATTCAATTATTGATGCCGTTTTTCCATGAAGACTAATTTCGCGAAGTGGCGATAAATATTTGGTTCATATACGAGTATAGAGAGTGGATAAATGAATTTCTCTAAAATTTACACTTTCTTCAGTCAAAGAATGCCATTTCATAGAGTCAAGGATTTATAAAAAAATGGTACCAAATATTTTTGTTCCAAGTACCATCTTCTAAAAATTGTCAAACCCTTAATTTTCTTAATGTATAACAACAACATGTGCTGTTAATTATTAAATTGCTTTGTCATATCATAAAAATAATACATTTAAATGCATACATATGAACGTGTTTATATACATATATCTTTTTATATATAAATGTATGTACATATGTATGTGCATATATAGATATGTACTTATATTACATAACAGACTGTTGACTCTATCTTTTTTTTATATGTTTCTATTAACAACAAACATTTCATATTGCTAGCTGCCAACGTTCATACAAACATACTTATGGTCATATGTATGCACGTCCCAAGAATTTTATAGTAGTGCAAAAATTAAACATTTTTAAGCAAGTTTCTTTCTATATTCTTTGTTTTCACTAACATACACACATACTTGTGTATGTATATTGATAATCATAATCGAAAATTTAATGGCAAATAAATTACAAATATGTACGTCTGTACTATTTCTTTGGCTATTTCAATAATAACAGACAGACATACAAAAGAAAATTTTTAATGAATAACAAAATCATCAAATACCATTTATTATGCATATAGTATTTATTAATATAAGAAACTAATGAACTTGTCAACAATGTTGCCAGTTTTTTCTTTTTAGTAGTCATACCGATTTTTTCGCTAAAACTGGAAACGTTTTAGAGGTGGATGTAGTTGCCTATATATATATATATATCGATTAGAGCAATGCACAAACATGCTTGAAAGGACATTTATTATTATAAAATATTAAACGTGTTTGCTGGTGCAGCCTTCTAGTATCTATATATGTATGAATATAAGTACTTTCATACAAGTTGTATGGAATGTAAAAATTTTTCAATTTATGTAGTCAAATATTAATTTTTTTGTATTGATTAAATTTTTCAATTTATTTAATTTTTTTATTTTGATTTTTGTCATCATTCAATACATATGCTTTTATACATCAAATAGAACGAGCTCTAAATAAAAAAATAACAATTCTATCACACATAAGAAAAACATATGTATATGTTATGTATCAAAGGGATCACACTATGTGTATACTTTTATGTATGTCAAATTTTGACATTCCATATGACTTGTACACACAATGTGAATACAGCTTTAATTGGTAAGCCTTTGAAACGCCATAGTATATTTTTTATTCTATCGGTTGGAATTATGGGGATATATATTATGGTTATTATACTCTTCACTGTAAGTAAGAACGGTATATACATGTAACTTTGTGATTCCGTTTGTATATACATATATTTTGGATCCTTATGAATAGCGGAATCGATTTAGCGATATCCGTCTGTCTGTCAAGTCGTTGAAATCAATTTTCTGAAGTCCCTAGGCAAGATACAGAAATTTATAGTACACCAATCTGTCAGTTGTTTCTGTTAGATTATTGCTTTTGAAATGCAGCCGAATCGGTTCATAAGTGGAAGAGCTATGAGTCGAAAGCCGCTACTACCTCTATTTTTGACCATTTTCTGAGAAAGCTTTTTGCTCATTTTGCCTAAAAAACAAAACGGACAAAATGACAGTCATAATATTTGTGCAAAAAGTTAAAGCAATTGACCCACAAATGGCCAAAGAATATCAAAAATACAACCAAAATATTAGTATTTTATAAATATCCACTTCGTTTTTTTTTTTGGGTATTTTATCTAAATTAAAAAAAAGTAGTACACAGTTTTTTTATACATCATATATAGTATCTATGGTTCGCCCGGAAATCGCTAAAATCCTTCAGAGCAACATTACTGGGGTATATAAACTACAAAACGGACAAAAAAAAACTTTATATTCAGTTTTATCAGAAATAATAGCTTTAATAGCCGAGGAATATCAAAAATATAACCAATATTTCAGATTTTTCATAATTTTTGCTTTTTTATGATATTTTTAAAATTTATTTTTATAGCGATATTTCTCTCCAATAATAAATAAATATATTTTTTAAATACGACCTCAAGTTTAATAATTATATAATTTTTTGTATTTTTTTTTTATATTTTAGAAGAATGTGGCTGTATATCTAGTAAAATTGTTTAATTGGCCTAATGAATAATATATATATAAATAAAAAATAACTACCTACATAGATAAATTAAATTAATTAATTAGGGAAATGTAAAATTTAATACTAAAAGTGAAAATTGCTAGAATTCCATTTGACGATTTTTCAATAAATAAATCTAGCAACACTGAAACACTTAATTAAATAAAAAAAATATAAACAAAAAAAACATTAAAAACAAATCAACAGATGTTGTTGCTGGGTCTCTAAGAGATGGAGAGAGCGAGCAAAAAAAAACCCAAACACTAAAAAATATTACAGTAAAAAAAAATTCACTTAAATATGACAATCGATGCAATATGCAGTTGCAGTACCGACATAAGCATATGTATGCAGTATTAAATATGTATGTATATAAGCACATACATACATATGTATGTACTAAGTATATGTATTTCGTTTTGGTTGGAGGTGTTTTAGATGTTAAGAATATAAGTAAAAGGGGACACCGAGAATAACTAAGAAAAACGTTCTAATAAATGTATCAAAGTCCAAATCACATACAAATAATGTATACATACGTACATGTATGTATGTGTATGTGTGCTTGTGATGGGGAAAAAAAAACAATAAAAAGTAGCGTTAATAAAAGAAAGCAAAATTAATTCTTTGTCCGATAAAAACAAAAATTTTGTAAAAATTTCAATTTAAAATATTCAATTTACCTTTTGTATCAGCAAATGTTAAAATAATTTTTGTAGTCAAGTACACTTTGATTGTTGAGACTTATTTCCTTTGCTAAAATAGGGTACCTATTTCTCAGAAAAACTAGCGAGTAGGTATGTTGTCGGTTTGCAATTTATTAATTTAATTATATGCTTTTTTTAATTTCTTCGTCACTAGACAAAAACTCACTCTATTTCACAATATTTAATTTTTTTTGGTTTAATTTAAATTAAAACTGTAAAACCACAACACAAGTTGATAAAAAAAATTTTACACTTTTTCAATTTTGTTTTACTTTTTTTAAGTAGTAGGTTTTTTTCAAATCAAATTTTATATTTTTGGGAGTCTTCCCTGTGTAGCAGAACTTTATATTCTTAGTTTTATTGCTTTTCTGTAGTTGCTCCGACAAGCGCGATTATTAAACTAAAACTTGCGCGTTGACGACCTCGAATAATATAAGCAAATAACACAACGAGCAAACGAACGAGCCATAGCAAAATTAACTAAAAACACATAAAAAGAAAAACTTTTAAACAAATTATAGCCACTAGTCACAAGCTAAGAAATACTCTCAACGTAATTGAGAGTAGCACTCATTTTACTCATGTAGTGTTTATATGTACAATATTGCCAACTTTGTTTTCCAAATTAATATCGCTAAATAATACCGCAATATGTTTAACATACCAAAACTTGCTTAACTAAACTGTGTGACTTTTCTTTTTTATAAAATTTTTTTATTATATAAACTAAATAGTTTTTGTGGCAGCTTTTAAAAATTTTGATATGTATATGAAATGCTGTGTGCTGTGTTTGCATTTTTTTTTTAATTTTTAAAACTTGTATTTACTACAAAAAAAGGCTCTATAATTAGATTTATATTTATTTATATTATTAGATTTAATTGTAACAAACCTGAAACATAGGGACTAAATGATTTTAAAATTAATTTAGCGTCACTTAACATTAAAGAACTTTAGAAAAATGTTCAAAATAATGAGTTGATAACACAGTTTACAGGTAAAACTGAGAAAAACAAGTTTAAACTTTTATTGATTCAATTTAATAGCCGTCAAAACAAATCTCTTTTGTAAAACACCCACTAGGGGGTATAAGTATATGAAAATAAAAGAGAATTTTATAAACAATAGCTTTCGTAAGCTCAATTCTCTTACTTCTTTGTAATACTCTTTAAAATGACTTAACATTGTTTCTTATAGCTTTCAAATTGGTTTTAATTTGGCTGCTTCTTGTTTATGAAAGATTTAAAATGTTGGTTTTTTTTTGGTAATAAAAATATTTATAAAAACCCGACTAAACTATTGGTCGACAGTAATCTAAAATACAAAAGCTCAAAGTGACGCTCAAATTTATCCAAAATTAAAAAAAAAAAATAATAAATAAATATTAAAAAACAAAGCACACTGATGTTCTAAAGCAAAGTTAATACATAAATATATTTAACAGATTCCTGATAAAAAAAAATTTTAAATTCAATTCACCCATTTGTCCCGAACAAAATTTTTGTCCACACTATTTTCGTTCACATTTCTAAAATGTGTGTTTCTCAATAACAGAGAGATCAAACTATATATGGTGTAATTATACAGGTGTGTGCATTAGGCAATTCACCCCGCAGCTGTTTTAACATGAATTGTCAAAATTGATTTCCATTTACAATTAATTAATTTTAACTTACCTCCATGAAGTACATATTATTTATTTTTATTACATTATTTAAATAAATAAAAATGAACATAAAAAAGTTTAAAAAAAATCTTAAACAATTTTTACAGTTCGGCAAAAATAAATTCGCCTTTGTTATGATTTTCGGGATGCATACACCTGTATAATTTCACCATGAAACTACGTATAAAAAAATAAATATATGTACGGATCATAGCAAAGCGAATTTATAGCAGGTGCTTGCAATAGATAATTCGCTCATTAACTATTTCAATTCGCTGCTAAGCGTGTAGTAATTTTCTATGAATTTGTTTTGTATTTGTGAACAAATTTGAAATTAAATCAGAATTTTTATAACATTAAAACAATAAATTAAAACTATTTAAAAAAGGTAAAAATAAGTACGATAGAAAAATAATATAAAACAAAAAGTGATACTAAATAGAAATTTATTAGTGTAAAAATTATATGTACTTGTACAATGTTTTTTATATGTACAAACATATGTGTACTGGTTTTTCACAATATGTTTGAAATAAAGTTGTTTTTGTAGGGGTATATCATTCGGAAATTATACAGGTGCGTGCATCCCGAAAATCATAATAAAGGCAAATTTATTGTTTACCGAACTGTCAAAATTGTTTAAGAATTTTTTTTTTACTTTTTTAAGTTCTTTTTTATTTATTTAATGTAATAAAAATAAATAATATGTACTTTGTGATTGAGAAATCATCTTTGGAGATAAGTTAAAATTAATTAATTGCAAATGGAAATCAATTTGTTAAAACAGCTGCATAATTTCACCATGGGATGCATTTACCTGTTATAAATTCGCCTTGGATCATAGTTAAATAAAAAAAAAAACAGTTTATTCTCTACAGCTTTGATGATATTTTGAAAATTATTAATTAGATTTAAAAACAATATAGGAACGACTTAGAGGAGATTTTATTGCAAAATTTCGAATTTTTCTTTTAAACGTAAAGTAAACCGTTTTCATGTAATGCTCTTGTATGTCATGTCACCTCTTGAAAATGGAATATAAGTATATCTTGGAAAAAACGAAGTCCAGATTTAAAATCAGCTCCAAAATAAACTCTCATTGTAATTATAGGTAATATAATATAATGGATAAATATTATTTTCAATTAAGAAATCACTGTTGTTAATCAGAGAAAATTTTTTTGGTATTTATTTTATAAACAAAAATTTTCCAAGAAACACAATTTATATATGTATGTATGAACATATATATATGTATGTAGTTTTTAGTGTATATTTAAAAAACACACAAAACAGCCTCACATTAATGGTATATATATTTTTATAATTTTAATAAGGACACAATTCTACAAAAAAAAAAAAAAAAATTTGGCTATTTATTCTAATTTGTAAAATTTTTATTGAGTTTACTTTTAATATTTTATTATTTTTAGGGCTATAATTAAGATTAACGATAATTAATACAACTTACTTATAAGGTGTCAGATAGTTATAATTAACTTTAGTTAAAGTAATGGACAAAGTGAACAATAACTTTTTTCCATTTATAAAGTTCCCTATAAAATTTGTAATGTGGCACCACTGCTGTAAATAACGATTTACAAAGTGGCAACGGCATACTTTTTTTTTTTTTGGCAATTATTTTTCAAATAACTAAGAAATTCTTTACTTTTCAAATTTTATTTTATTATTGTTTAGAGTAATTTTATTTTGTCAAGAAAATTTTGGAAATATGTATTTTTAATAATTTGATTAATTTATAATTATATCCTGAAGAAGCTACAAAAATTGGAACGAAATATCTTTATAAAAATAAATTTTTTAAAAATAAGACCTCAAGCTTAATAAAATAGTCATATTTTTTAAAAGAAAAAGGTCAAATAAAACTAACTAATAAATTTTATTTTAATATTTATTATTTTATTGTGTATATTTGTATATTGTTTTATTTTTGTGTAGTAACAAAAAAATCACTCAATATCTATGACTACTGAGGTTGCCATATTTAAAATCCAAAATATGGCAATTTTAAATGCTTGAAGTTCATTTTAAAAATTATGAGCAACACAAACCTATTTTTAGCTTGTCATACACTTTGTCGTTAAAGTATGTTTGTAATAACCGAAAAGCATTTATCTGTTCGATAACATCCTACTTTTAGTTATCCTTTAGTTGTAATAATGGCCCTAAGTCAAATAGAAAAAGTTTTTGTTTAGACATTAAATTAAAAGAAAAATCCACCCAAATTCGGTTAAAACGTCTTAGCCCAAAACCGGTTATTTGCCTCACAAAATCCTAACTTTAATTGTCAAAAGTTGTAATAATGTTGTAATGGCGTTAAATCACAAAAGCGATTTTCGAACTGTTGCTTAAAAATTATTACAAGACTCATACAAAGACATATAAATACTTTGCAACCAGTCACTAAACTAACCTAAAAGTATTAGTCAGAAGATAATTATCGATGAATACGAACACAAGTAGAAATATTTTGGGGCTGAGGTGGCTGTCCAAACAAATATGTAGATAAATTCCGTTTGGCGGGCTGACAATATGATTTTGTAAACATGATCACGCACAAGTGAAGTGCTCGCTTATTTTCTTTGCGTAGCGAATAATTAAAAAAAAAGACAAAAAA
Organism: Thelaira solivaga; assembly: GCA_947397855.1. Taxonomy (NCBI): domain Eukaryota; kingdom Metazoa; phylum Arthropoda; class Insecta; order Diptera; family Tachinidae; genus Thelaira; species Thelaira solivaga. The sequence goes on from OX377614.1 coordinate 8,603,794, forward strand.
GAAAAATAAATATTTTAAATAATTTTGACAATTTTTCTTTAAATAAACAAATAAAACACAACATAATTATGTACTTATAAATAGAAAAAAAACACTTACCGTGCAAAAATTATACAAAGAAAAAAAACAAATTAAAATATAAAAGAAAAACAATATTTTCAATTTACTAAACTGAAATGTTTATTTAAAAAATAAAATCAGCAAATTAAATTTTTTAGACACAATTAGGGAAAAAACAAAATTTAACGATTAATTTTTTTTTTTTTGAAATTTAACAAAAGAAATAGAGAACACAAAAACACTGATTTTAAATAAAATAAAAATAATTAAATAAAAATATGAATAAAAATTACTTTAATAATTAAACATAAGTAAATAAGAGTATAAATATGTATAAATTAAAATAAATATTGGCAAATGAAGAGTTTACTGTCATATTCTAACAAAAAAAAAACATAAAATTGATTTGAAATAAATTTCATTTAATATCAATTTAATTATTTTTAGAATAGAATTGTTAAAATGTATGGTATTTATGTACGAGTGTGTGTAGGGACTTGTTTATTGGGATATCACCGCTGATAACAAATACATACTCTAGAAAGGCAATGAAAAAATATTATGCGGGAATTAAATTTTTTATATATTGAGTACATTTTTTAATGTATTAATTAAATATTTAAATTAAATAAAATTTTCAATTGAATTCATTAAATATTTAATCAATAAGATCATTTTTTAATTTATATAAAAACATGATTATATTAATTAAATATTAAATTGATTTAAATAAAAATTTAGTTCATATCATGATTAATTTAATAAAAAATTTTAATTGAGGTGTAGTTTTTTTGTGTACAGAGTCTGCAAGATAACTTGTAAACTAGGCTAGGCTTTATAAAGTCTGCGCTATCAAGAGTAAGTTCCTCTATTTAAAATAATTAAACGTACAAGCAGTTTTTTGTAGCTAAATAAAAATAATATAAAAAAAAACTATGAGTTTGATTTACTTGAAAAACAACTAAACTTTCGGAATTTTCAAAGTTGTTTTAATTAAATTCATTGTGCCACAATCATAGTCAGACTAAAGTCGGTATCCTTTTAAAATCGATTTTAAATTCATGAAATTCTTATGAACAAAAGTCAGTTCTTCATAAAAGCCTACTTTTCGACCTTTAAAATCTTATATATATTTTAATTTTGATATTTATTAGATCTAGAACCTGGAGCCCACAAGGAATAATAAAAAAAAATTTATTTTATTGATAAGAGAGATAAAATCATAAATGACTATGATCTTTCATAATTATTCATACCCACGAAAAAATAACATCTCACATGACTTCAATCTCACGCTCAAGCCAAAGAAAAAAACTTGACAAAAAAATAATTTTTTTTCACAAAACTTTATCTAAAAAATAAAAATTTATGCACTGCCTACGATTTTACCAATTATACACTGAAAAAAAAAACAACTTCGGTTGCGAGAATCCTAGTTGTTGGCATATAACAAATTCAGTTGGGATAAAAAATTCAAATAACTAAATTTTAGACTGTGTTATCGAATTTCGATCGATTAAAGTTGCCAGATTCTTGTTTGGGGGCTTTGTCATCTGGTAGCATTGATTAAGGGGTTTGCAAGCAAAGGTCCAATATGATGGTTTTGAATACCCCTATTAATTCAATAAACACAAACAAAAATTTCTTTTTAAAAAACATTCACATTTTAAATATCTTTTACAGTCATTTCTATAATTTTGCTTTAAAAATGTTCAACACAAAATTTTATTTTCGTATTTTTTGTATTCGAAGAATGTTAATCCATGCTCAGTAGGGATTATTTTTATTATTGCCGATGCTAACAAGACATTTAGGACATTCACACAGTAATTATAAAGTCATAAGTTTTAAAGAAATAACATGAAAAAAATAAATGCTGTGAGCAACCCCTCGTAGCTGAGTGTGCTATTTCAAATTTGTCTATTGAGTACTTATGAAAATTATTAAACACCTTAGAAAGTCTTATTCAAGGAGAATTCAATTCAAAACAATTCGCCTTGGTCTTATTATTTTAGGACTTTTTTTTTCAATGACAACAAAATTTTTTTTAAATTATCATAAAATAATATGACTGATACAACACTATTATGAATCTCTCAATTTAAATGTATATTTTTGATTTTCCAAGGGCCATATGTACAGCAACGCAAAAGAATATTTTGAACAGCTAAAGAGGCACCTACTAATCAAAGGGGGGGGGGGGGGGGGCACTTTAAAACGGGTATAGGAACTGGTATAACCTTAAACTATGAAAGGCAAGACTGGGGTCTAGGAAGCTGTTTTATATTTAAAGACAAGATATTTTAATGAAAAATATAACTTAATTTTTCACAAAATGTTTCAAAACTAAAAAATCTAAATAAATACTGATAATTGACAAAAAAAAAACTGTAGGAACTTTTTTTGTTTCAAAAGAAACTGAGGAGTTTTAGTATTTTTCTCAATCGCAAAAACACAAAATTGTAACCGGTAATAACACAAAAAGGTTGAACTTTAAACCAAAGTACATTTGAGTTGTAAACCGTTATAGGGGCAGAGACAGCTTGCATTTGTTCAGATTCAAACAAAAAACCAAGTGCTAAAAATTTTATAAAATATTTTTTTTTTTTCAAAAAATTAGTTTTCGTTGTAGTGAGAATTTGTTTAAGTTACTAGAACAACATATACAGCCCTTTTATGAATAAAAATTCCCTCTTATTATAAACAAAATTTCTCCCTTTTTTAACATAGCAAAAACCAAAATTTTCCAAGAATATTTTCGTAATTGTCATGATAGTCTATTCTGTTCAGTCCCTGGAACTCTTCGTATAAAAACTTAGTGATCTAAATGTGAGCAAAACCAAAACAAACAAGGCGTGAGAGCCTTAGACACATTTGACGAAAAAAGAAGGCGAAAGTAAAGTTGTCTCTCAAGAGTTGTTGGATTTTTTTTTATTTAAAATTTTTTATATAAAATTTTTGCACAAATAGTACAAAAATGTTTTTGTTTTTTTTTTTTTGTAACAATTTGAAACTATATTCCTTTATGTTTTTATTTATATTCATTAAAAGAAATGTCTTTCAACATCTTTTTTTTTTGAGATTTTTCTCTTTTAAATTTAAGTAAATTATTGTCAACATTTCAATTTTCTTATTCTAAAATCATAAGCCCCTTTCTGTAAATGTGATTTTAAATTAAATCATTTTGAAATAAATTTTTTTTTAATCTTTTAATATAAACTCATTGAAATCATTCTCTCATTGCATTTCTGAAATATCTAAAGTTCAATTATATTTTTTTTAAAGTGTATCTTGAAATAATTTATTTTACAGAGCAGATCTTACGGCCTGGCCTGTTCAGTGATGTCACAAGAACACCTAAGTCTCCATTTACATTATGGACAGTTCTGTCCGGACAGACGAAGTTTGTAGGCGAGGGGGCAAATATACACGACCGTCTGTACTAGACATTTTTTGTCTCTCTTTTCAACTTTTCGTAATAATCGTCTTGATGCTTCATTTCATTTTTGTACACTGTATTAATTTGCCCATAATTTTATAGAAATCAATTTTTAAAATGTAAATATTTATTTATTATTAATTTAATTTGATTTGCTTCGAAAGTTCTTTTCAATTAATTTTCATACAAATCAATTAAGCACATCACAAAAATAAATGGAAAAAAGAATTAAAAAAATTTCTATCTGGACATTAATGTCCGAAATGTAAACGGTTTAGGAAAGAACAAAAGAGAATTGAAAAAATATGCGGTAAGAAATGTCCCTAATGTAAATGGGGACTAAGCAAACGAAAGCAAAGCACATTTGTAGTGAAAACAAAAACAAATTTTCGTAAATTGTGCTTTGCTTTCGTTCGTTTAGGTTTTCTTCTGACATCGCTAAACAGGCTATAAATGCTTGCTTGCTTTTATTTATATGGTAGATACGAGGTGCGTTAATAAATACTTTAAATTCAAAATTGAATGCCTTCAGAGTCCCACAGAAATACACAAAAAAAAAAAAAAAATTATACCCATAGATTTTTCTAAAATTATCAAAAGAAGAAATTTGTTTTAAAACTTTTTTTGTACATAAATACACAAGCATCATTTAAATATTACAAATTACGGTAATAATATTTTGTAAATATAGTTTTGCAACAATTAAAAAAAAAAAAATAAACTATTTTTTATGACCACAATAATATTAATAAAAAATAAATAAAATAAATATTACAAATTTTTGGCGGCCTTTTTGCGTCTGGCATCCGTTACAGCACCCCACAATTCAATGATGAAATCATCGGTGAAACCAAAGGATTCTAAATCTGAATTATCTATGGCCTCAGCAAAATCCATGGAATTTGTTTTGTCACTACCTAGATCCCAGATTTGTGTGGCCAATTCGGTATCGTTTATGCCCATAAAAGATTCGAGTAAACTATTGATTGCCTCTATACCCGCCTGCGTTGAATCATCAAATTTTTCTTCTATTTGTACATTGCCATTGGCTTTAAAACGCAAGGTCTCCTTGCCACTGCCATAACCGCCGCGACCCGAAGGCATGCGTGATTGTGAGCGAGGTCCTATACCCTGGAAACCGCTTTTCATGGGCTCTATCAAACGCAAGGTAAAGGTAGAACCGGTTGGAATTTCTTTTAACAATCTGGCCACTTCATAATGACGTTTGCCCACCATGGTAGCACCATTTAACTTCTCAATATGGTCCCCCACTAAAATGTGTTCAATGCGATCGATTACAGAACCCTCTTTAATGCGTTTTATAAATGCAAAACCAGCACCATTATCTGTGATTGTTAAGCCCAAAGCATCTTCTGATTTAACAATTTCAATTTCTTTCGGTTGGCCTTTTCGATGGGCAAATATAAAATCATCCAATCCGATTTGGCCACCCAGCAGCTTGGACATATCCACTTTATGGGAGTTGAGGGTACAAAATAGTATTTCATCAGCTGGTATTTCATAGCATTCGGCAATTTTTTTGTATAATTCTCGTACGCTGGCAAAACCTGTTATCAAACCAGTCGGACTGCCGTGGGCCAGTTGGCAGTGAAACACTAATTGGGGTTTTGTAACATTTGATTCCGTCATATTTTGATTTGCAGTTTTACCATTTGAGCCATTCATGTTATTCTGTTTTCCATTTGCCAATGTGCCATTATTATTGTCATGTAAAGCCGCTGGATTAGACTCTGGTAACAGAGTTTTGGGTATTTTCTTGGTAAAAAGCGGCATTTTGCTTAAGATCTGCTGAATAATTTTTTTATTTTTATTTCCAACTTTCTTGAAATTGATGAAGTTTTACGTAATTTGTGAAGGTCGTTTATTTTTACCAGCTGTTTTAGTGTAAAGAAAATTTAACTTTTTTATTGAGTTTAATAAATTAAAGGGCTAATCACTTTATACCGCAAAAGGCCTTACAGCTGGTTCGGCATATCAAACAAGTCTATTAAAAGATTTATTAAATATGGCAACCATTTGCCAAGCCATTTGCTAGCAAGAACAGTGAATTCCCATATTATATTGATGGATTTTAATGTGAATAAAGTGGTTTAGTTAATTCGCATTTACAGATAATGTTTGTATGTATGTATGTATGTAGGTAGCATGTTTGAATGTTGTAAACCATAGCCAAGTGCAAAAATATATTCAACCATTCACCAAAAATATCTTAAATTATTACAAGTGAAAAATAATTTTTATTTATTTTACATGATTACACAAGTTTACAAATTCAAGTGAACTTTTAAGCTAGCCTGTGGAGTCCGAGATATACCATTATCACCTAAATAAAGTAGGTGACACGACATATATGAGCATTACTTAAAGACGCTTGTTTCTATTTATTAAATAAAATGTAATTAAATGTACGTCTGAATTCTTTCGCTATTTTATCACTTGAATATGTTGGGTGTAACAACAACACACTTTCAGTGAACGATATAGAAATTGTTAAAAAAGTGATAAGATTTCTAAATAAATTAAACTAGAAAAAAGTTTATTTATTTATTTATTTATTTTCTTTTTCTTTGCATTCATTGCTGGTAGCGTTGGTGTTTGATAAGAATTACTCTTTTTTGTTGTTTCTCTTTATTAAATATTTAATAAATATAATTTTGCTTTTTAGTTAGATAGCGAATATAAAAAATGTATTGTACTTGAAAAATTGTAGAGCGTGATGTATCGTATACCCGACCTCTTATAACGTTTCGTACCGTCTTCTTACGCTACAAATTTAATACTGATTTGTAAAAAGATACCGCACCTGGGACATTCATATACAAGCATGCAAAATTCTTTAAATGTGATTTGTCTAGTCCATAGGGTAAGGAAACAGTCAAAGTGCAAAACATTTGCTAAAGATACAATTTGTAGTCTGTCACAATTATCACAACTTAACTCTCAACAGTCACTAGAGAAATTTAATAATAAAAGATGATTGAGTTAAATAAATGGATAAAGAACACATTTTAAGTTCAAGAAGGAAAGAAAAAATTGTGATAAAATTTCAATATTAAAACGGATATGCAGTTAGTTGAAGAAAATATCTACTCTTTTAAGTGCAGTCCAAACAGCAGTGGTGAAAACATTTATAATTAAAATGATTCATACTTTATTATCGTTAACAAAATGCCTGATACTGTGTTGCCCTTAGTATTAATAAAAATTAAAGTCTGCGTCACACTCAAAAAATCAATAGCTTCAGTGCGCTTTTGCACACAAAGCTTGACAAAAATGCTTGACAAGTCCAACGTTCAAATAAAAAAAAATTAGAAATTTAATTCTCTCAATAGCAAACTACTTTTCAATAATGATTCTAAAACAAAGAAATCCAAACTTTAAATTTTTTATATAATTCTGAATAACATACCCGAAATAGGGTATAGAATTATTGAACACATTCGCTTATTGATTTGTTTACATTTCAACAAAAAATACCAGACTCAAGCATAACTCAAAATAAATTTTGCCAATAAGTTCACGCTACAAACTTTTAATAAGACCAATCCACAATATGCAACGTATAACATACCAAACATACGAGTACTTATAACTCTCATTAAGTACATATGAAAAACTATATATAGCATCAAGGTTTGGTGATGGAATGAAACAGCAACCGATACCACACGAGCACATAGAGCACGAAGTCTCCACTATTGCTTGTTTCTACATATTTAACCTATAACTATTGTAGGATATAAAGTCCCTATAATTACAGAACCAATCTAAATGTTTTTAATAAACAAAGGAAGAAAACTTTTAGTAAGACTCTGGGTTGATTGAAACGTAACCCAGCTCAAAAAAGAAACTGTTTTAGATCCCGGACTTAAATAAAGCCAATTAAATTCTTAATTCAGTAAGATCTCCTCCCAGCAGTCGTACGCTATAGAATATTAAGACAAGCCATACACCAAACGCTCGTTCTGAGGCTTAGCCATATACACTAAAAGGGTGTAGAAGCATACTGGCTTACAAGCACTTTTTGTACTTGTGTAATATATAGATTATATAGCCGGCCCCGTTGATATTAAACTGGCACACTTTCCGTTAGGAGTCTGAGGTGACTGCTTTTCAAATGAAGCATATTGAAAGACTAGTAGCTGGGATTACTGATAACTGGGCGATCTGCAGGCAAACCGACAGCCCCATCTCTGTATTATTGATATTGTTTGAGGGTATATTACAAACATTTCTACAGGGAACTTTCGTAAACAAAAAACAAATAAAATATATTTACCACCACCCCACGAATTTCCCAGTCTTGTAACTTTGATTTTGTCACTAAAAGTTTTTATTTGCCGCCTCTTTTTGAAAATTTAAAAGGTTTTTTTTTTAATTTTTAACTAAAATTTTGAATTTTTTTTTAGAATATTTACTGGAATGTTAAAAATTAAATAAATTTTTAGGAAATTGTCAAATTATTTTGATTAAAAAGAATATAAAAAAAAGGAAAAAAAACTAAAGGGTTAATCAATATGAGTGTGCAATACAACAAGTTAAATTCGGCTGTGCCGAGTCTTATATACCCTTCACTGTGTCAGCAAAATATTAATATTTTTCACTTTCCACAGCCTTTTAAAATATCAAAAACATACGATACAAAAAAAATTAAGGGAGTGAAGATAAATATGTTTTAACGTAAAACCTGAAGTTTTTTAGTATTTGTAAATATATTTTCAGTATTAATGGTATATTTATCGAATACGTCTTACGTCACTAAATACTTCTATATTTATTTTTAGTAGTAGTTTAGCGGAGGTCATCTCGATTGGTAATCTACTGTCCAAGTTACTTGGGATTATTAAAAAAATTTTTTTTTTAATTTCCATATACCCATGTGCTCACCCCCGGGGTGTGTCTTCTCGGTGAAATTCCACCTTGATGTATCACTACCGGGGAATATAGGTGCGCCATCACCTGGAACTGCCATGGGTTTGAATCTGGCAGAAGGAAACCTGAGGGTTTACCTAAAGGATACCTTCGGGGTCCGACCAGTGACTCTCAACACTGGTACCACGGGAGCCGGTAGCCCCACAGAGGAAGCACTAATGTCCGAGCAATGGGTAAAGAGCTGATGCTCACGAATGGTTGAACAATGAGTGCTCGGAGTCTGTGGACCGAACTTCGTTCCAACCCCACGGGGTTTAATGGATGATGTTCTGGGGACAACATCCCTGGTTCGTTGTTCCGTCAGTGGACTTCGTGCACACCCAAATGCTCGGACAGCGGAATCTGTGACCGGTTATTGGTGAGGTCCCCTTCGGGGGTTCATGTGGTGGCTGTGGTTGAAACCAAAAGGTACGGTGGAAACGGAGTTCATGTCACCATTGGCAGGGTGGCATGTTCTTCGATGTGCTGTTTCATAGAAACAGATGTCACTTGACACGGGTTTTGGATAGGCCCAACTCCCTTAACAAGGGTGGTGTATGTGACATGGCAGAAACACACACAATTTGCTACCTGTGTCCTTTATTGGTCACAGGGGCTATAGTGGTAGGCATGAATACCACTCGTGGTTTGACCACGGTGAGATTAGGCCCTAGCGGCAGGTGCTCACCTAAATCATCCACATGCATACCCATGTGCTCTGAAGGATTTTGGCAATTTCCGATTAGCATCACAAAATAAAAACTAAGAAATTTCCCGAAAATGTTAAAACACTTCCAGAAAGCGTTGAACTTACAAATTTCATTCCACTTTGGTTTTAGTAATTTCGTGTTGCAAAATCGGGAATGGTACGTCGCCAAAATGGAAAATGATAAAAACCCCTCAGAGCAAGAGTACTGGGTTCTGAGGGAATTTAAAAATTTTTTAAAAATAATCCAAAGTAACTTCTGAGCATTTGCGCAATAGATTACAAATCTAGACAGCCTCCACTTTAAATTAATATGTGTCTTATCCCACTATCTTTAATGGTCCATTAGGTAGTTGCTAAAATCATTCAGAGCAACAGCACTGGGGTATATAAAAATTTCAAAATAATCCAAAGTAACTTCCAGACGAACCATAGAAGATTGCTAGATGGGACATATAACATTTTAAAGGGGAGGTCGTCTAGATTTGTAATCTACCGCCTAAATACACAGAAATTACTTTGAACTATTTTTAGATTTTTTCTGGAAATTTCCATATACCCCCGTGCTGTTGCTTTGAGGGGTTTTTACAATTCCCCACTTTGCCGAAGTACCATTCACGATTTTGCCCATGAAAATTAGTTTAATCTGTAGGCTCTAAGCTTTCAGGAAGTGTTTTAATATTATCTAAAAACTTCGTAACTTTTATTTTATGATGCAAAATGAAAACTGCCAAAATCCTTGAGAACAAAAAATTTTTAAATAGTTCAAAGAAACTTCTGAGTACTTCGGCAAAAGATTACAAATCTAGACGACCTCTTGTTTAAAATGATATCTGTCCCATCCCACAATCTTTAATGGTTCGTTGGGAAGTTGCTAAAATCACTCAGAGCAACAGCACTGGGGTATATAAAAAAAATTTCAAAATAATCCAAAGTAACGCAAAAACACGAAGAAAAACTAAATGCAAATCTAAAATTTGGGTAAAAATTTTTGATATTCCTCGGCCATTTGTAGACCGATCTTTTTGATTTTTTGCACAGACAATATGATTGTTATGTCATATAAAACTGGGTTATACGTTTTTTTGTGCGTCTTGTATTTTAGACAAATTCTGCAAAAAACCCACCAAATGGAGGTAGTCGCTATTTTTGACTTATAGCTCCGCCATTTATTAACCGATCTAGCTGAGTTTTGACTCAGATACTATTAATGTGATGTATACAAAAACTGTGTACCAATTTTTTTAGTTTAGATAAAATACGCAAAAAACAAAGCAGAAATGAATGAAAATCTAAAATTTGGGTTAAATTTTTGATATTCCTCGGCCATTTGTGGACCTATTGCTGCTATTGTGATTGTCATTTTAAACAAAACTGCATAGCATGAGTTTTTGTCCTTTTCGTTGCTTAGACAAAATACGCAAAAAACCCAAAAAAAAACCAGGTAGTTGCGGTTTTTGACTCATAGCTTCGTCATTTATAAACCGATCTAGCTGAATTTCAATAGGAATGGTCTGATAGAAACAATTGACAGATTGGTGTACTAAACTTTGCTGTACGTTGCCTAGGGACAGACAGACAGACAGACGAACATCACTAAATAGACTCCGCTATTCATAAGGATCCAGAATATATATTCTTTATAGGGTGTCTTATGTACGGTGTGGAAATTACAAACAGTGAAGGGTATAAAGGGTTAAAAAAGAAATTATGGAAAGTAAATATTTTATTGGAATTTGAGATCTGTAAGCTGTTTTTAAAGTGACAATGGTTAGATAAATGGATATTCTGTGCTATCAGAGCTGTTGTGGGTAACACATTTTTGTGTGTTATTTTCTTTCGAGTAGGATTCGTTAGATATTCCTGCGAATTAATCGTATGACGTTATGGTATGGTAGAATGTCATAAGTTTAAATTACATCTAATGCGCTTATACTCGTACTATCTTAAACAATCATGTTTGAAACTCAAGTAAAATAGCTGGTATAATTTAACTGATATCATATTGAATTGACTACTTTATTTAAAAAATAAAACCTTTTTTATATCCTTTTATTTGCAAGCATTTATACGCATATAATGTGTGCTAACATTTTAAAGCAGTTCAAATTTTATCGATTTAATAAATGGCAAAAATCCAAAAATGTGAGTAAAATCAAATAAAACAATTTTGCAGTCATCTCAAAATATCTATTATTTAAAGTGAAAATTCAAACCAATAAATAGAATTAATGTCATGCAAAATGTTGTTGTTAGCCCAACAATTTAGTAACGTACAACAAATTTAACCTAAATATTCGTACATTGATTGTGACAATGAATAAGTAATATAAAACAAATCTAAAAAAATTTAACTGAAATGTGTAGAATAATGCAAAAGTATAAAAGAAATCATTTACATAAAAAACAATCGAAATATTTAATAAACATGTGACCCTGTTAACTACAGGCTAACCATCCAAACAAAAACTATACTTTTTTTGCATTGATCTTTTAAGTTCTCAAAAAATAAAAATATCGAATCATTCATTATATGTGTAAAGATAAATAGGTTTTTTTTTAAATATCGCATGCGATAAAAAAAATTGCCATACATATTCTTCACATACGTACGGAATTTAAAGGGTTTTATAGAGAGATGAAGCCATTCTGGCCAAACCCTTTTATCTCAAGCAATGGGACCTAATGGAAAACAACCACAATGGATAGGGCTATCATCCTGGGAATACAGTTTCTCCCAAATTTATTTGTGAAATTTTTTAGAAAACGCTGAAAATTGCACTTAGTACAAAGCCACTGTGGCCAAACCTTTCTATCTTAAGACATGGCACCTAATGGGACACATATCATTTTATAGGGGAGCCTGTTTAGACTTGTAATCTACCGCCCAAATACTCGGAAGTTACTTTGGACAATTTAAAAAATTTTTTCTTCAGTGCGTGAAATTATTAAAAATTGGGTGTGTACCGTACATAAATAGACAAACAGGCGAACATATCTAAATCAACTTATACGGTTCAGTGTGGCAAATACATATTCGTGTAGGAATTGCAAAAGGAATCAGGAAAGCTATACATTTTTTTAATTAATAAATTTTTTGTTGCCAATATAAAATTTTTAATATTTTTTACACATTCATATTTGTAATTTTTTCATAAGGCGAATCTGTCCCGAAAATTATAATATAACAAAGATGATTTCTTTTTCTTTCATATTGTCAAAAATCTTAATACAAACTTTTTTTTTAATTTTTTGGTGCATGAAATTTGTGCATTCTTATTTATTGGTGCAGCATAAGTGATTCTAAAAAAGTAATTTTTTAAAATGGATTAATTTTTCAGATTCAAATTGTAAATTGCGATAAATTTTAACAATTCAGAATATAACAGCTGATGAACGAATTACTTAAGGTAATGACTGACCATCATACACGATCGTACGTTTATGTCAAAATAATGTTTGACAGAATTCTGTCCTACTTAAAGAAATCGCTTCAAAATGGTGAACTTTATGCCACACTATTATACAAAAAAAGATGCAAAAATATATGTTTTCTGCTATTTGTCATAATTAATTAATAATTGTTTTGGTTTGCGCTTTCAATTAGTTACTAGCCTAAAAGTTTGTATAAACAAAACACAAGCTTGGTACTGTTGCCAATTTTCTGCCTTGAACATAGAAAATGCAACTCTGATAGCACAGATAAAATTTATTTTATGAAAATTTTCATAACATTAAAAAATTGGACAGACCTGTCAAAAAGTCTGTCACACACATGCTTTTTCAATACACACTATCATACTTTTTTTTAGCACACATGCGTTTTTAGACAGATCGTACGACTAAGTAGGATAGTGATTCTTAGGCTTTAATGCGGCCACCGTGTATACTACCTATATACATATGTGACGCACAAAATAGAAAGGGACCTAAGGGTAAAAACCGGTTTTGTTCAGGAGAGCCATTTTAAAGATTTAAATACGTGTATCTTTGGTGTACTTCACTTTCATAAAACGCGCATATCTCTGGGAGGGAACACTTTTGGGGCATGGGATCGGTCTCATTCGATGCTCAGATGTTGTCCACATCAAAAAAAAAAAAAAGTGAAAATTGATTTTTTTTACTCTTAGGTCCCTTTCTCTATGCGCTGTCACATATGTATGTACTCGTATGTAAGAAATTCACGAAAAACTACAAATACCACTTGATTGTGTGACTAGCAAACGGCTACTTGCTGTAGTGGGCTGGATTCATACCGACGCCCTGGTTATTTTCTGCGACAATACAACAAACTTCGTGAATTTTTGTTGTATTGACAAAAAAAAAATTGGTACACATGTATGGATGTAGTATGTATGTTTCTCTGTAAAAGTAAGACAGCAACAGATCGTTAGAATAATTATGCATATAAATTAATGTGAATGAATGCACATATTTACATATGTGTCTGTATATGTATACATACACTTATTGAATATTGGACACACGATTTTTCTGTTGATCCATCATACGAGAATACGAGTATAGAAACATACTTGTACATACATCCATAAACAACTATGAACTAATTTTAAAAAAATAATTTATTTATTTATTTATGACGCGTGTTTATTCATTTGGGCTGCTTTAGCACGTGTTTATTTTATTTATTTTTTTATAATTTTTTATGCTATTTGTACATTCATACTCACATAGCTGTATAAATTTGTGCGCGTGTGTGTGTGTGTGTGTATGTATCTAAAATAAATAAACTTTTGGGGGCTTGTTTTTTTCCATTCATTTTTATGCAGTCAAAGTTGTTTGTTAAGTTTATATAAATTCAGTGGTTATTTGTTGTTTCAAATACTCAAGGTAATATATGGCCTGATTCAGTAGTTCGTACAATAACCCCTTTTTTTTATAAATATGTAATAAAATTTAGTATTTTTCAACACAACATAATTATTATTTGAACTAGAATTTCTTAATGACGAAGTTTTTTTCTTGAAATATACATACACACTGAGATTAGATTTAGCTTTCCCTTACAAGTGATAACTATTTGTCTTTAATATTTATCTTACGAGTTTAAAATAAATGAATTGAAATTGAACAGTAATACGAAAATAAGTTTTTTTATATTATAAACAGTTGCGTTATTTCAGACATACAGTTCTGTTCTGTATTTCGTATCCGAATATTTTATTGGGAATTGAAAAATTCAGCACCTCATAACTACTATGTGGTCCATTTTAAGATTTTTAAAATTTTGTTTTTGCTTTATTTTGGGTGCGAAATTATTGGTAGAATTAAAAAAATATAAAAGTTTTCATATAATAAAAAGAAAAAAATTTAATTTCATATTTTTTTCAAATCTGTGTGGAATACAGAACATGAACGATAAACTCAAGAGTTTCTATAACGATTTTTCGACATACAACAAACATTGTTGGCTTGCTGAACACTGGAGCAACTCGTATCGAAATTTAAAAATTTTATCATAAAAAAACACGAAAATTACGATAGTTTTCATTCAAAGTCGAATCCGGTATTAGTAAATTCAGTTCATTCTACTTCTGCTATTTTAGATTCCTTTACAGAGTTTAGGTTTTCTATCCTCCATATGTCTCTGCTTTCATACTAAAGGGCTGCATAAGCATACTTGAAATGGCTTACAAGCACTTTTTAATATATTATATTACACATGTTTGTAGTGATGTGTGGCTTTCAAGAATGCTTTGTGCAGCCCTTTATTTCATACCGACTAAGCATGTCAGCTGTCTTTTGGTTTTCTTTAAGGCTAAATTAGCCATTTTGCATATCAAATATGATTGGATAGATACTATTTTTCTCACTTATCGGTATATTTTACTCTACAAGACGCTTTTCAACTGTTGATTTCTGAATAGTGATTGAAAACGTAAAGACAAGACAAGATCACATACATTGACCAGTTTCAATAATACAATAGGAAGTACTTGGAGGCCAATGGAAATTGGTGGATAGTGTTCAAACAGACATGGTGGATTCGATTACTACATTAAACCTGGGGGTTTCTGCAGAGAAGCTTCCTTAATCAGTAAAAGTTGCACAAGTGTAATAACAAAGAACTATAATAAGCCCATAAATATATATTCGTAATTACATATGACCGTACACAGTAAAGGGCTGCACAAGCATGCTTGAAAGCTACACATCACTACAAACAAGTGTAATATTTTATAATAAAAAGTGCTTGTAAGCCATTTCATGTATGCTTGTGCAGCCCTTTAGTACACACACTTGCACATTAACACTTTTGTTTATGTATAACAATTTAAATTTTAATTACGATGTTTTTTTTTATTATTCAAATGAATAATCTTATAATTTATTTTCAAACTGCACATACACACTTTGTTGTTTAAGTTTTAAAAGCTTTAATGCTTCCGTATTGTGGTTACAATTTATGTGATTGGTTAAAAATTGTGGGCTTGTCAGGGTTTTGTATTACTTTTGGCGTTGTTAGACATATTATGCCCCCCACTACACCGCACATAACAGCCGACAAACAGACAGACAGACATTGTTTTGACAAAACGGTAAGAACTTGTTATCGATTTAAGATGTGTGTATGGGTGTTTGTGTACTACTAGTGTGTTCTTATGACATTTACTTGCTGCATAAACAAATTTATTATGAATGTGTTTTATTTTGTTTTTCTTCAAGGTTAAATTCTAGGAAAATTAAACACAAAACATTAAAATATGTCCATATTAATTAATTATTTTACACATAAATTATGTTTTAATTGATAATTTTAAACAGAGCTGTCAGCACTCGTTAATACTTTAGTCTTAGAATTAAATTATGTTAGACTAAATAAAGGGTGTTCCAAAAAGAACGCAAGATTTAAATTTGGCGCCATTCGAAGTGTCATTGTTTGACATGATAACCAGTTTTTTCTTGCCTAGAATTGAAGAAATGTATGTGGAGGTCATACAGCCAGAGAAACAATTCAATTGTTGCATCTGTCATTTCCCGGTCGTGTTATTTCGCGTTTTGGAGACCAGAATTGGATACCTAGATCATGCGATTTAACACCATTAGACTTTTTCTTTGGGGTTTTTTGAAGTCGATGGTTTACGCGAATAAGCCGACGACGACTCAAGCCTTAAAAGAGGAAATTGGACGCTGCATTAATGAAATACCGCAGCATTTATGCAAAACGGTCATTGAAAATTTCATTAAAAGATCGCGTGTGTGCCAGCAAAGCCGCGGCGGCCATCTGCTCGATATGTTGTTTTATACATAACCTCATTCTGTCTACTTTACGATATAATAAAGTTTCACAATTTTTTTTTTAAATATCTGTGTTTTATTTAAAATTTAAATCTTGCGTTCTTGTTGTGACACCCTTTAATTGATAAAACTCTCAAAAACAGTTAGGTACTCTAGACATACATACATGATGTAGGGTAAAACAGAAATCTATTTTTATTGTAGTTCCTTTTCTTAAACAGAAGCAGAAGGAAATCACACGTAAACGAGTGGTCGACAGTGATGTCAATAATATTAATATAACCGGCTCTATTGGGAGTTTCGATCTCGTAGTCAAATATGCTGCATATGACTATTTTCATTACGATAACGACACTTATATTCCAGCATAACTACTTCTGATAATCAAACACTGAACCAATTGCGCAAAGGTAAGTATTTGTCAAGTACATGTATGTGGTTAAATATATGTGTTTACAAGAATTCTAATATCTAACATACCGGTAAGTTGAAGCTTTGAATTCATATCATTTAGCCTTATTACTTGTGTCGTTGTCCCAGTAGAATTCACGACAACCCCATGTAAAACATAAAGCCGCCGTTGCCACATATCACTATCACTGTTTTCGTCATGCAACGACACTCATAATCAGTTTTATTATTTCTTTACTTTATTAGAGTTAAGAGAGCGTATTTATTAAACTTCAGAAAAATCGTTTGCAATATAAAATTTTAATCATCAAAAAACGCATCTAACTTGTTCTATTGAAAGTGGGCATGGTCGATTTAAAAGTATGTGGTGACCTTCCTGTATAGCTTACCAAAAAAACTAACTGTAATGCAAGCATCTGACAGCTCTTATTATATTATGTAAGTTTGATAAGTTAACATAAATAATAAAGCGCTTTAAGATTGTTTGAATTAAAGCACAGACTTACTTTGTCTTTTCATAATAAATATAAAAAAAGCTGAATATTTTACAAAAAGTTAATTTTATTTACGTAGAAGATGTTCCTTTTCTGCCTGGTATATACAAAAATTCATATATAAATGCAGGTATCTCAGATGTATGATTATTATTTAATTTAATTTATGTAACACTCATACGTTCCAATATCAGAAATTAATTTGGATTATTTTAAATTTCCATATACCCCAGAGCTATTGCTCTGAGGGATTTTAGCGACTTCTAGACGAACCATAGAAGATTACGGGATGAGACAGATATCATTTTAAAGGGGAGGTCATCTAGATTTGAAATCTATCTCCTAAATACTCAGAAATTACTTTGGATTATTTAAAAAAATTTTTTGAAATTATCTCGGCATATTTATTTTCACTTACTATTTGGAATTTAAAAGTTTAACAAAATATTAATCTTTATTTGTGCTTAATTGCAGAAATTGTGTTGGTTTTAAAATTTATTCTTTTACTCATGATATTCTCATGAGTTATTCATTCAGTACAATAAGTACTGAAGGTGATAGCATACCTATATGGACCATTTCATCAGACGCTACTCTGAATCCTCAGTAGGTTACTCCCAACGTTTCTTACAAACATTAGAACCTTTATATTGTAAAAACAATTGATTTATTATTTTTTATAATTTTTTGTTTTTGTTTTTCATATACTCTTTAATTACATTCAGTAATACCCACCTGGCATTAAAATGTAAAAGAGAAGAGAAGAATAAAAATAGAATATATAGTTTTCAATATTAAAATGTTGGTTGGGAAATTTATTTATTTATTCAGTTCAATGCTTACTGAGTTTTTTGTTTGAATATTTGAATCTTTTTGTAACTATTGATTAATAATTCTTATTTAGTCAATTGCTTTTAAATATAAAGGTTGCAAGAAACGTTGGGAGTAACCTACTGAGGATTCAGAGTAGCGTCTTACTTATTGTACTGAATGAATAACTCATGAGAATATCATGAGTAAAAGAATAAATTTTAAAACCAACACAATTTCTGGAATTAAGCACAAATAAAGATTAATATTTTATTATTTTCACTCTAGAATTTATTTCTTCCACAGAATAGACAGATTTTTATTTACTTATTTACTGCATTTTGTTTTTGTTTACAATAATTTGCATTTAAAACATGCATTCTCATTTATTTGTTTAGCACTTCAATAAAATTGAATATGAAAATTATTATTACAAGAAATTGTTGAAAGCAAAAATAAACAATAACAAATTTTTAGAATCAAAACAGAAAAACAACTTAATAAAATACCTACTTACCAAGTATTTTATTATAATTTTGTAATAACAATTGTTTATCCAGTTGTGTGACAGATCTCGTAACCGGTATCGTTGACGAAAAAAAGGGGGAGGGGCGGACAAAACGAATATTACACAATTCACTTGTTATCACCATATTAAAGAAAAACAACATTTCACATACTACGAATACGTAAAATCATAAAAATGTAATTCATACCAACACTAATTCAGTTTACATTCTGAAATATGTAAGTAGCAAATGAAAGAGAATAAAATAAATAGAAAAAAAATTAATTTGCAAAAAATTTTTGGAACTCTTGCGTTCTTCATAAAAGAGAATAAAATTCTCTCAGTATTTAAATATGTTTAAGAGTAGAGGAAACTCTTTAAAAGCTTGTTTACAATAAGCTTTTTGCATAGTAGGCATTAGTGCTGACGAGGCACTAAGTACTGGGTACTTTTATTTGGGAATATCCAGAATTAAAATTCAAAACTAAATTTTTATCGCTAAACATCTATGAAAATTATTTGGTATTTATAAAAACATAAAAAGTCTCTGCTACAAAACACCCAAAGTGTAATTTTACTGTAATTTTCGAAGGAACAGCAAAAGAAACTGCAGGGTTCTCGCTGCTATAAAAGTCACAGCGCAAAAACGGTCATAATTAACAAGATCAGGACCACACACCGCAATTTTAGTTGGGCAATTTGTAGGAGAGAGAGCAAAGAGGAATGGAAAGGGGTACAAACTTGCTTCTACTCGGCAATTCCTTCTTTTCGTATCTTTTATAAAGATGTAAAAAAAGAAGACAGGTTGAGGCTGAATGAATGACTAAATAAAAATGCTAAAATTGTCGAAAAAAAATTGCTGTGTGTAGACTAAGCGGCAATTTAAAAATGGAATTGAGAAAGAATTGCACTACTAAACTTGCTGTGTGTGGCCCTGGTCCAACTTCTGAAAGACCAGGACCACACACGGCAAGTTCAATTGGGCAATTCGCGATTTTGTAGGAGAGAGAGGAAAGCAGAATTGGAAAGGGATACTCCTCGTACTCGGCAATTAATTTTTGTTCTCTTTTCGTATCTTTTATAAAGATGTAAAAAAGAAGACAGAAGAAGAATTCTAAAATTGCCAAACAAAATTGCTGTGTATAGACACAGCGGCAATTTTAAAAGAGAATAGAGAAAGAATCAGGACCACACACAGCAATTTTAGTTGGGCAATTCTTGATTTTGTAGGAGAGAGAGAGGAAAGAGGAATGGAAAGGGGTACAAGCTTGCTCGTACTCGGCAATTCCCTTTTGTTCTATCTTTGTATTTTTTAAACCTGCTTGAATGCTGAATGAATAAGAATGATAAAATTACCGAAACAAATTAATAAAGAATTGCGCAACTAAGATTGCTCTGTGTGGTCCTGGTCAAAAGACACGTATGAATTTAATAAGGAATACGAAGAAAAACTAAAACTAAAACTTTTAAAGAAAACTTCTCTTTAGTTTGGTGTCTGTCTTACATTTAACAGCTTAACTACAAAGTGTTAATTAATTTGACTGGGTCAACGGAACAGAATTCTAACGAAAACAAGAACATTGAATAGGTATGTGGACACATACATAGGTACAACAAAATGAAATACCATAAATGAGTGGTTTCTTGAATGTTTTCTGAGATTGCTGATGAAAAGAAGAAAGGTATAGTAAATTTTAAGTTATTTGAAAAGTTGTCAAGAGTCGTCAGCTACACTAAAAGTAATAGAAACTGCAAAAAATTGTTAGCAGAGTTGGCTTCAGGGTAGTTTTTTCAAACAAAAATTTTGCAGTACCCTAAACTAGTTTTAAGTTAAAAATATAAGATCATTAAAAAATTTAACTAATTATCGTTCACAAATTTTGTTTTAAAATTCTGCACTTTTGCTTTTGATTTGTTATTCAGAAAACAAATGAAAAAAAAAACAAATTAATAAGCAAATGCATTCATTCATTTGCATAAACTTGCTTAACATGCTAAAGAAGGCATGATTTTAAAATTATTAATAAACAAAAAGTTCAATGATCGATGAAAAATAAATGCAAATAAATTGCAACTTTCTGAAAATTAAAACACAAATACAAATTTATAAACACACACATACACACACACATGTATACATAAAGAAAGGCCAACATGCAGCAACAAAAAACATTACTGAGGGCTAAAAAATAACAAGAACACGTAATTTACAATACAATGTATGAATGTATTCACAGTGATGGAACAAAAAGTAGGCCAATGAGATTAAGTGTGAGTTGCCGTTACTTATGTTACTCATAATACTGTTATGTGCTCGTTATGTACTGCAAAACAACGGAAAATCTTCGTAAGATATTATTATATAGCAGGGATGGTAAAATTAATGCAATTGCATTGTGTTGATAAACAGTAGGGTGTGAAAAGAAACGTAACACATCTTAACCCTTTAGGGACCCCGGTGTTTTAAGCAAATTTTGTACAATTATCGTGATTTTTTTTTATATTGAAGTAACGAGTATGTTTATAACAGTTCCTCAGCATCGACATGTGTCCAAAATTTTATTTTTAAAACAATTTTTTTTATTTTTCTTCAAAATCGATTTTATACACTCCTATTTAGCTATATATAACTAAATTATCTGTTTTGTATTCAGTAAGCTTATGGTCCTGAAAGGGTTAAACACATTTGCCTACAAAACAAATGCAGAAGCAATTGATTAAACCATGAGCACACGCAGCAATTTCAGTTGGGAAATTCTTGATTTTGTAGGAGAGGGAGGAAAGAAAAGTTGAAAGGGGTACAAACTTGCTCGTACTATGCAATTCCATTTTGTTATTTCTTTGTATCTTTTAAAGTTTTAAAAAAAGAAGACATACTTAGCTTGAATGCTGAATGAATGAATGAATAAGAATGCAAAAATTGCCGAAACAAAAAATTTATGTGGAAAAAACGACAATTTTAAAAGAAAATTAATATAGAATTGCCAAAATAAAATTGATGTGTGTGGTCCTGGTTTTATTTACATGAGCAAAATTAAAATACTAAATATATAAGCGCAAATGTCTGCATTGCTTTCTCTTTGTTGTTGTTTTATTTTCAGAAAACTAGAAAACGAAACGAGTGCAAACGTTTCGTTTTGTTTCTTTTCAAAATCTGATAAAAAATTGAGTTGATAATTGCAGTAGTTACTTTTAAATTATTCCATCTCTGCCTCAGAGAGATCGTATAGGATTTCATAAAAAATAAATAAATGAATTTTCTCTCTCTCATTTATTCTCAGTACAAAATTTTAGTTTTCAAATAAAAAAAAAAAACAACAAAATAAATTTAAATGTTTAATGCGTCGAGTAGGTACACTTTTTGTTTATAAAAAAGAAAAAACGTAGTAACTCTAATTTTGGCATTTACATTTTATTGACATTTAAATGTTTCACCTGGCTGAACTCCAGACCACTTTATTTCACAATAATTTGAATGGTAACATGAAATTATGTTAGTACACTCTTATGATACAGCCTTATGCTGCTGTAAATGGCTGCTGTACACTTTCAACTATGAATTGTGTTAATATTAAGTTTTTCTAAAACGTTGCTAACTAAATGTTAGGAAAAACTTCACTTGTGTTGTGGAAACAGTACATGAAAGCTTTAAATGAAAAGAACTAAATGTTTTTCTTACAAATTTTGTAGACGAAGTAATCGCTTATGTTGTGGAAACATCACAAATGTCACTGGACAATGACTACGTTATCATTACAAGTCATTGTCTAATGCTTACACGTTTTCTGCAGGCAGATTTTGTAATATCTCCATAATTTTTTCCACATTAGTCGCAGTAATGGCAGTTATAAAAAGAGTACCTATTTAAAAAAAAAAAAAACAACAAAGTTATTGTCACGCGAAACAAATTATCTTGATGTTATTGTTGTTTTAGCTTTTCTTTGTTTACTTTTTTTTCAACTTCCGTTTTTCTCGATGGTGTGTGTTAACGAATAAAAATTATGCACCATCGAATTTCGGTTAAATATATTTTTTTAAACATAAAAATAAATACAGCACAGTACCTATTTGTCATCATGTGCTTTATACACGTACACATTTATGTATGTATGTAAGTATATAACTACAATAAATGATGCAAATATGTATCTATATACCCTCTCATTTACTGTATTACCGATATAACTTATAATATGCAAAGTACATAAGTTCTTGTAATAAAGCAAAATTCTCTCCTATACCTTGCTATATGCTGTTGTAAAATTATCAAAAAAAATATCTATTTCAATCGTCAAAAGTTAATATTTAAGCTGTTATATTTGAAAGTGGTATAAGTCCACTTTTTTAAAAATTAAGTTGGCACTAATTTTACTGCGACATAACACCAAGTTATACTAAAATTACCGCTAACTAATTTTTTTTTAAAGTGGACTTATAACACTTTCAAAAATAACAGCTCATTATGTCCTTTTTTTTTTTTTTTTTTTTTTTTTTTTTGTTAAATCACCTTTTCCGAGTTATGACACTATTAAAATAAATGTGATAATTATCCACGCTCATTGTATAAAAAGAATAATTTATTAAACAATAATTTATTATAAAAAACAATCAACAGAACACACAACTACTATAAATTTATAAATACGTATGTATGGTGTGTAAGTATTTAAAAAGTACTTGGATTGTACTAAAATCCCTCAGAGCAACAACACAGAAGTATATGGAAATTTAAAAAAAAAATTTTAAATAATCCGAAGTACTTTCTGAGTATTTGGGTGGTAGATTACAAATCTAGACGACCTCCCCTTTAAAATGATACTTTACCCATTTCGAAATCTTCTATGGTTTGTCTGAAAGTTGCTAAAATTCCTCAGAACAACAACACAGGAGTATATGGAAATTTCAAACAAAATTTTTAAAATAATCCAAAGTAACTTCTGATTATTTAAGCGTTAGATTACAAATCTAGATGATATGTGTCTTATCCAGTAATTCTTTATGGTTCGTTTGGAAATCGGTAAAATCTTTTACAGAAATCAATGTATTTATGCGTATTTTCACTTATATTTCGCCTAAACCTATTTAAAAATAAGCATGAATATTAAAAAAATATTTGGAAATATTTAATGACGTAAGACGTATTTGATAAATATGCCACAAATACTGAAAAATATTTATGTATAAATACTAAAAACGTAACTGGTTACGTTAAAACATATTTAACTCGGCATATTTATTTTCACTCACTTCTAGATATTGATATGATATGTGGGCCGATAATCATAGTCATACTAAAGTTGGTATTTCTTTTTTTGAAAAATGATTTTGAATCCAAAAAAATTTTGGTATCAAAAAGCAAAAGTACGTTTTTATTGGTTCTTTTTTGTGCTATTTTCAAGCTTAGAACTGTGACAGTGGAAACAAAAGGTTCTAAAAGATATAAAAAGACATAAAACGGAAAATATGGTCTCTTTATTTTAATAGTTCTTTGTGGTTTCTTAATATTAACGAACGTATTATTGTGAAACCAGACTTTAAATATTATAAATCGGCCAAAATGATGCCTTTTCAATTTTTTTAATATTACAAACCTAAAACTATTTACTATTTGCTATAATTGCACCGCGACCTTTAAGATCTATTGTGCAGAACTATAAAATCAAACCATAAGTTCAAATGGTATTGAACGAAATAAGCAAACATAAAAGGGATCTGCTAATGAAGTTGCGAGCTAAATGATAGTAGTTTTATAAAGTAATAGAAGTAAGTGAAACTGTTTTTATGGTAATATTTTTTTATCTAATATTTGCCTCATTTGAACACACTTTAAGAAGCCTTTTGAAAACACCTTCGTCGTTTATGGCGAACTGTTTAATTGTGAGTTTACGTATGCGGAAAACTTTCAATTTGGGTTAGAATGTACAAGAAATTTTGAAATCTTATTTATTTTTTATTACACAAATTAGTTGTTGCTATTGCATTACATTTGTACTCGTATTTAATTTTTATGCATAATTTTCTTTTCTTTTTATTTAATTCACTGGTTTTTTTTTATTTTTATAAATGTAACATAAGACACACAGCTTTTAATTCTACTGAAAGTAAAAACTGCTTTACGGTTTAATAATTTTTTTGTTTTAAATTATTTATAAGCAAGAAATTATGCAGACAGTGTATATTTTTTGTTTTTACAGAGTTTTTATAAATTTTATTTAATTTTTCAAGTACATTGTCTATCATTATGTATGTGTAGATAACTTTTAAGTCCTTGATTTACAACTCATATTTATAAATTTATGCTGAATATACAAGCAGCTGCTAATTTGAGGGCGATTGAATATTTTTCTTGTTTTCTTTTTAATTTTTGTCACACTTTCTGGGTAATGGTAGAAATTGCCAGCGTTAGAAAAAGTCATTTAATAACTTGAAAGAAAATACCGAAAGAAAAAACAGAAAGGAATAAAAATAACCCAAAGTCTTAAGCAGTACTACCAATTTAGATGCCTAGCAAAAACTTGCCTACGAAGTTAATCTTCAAAAAAGCGATTGGTATATTTCAGGTGCTGAAGAACTCAGCACTTATAATAACAAAAATGTTGAAGAGTATTGGATTTTATAGCTTCTTAGGTGAGCAGTTTATTCGGTGAAAAGTTTTCAAAATGTTAAAATCATTGATTTTTCCTCAGAAGTAAAAAATACTTCTAGTTGCTGGGTACTAGACAGAGACATCAAAACATACACGCCAGATAAAGAAATAAAAACATTCATTTTTATTGTCATGCATACTCGTATATTCATTGCTTTTGTCATGTATTCATTCAACAACAATAATGAATGTTGTTGCTTGCTATACATTCATAATTTTTATTAATTGTTGTTTTATAATTAAATTTCATTTTATTTAAAATGAAGCCTGTGAAAATTTTAAGAAAAAAAATCTTCAAAATTTTTTACACAATTAAAAATTTGGAGTCTTTATTTAATTCAAAATGACAACAAATAACAAACAGCAAGTTAAGCAAACTGTTTCCACATTTTCCGGACAAAAATTTTGTTCGTATAAATTTTTATAAAAAGTGAGTATTCTGCAGCATTTTAATTTTAATTTAGTTAGTCAATAAATTGGTATCATGTATATATGTAGATAAAAGACTCAAAATTTTCTTAAGGGCATTTTCTATTCAAAAAAAAAAAAAAAAATAAATAAATAATAAAAAATATATGGGTATGTATGTTTTAAGGAAAAATATTTAAATTTTATTCAAATAACCATGATAACTATTTATACTATTCGTTGTCTTTTTGAACAATATAATCAATAAATAAATTAATGCATTCATTCATATTCAATACTTTCACTTTTTTTTAATGTTATGATGTATTGCTTTTATTAAATTATGTGAATTGACAAAAATGTATTCGTTTTTTATTATTTGATTCAAAGGCATCCTTGACTAAAGACTTATTTAAGTTTATTTAAGTAAAAAAAATATTTATTTATAAGTTTATTTGACTTATTTTCTTTTCATTTTGAATTTTTCCAAGCTTAGGTTCGGAATATAATTATTTTTACATTTAAACTGGACTGATCAAAAGATCCTAAAGGTCACATAATAAATATTTTTTACATCAATATTTCGCTTCAACCGCGTGCAGCTTCTTCTCTATAACCAGTAATTATAAATTAACATTTAAAAAATATAAAAAAAATTTTAAACAAATTTTTAAAAATTAAATTTAATAGAAAACTTCCTTGGTTAAACACCAGCACAGGTTGTGTGTGAGCACATAATACATATTAATAAAATAGAGGAAGACAGTCCAATAAAAAAGAAAAATATGTTGAGTCATAACAGGGTGTTTTTCTCTCCCATGGAAACCGGCATAGGCACAGACAACAAAGAACATAAAAAAATCTATTTGTTTTTTTTTTGTTGCAAAATACCCAGTTAAATGAAATCAAAGAGCAATTCCACACCCTTAGAGAAAACCAAAAAAGGAAAAAGAAAAATCATAATAAAAGAAAATGAATAGTATCCACATAAAACAACCCTTGTTGTCAAGGCTAAAAATACCACATGTGAAATAATTAAAGTGTATAGTAGAAGATATATATAGTAGGTACGATATATAGATGACAACCACTACCACTATGGCCAACACCTAAAAAAAAGGATTCAAAGTCATGTGTTTAAATAAAAAAGAAGCACTTGTTCATAAAAAAATATGTAATAGCTCCTTTAATAGAGATAAGTATTTGAACAAAGTTATCGATAACATTTTTTACTTTCTTTTCTTCTCAGAATCAATAAAGCTTTTAAATGTTGAAGGTGCCTGAACAGTGGGCCAGAGAAACAAATCGTGACGGCTTAAATAAAAAATGTTCGGCGTTGGCTAAGCCAAAATATGTTTGGCAGGGGCAAAGATCGGCTGGAACTCAGTCACATTAAAAAAAATTTTAGAGTAGCCAAAAAAGTCGATAATATGAAAATTTTTTTAGAAATTTTTCACTTCTACAATAGAAAAAAATAACATCCTTAAACTTTCGGCGGCGGCGCGACTTGTAAGAAATATCAACGGCACGGCTGCTAACCGGCTGAGCCGATGTGGCTTGTATCTCTGCAGTAGGCAAATGACTATAAAGCTTATAAATGTTGAATGAGGCAAAAATTTAACTGCCGGCGAATCTTTGATATGAATACGCTTTTTGAAATAGAAAAATTATCTCTTTTTAGTCATAAGGAATCTTATCAATTATGAGGTTATAAAATAAAAGAAAAAAATAACGCAGGAAGCCATCTAAAAATCATTGCCACAACACAAAATGACTGAATGCATAGCTGTGACTAGCTAGGGTAAACTCTCCTAATTTCGGCATGTTAATGTAGTCGTCATTTTTGTTTTTAAAACTCAAATAAATAGCTATAATAGAGAGTTTTCAATGTATAAAAAACCATGTTTGATTAAATAATATACTTAACTCTCTATTTCAAATTAGTTCATCCTACTGAAATGAGTAATTTATTCAAAATATGTCTTTATCCAATATGTTCTCTGAAATATCTGCAGAAGTGCTTGTTTTCTAAGGAAAAATTTAGTGACAAGGCCAATTCTGAATGGGTTGTTAAAGCTATTATTTGAAACAATTTCCATATTTTAATGGTTTCTATGGAAAGAAAAGAGTTGAAATATTGTTGTTTATAAGTAAAAATTAACAAAAATAATAATTTTTTTTTTGCTGTTTAATGATGCCGCTCTTAGGCACAAAAAATTTGTATCATTTCCTGTAGTCGTCATTGGGTGCCGACTATTCGTAAATTGTGTTTGCCAGTATTCGGCATAACGGTTTATTAAGTAATTTCAAGACTGCCGAATACAGAATCATGTTTCTGGAGTCGGCATCTAATTGCCTTGAAAAAATTTACAGGCAAAATGATATACCGACAATAGGATCACAGTATGACGAGCACTGCGACATGTATGCCGACTACTGGCGAAATTGGTGTATTTTTAAAAAACTATAAATTACTCAATTTTAATAGCTTAATCCATTTAAAACTATACCCAATACTGTACCATTACAGAGTTATATCAGAGTAATACCATGGTCATGTATAAAATGGTAACAATTTGAAAAAAGAGAACGCATTAAACTGCCGACTACTGGCACATTTACCCTATCAGTCCATATTTTATCAAAATTGGGTGTGGAATTTATATGGCCATGAATTCGTTGTGATATCGAAGCAAACCAACTCTTGTAGGCAAAATTACTTATATTTATTTACAGCAGTAATATTTGATTTTAGTAAAAACTGCTCCACGCACCATATAGCCAATCAAATAATTTAATTGTTGCATAAAACAGTTTCAGTTCCTTAAGTTGTCACAGTGAAAGCTAAATTGGAGTTAAATATTATAAGCTAATCTAAACATTGGAAAATTTGATGTATAGTCTGGCAAAGCGTTAGAGGTAGACTTAGGGCCGACATCAAATTCTCTTGTTAATAAATATATTTTTAACAAAATATCTGTATTTGTTCAAAAGATTTAAATGACTGCATAGAAATTTTTATACATGTACGAGTACCTACTATGTGTGTACCTACTTTGCTTTTTCTGTGAAATTTTTAACATAGTGTACGAAACATTTTTATTTAAGCTCTTTTATTACTTTTGTTCATTATTTTTTATTACATCATTTATTACGCTGAAATAATTTACATAAAAATAAAATTTATTTTAATGCATTTCTTTCACCAAAAAATGCATTTCTGTTTGTAAAATACAAATGAAAAATAAAAACCCCCAAAGTGTAAAATAAGTGAAGAAAAGTAAAGTTTAAATTATCGCGCATTATTTTAACTGAGAAGCAACTTTATATTAAAACAAAGTTAATAGACACAAAAGATGTTAAATAAAATAGCCCAAAACTGTTAAAAAAAAGTTTAGGTGAAATAGTTAGAGATATTTAATATAAAAGGAAGTGGCTTGAATTTTTTTGCAATTCATTCTATTCAGCACCGAAAATTAATAAAAAAATAAGAAAGTTGACACGATGTTAAATAAAAGAATAAATAGCATTTTTTTATATTGATGAGAGTTTCAATAGAAATTTTAGCAACTTTCTTTTGCAAGATACATAAATATTTATGTAAATTCTTTTCAATTTAATACTCGTTTCTTTCAGTTGTTTCAAGACTCCAGCAGCATATTTTTTTAATGAAAATATTGTCCTCTTTTTTACCCATTTGAGTTAAAATGAAAAGTGCTTTTAGCTTTTCGAATTCAAGTTGATTTTTAAAAAAATCAGTTTAAAAAAGATAAGCTGATAGACAAACTTATACCTATTGGTTAATTCGATTTAAAAAAAAAAATAAATTTTTAGCAAACCGGTAGACTCAGATCTGTCAGTCTAATTTCGGCATCGGCTTTGTTCTCCGTTTATCATTTTAATTAACCCATTGTGCAAATATGAGTGATAAAGAAATAAACAAAATAAAATTAACATAAAATGACATGCAATCCCGTCTAACACCGTTAACTAGATAACCATATGACTAGATATTTGTATGTATGTACATAAAAAAAATTAAAAAACTTACCTTTGCTGTTGTTTCTTTTTTCTGGATACAATTTAAATGGTATTCAAATTGAAGTAGGTAGGTATGTAGTATAATTTTTCACTTATTGATTTATTTAATTGCCCAAATTAGAGAAATTTATTTTTAATTTGAACAATTCAAAATTATTATATTCAGATTAAACACTTTTTAATTTTGCATTTATTAATTTTTCCACTACGTTTTCGTTTTCTAATTTCCAATTACTTTCATATTTGGATTTTCTCAATTCACTTTTTTAAGATAATCTTCAATTAATAAGTAGTTTTTATTGTTGCTGTTATTTTATTTGGCCATATAAATCAGGTTTAGCAAAAAAGTAAGAAATATTTTATTTTTAATACACATATACTTATAAATTATATATTTTTCACTTTTTATTCCACTCCAAACATGTACATTTTAATCTAATATGTCACTTGACTATTTCTTGCAACTTTTTTTTTTTGGAGTTTCATGTATATAAGTATTCATGTGTATGTATGCTCTTGTTAAAAACCTTTTACTTTGACATTTATTTTGCTACTACATGTACATAGTTTTAAATTATTTTCCCTCTATAAAAACAATTTGCTTTTTAAAGTTATCTTTTTCATAAACTAAGTACAATAATTGAAATTAATTAATAATTCTTTATTTTTTCACTTAAAATTCTTTTCACTTGCTATTTTTCTCGTTTTACTCTCTTTAACAACCACTTTGAAACTGACTAACGTCGTCGTACCGCTATTACTATATTGATGACGAAGTCTGTTTGGATACAATTTTCTCTATCACTAGTTTTCTTCTTTTTCTCTGTGTATACCTGAGCAAAGTTTTTGTCTCCCAATTGTTTTTGTTGCTTTTAAACTTAGTTTTTTTATTGTTGTTGTTTTATTATTGTTCATTGCTGTGAAAGTACAATCAGCTGTAGCTGTAAAAAGTAAAAAAATTCAAGTTAAAAGAAAGCTGCCAGATTTCTTTTTATCTCAACTGAGGCGCTACCATTGAAATTCTTTTTTGGCAAAATGGGCATTTTTCATAACGCTTTCTTAAATAGGTATTTATTTAAATTTAAATTATTGCACTGCATTTATGCATAATCAATAAATAGTTCATTGTAAATATTAAAAAAAAGTATTAATTTATTTTTAAAACAAATAATTAAAAACGTAAATAATTAAAATGTTCTTTAATGGTGGTGGACTGAAACTCGAAATTACACAAATGAATTTTAAGACATTTTTCTTGTTAAAAAATTCACGTTACATATAAATAAATATTTTTTTAAAGTTAAAAGTTATGAAAAAGTTCTTGGTATCTTGGTATCAGTTGTTTTTAATGTAATAACTCATCGTTTAAAAAATTAAAAATACAGTGCAATTAATTTCGTATGTATGTATATATTCATGTATATGGCAAAATTATAGAGAATTAACAGTTATTGTTCAAAAGAAAAAGGCACAAAATATAAAAAATATAAGTTAGTTAAATTAAAAACATTTAAGCCAGTACAATAGCAAGAAAATAGAAATATTGATTATTTGTATAACAAGATGAAATAATAATTATAAGAATCACTGTAAGAGAGATTAAACTATTTTACGGTCTTCATCATCATCGATAACATCTTCCTCGGAATCTTCGTTGCCATTCTGTTGCAATTCCAAACGTTCATCTATGCTAGCGAGTTTTTGACTTTTCAAACGCAACTCAAATACTTCACTTATCGCATCCCGAAAGCACAAAAAATTATAATCGATTATACCCTGACGATTAAAATTCTCTTCCCGCAATATACACACCAAAGCTAAGAATTTATTAACTTCACGTAAATATAAAATTGTATTGTTATTCAGTTTAATAAGACTAGAGCTTTGATGGTCGAACGCATCTTCTTCGGAACTGAAAATAATTAGAAAACCATTTACTTGAAGTAAACGTTTAACTTATTAAATAATTTACCTATAAATGCTTGATAAATCTATAACAACATCAATCATATCACAACATAATTCATAACTTTGCATATCGACTGGTGAACAATCAGTAGCAATATAAATTTTTGATACTACATCAAAAAGAAACGCCTTTTCAATGCCGGAATTCTGTTTGAAAATAGTAGAAAAAAGTACAATTAGATATGTTTTCATTCAGTTAGTTAAAAATCAAAATTTTATTAATAACAGCCCGTCTTCTAAACCAAATCAATCTTGTTGCGAATCGATTTAAAAATTAGGCAAACAAAATTCAAATTAACGAATATATTTTTATTGAATTAACTATTTTAAAACAAGATTATTAGTTGTATTCGATTTATAGAATGTTATAATAAGGTTTATGTATAAAAAATGAGATAGTATATACGAGTAATTATTAAAAAAATTAATATAATTTTCTTACCGATATAAAAATATTTAATAAGTTTTCTAGCGTTGGTAATTGTGGTATTAACTTTTGCACCACCTTTGAAAAGGCTTCAAATATTGAATGGTCATAAATGGAAGTTAAGTGGAAACTTAAATGAATTTGTGTTAAACCAGCATCAGCTAAATCATCTGAAGCACGTTGATGTATATCACGTTGGGATTCCATTTTTGTATCATCACTTATGCCGTCAACCTACAAATATACATTTTTTATTTAAAAATAAATTAAACAAATTATTTAATAATGAAAGAACTATAAAGAAATAAACACATTCATTTTTAAATGTTAAAAAATTAAAAACTTCAAGTCCGAAGAGACTTTTTGCTAAAAGTTTTAATCATGCATTTAAATGATCGATCATTACATATTATAATTATTTATTTACTATATAGAATAAAATTTTATTAAAAATCACTGGCAGAAATCTAACCTATTAGCTTATATATGATCGACCATATTTTGCTAAAACTGATTGATGCAAATTATTTTTCAATATTTGATTTTTTATGACCACTTTCACTTTAACTGAAGTTGAATCTTTAAAAAGCGTACTCAACGAAATTACTATCTTTTTAATTTCTAGCACATATAGAAGCTTTACAAGTGTATACTGTACTCTTTCCCCTGATAAGAACGCATTTGTTATAAAACATTCTCTGTACCTTGCAAATTTACCTTGTGAATGAAGACTTCAAATTTAATGCGCGGATTGATTTTATATGCCTTAATAACCGTATTCTTAAATTTTGTTAGTGCCTCATTGTAATCATCTTTTGCATCGATCACAAACACCAGCGAACCACAGTTACCAAAAATCATATCCGAATCGAAGGTGGGATCGAAGAAGTCTATTTGACCTGGAAAATCCCATATGCAAAATTGTACAAAACTTGAATTATTTATGTTGTCCTTGACAATTTGATTAGTAGATTCCAGAAACATGGTTTCATTTGGTGACATTTTATGGAATACCACTTTCTGTATCGAACTTTTACCGGAACGGCGCAGACCCATTAATAATATGCGTGGTTTAAGATCAGAATTAGTGCCAACCATGCCTGTTGAGTCTAAGCCGTCTTGATCAAAGGCGCCATAACCGTACTCTTTGGGAAATGTATCCACATGATAATCGTCATCTTCGTAACTCTGTAAAGGCGTAGTAAGTTTTGTTATCAGTAAATGCAAGGGCGGTACAAACAAAGCACTTACCATTTTATTAATTGAAATTTTTAGTTATTTAATTGTGTTTAGATTTTTAAACACTTTTTACATATATAATTATATATTAATATAGCTGAATGAATTTAATTATTTATTGTTTATTTACGGAAACCTTCATTTATATTTTTTTTGTTGTAAATAGAAAAACACTTTTTGCAAATTGCAGTCAGCTGATTGATAATGATGTGTTCGTTTTGGATAAAAAAAACGAGGAATTCAATGAAGTGCTGCCAAGCTTAAAATATTTTTATGGTAGAGATGTTTTCCAACTAAATTAATATTAATTACTTATTTAGTAGAATAATTATAACTAGAAAAAAAATTTATTGACTATATTATTCGTTTCCATTATTTTATTTTTGTCTTGCACTTAAGTAACGGCTTTTTCATCACATTTCAAATAATTTAAATTTATATATGTTTATAAAAAAATGCTGCCAAATTGAAATTTGTAAATTCGCCTTCGACAGACGCACTAGTACAAGGCAAATTCGCTTGTACCATATAGTTCAAACAGCTGAAGCTAATGTTCACATTTTTATTTTCATTTGCCTGAAATTTAATTGAATAATAAAAAATAAATTTTTCAATTAAAAATGATGTCGGCACGCAATTTATTACTGTTGGGTCAATGTATTCCCTGTATTAAAAAGAATGCTTCAAAAATCCGTGTTCGCCGTCTGGAACTGGATAAGAACCTTAATATGGTTAGTTTTAAGTACAATCTCCAGTAATAAAATTTTCATAACCATATACTTATACATTTATTTATTTAAGTATTTTAAAGAAGATACATTCTTCTTTGCCCATGATCCCGAAAAAAAATGTAAAACTGGTGATATAGTTTTAATACGTGAATTGCCAGAGCGCTTAACACAACTAATTACTCATAAGGTGGAAAAGGTTGTTTATAAACTTGGTGACGTAACGGACCCAATTACTGGCAAATCGGTTGTAGTGGGCAAATATCGTGATCAAGTGGAAGAAGCCAACAAGTTATTTGGCAAATCAGAAAAAGCTTTCGATTATAGTAAGGCACCACCTCGTGGTCGTTTGGAGGGCACAAAAGATTTTACACATGGTGAAACTTATATTAAATATCACGAAGATGGAACAGAACAGCCGTTTGGAGTTTAAATTTTTATTATCTGTATGTATGTAAATATTTTTTATAAAGAATGGGAAAAAATAGAGCAAACCCTAATTTTTTTTATTAAAAACTTCAAAGTATTTTGACGCATTAAACGAAAATTATAAAAACTTTATGAAGATTTTGAAGTTGCTTATAAATTACGTAAATTGTTAGGTTGGAGATATTCAATGTGTGTGTATGTGACACAACTGAAGATGGCTAAGATGTGATACAAATATTTTAAATAGACTTCCACAAGTACAGGGAAAACACTTTCTCCTGTAAAACGCTGAATTTACAAACAAATTTGGCTTACACAGGAAGGTCAAACGAACAATAAGGTTCGGGGCTTATATTTATTATAAGTCGAAAAATAATAAAACAATTGTCAATTATTAAGAAAAACGGTTAATTTTTGTTCGACTACACCAATTTTTACTACTGAAATGAATCGAAAATACTTTTTCTTTTTTTTTCTTTTATGTTATTCTATGTTTCCGTTATTTTGACTTTTTTATGCCATTCATGGCATAGCAGTGAAAAGAAATTCATTTTAGTTCAAGTTATACTCAAATTTTTATTTATATTTCCTACAAACTGTGGAACATATTCAAAAAAGCAATATTCACTGTCGAAAAATGTATAGAAATTGTACTATATTGAATGTAATAAGTTGGTTCCTGGGGCATTCAACTTTTTCGTGTGCTATCAGTATAAAAAAGAAGATAGAAAAGACGATTTTGTTATGAATGGACATTGTTTTTCACACAATTTGTGGTAGTTCCTATTTTGTTCAACTTAATTGAGCTGTACCTTTTGTTATCTGGCTTAAATGAAACTGCCTTGTTCTGCTTATGCTTTCTCTTATTAAGATAAATTAATAAACACATTTAATATTTAGGTTTATTATATTTTATGCTTTATGTATCTTTTTTTCTACTCAATATTTACAAAATTAGGTTTTGTTTTTTTTTTTAAATAAACATAATAAAACAATATTTTCTTTTTTGTTCGATTGGTTACAGTTTGTTCTAGCGACTTAAAAAAGTCTTCCATCTTCTATACTTACTTGTCAATAAATCTAATGCATTTTGTGATTTAATTATGATATAAAAATACGCTCATATGTGTGTGTTTTAAAAAAGAAATTACAAATACTATAAATGAAGGTAATAATAATTGAAAGTAAAGTAGGGTAGTATAAGTAGGAAATAATAATAAATTTAATGTTATTTTGTTTTTATGTTAAAATTTAGCATTAAGAATTCGTTTAGATTATTTAGGATACAGTGTTTTTGTGTTTTAATCACAATTTCTTAAAATTCTAAAATTGTACTGCAGTATTGTGTTGCCTTCGTGGGGACGCTCCTGGCAAATGTTTGACTGAAATAGAGAATAGTAAAACAAATTTTGTTGAATGCTAAA
Source organism: Thelaira solivaga (assembly GCA_947397855.1). Classification (NCBI taxonomy): domain Eukaryota; kingdom Metazoa; phylum Arthropoda; class Insecta; order Diptera; family Tachinidae; genus Thelaira; species Thelaira solivaga. The sequence continues at coordinate 8,639,724 of OX377614.1, forward strand.
ATTTGCTTAAAAATTTTTAAAAAATATTCGTTCACAGACAACGATTTTACCTTCTCTTGATCGTTAGTGGCACGTAAAATTAAATCCTTAACAAAATAACCTCTACTGGGTACATTGAGTAGTAGCAATGATGTACTACGTCTGCGTTGTAAAACATTTTGAGACTGTTCATGTAAATTGCAAAGTACCCATTGCAAAGGTATTGAAGATCTGTAAGAAATTTAAAAGAAAAAAATTAAAAATTTAAACAATCCAAAAAAAAAAAAGTTGTATATTCACGTTAAATGTATTTCAACACTTTGTTCTTTGAAGAACCGTGACAGCGGTATGATGAATGTGTTATTGAGCGACTTTCCCAGTTTGGGACAAAAATCCTCTGTGGCAAAAGTGTTATTTAAACGTTCCGCGTAAATGCAGGTGCGTATTTTCCAACAGTCTGTATCTGTGGGTGGCAAATCTGGGTCTATGGACAGGCTGGGCTGTAAAAGACTAACAACATTTTCATCCTTCTTCACTTGCTTTGTATCGTCAGTTACAATTTCATCGGAAAATGTGTGCTCCAAGAGAACATCTAAATTTTCAGCCTCTTGATTACGGTGTCCCTCAGCATTTAATTGTTTGTTGTGTATAGTTTTACCTTGAGGTAAAGATGCTGTCAATATGGAGGCATTAAGAATTTCCTTATTTTTAAGGCTACCTTCGTAGGCAGTTTGTAGATCATCATCTGTGTCATGTAGAATAGCATCATTGTCTTCAGATTCACTATGATTTTCATTATCAATTTCGTCTTGTTGTAGAGAGGATTTAATTTTTTTTAGTTCACCCGATTTTAAGTTCAAACTTGATTGGCTCGGTGTTAAAAGCTGGTTGTTTTCTTCAAAGCAAACGGACTGTGAAAGTAAAATAATCGTATCATGTTACACATATACCCACAAACTTAATTCATTTGAGAAAAATTATATTTAACTAGATGTTTTTGGCTGGTCTCACCCGGCCCGGTACTTTATTACGTGAGTCGGTGTAGTTAGAATATAAAGAGCGTATGTAATTTTTTTTAGAAAAATCTGTTTACAAATAGAATTTTAATCGTAAAAAATCCCATACAAATAATACAGCTCTGGGGTATGTGGAAATTAAAAAATTAAAAATAGTTCAAAGTAACTTCTGAGTATTTTGGGCGGTAAACTACTAATTTAAACGACGCTTTCATTTTACAAAAAAAAAAAAAAAAGTAAAAAAAATCTATATCGAGAATAAGGCTATCTGTATGCGAAAGCAGTTGCGATGCGAAAGCTAAATGTTTTGGTTTTTTGCTTATGGCAAGATATTTGTGTGTATAAAACGACGTTTACTACCGGTTTGGTACAGTTTTTTTCGCATTGCTTTTATCGTTTAAAGTACAAGCGAACGATTTTTAAAATTTTAACATGCAGCTTCTTACTTACTTGACAATTCGATATATCCTCACGTTTAGTTTTGCTGTTACATTGTTCGGGTTCACCAAATGTATCCACATATTTAATGGAACTTTGCACATTTGTAAGCTGATGAGCCCCATTACTTGAAGCAGCTGAAGAGCTAGGACGACGTCCTAAAATAGATTGACGATCCTCTAATCCCAGTATGCTAGTAAAATCTACTGGATTTCCTATGATATCAGTGGCGCTGTAAATTGATTCATTGTTATCATTGGACAGTTGTTGCAATAGATCGGAATTATCTGTGGTGCGATCAACGAAACTGCGACTCTTATTTGAATTCGATTTATTCTCTAGTGAATTGTTAGCATGCGGAGCATCGGTGTTTACTTTGTTGGTCAGACTGTGGCTAATGGTGGTGCTGGTTGGGGTGGTAGGTGGTGAAACTGTTTTATATATTATTAATTCTCCACCTTTGGCATTAGTATGCCTCAAGAGGTTTGATTGGGTTACAGAGTTTTCTACTACTAGTCCAGTCTCATCGATTATGTTGCTACTCGAGGTGCTGACTGCAGGTAAGTTAACATTTAATTTTTGTATGTCACTTTGTGGGGACTCCTTTGCTGCTACAGCACCACGTATTTTGCCTGATGATGAAGCCTTCAGGCGATTATTACTGATTTGTTGTTGCGAATCAGTGTCAATAGAATTATTTTCAAAATCTTGTTGCACCTCGGCAATTTTTTCAGTTGACGTTTCGTTCACATTGTGGGCTGATTCTTCATTCGGCTGACCATTTAAGTTTAGGGCACGTGTCGCTGGCAAAGCATTGCGATGAGTGGCTGATTGCATTACCCTTAACACAATTTGGGGTTGGGGCCATTTGTTTTTATGTTTGCTAATCGAAGTTTTATTGCTTCGTGTCGGACCTGGTGCTGCAGTTGCTCTTTGCGGTTCATTGTAGGTCTGCAACAGTTCATGACTCACTGAAGGTTTTTCCATTACCACTGTTATTTCATCATTGCGCAACTGTTGCGTTGAAGGTGAATTAAGCATGTCATCTGGTGTTCCCAAATATCTAAAGTCAGCACTATGATACTCCGCACTGTTGCGACTTTGCGTTCTGGCATGCACTTCTCCTACAGCTACACCCCCCGCCAAAGTAGACTGATGATATGCAACTGTAGGCCAATGCGTATGATTCCTAGCCGATTTTAGCATATTAATAAAATTATGCTCTTGTTCGGTTAATGTCAAACCTTCGTGGCCATACACATGACCATTATTCAGCAGCTGTATATTTTCTAAATATTTTAGACTTTGTTGTTTTTTGTTGTGTTCAACAAAATACAAGGTGGAAACGGCAGCCAAGCTACAAGCAATTTTTTTAACTCAATAAATAATTAATTAAAAATGTAAGTGGGACTTACCAGGCTGCCATAATTATAACTAATAAAAAGATAATTATTTGTAAGGTTCTATTCGAACAGATTTCATAGCCATCTCGGTTGTTGGTTATGCTTTTGCAATGCAAAAAGTGTAACTCATTTTCTTTAGCCCGTTGCAGACGGGTATTGACGCGCTCTAAATTCTCAATGCGTGTCTCCAGAGTACCCGTCACCTTACATAATTCCTTGACCGCCCCAATATTTTCCATAAGTATGCGATCCTTGTTTACTAAAAGAAAATTTTCAATGACGTTGCCGTTGGGCAGCACAATACTGCCAGCCTCTTGCACGGCATCCGGTATAACCTCACGTACCTCTTGTGCTATTACCCCTGTATCAACAATATCTGCCGAATCTCTGTGCGTTTTTAAGCCAGAGTGTAGAGCAAATTGAGGTTCCAAGCGGTAGCGCACAATGCGTATCTTTTGTAGATTGCGCAGTTGAACGGAAGTGTCTAATTCGCTGATTTCCTGTTTGGCTCGACTATCACTGGGCTGTACTATGTGGCCAGATATTTTAAGATTACCATGGACAACTAAGCTCTCATCGGGACGGTCTGTATTGATGCCCACATGTCCAGCATGATAAATTGAATCTTGGGTGAGACCTCTTTGCCAACACAAGTCCACATCTGATTCAAATTGCCCAGGGTTAGAGGCTCGCACAATAATTTTATCGCTGCTTTGACTAATAATGGGATAATCTCCGGAGGCGGTGTGCACATGTAAGGCTACAATTAATTGAAAGTAACGCTGTTCCGGATTAGGGCGGCCTTTTTTGCGCATGTTATTGTTGGTAGTCTCAGAAAAATGTAAGCGTCCCACTGTTACTTTGCTAACAATGTGACTTTGGAGATCGATACTTCAGAAAAAAAAAACAACAAGAAAAAACAAGCAATGTTAGCCATAATTAAGAATATTTTTGTTAATACTCACGGCACTGGAAAAAAGGGTTTCTTTGAACGATCCGATTGACTTTGTTCAATACGTATAGTTTGATTGGGCGCCTCTAGTTTCACCCCATAGAAATGTAAATGAAAAGATTTGATTTTCTCCAGACCAGACGGTGTTCTAACAAATTTCGCTTCACTTTGTAAACGTGCATGACATGTTATTTGAAAATGATTCTTTTTTTGACACACGAATGCATCATCCGATACAGAAAAATTGAATCCTTTGTCAGCATCAACACGATAGTAGACCACTGAAATTTCCTGCAAATGCTGATCGCATAATTTGTGCCAATTTTGTTGTTGGAATGGTGTGAAACGTATACAAGGACTCATGGCATCCCCACTTTGTGAAGTTGTATCACAATTTTTCAAACTGCCATCCATATTAACCGACGAGAGGGCTGGCGAAAGTGAGGCATTTGAAGGTGCTGGTGTATCGACCATGTCATGGTTGCTTAATTGTATATTTAATGGTGATATTGAGGACCTTTTTAGGCTCTCTCCAGGCACAGGGGTGGAACAGACTGAACTCCGCGAGGGACTAAGTATTAAACCAGGATCTGGTTTAACACAATATAAGTCTGGATCATTAATTTGAGTAGTCATTTTGCGTTTACGCGATGAAGACTGGTGATTTGGTGTGGAGGGTGCAGATGTTCTACCCAGAATGGGAGTCGAGGGTATGCTAGTGCCAATTACCTGTACATGAGGCAAATCACCAATGGTGGTTAGCATACAATTTTGTGTTTCCTGCAGCGGTGAATGGTCCAATTGATTTAAATTTATTTGATATACTGGAGGAGGAGCTGGCTGTCCTGCTTGGGCTGCATACAATTTGTGCGAGAGATTTTCATAGCTTATTTGATTATTACTATTGTTATGGTGCTGCTGATGATGATTGCTGGCATATAGAAGTTGCGTTTGCTGTGACTGCTGTTGGTTGGGCATCTCAATATGAGTATCCAGATTTTGGGATGTAGTTGAATGTAATGATTGACTATTAAGTGTTTGCCCTAGACTGCTGGGATTAATGATTAGACCGGCTTCATGTTTTATACGTATGCCACCCACTGTTAGAGCATCTTGTGTAGGAGAATTTGTCAAATTATTTAAGTTCATTTGACTGCTGTCTAATAGATGCGTGTAATGATTTTGTCGCTGTTGAGGAAGTGGAAGCGGCGGTGCTTGTGGCGGCTGATGCACTTGTATACTATGCAGCTCATGAATTTGCGCAGTTGAGCTGTTTAAACCACCATTTACACCACCGCCACTAGCAACAACACTGCCATTGTGACTGTAGATGTCTTGCAGCGGACTGTAGGGTGGTTCTGATCCAGAATCTGGTGGGCTTTCGGGCAGGTGTGATAAAGTATTATTATTGGTGCTATTCTGATGTAAGCCAATGTGTGATGTTGCTGATGTCGATGATAAACTAACACATGCTGAGACTGTTGGTATTGATGGTAGAATGATATCGTTAGCTATTGCTGTCAAAGGTGCAGGTGATGTTATAGGTGTTTCTGTTTTGGTAGTGCATGATAGTGCTGTGTTGTCAGTGGCAACGCCAACACCAACACCACCACTTCCCCCCGAATTTGCAATATTGCTATGATTTTCATCTGGTCCAAGACGACCAAGACTCGCTGCTACTTGTAAATCTTCAAAAAATATTGCTTCGTTATCGATTCCACCGACATAGTCTGCGCGGTCTGAAATGTAAAATATTAAAATTGTTAGTACTCTCATTTCAATTGGATTTGCTTAGCTTTGCATCTAATTTGTTACTTTAGATAATCTGCAAAAAAAGGGCTTAAAGATTCAAGTAATGAAGGAGGACACTTAGGCTAAACCGTATACCTATTTATGCTATAGACATGAATTGGCCTGAGAAATCTCGGATTAATTTTTTTTTTAACAACACAAATTCATGAGGCTTCTGGGCTTGTCTGCAGAAAACACCCAGGTTCTAGACAGGAATCGAACCTGCGACCCCCAGATTGGTAGGCTAGTACGCTACCTACTAGTCTATGGAGGCCCTCATTTAAGCTTACTTGAGCTTAAAGCTCATTCCTTTAAATGTGGATATTTTGATTTTGATGGGCCACAGGAACCTAAATTTTATATTGAAAAAAAAAAAAACAAAAAAACTATAACGTTTTAAAGAGTTGGCCAAAAACCAGCAGATCAAGGTCTCTATGCACTAAATCACAAACTTATGTTTTTATCTTACTTTATGGTAAAAGTCTTTGAGCTCATTTACTCTGGAATAAACTAAAGCCCACCTTAGCTTACCAAATTTTATAGGTAGCGGTATTTTAAATACATAACTTCGTCAAAGGCCGATTATGGCAAAATCTTTTATAAACAAAAAGAGCAGACGAATTGTTGGCTTTTGTTTTAGCTAAAGTGAAGATACATGATTAGGGAATAAAATCCTTAAGCGCTTAACATTAAATAAATTATTTTATCTTGAATGGTATGTCCTATAGATATAAGGTTTTTCTATATCCCAGAGTAAATGAGCCCAAAAGCTTCCGGGCTTAGGAATTTTATTTTCTTTTCGTCGTATACATTAGCTTTAAATAGGTTTAGAAGGCTGGAATTCTGCTGGAGAGGTGAAACAGTGTCTCAGTAAGAGTGTGCTTTTTTATTTTGAAATAAAAATTTGTATTTTTTGAGAGAGTTGTGATTTTTTTTTATTGGATTGTAAAGAAGACATGTGTCAATTAAGTATGAAATAAAATATCCACCAAGTGGCCAACACAGCTCTGATGATAGATCATTACTCTCTTCATGAAATTTTCAATGACTTTTTCACATTCTCAACGACGAAGCGTCGGATCTCGGATATGAGCTAAGGAATTATTTGTCATTTATGCTGATAAGCCCGATACTGCACAGGTCGAACTGTATGAGATCAGAATTTCTTGAGATAATTTGTTCTGTAAGTCGTTGCTACAATAAATCAATTGTTTCACGCGTTGTGTGGTAGTTGGTGCCATTTTGCTGAAACCACTTGCCGGATAGGCGTGTAGTTCTTTAATTTTTATTAATCGGAATAAACAAATTTCAAGGTTGCCATTTGTACAAAAAAAGAATGACACTAAATTTATAATAATTGCAAGGCTAATATTTTTTTATATAACGGTAACTCTTGAAAATTATAGGTTATATAGGGTCCGCCATCGAACGTTTTTTTCAACTAGTGCTTATTTCGTGAATGGTAACACTTAGCTCTTGTCTGATTTAACAGATAATTAGTTTTATCCTTCTGCTTAAAGAATATGGTTGTGTTTTCGCTTCGCTAAGTGGGCCTGCGATCGACTTACAGAAGATGCCGATTTTGCCAAAAAACTCATGTTTTCAGATGAAGCTCATTTTGATATTGGCGGGTATGTAAACAAGCAAAATTGTCTTATTTGGGGCACAGAAAACCCGCACGCATACATTGAAAAGCCGACGCACCCAAAACGAGTCACTGTTTGGTACGGATTTTGGTCCAGAGGCATAATTGGGCCATGTTGAACGAATTTTTGTTCACAAAAATTGAAGAGGAGAATATTGGCAACATTTGGTTTCAACAGGACGGCGCTACGTTCCACACAGCCCAAGCTACACTCGATGTTTTTATAGCATTTTCAAAAAAAAGAAAGTTATTTGGCGGACCCTATATTCACAATTAAATATAGCGATAGAAGCTTACTACCATACCATTTGACGAGCCTGTGCAATAAGATCATCATGAAGGTACTGTATAGTTTGGGGTCTCTAGGTGTTGTGTCAATTTAGTTTGAAAATTTTATTTGATTTATTTATATTAAATAGTCAAAAGCATATTGATTGTAAAAGCTGAATACGATTGCAGAAACAATAAGAAAGTAGATGAAATGCTTACCAGTTGTTGGGTGCTATTAGAATAGTGTGGGCTTAAAGTATGCGTTCCGTTTGCATTTTGTCAAATAACATTTAATAACTGCTTATAAAATATATTTTAAAGCTTAATAATTAATTATTTAATTATATACTTGGCACTATTGACTACATTTGGTAATCTTGAGTTTAATCTCTATTCGAGTTGCCATGCTCACACAAATTTCAATAGTTTTTAGTTCATGTTGCTCATATGCAATATGAGGCGATAATTGGTAATTAATTAATTTATTGACGCCTTAATGTTAATCTATAACTAACTTTTATTTACTTAAAATATTTTGAAGGTCTCACAAATAATTGTGTCCCAACAAATAAGTTGATGATTAAATAATTATACTTGTATATAAAAGAAAATAATAATAAATAATAATAAATTAAGAAAACATTTTTAAAAAGTTCAATTAACTCTTAAACATAAATATTATTGAGTTCAAAGCATAAACTGTGTGTTTTATTCAAATTTTAAAAATTTATTTGCAAAATGCTTAAGGATGTTTTAATAGTTTTACATTCGTTAGTGTATAAAAATAATTCTATAAAATTTTTTTAGAAATGAAATTTGACGGCATTATTGTTTTACCGAGAGTAATTTTTTCTTAAATTTTATAACGAGCTTTAGTCCAAAAATTTGTAAGGCCGTGATTCACTATCCTATTTAAGGGGGTTTTACTTACACTGTAATACTGAGTAATTGATCTGTGTAGGTCACAACCGAATAAATCAAATTGAATGAATGACATAATTGAATGAAATGTTTCGCTTCTTTTATTAAATCTTTGTTGGTCTTTCGTTCGTTAGTTCTTATGTGGTTTCATTACTCCATTATAATAAAAACAATTTGCCAGTATTTTTTATATATTTTCTTATCAGTGCTGTTCTGTATTCCGAATTCGAATATTTTATTTGGAAGAGACAATTTTAGCAACTTTTAACTATTAAATTATTTTTTGTTTCATTTACACCCGGAAAAAGTTGACAAAATTAAAAAAATAAGTTAATTTAATAAGAAGAAAAAAAATTTAATTTCACATTTTTTAATTCCATTCGGAATACAGACTCACTGTATATATCTTTTGGAAATTTCTAATAAATAATTAATTTTTTTTTATAGCGGATCATAATCTTTATTTATATTGCTTTTGTTTTATTTTTTGTCGTTCGGCGTTTTCTATTCTTCGTTCATGTATTTCAACTGAAACATTTAACAAATGACCGAACGGATCACTTGCAAAAATTAAACGAAAAAGATTGATCACTTAAACGAACGATTGTCAAAGGACTACTAAGTAAAACGACTTATTAAACATTGAAATCAAAATACTTTTATACTTTTCTGCATTCTTGCATACGAATAAAGAAATAACAAAAACCGCTGACAAAATCCAATGAAATCCCATGATTAGCAATTTGATCTGTCAAAAATAGCAGGTGTGAACAAAAAGTGGTAAAGAGGGTGTCTTTTGTGAATATTTTTAACAGACAGATCTGGACGATTTTTTCATTTGATGAAAATTTCTGAGGAAAAGACAACAATATCTGTGTTCACGTACTCTACTTTGGGAGTCAACGTGGGTGCCCAAACTTACCCAAAACTATTTCCGTACACAAACCGAAAAATTTCTTTGATAAGATCAGCTGTTGAAAAAAGTAAACAAACAAAATTTAAAACCTCGTGTGCAGACTTAACGGAATGTGTATTCAAACATCTAAATTCGTTGCCCTAAAAAGCAGTGGATCCAACTTCGTGCATTTAAACAACAACAAAATTAAGAAAAAATTTTTTTTTTTATATAAAACTTATTTAAAAAAAATTTTGAACAAATGAAGTAAATGCCAAATTTTTAATTTTTAAATAATAATGGGCCATAATCATAATCACAAAAAAGTAGGCTTTAATAAAAGCTGATTTTATAAGAACTATCGGAAATTTAAAAAAAAAAACACATAAAATTCAGAAAAATGCATGAAATATTTATTTGGATCGATAGTTGGGTCGATATAATTTAATGTTTGAAGATTATTTCATGCAAATGTTGGCCGCGGCTGCGCCTCAAATGGTCCATCAGTCCAATTTTGGCATACTCTTTCCAACATTTCGGCCGGTATCTCACGAATAATGTTGGCAATGTTGGCTTCCAGTGCGTCAATCGAAGCGGACTTGTCCCTATAGACATTAGCCTTAACATAGCCCCACAAAAAATAGTCTAGAGGCTTTAAATCGCACGATCTGGGCGGCCAATTGACTAGTCCCAAGCGTGAAATAAACTGTTCACCGAACTCTCCTCTCAATTGGTCCACTGTTTCGCGTGCTGTGTGGCATGTGGCACCGTCTTGTTGAAACCACATGTCATGCAAGTCAAGCTCTTCCATTTTGGGCAAAAAAAAGTTTGTTATCATCGCACGGTAGCGCTCACCATTCACAGTAACGTTGTGATTCGCATCATCTTTGAAGAAATACGGCCCAATGATGCCGCCAGCCCATAATCCGCACCAAACGGTTGTTTTTTGTGGATGCATTGGTAGCTCTTGCAATGCTTCTGGCTGCTCTTCACTCCAAATACGGCAGTTTTGCTTGTTCACGTATCCATTCAACCAGAAATGAGCCTCGTCGCTGAACACAATTCTTCGATAAAAAAGTGGATCTTCATCTAACTTTTCAAGAGCCCATTCACCAAAAATTTGGCGTTGTGGTAGGTCGTTTGGCTTCAATTCTTGCACCAGTTGTATCTTATAAGGCTTCACACCCAAATCCTTCCGCAAAATTTTCCACGTAGTGGAGTAACAGAGGCCCAATTGCTGCGAACGGCGCCGAATCGATAATTCACGGTCATCACAAACACTGGCCGATACGGCTGCGATATTTTCTTCAGTTCGCACTCTACGTAAGCGTGTTGGTGGTTTAATATCCAACAATGTAAATTTGGTGCGAAATTTTGTTACAATAGCCCGAATAGAAGCCTCAGTAGGTCGATTAAACTGACCATAAAATGGAAGAAGCGCGCGATGAACTTTCTTAACAGAGCATGCATTTTGGTAATAAAATTCAATAATTTGCAAGCGTTGTTCGTTTGTAAGACGATTCATGATTAAATTATAGACCAAACTGAAGATGTTTGACAGTGACACAAGATACAAAACGTGCGTGAGCTGTCAAAACTAGTGTTGCCAAAAAGATAATAGCAAAAAAATCACTCTTTAAAAGCTGACTTTTTTTTCGTAAGAATTATATTAATTAAAATCATTTTTAAAAAGATACCGACTTTAGGGTGTCTTTGATTATGCCACAATAATTTTAATTTTGTTGCTGACTTTTATTTATGCAATTTTCTTTTGGCGTTAAAATTTTTCTTTTTTGCTGTTCCCGTACTTTTAAACATTTTAGGTTTGTATTCAAAGAAAAATAAAGAAGACTTGAATTAGATATTGTTACAAATTTTTGAATACCAGCCTTAGTCTCTAATTGAGAGTTATTTTTCATTACTCTCATTTGCCCGAATTTTACCCAAAAGCTATGGGAACAAAGCTTATGCTAATGCTTTTTATTTTTTTTTTATCAAAGTGCAAATTTTCTTTTTAAAAAAAAAATAATTTTATTTCTTAATCCAATGAAAAACTTCATTATTTGCAAACAATGCAAAGTTTCATTAAACTAATTAAATATTTAATTAATTTACAAGCGAATCGAGGAACCACTGTAGCATCTTCTTAATTAATTATAATAGTTGACGCAAACACTTGCAAAAATCTTAAACATTTTGTTTTTATGATTATTATTTCCGCCGTAAATCATTTAAGCCCTTGTTGCCTGGCTGTGTTGCAACTCTAATAAATTTCACATAAAAACAATAACAAAAAAAATTTAAATCATTTTGAAATTTTGTCGAAATAAAAGTGGGCGTGCAGAACAGAGGACAAAAAAATAATAATACAAAAACAAAAAATGTAAAGCACGTTTACATACGACTGATAACAACAATATTTTTTTTTTATATTTCATTTATTTGTGCAAGTACAAATAATTCAAATAAATGATTTTGTTTGATCAATACAAATTTAAATTCATGATAAAATAAATTATTTGTTGGTATATAAGTATTCTTGTTGTTTTTGGTTATTATTATTTCTAAGCACTTAAATGTTAATTTTTATTTAAATATGCATGAGGCTCTTTTATGTTGCCATAACAAAAATAATTAATTATTTGTAAAGAAAATATAATTAATTACCATTACAAGTTTTGTGATAATCCATAAGAATTTATTAACTTTATTAATTTATTATTATTTGTTTTTAGTTTTATTATTTAATTTAAAAGTTTTCTTTTTTTGCTTTGAGATACTTTATTCTATTTTTTCACTATTTTTCTAACACCAATTTTACGTTTAAAATAAAAAAAAATTTAATTCCAACCGTTAATCAGCAAACGAATGTAACAAATACGACTGGATTTCAATGTGAATTGTTTTCAGATTCTTTTTTGCAGCTTGAGAGTTTGTTGTTAGTTTTTCTTTTACGTTTTCGTTTTCGTTAAATAAAACGAAAAAAATTTAGTTTTGTAATTTTATTTTTTGTTTGTTTTTATTTTAAATTTTAAACGTTTTTGATTTTATTTCTTTGCAGCACAATTTAAAAATAGTTTTTGCAGCGATGATTAATTTTTGTGTGAATTTAAAAACAAAAATTGTTTTAAGCTTGTGAAATTCGTGAAAATCACTATGAAGCTGTTTAGTTTTCAAACAGAAGAAAATAGGAAATTTCTCTGCTCAAAGCTGTGAAATTTCACTCTGAAAATCTGATTCCAAGTGAATGGAATTTTTATTTAAATTTCTTATTCGACCGTTAGTTAGCTTAAACTCATCATTTCGATTTACGAGACACTCAAGTTTATTAAATTTGGCTTTACCCACATGACAGACAAAATTTGGGTCTGTAAACAACTAACTCGTCTAGAAAATTTTAGGAAAAATACAAAATATTTTAAGTACTTTTTATAAAATTTTTCTAGACGACTAGTTTTATAAAAAATTATTGAATTTCCAAAAGATTTCAGTTATCAGAAGGCGAAGGAAAATGTGGCAATCAAAAATTGTAAGGCATTCAATAATACCAATTTAGATAGAGATAAAGAAATAAAAGTAGACGGCCTGCTTCGGTATATAGATATTTTGTAATAAAAGCTTTTAATTACAAAAGCTGAACCAACTTGAAAGAGATTTATATCAATATAGAATGAATTTTATCCGTATTTATAAAAAAAAAAAACCATTTTGGAATGAACATTTTTGTCCGCACAAAATTTATGTCCGAACAAAATTTTTGTTGATTTCAATGATTATTTTTTTGTAAGTAAATACTTCCAGCAAAAATTTTTGGCCACAAAAAATGTTTGTTAATAATCATTGATATTTTTAAAAATATTTCCACTCAAATTTTGGTTCGAAAAAAATTTTTGTCCGCACAAAGTTTTTATCTAAACAAAATTTTTGTTAATTTTAATGATTACTTTTTTAATAACTGTTTCAAATAAAATTGTTGTCCAAAAAAAGTTTTGTTCGTAAAAAAGTTTTTATTCAAAAAAATTTTTTCTTAATTTCAATGATTATTTTTTTTTGCAAGTGTTGCGGAAAATATTTTTGTCCACACAAAATGTTTGTTAATAATCATTAAAATTTTTTAATAAATGTTTCAAACAAAATTGTTGTCCGAAAAAAAATTATTGTTCGGACAATATTTTTATCCAAATATGTTTGTTAATTTCAATGATTATTTTTTAATAAATGTTTCAAGCAAAATTGTTGTCCAAAAAGAAAAAAAATTTTGTTCGAACAAAGTTTATATCCAAACTAAATTTTTGTTAATTTTTATTAACAAAATTTAATTTTTATTAATTTTTTAATAAATGTTTCAAACAAAATTGTTAAAAAAATTTTTTTTGTTCGGACAAAGCTTTTATCCAAACTAAATTTTTATTAATTTCAATTAGTATTTTTTAATAAATGTTTCAAGCAAAATTGTTGTCCGAAAAATATTTTTGTTCGCACACAGTTTTTATTCAAACAAAATTTTTTTCTCGGGACAAATTTTTTCTATAAAAATTTCAATTACTAGTAATCAGTTCGAAAAGCAATCATTTAAAGATATTATAAATTTTTAGCTGCGTATGCCTGTATGTGTATATGTGTATTAAAAGTTATACAAATATCAATTCCCTGAGGCATTTATTTCGTGCCAAATATAATTTTTAAGAAATTGGGATTATTAATAATACCATGTTTGTGGTATTCTCAAACCTATTAAGTGGAGCATCTAAATATTTTGTAAGCCATCACCTGACTACATGGAACGATATGTGCTTGTAAGCAATTTTAACTAGAACAGAATTATGCAGTCCCACAATGCCTATACGAATCTACAATATTTTGCTATAAATTGAAAATAAACTGGGGTGGATGGTGTATCCAACATATTTGTTGGCTCAAAAAATAAAACGTACAATAACAAAATAATAATTGTTATTATGCACTTAATTATCTAATGGTTAAAAAAAAAACAAAAATGCATATAATCTTGATAATTATTATTCCGAGGATCCAATACATTGTGTACTCCAATATTTAATCTCTTGAAGGCATTCGCATTAACCACATCACATCACAACACATTCTGCTTTTGTTTTTTGTTTTTGCGGTTGATGCACTCTTTACTCTTGGATGCACATTTAACAAAATATCTTTATAAATAAATAATCATCATCATCATTATCATCATCAGCAAACACACGAAAATAATAACATTGATGAAACACATAAAAAAACAAAATTAATTAAATAATAAAATATAGAGTAAATAACATGTAATGTTTAATGGCTTTTCTTCTCGTATTATTTTTTTATTATTTAAACATTTAATACAACCATTTGAAACATTTACATTGAATTGTAAAATAAAACTCATTCATTGTGTTAAGCATTAAAAAAAGATATTGTCATTTGAGTTTTAGTTTTTTATTTTTAATCATATGATTTTGATCTTAGGAGTATTTTTTTTCCATTAGATTTCACGCATTGGCAATTAATACACTCGTATCTACCTAGTCACTGAGTAAATAATTAAATTTAATAATAAATAACTGGAATTTTGGTGAAAATTAATTTGAAACATTTTATTTAAATTAGATAACTGGTTGTGGCAATAAAAATTTCTTTAAAAAGCTTAACTGTGATGGCTTTCTAAAATCAATTAAGTGATTAGCACAATGGGTCGGTGTTTACTCCTATGAAAAATTATGTCTTGTGTGTATTTATATGTAAGTGAGAGAGATATTAACACTAAAGACTAACTAGACTGTTAAGCTGAGCTGTATATTTATGTAAAATAATGTACAGTGGGCTATAATGTATAAATTTATTACGAGTTAAATTTAAAAAAACATTAAGTTTTCTTTTTTTGAAGGCACAAAGTACAAAGGATCTTTCGTACAGCCAAACACTTACTGCCAAATTCATAAAAAACATTTTTGTTTAATAAGCGCTTATTAAACAAATTTTCCATAGAAAAACTGCTTATTAAGTTCTTAAGAAATACAAATATTTTTTTATGAATTTGGATTTTAGGATATAGACAGGAATCGAACCTGCCCCCCCAGCTTGTGAGATTATTACACTATTTCTAGACTTGCGGCTGTTATTACTGTTTACTGTTCGCAGCTGTTCGGCACTTCAGAGTGAGAAGACAGCTCTTTATGTCTTATATTAAAAAAAAATAAAGTATTTTAATTTTTTCAGTAGAGGAAAAGGTTCCTTTAAAGAACATAAGGCTGCCAAATGAAGTATCAGAAAAGCAAACTCTTGTTGGCAAATGAGTACACTGAAAGAATAATTTATTATTTTTCAACCAATTACAAGGTTGAATTAGACTAAAGATAACATTTCATTAATTTAATGAAATATTTCATTAAATATTTTTTTTGAATTAATGAAATGTACTGCTATATTTGAAAGTGGTATGAGTCCACTTTTTTTAAATGAGTCAGCATTAATTCTAGTTAAATGGTGTCCTTATCTTACTAAAATCACCTCTAACTCATTATTTTTTTTTAAATGGACTTATACCACTTTCAAATATAACAGTTTAAATATTTCATAAATCCTTATCCAAAAAAATTAACGTAAATTTTTCATAAATTTTACTTTAAAGTCTACGTCAACATTTTTTTTTTGGATAAGAGGGGTTGTCTTTAGTTGGAAATTAATAAATTTTTTTATTGAATTACCAACCAACATTTTTTCAGTGTAAAGCCTGTTAAAAGAAAAAGTTTAGCTACCTGTTCTGATGACCATAAATTGTTATAACAGAAAGAGAAATAGAGGTTCATAGGTTATTAAAAAAATTTAATTTCTATTGAATTATTGATATAGTGAGAAATTTAAATATTAGCCGGATTATAAATGTTATTGGCTTATCATGTCTTTGCATGAGGGTGTGTCGTGGCTTTGAAAACGTTTATCGACATTTTGAAATTTTTCAAATTTTTTATTAAAATTAACACTAATTCTTCATTTTTGGGGACTTAAGGTGCAAAACCTTTAAATTCTAAACACATTGGGCCATAATCATAGTCACAAAAAAGTAGGCTTTTATTAAGAGCTGACTTTTGTTCATAAGAATTATATGAATTTAAAGTCGTTTTCAAAAAGATACCGACTTTAGTGTGACTATGATTATGGCTCATTTTTTTTTCAAACAAAAATCAGCTTAAACACTTTTCGCTTAGAAAAGTTGCTTTAATTTTTAGTTTTATTGTAAAATTTCTAAAAAAAAAAACAGAAATGAAAAATGTATTATTTGAAAATCATGTTGCAATTATTTTAAGTGCTGCTATTTATTTATTTATATAATATTTATTGCACACAATTACTTTTTAAATGATTATATTTTTGCTAATCATATAACTTTCATTATTATCATTTTTAATTTATTTTATTTCGTTTTTTCTTTGCCAACTGTTTTTCATTTCAAATTAATTTATTTTAATTTCCAGGAAAAATTATGTTTTTTATTTAATTTATTAGAATTGAATTTTTGCATAAGAAATTAAAGTTATTATATTTTATTTATTTCAATCAATTACAATTACAATTAATTTGCATTGCAAATTTTTTTTGTAATGTGACTTTCGACTTAAGAAGTTTTCCAGCAGACCGACAATATCAACAAACAACAACATACAGTTACAGAATTAGCACACAATTGACAAAGCAAATTTTTGGAGTTTTCTTTACATTTTTTTTCTATTAGTTTGGCTTACAATGCTCCTTCCTTCTTGTTCTTATTGAAATACAAATTATTGATCAAACAATATTGTTAGTAAACATACACACACGCACTTGCTGACATACGTACAGGTAGTAAGTAGTCAAGCAAAGCACCAACCAAGTCTTTTGCACATACACACATGCATTTAATTAATATATAGATATAATATATACAAATAATAACTTGCATATTTTAATATAACTGTTTATGTATTTTGTTTTTATTTAACAGTCGTTTGACAGTTGTTAAGAAGACACTTGCAAATGTGTTTGTACAAATGAATTTACTATGAAAGGAATGTGGTAGACAAATAAGAAATAAAGGGCTGCACAAAACATACTTTAAATGGCTTACAAGGACTTTTTATTACACACTTAATTCCCTTTTTATACGAATTTTTTTTAAAAAAATCTCTTTTTATACGAATTGTTTTAACACGATTTTTAATATTCTAAGAATTTTTCTTGAATCTCATATCTGTATGGGATTCCCCGAATTATGTATAAAGTAAATACGT
Source organism: Thelaira solivaga (assembly GCA_947397855.1). Classification (NCBI taxonomy): domain Eukaryota; kingdom Metazoa; phylum Arthropoda; class Insecta; order Diptera; family Tachinidae; genus Thelaira; species Thelaira solivaga. The sequence continues at coordinate 8,657,307 of OX377614.1, forward strand.
TATGATTTTTTTACCCAATTGAGAGAGGATAATTCAGAAATAATTTTATAAGATGATGAACAAAATTATTCTGGTGAAGGCACTGATATTCTAGTCTTATGTAAACGTATGCGTTTATTTTTAGCTTTTCACATATTTTTTCCTTGTTTCTAAATTTAATTTATTTTTTAAAATACAATTAATGAATTGAAATGTGTAAGCACAAAATGAATTTTGAGTTCATTTCATTTATTTCGTGCTTACAATTTTTTAATAATTCCCTTTTTGCAAGATTTTTTTTTTTGAACGTACTCGTATCTATCGTGCAAAAAGAGAATTAGGTGTAATATATAACACATATTTGTAGTGATGTTTGTATGCTTGTGCAGCCCTTTAGTAAGAAAGTAAAAAACTTTTTCTGCAAACTTTTATGATCACAAATATAAACTTATTAGCATTTAATGAGCTAGAAAAGCAATTCGAGTTCATTTAAAGTGCACTGAGAAAATTTTATTCATTAATCCCATGAAAAATTTCATTATTTTTCAACCAGAGACAACGTTTCATTAAACTAATAAAATATTTAATTAATTAAATAGAATATTCATGCTTATAAAAGAAGTATTTCATTAAATTAATGCAATAGTGTCATTAGAGAGCCCTGTCTCTCAGTAAAATTAAGCATCTTGTTTAATAAAACTTATTAAAGACAAACAAAAATAGAGTGAAAAACGCTAGTTTCAAAAAAAAAAATTACCTAATTTTCATTATTGGCCAACTATAACAAAAAAAATAAAAAAAAAAAAAATAAAAAAAAAAGTAAAAAAAAGTAATAAAAAAAAATAAAAAGTAAAAAAAAACAATAATAAAAAAAAAATAAAAATGGCTATTTTATTAAGCTTGAGGTCTTATTTTATAAATTTATTTTTATATCGATATTTCGCCTCAACTTGCGTAGCTTGTTCAGGATATATTTATAAATATATTTATAATAAGAAGCTACGCAAGTTGGAGCGAAATATGATATAAAAATATATTTATAAAATAAGACCTCAAGCTTAATACAATAGCTATTTTAATTAAAAAGAAAAAGGTCAAATAAACTAACAAATAATTAAAAAAAAAAATTGTTTTGCAGCCAACTTCACTACAAAACGTTCAGTTAAAATTGGATTTTCCAGCCTTCAGCCCTGCCGTCTAATTATTACGGTATGCTCCACTTTTCATTATGTATGGGCGTGAGAATTTTTGACAGATAAAAACGCTTGCCGTGCCAATTTAGGTATAACTGTTAAGCATTTCAATGCATTAAATTATTTGTTACAATTGAAATTAAAAGTCAATAAAAATGTTCCTTAATGTGAAACAGCTGTCTCTTTCTTTTCAATTAAACATTATTCGAAGGCTCTGCTTCTAAGCCAAATAATTCATGTGAAAATTATTACACGCACACTCTCCCAGCCACATAGACTGTGTTACATATTGATCAAATTGTATTTAAAATCGTTACTTAACACAATTAAATATTAAAATTAAATAAAATATCTCTAAAAAAAAAAACTATAAATTTAATTCAGAAAAAAAAATCACGTAATAATTGTGACGAAAGTATTTTGCAGTTGTAACAACATGACTTGAATTATTTTATTTTGTAGCTAAACTTGTTAAAATCACGCTAATGAAACAAAATGCAAAACAATTTTTTAATTATTATTTAATATTTTAGGAAGCAAAGAACTTAACGATTTGACATAATTAAAAAAACAGAGTCCTAATTGGGGCACTCGATTTCGATCGAAATTTCAATGCAATTTAAGTATAAATTTCGATTGGTATCGAATAACATAATTTGGTTTCAGAGTATACATACGTGCATGCTCTGTATTCCACACCGATTCGAAAAAATGTGCAATTACGTAATTTTCTTCTTATTAAATGAAAACTTTTATGTTTTTTTTTTAATTCTACCACCCACAATAAAGCAAAAATAAAATTTAAAAATTTTAAAATGGACCACAGAGTAGTTATGAGGTGCTGAATTTTTCAATTCCGAATAAAATATTCGGATTTGGAATACAGACCAGCATTGATAACCATACATACATAAACCAGACAACTAACAAAACTTTTAATTTAAATAAAAACACAAATACTTTAAGATTTTCTCAACATAGTGTTGTCCATTAACTTACAATTAAGAATATGTAGTAATTGCTATTGTAAACTTACCCAAATCTGTTAATATGTGTTCATTGTAAAAGTCCATGTCCATCTGTGCTAAATTTATAATAACCCTTTGCTATTTCGAGCATCCTTACAAAATTTTTCAATAAAAATTTTGCTACTAAACCTGAAAATAAATGTATAAAAAACAAAATTATTATTAATATAAAGCTGGTTTTTGAATACTAAAATAAAAATTATTCAGTAAACTTGTTTAAAATTAATTTACAGAATATTTAAACGCTAAATTGATTAAAATAAAATAGAAATAAACAATTTTTTATTTACTGTTACTTGCCCAAACTCGCAAGTTTTAAACCACAAATAAACAAAGCGAAACGTTTTGCAATCGTTTCGTTTTGTAGTTTTTCAAAAACAAAGAAAAATTAAAGTACTGCAAACATTTACTATGATTTATTTTGTATTTGTATTGGTACATAATAAAAAAACGGTATTATTCACTTAAACCTCGGTAGCCACAAAACAAATGAATGAAAAGAAAAGCAAGCTAAGCAGCAGTGCCGAAACACACATACCCTAATGATTCATTCGAACAAAAAATACGTTTCGGTTTTTATTTTGTACGCATATGAACGATTGGATTGGTGCATAACAAGAAAAAGAAGACTGTCCGTTTTCATTGTACAAAACGATTTAAAAGTTTGTGACTTTGTAACAAACGTTTATGAAATAATTCCTTTTTTTTCGAACTCTGGTTCTAAGAACTGGAGTCTACATATTTAATTTAGTATTTCAAAAAAAACTTATTTCAACTTTCATGTAAAATTAAATTACAAATGCTATAATACCAGTAAACTTACAAACTTTTCAGAAAAAAAAAATAAATAAATGAATAAATAAATAACAACAACACCAACAGCAATATTCCTATAAATTGATAAGAACAAAAAAAAATAATAAAAAACAAATTATTTGCCACTTAAATGTATAAATGTTACCCATCTTCACATTTACAAATTTAAATGCTCAAACTCGCACAGATGCTAAACTTCTACTTTTGGTCCCATAAATAATGGAAAACACGAAGGAATGAACACATTTATTTTATTTTGTATTCACATTAAAGATTAAAGTAGCGAGTTTAGGCTTAAGAATTGTATTTATTCATCCTTAATTGAATTAACGCCTTTTCTGTTCAAGTTTTTTTTTTGTTCTCTTCTTAAAATGTAAATAAAACTGAACGAGCATGTATGTACGTTTGTGTTTCCACAGTACCTAAATTGTCCGTCTGTCTGTGTAATCTGATTAAGTGTACATTTTGTATAGATTGATTTAAATTTGCTTTTATAGCAAGTGGTACAGTGAGGCTTAAAATCTTTACAACTAATTACACTGGACATGGGTACTCTGCACAAGGCAGTAGTGTAATTGAATTTTTTTCCTTTAATGGACTTTAATTGAACTGTGAACTCTGAAACCGAATCAAGAAACATTGCCTAAAACGATCCAAATTTTAGTCTTTTTGTATAAGAAATTATTTTTATTTATTATTATCGTGGACTATAATGCCACCGCCATTAAGTTTACACGTTAATTATGGTCTCGGTTTGTTGGTAACGATCGGTTCAACTGGTGAGCAGAAATAGGAAGGATATTTCTAGACTGACCTTCAACGAAAATTGCCATAGCTGCCGGTCACCTGAGAGTAAGAAGATCGTCTTTCACCTTCTCTGCGAGTTCCCGGCTCTTATGGCTACGAGACAAAATATTCTTAAAGCACATCTAAAGAACGGACTACCTGAGATATCTGGAATAGGGTTAAGGAGTCTTTTCAGATATCTTAATGTCACAGGTTGGATCTAAGTTGCTTTTACTACTAACTGGTCTTGACGAGTGGGTAGTTCTAAACAGAATCTTGCGATTCTAATTGAAGGCCGTCAGACCGCCATGCAAACTAACCACCCGCAACCTATAAGATCTATTCTGCAGCCTAGTTCCCAACTACAATCCTAAATTCCTTACGATTCTCGTAATTGTTTTAAGATTCGTCTGCTTAGGCAACTCATTCTGTATTACACCAATTTTACTCATGTGGTAGTTTAAGCGACAATGGACACTTAGCAACTGTCATTTCCACTATAGATTGTAAACAATTTCTGGCTTAGTATGTTGCGAGGCTAATAAGTCTCTTTGACTGCCGCATAACCACTTCAGCTCTCTAGCTGTCTTATAGACTTCGCTTCCATTCCTTGAGTTGTTGGTCTTTTCGCAGGAGGGCCTTAGACCTATGAAAGGAGTATCTACTTCCACTTCATTGGCCATATGTCCTTCATCAAAGCATCGAGAAGCTTGTAGCAATCCCAAACCAATCTTAATACAAAGTAAGGCTTGTCAATGCATTTAGAGCTGCTTGGCTGTCTGGGAAAATGTATATTGCGGTACCACAATTGTCTCTTCTTAGACATTCCCTATGAAATACTTAAAAATTTCTATGGAAGTTGTTCTATCACAAGTCGCCACAGATCTACCTAAATAAACAAATTAATACCAACTAAATCAAACGAACCAAATGAATTAAAAATAGAGAGACCTAATTTCTATTATTATTGAAAATTGCAATAGTTAACTGTTTAAGATTTAGGCCTCGAATGGATTTTGTTTGGTAAGAGCTCTCGTTTCTATTTAGTTATTTGTTAGGACTGGGCTAAGCGAGTTAATTGAACAAAAAAACCATCCAGTACTGCAGTACTGGAGTATGAAAAAATTTCAAAAATTTTTTTAAAAATAATCCAAAATAATTTGTGAGTATTGGGGCGCTAGATTACAAATCTAGACGATCTCCCCTTTAAAATAATATGTGTTACATCTCGTAATCTTTTATGGTTCGTCCGAAAGTTGCTAAGATCCCTCAGAGCAACAGCACTGGGGTATATGGAAATTTCAAAAATTTTTTAAAAATAGTCCAAAGTAACTTCTGGGTATTTGATCGGTAGACTACAAATCTAGACGACCTCCCCTTTAAAACGATATGTGTCCCATTCAGTAACCTTCTTGAGAAATTAACGTATTTATACATATTTGTATCTGTGAACTTGTATTTCGCCTAAATATATTTATAAATATGTCATAAATACTAAAAAAAATATTTAGAAATATTTAATGATGTAAGACGTGTTTGGTAAATTTGCCATAAATAGGGTTTACGTTAAAGCATATTTATCTTCACTCACTTTTTTCTCTCTCTCTCTCTCTCTGGCTATCTGTCTTTCGTTTTATACAAACTTGACTTGTAAATGATCTCTAAGATTAATAAATACCTTCACTACAACAAAATAAAAGTATTTGTTAGAAACGCATCATTAAATCAACAAATTTAAAAAAAGAAATAAATTTTTACACATCTTGTTTACTAAAAGCATCTGTGTGTGTATGTGTAACTGAGTTTTATACAAATTATGCTTGATACTTTCTAATCTTTTATAATTTAATCAAATTTAGATCAGAAAAAAAAGAGAAAAAAATATCTTCTTAATTCTATCTTTGCATCCGGGTATATTAAGCAATTCATAACTAAATTTTGTTAAGTGACTCGAATAGCTTCATATAGATATTTAGTAGATACGAGTACATACATGTTAAATACATATATTTCTGGGGCAATATGCCCAAAAACCGCTTATGTCTTATTAAGTTATTTTACAGGACTACAAGAAGCCCTAAAAGTAACGCTACTTGTGGAGTTTTTTACCCCACAATATTAAAGTTATTGAGTTTATTGTAAGAAATAGTTAGTTTTTACTTAAGTCTACTTAAGTGATTTTTCTTTATTAGCACAGCTTTAATATGTATGTAAAGCATGGTATTGGATTCAAAATTGTATAGTCGATTATGGTTTTAACGAACATGATTTCAGCAAACTACATTTGGATCCAAGTCAAATTTTCTTTAAACAAAAATACCATCACTCAGCAGATATCAATTTTGCTAAGTGAAAGAAAAGAATGTAGTCGACTAGCATTGAGGGCTGTCAGGTTACCATGCAAGCTATACTAGCATTTCCCAGCTCAGGTTCTCCCACTAGCCCTCAAACAAGCTCTGGAAATGAAAAATCATTTCTTTTTATTCTAGTACTTTAATTTTCCATATATTTATATGGAATAATAACTTAAGTCGCCTTAAGTAAAAATTGACTTGTTGTCGTAATTAATTCAATAACTTTAGCAATGTGGTTTAAGAACGATGATGGGGTGATATATTCCACAAGTAACGATACCGTTTGCTAGAATCGAAATAATTTTATAAGAAAAATTTTTAAGGCTTCTAAAATTCTAGTCCTCTAAAATAACTTAATAAGATATAAGCGGTTTTCCTTATTGCCAGAGACTTAAAAAAAATTTTATTATTAAAAAAATTTTCTATGAAAATTATTTTGGTATTTTAAAGTAAATTCATTATAACCATGTTTGACTGTATAAGTTGTAGTTTTTTTCTATTTAACTTCAATTAGTGAAACCAGTTTGAAGCCTCTTTAAATTGTTTGAAACATAAAAAAACCCAAACTTTTAAATGGTTTCAATGGCTAAATTTTTTATTTTAAGTAAAAAAGAGGGCTGCAACGAATTTTATATACACGCTAAGCTTTTGTAAATAAAACTCAGAAATATAAAAAACTTTTGTAAAATATTATTTTTGTTGTTGTTGTTTCTTTAAGACAAACAATTTGTGTGAAACAATCTGATTTTTTTTTATATTTTTGGTAGACCCCAGCAATCAAGGTTACAGAAACAGCACATTAGTTATGAAAATAAAGCAAAGAAAAATAAATTATAATTTATCGGATATATTGGCTGTTCAATTGTTTTGAATAAATTTAAAAAAAATATTCAAAACTTCCAAGACTGTCAATCTGGGGGTCGCAGGTTCGATTCCTGCTCTTACCGTGGATGTTTTCTGCAGACAGCTTCGCGGATTTGTGTTGTTTAAAAAAAAAAAAAAATACAATTATTTTGCAACTGAAATCTCCCTGTGAAGAGATTTTTCCATTTCCTAAAAATGTAGGGAAGGGTCTCAAGACTCAAGTAGTAATAACAAAAGTTAAGATTTCCATTGGATTTTGGAAGAGGATAACCAAATGGTATTTGATACAAGGAAAAATCATACGGGGGCTTTACACTATAATACAAAAGTTAAGATTTCCATTGGATTTTGTCAGCTGTTTTTATTATGTAGCCCTGATACACTGAAAGGTATAAACGTTTAGAAAATTTTCTAAAAATATTTAATGAGATCTGTATGACTGTGAAATTTCTATCCATATTTTTTGTTGTATTATTTTCACACTATTACACTTTTTTATTTGAATTCAATTTTTGACAAGTCATTTTACTCAGTATTATAGTGTAAAATGATCAAAGAGAGTTTTAGAGAATAAAAAAAAAACAAATTTTACTGCTCATTAAACGCATTAGCAATACGCATACTTATTCTATTAAAAAAAAAATTAATACCTTTTACGTTAAGTTAAATTAACTCTTCAAAAGCAACTATTTTTGTGGTCATGTTTATACCTTTGTGTATTTACTTAAACATCCTGTATTAAATGGCTGTTCAGACAACAGTTTTGTTTATTTCAAAAACGTTTATCTGTCATGGTAAAAAATCAGTAGCATTGTACCGTTAATAATACAAAAGTGAAAGAATGTGACGCAAAACTCTACAAGGTTAAAATATAATGAAAATGACGCATTAGTTACTCATTAATTCAGAGCTGCTTTTCGACTGTTGACTTCTTCTTTTATAAAAAGTCTTAATGTACGTCTAGCTAAATTATTAAACACTTGAGCTATTCAACTTAATTTTTTTTTTTAATTTTTAAAAAATTTATTTTTCGACCATGAATTTTTTTTTATTACTTTTTCAGAAAATATAATCGATGGAATAAGCATGTCACTCGAATAAATTCTCTAAAAAAAAGTAGTCACTTAACAAACTGAGTTCATCTTTTACATGACACTTAATCCTAAAGCTACCATCACATTACATTTTAAAAAAATCATTAAAAATTGAATATAAAGAAAATCTGTAAGTTTTTTTCTCAAGGTTGATACCTTCATATGTTACAAATAAAATGAGACATAGTTCATCAAAATCGATTTAGAGGTTCCAAATTTATTCACACCTAAGACCCACGCCATAAATTTTTTTTAAAAAAATACAGAATTAGGGGCTATTTGACATGATCACATTTTTATGATCCTGCAGGTATGTGCGTAAAAAAATTTTTTTTTTTATACTTAGAACAAAATTGCTTTAGTAAGAAAACCCACTGTGCACAGAAAATTTCTTCTACCGCTAAAAACAATGTGGCGCTAACATATTGTAAGCGAAAAGATAATGAGAGAGAGAGAGAGAGAGATAAAAAAATTAAAACTATAAATTTTTTTTTGTGGTCATTGTTGTAGTGGTCAGTCACTGCTGCTGCTAGTGCTGCTGTATTCATTTGAAACAATATAAATGTCAATTATGATGTTGTTTTCATGTACGACTAGTGTTGAGAGTTGTTTCATTTATTTACCTTAAAAAAACATAAAATAAATATCCATGCATATCTAACTATTTACACACAATTATGTCGCTGTGTGTGTGTGTTTTGAGTTTTGTTGCATTTGTTTTTACCCATCACAATGTATTATTTCTATAAGCATGAGTTTGAGAAGAAATAAATATCAAAATTAATAAACTTAACCAACCGGTTTCATCTTTTGCTGTTTTTTTTTTTTTATTTTACTCGTTTCAAAGAGTTTTCTTCTGTCTGTTCACCTGTCTCCTCAATAGCGTTTGCTTTAAAGCTTTTTAACAAATCACAACTTATTTTATTTATAAGTTTGTTTTATTTAAATTTGTTGTCTTCACGTTTATCAAATAAAACTTAAGCAAGTGTTGTATGATTGTCTATGTGATTGTATACTCGTAACTTTGGTCTGTTATTTTTTTTTTTTTTTTTTATTATTTTCTCTGTGTAAAAGTCTATCAAATTGAGACAAGAAATTAAAAATTAAGGACTTAAATACTTTGCAGCAAATAAGCATCTATACTTAATTGGTATAAGAAGCTCTTTGAACTTGAAATAAGATTTTAAAAAGCAAAAGCTTTTTTGGCGTTGCTAAAGAGAGAATTTTTGTTCATAAAAATATCCTCTGAACTTTGTCCCTAATCCAAGGAAAAAAATTTATTTATTTTCACCCAATTAAACTTTGCATATGACTAATGAAATATTTCATTAATTCAATTTAATATTCATTCATTTAATGCAACAATTTCATTAATGCTTTGAAAATATTCGATTAATTTAAATAATTTGTGGGAGTTAAAAAAAAAACAATGAAATTGTAGCGCTACATTTTTTTATTTCTTAGCTTATTTGACCTTTTTCTTTTTAATTAAAATGGCTATTTTATTAAGCTTGAGGTCGTATTGCATAAAGTTATTTTATTTATTATAAATATAATATAATTATATCCTGAAGAAGCTTCACAAGTTGGAGTGAAATACCGTTATAAAACTAAATTTATACAATACGAACTCAAGCTTAATAAAATAGACTTTTATATGTTTTTTTTACTTAATACAAAAAAATTATCTTAAAGACCTTTCAAAGAGATTTACTTAAAGTTATGAAGAGCCACAAACCAAAGATATGTGAGCTGTTATTTTTGAAAGTGGTATAAGTCCACTTAAAAACAACATGAGTTATCGGTAATTTTAGTAAAATACAAATACCATTTTACTAAAAATATCAATAGCCTACTTTTTAAAAATAACAGCTGAAATATTTCAAAAGTCATCACTTTAGGTCATTACATAAATATTGTATAAGTCGTTCTGTGTTATTGATTCCGAATTTGTACTGATAAAATTTTTTGTTCGCCGCCTTTTTTTTAATTAAATTTTATGTCTTTTTTAGAAATAGACTACTTAAGCTATTTTATAAAAAAATATTGTACGTACAAAAATTTTCTCCGCAACGAGTGGGTAAATTTGGTATAACACTTTTTTTAAAAATAATTTTTTGTTGTAATTAGTTTTATTTGACCTTTTTCTTTTAAATAATATGACTATTTTATTAAGCTTGAGGTCTTATTTTTAAAATTTTTTTATTTTTATATCGACATTTCTCTCCAATTTGTGTATTTTCTTCAGGATATAATTATAAATTAATCAAATTATTAAAAATACATATTTCAAAAATTTTCTTGACAAAATTAAATTAGGGTATAGAATAATAAGGTCATACCAAACAAAATTTTATATATAAAAATCCAAAAAATTATACAAATCCAAAAAATTATAAAAATGTATATATAAAACATATTTATATGTAAAGGGTGTTTTTTATAGACGTATAGAACTTTAAATTGCAATAAAACAACGATGGATTATTCGATTGATATAAATTTTATTTATCCGAAAGATAATCTTGTGGCATTACATATTAAATATGATTTCTGGCATATGACCGCCACGGCTAGCTCGGATGTAGTCCAATCTGGACGTCCAATTTTCGATGACATATGTATATAAATATAAAATATAAAATATATATTATAACAATTGTTTTATATATACATTTTTAATATATTACTTTTATTATTTTTAATTGTATAATTTTTTAGATTGACTTTGTCAATCGCTAATTAATTCAAAGGCTTTTCATGTTTCATGTTTGGTTGAGAGTGCTTCATATATTAATTTTATTTAAAATAAAAGAACACTTAAAAATTTTTTTCTTTTATCATGAATTGCAATATTGGAAAAGCGATTTGGTTTTCCTTTAAGCGGCTTCCCTAAATTGTAGCTTATTATACTGGCTTGAACTTAAAATTAACTTTGATGGTTTGTTAGGAATTTATATTTATCCTTTCTGCTCTGTCATAGCAAAAAATAGAACCAAGACTTAAACGGTTTAATTAAATAATTCCAAAAAAAAGTATAAAAATTCTTAATGAAAAAAATTTTTTTTAACATTTCCCAGGGAATAAAATGTTATTGTAAAGCACTTTTGTTTATTTATTTATTTTTTTTTTTTTTAAAGACTTATAGATAAATTATTTAACAATTTTTCAATTTTAGTTCAATTTTTACACATTTAAATTAACAGCCTTCAAGTTGGAAAGCCATCACGTTATAAATTGCAACTGCATGATGCAACCTAGTCGTCCTAACCACTCACAACTGTAATAAATGTCAAATGCTAACTTAAGAACGAGTATTTTAAGAAAATGTTTTGTATCTTTATTGCATTAAGTATGACAGCTAATAAATACGAGTGTAGTATTTAGGTAGAGCTTACAAGTTGCAAAGGAAAAATTCACTTTTATACTTAATACTGCCTAGTATTGTATTCTATTGTATTAAAAATAATAATAAATTAAAGAAGAAGAAGGAGAAAAACAAACAAAATAAATAAATTGTAAAAGAACTAACTAACTAAGTAAATAAACTAACTGCACTGCAAACAATAAAATTTAATTTAACTTTGTGAGTGAATTGCAAAACATTTTTATCGCATGGTTTTTCAAAGTCTGGCGTAAATCTCTATAGAAAAAAAAAATTCAATGAAATTTATATTAAACTTCTTAAGCTTAGATGTTTAAATTCTCAGTCTCTTTATTAATATTTTTTTTTCTTTCATCATTTTTTTGTGTAAAGATGTAACTGGTTTAATGTAGTTTATGTTATTCCTTTCATATAAATCGCTGGCTAATGCAGCACATCGAATTACTGATACGTAAACGTAACGTTTTTTCTGAAAGCTTAGCGTTAAATAATTTTTTTTTAAAATATCAAATGTTCTTGTTGTTACTCGCATTTAAAATAATATATTCTTTATGAAAAATGATATTTCTATGATTCCGATATGAATAAATTTCGTTTTTTGAATACACTGATAATTCTAAAAAAAACTTCAATAAATTCTTGTTAAATTTATTACTTACTTCTGCTTAAAATAGCAAAAAGCTATTGTTCACGACTTTATTTTAACGATTTCTGATTACATGATACAAACAATACAATAACTCACACTTTGGGAAATTTAATACGTAAGAATTACTTCACACAGTACAATTAGGCTATAACGAATTTTATTAAATATATTAGAATTTTTTGAAATTATTGTTATTATTGAATATAATTCTTCTCATAGATCTATTGGGCAGCTGCAAGCTTTTCACAAATTTCGTAATCATTGTAAACACAGAAGGAGCTATCAAGAAAGTGTGGGATACTGGAGTCAGAAAACCTTGGTAAAATGAATCCCCCACTAACTACGAGATTCATGAATTTTTTAGCTGGGCACTGGGCTGCATAATTAGAGATGACGTGACGTACTATTATAGCACGTAATGGCTATGAATTCCACAACAACTATGGGAGTTGGGCATTGAGCTGTTAAGAGATCTTACAAAGCATATTATTATAGTCCACAATGGCCCTAGAAAGCCTTGGTAACATGAACCCTAGAAAAACTATAAGATTCACAATAGATCTTAAAGATGGTGGTATTATTATAGCCCCTAATTAACAATAATAAGTCCGAAATAGTAAACATTTCTAAACCTAAATATTGTCTAACACATACCTTCGCTTGCCATGTTCATATTTGAGTGTCTTTAATTCTTAAAAATAGCTCACAACTAAATTGTATGAAAACTTTATAATAATTCTAACATTTCTTGTGGTGGGTGGGTGTTTCAGTAAGAGTGCACTTTTTAAATTTAGTGTAATTTTTTTTTTTGAGCAAGAGACAATTCTGAAGTTTGGCAGCTGTGACATATATTTATTCTGACAATTAAATGTAGAGTCCCTGTGAACTGCATTGGTTACAGTAACATAATAAAGGAGTTCTTGTCACCTCAACTGGACGACATGTGGTTTCAGTGAAACGGTGTAATTTGCCACCCAGCCTGCAAAACAATCGATTGATTGCAACATGAAATTAAGAAGTGCATTCTTGCTGAGACATCGTTTATTTATTACCACCTGTTTTACCAGGTCTAGCCTGCGCTTTTACTTTAAATGTGTTAAATTTCAGAGAAGTCAGTTGAAAAATATAATGAAAAGATCCATTTAAATTGTTTTACTAAAAAGTGGGCGTGGTTGCTTTAAAAGTATAGCCAATCTTCTTTAGAATACAGGGATTGTATGTACCAAACTTAAAAAAAAATACTTTGAAAAATAAAACTTTATAAAGGAAACGGACAAACAAACAGAAAATGAATGAAGGGTCCACATAAAATTTAAATTTTCTGTTCATGTAGCATAAATGATGTCACGGGATGTGTTCCTATTGGCTAATAATTTACAGCTAAATAAGAAAGAGAGAGAGGGAGAGAGAGAAATGTAATTGACAATCTAGGTCATCTAACGGGACATCATGCGCATGTGTTTATATCATTCTTGGTACATATTCTGCTGCCTCTATGTCTTCGTTACATAGAATGGGGAGGTCGTTTTGGGCTGATCTTCAAACCAACACTAAAATAGTAATGAAATTATAGGATTGTTATTGTGACTAAAAACTACTTCTTAAGCATCTAAAATATGTCAAACGAAATTTTTTAAGTGATTTAAGCACTTCCAAGAGAATCATTTTCATAATTTTTTTGCTGGGAAGTTAATTAATTGGAAATTTCTAAAGCAGGCATTATGACTTTTTTTTATCATTGCAAGCTCTGGTATAAAATTTTTATTATTGCGTCACAAATAGATTGAAAGTTGGAAATAGAACTGTTTAAAAAAGAAAAAAACTTTTTAAAAATATCAATGAAAATTTTTTTTATTTTTATTTTCTTACTAGATCGGTTTGACCGGTCTTACCCGGCTATCCTTAGAGAGCGTATGTACCAATTTTTACAGAAATCCGCTTACAAATAAAAATTATATCCAATTAATACAATAAGGTGACTCATGCCTTTGCTAGCAAATTAGCAGAGGCGCCAATTAAAGTGATAAATAAAACATTTCAAAGCATAATTTTAGGCTTAAAATAAGTATAGTAGTCAGGGAAAATTATTAAAAAATGGGCTTAAAAATAGGCGTGGCTAGTCCAAAAGTATATATGTGTCAAAAATTTCAGATAAATCCGTTTTAAAATAAAAATTTGTATAGCGAACAAACAAACAGAAAATGAATTTTATTTATATAGATTTTCCATATCACTTACCAAAGCTTTCGTTTTTGCTGTTCGCGTTGTTGTAGTCCTTATCACTAGACTTGCAGCTCTTTTCCTTTATTTATGTACAAAAACAAAATTCAATTTTGCACACATTCTCCTTTATATCAGTTTCTTACTTAATCACTCACTCACTATTCACCAGCAAATATTTAAAATAAAATTTCCATCATACGAGTATAATTTTTCTCTACAAAGTCTTTATTAATTTTTTGTTTTTGCTTTATAATTATTTAAAAAAAAAAACTAGGAAGAAGATTGTAAAAATCATACATAAATTAAGAAATATTATTATTTTTTTTAAATACATATATTGTATGTACTTGCTGGTATATAATACTTTTGTAAAATTTATTTCATATAATTTCATTTCTCAATTATATTTTAATAAATTTAATCAATTTATATTGTGTAACTACGTTTTATTAATATTTTTTTTTTTACAGCTCGTTATCAGTTTGTACATATAAATAATTCATTTGGTTTTAAATAATTTTTGTTAAATATGTGCTTAAATTTGTAAAATTTAATTTAAATTAATTTAAAAAAAACACACACACAAAACACAAACAAAAATATAAATAATGATGCAAATTGCAAAAGAAAACAAAACAACTGAACAAAAGGTTTTGCAGAGATTTTTCTTTTATTGTAATAAAATTATAAAAACAAAGATTGACGCTTTTTTGAGTAGATACGAGTTTAAAAAAAAGTCTGGTTTAAAGCTGTGAAAAATTGCAAACAGGCTTTCAAAATGATTTATTTAATTTGTATTAAAATTGCTCAGCAACAAGTTGAATTCGGCTGTGCCGAGTCTTATATACTTTTCGCGGTGTTAGCCAAATACTTTCCACATTCTTCTTAAATATAAAAACAAAAAATTATAGAATTAAACAGCTAGTTTTTCATTTTTATTACTTATTTTTTATAAAATATAATTTTATTATTTTTATTTCGATATTATAAAAATTTATTTATTTATTTATTATTGGAGCGAAATATCGTTATAAAAATAAATTTTTATAATACGACCTCAAGCTTAATAAACTAGCCGTTTCACCAAAAAAAAAAAAAAAAGTCAAATAGATGTAAAAATAAAAAATTATATAAAAAGAAATGATAACTTTTCTTAAAATAATTTTCTTTGAACGCCTATTTTTTATCTTAATATATAAAATTCGTGTGTTTGACATTGTACTGCTCCTAAACAGCTGGACCGATTTAATTGAATTTCTGTGCATGCCTTTGGGTTACGCCTTAGAAGGCTTAGCATGACAAATCCGCCCGACAGGTGGCGCTGCAGTCTGTATCTGGGTTATTTATTTACGGTCTTGCACGGTCATTTACTCTATAAGCACGATTTCCTAAAGTAAGAAGATCGAATGTACAAAAATTTTATATTTTCATCGAAACCCAACTTATATTTTAATGAAAATAAAAATTTGCCACGCCCATTACTACATCTACTTTTAAAATTTTTCTCAAATCGGAAAACGGCTGAACCGTTTTGGCTAATTTTCATTTTTTATGAAAAGAAAAATTTATCATGCCCATTACTACGCCCACTTTTTAAATTTATCTCAAAATGCAGAACGGCTAAGCCAATTTTAATTTTAATTATTAGTTGTATTATTTTCTTTTTAATTATTTTTAAATATAAATAAAATTTGAGGGCAAAACAACGTTTGCCGGGTCAGCTAGTTAATAATAAAATAAATAAAGGGTGTCCCAACAAGAACGCAAGATTTAAATTTTAAGTAAATGACTGACGCAGCAATTGAATTGTTTCTCTGGCTGTATGACATGTGGCGCCGTCTTGTTGAAACCACAAGCCCTCCACATTCATTTCTTCAAATCTAGGCAAGAAAAAACTGGTTATCATTTCACGATACCGAACACCATTGACTGTTTGCGCTTGACCTGCCTCATTTTCATAAAAAAAGGTCCAATGATTCCTCCAGCCAAAAAACCAAACCACACAGTGACACGATGAGGATGCATTTGCTTCTCGTGAATCACTCGAGGATTTTCCTCACCCCAAATGCGACAATTCTGCCTATTGACGAAGCCATCAAGATGGAAATGGGCCTCGTCACTGAAGATGATTTTATCGGCAAAATCAGCATTTTCATGTTGTCTCTCCAATACCCAATTAACGAACTCCATTCGCTGTCCACGGTCATTTTTTACTAACCTCGTACCTTCTACTAGCAAACAATAATATATGTTCAAATGTCAAACAATGACACTTCGAATGGCGCCAAATGTAAATCTTGCGTTCTTGTTCGGACATTCTTTATATAGTATCTTATTATACGATATTTTTATTTGCAATTTATAATTTAAATTAATTTATTTGAGCTCGAGATAATTTTTAATTTTTCATTCAATTTGCTTTCAAGATGCTACACAAGTAGCGAAAGAAAAATAATAAAATTATATTTTATAAAAAATAAATAATAAAAATGATCTTAAAAACTAAAATAAATTAATTTAAATTATAAATTAATAAAATAAATAATTAATTTCAGTTCAAGAAACTAAAATTAACTAGTGTCGAAATGAGACCATACCGGTGATAAATCGACACCATGTGGTATCAAAATGACACAATTTGATGTGATACCATACTGTTGTTGAAATGACAACATGATTTGTCAATTTGACAATTTTTGTTAATAAGTTGGAAATTTGATATTATATTGCTGTCAGTTCCACAACATTCGTTAAAAAGTTGGCAAAGTGCGTTGTCCAAAATGTAAAATCGTAGCCGTTGTCGATTTGTACATTCATTGTCAATAAAATAGACAACGGGATGGTGTCAAAAAGACCATATAACATATGTTTGATGATATTGCAAAGCGATTTTTGTCTCAGTGCACCCTATACTATCCCCTTATTATTTATTGTGCTCACCAAATACAATTTTCATGATAATAAGCTATCAGAAAGTAACTGTTAAAATTGGCACTAAAAACAGATTGATTTTTGAAAAATTTTTATTACCAAGAATATAAAATAACTTTTATGAGTTTAAGCACAAAAATAAGTTTTAGATTTTACTTGGAAAACTAAGTTTTTATGTTCAGAAAAAAATAAATAAAAGCTAATTTCAAGGCATATTTAAGTACGCCTTGGCTTATTTAGTGATTTAAATTTTTATTATTTTACAGATTTGCATTTTGTTTTTTAAAAAAAAAATTACGATTTTATTTTTAATATCTATTCCAGTTAACTTAATTGAATTAATTTAAAACAGCACACACTTTCCAGTAATTTTATAAAATAACGAGAGGGTATCATATTTAACTTCAACGAAAATAGCAAACTTGAATAGAAACAAAAAAAATATGTTTGTAATAACGTTCTTATCGTCAAGAAAATCTGTATGGAAAAACACTCACAGTTTAGAAAAACATGTTAAGTAATTTTTATAAAAAAAAAAAACAATTTGATGGCTTGTAATACATTAACAGGGGTGCAATGCTGTGATTCAATTGCGAGTTTTATACTACAATATGTGAAATTTTGACCAATTTCCTTGGCTTGAAATTTTTAAATTAAAATTATTATTTAAAAGCACACTTTTTAGTAAAAGTTTTCAAATTCAAAATTTAAAAATTTTTTTCATAACAAAAAAAAAAAAAATCAATCAAAATTTCATTCAGAAGCCATGAATTTTAAATTTACACTTTTGCAACACCATTTGCATGAAACACTGAATATTTAAAAAAAAAAAAGCAAAAATAAATCTGTGGCAAGATGGCAAAAACGCTTCTGTCTTATTATGCCTTAACAGATTTCCTAAAAAATTCCATTCGATGCTAGAAAACAGCATCGCTAATTGTAAATCATATCGCTCTATCATTTCTGAGCCGCAATAATAAAGTTGTTAAGTTAACTGCGGCAACTAGGACCTAACACGATTTAAGCGATTGCTCCATATTAGCACAGACATTAAAAATCAAAATTGAAAAGAAATTTTTATAGTCGAAATCCTTCTAAATATAAAATTTATTGAAATGTTGGGGGTCAAATCACTGCATTTGATATCAAGAATTATCAATTATTTCATACAAAAATCCTAAAATTTCGATCGATTTTATTCGCTGTCGAATGCGACGACTTGGAAGCATTCAAATTTAGAAAAGTTACTCAAAACCATTCTAATTGATTTTTTTTTATGTGCTAAAAAGTATTAATAAAATGTGATTTTATTATTTGAAGCTGAAATATTTCGAAAATTAACCAAGAAACAAGACTGCAACTAGTGAGTTCTTTACTACCATAATAGTAAATTTACAGTCGTCTTGCAATAATTTGAAATTCAAGGGACCAGCAAAAAAAGTTTAAGTAATAGAGAGTTGACATCAACGGAGTTCTTATTTTATTTTTAATTTTTTATGCTTAAAGCAACTATCGAAGTTGTGAGACATGGAAAAAGCCTGCTAAACGATTCGATTTTTTTGTTAGTTTGGCAAACATAAAGGCACTTACATTCATTCCGAGCTCAAATTTTAGAGTATAGAAAAGCCAAACTTAAAATTATAAAGCAAGACTCTTATTCCGAATTCGAATATTTTTTCTTAAGAGAAAAATGTTGTGCTGCATTTTCGAATTAGTTAGAGCACTAAGCTACCAATCTAAAGGGCCCAGGTTCGATTCCTGCCTACATTTTAGATGTTTTCTGCAGACAAGCAAAAAAGCTTCGTGGATTTATGTTGTGTTGTAAAATAAAAAAAATATTTTTTGCTTTAATTTGTTGAAATTAAAAAAGAAAAAAGTTTAATTTCTTTTTTTTAATTCTATTCGGAATACAAACGAATAAAAACGATTGAAGTTTGAGTTTTTTTGTATGAAAAAATTTCAAAATTTCAATAACGAATACGACTCTTTGGCCTCAGCACTGATTTCTTAAATTTTAAATTGAACAAATTAAATAATTATTCAGCATGAAAATTTCAGAATTGAATAAAGAAAGTTATAATTAAAAATTTTGTTAAATCAATTTCATGCTGATTAATTATTTAATTGATTGAATTAAAAATTTAGGCAATAAGTACTGAGGCCAAAATAGTCTTATTCGATATCGAATGAAAACGATTGAAATTTGATTTTTTTTGTATGAAAAAATTTTGAAATTTCGATATCGAATAATCAACATGACAATATAAGAATTGAATAAAATTTTTTTTTTAATTAAACTAAAAATTTAATCAATAGGACAATTTCTATTCTGGACTCAAATCGTCGCATTCGATATCGAATCAACACGATTGAAATATTAGTCTTTTTTTATGAAAACATTTCAAAATTGCAATAGAAATTGCTTGTTATTGAATTAAAAATTTAAGCAATCAATTGCTTATTCTTGAGCCTTTTTGTATGCAAAAAATTTCGAAAATTCTGTAGAAGTTTCCCGATATCGAAAGCGATAATAAATTTTTAATTGAACCAATTAAAGAATTAATCATCATGAATTTAATAAAAAAAAGTTATAATTAAATACTTTGTTAATTGAATTCAAAATTTAATTTATATGAAAATTTTTTTAATTGAAAACTTTAGTTATTGAATAATTAAATTTCACATTTAATAAATTTCAAATTATCGAGAGAATTACCGAATTGCATAGATTTTCTTCAGTATGTATTTTGAATGTTTTGCAAAGGGCCTTTATTTCCACTGGAATCAAAATGTCTTTCGAAAGGATTTTTCAATTCGAAAGAAAAATCTAATATATAGAACTTTCGAAAATCCAGCAGAGAGTTCTATTAACAATTTTGAGAGTAATTTTAAAAATATTGATTTTTTTTTTGGAATTTTCTACACTAGTTTTTTTTCCAAATTGAAAATTCTCTTCGAAAGGCTTTTCGATTCGAATCGAAATACATAATAACCCCCTGTGCTCTGTATAAAGGTAGAGAAAGATGCAAATTAACGAGTTTAAAATGATCTAGAGTTGACGGTATTTATTTTTGGCCACAATTTGCTAATTCTGACATCAGTAATGGAACTTTACCAGCCACGAGCCAGACAATTGATGTCTATGAAAGTAGATTCATATAAAAAAAATTAAAACTCCAGCCCTAAACAGATCAAATCAGTTAATAAATCTTAATGCGTAGGTTATGTATGTATGTACATACATACTATATACGAGTACATATAGGAATGTGTAGTTGTTTGTACCTACTTCAACCGGTTTTCATTTTTCCATAAAAAAAAATGTTTAAAATCAAGGACACACTAAAAAATATTTCTGTTTTCAATTCAAAATGTGTGAAAACCTGCTAGTTCCGATTTGATTATAATACATACATACGTATGTACGTACATATGTAAATCTGAAGCAGTACTAAGTCAGCTAATTATTTTAAATTACGTGTGTATAGGCATGTGTCTGTTATTGTCGTTATTTAAATTCCATAAATAAATTTTTTAGATTTTAGTTTTGTAGGTATTTTCCTTAAATATAATCATTATGTAGATATTTTATATCGGTATGTACGAGTAGGTACATGTTTTCTTGTTATGAACTTGTGTTTGATTGTATTTTCTTACGTTTTTGTTTTGTTTTTTCTTAAATTAAATTTTTGCTTTTGTGGGTATTTTTTTTTTGTTTTTGTTGGATTTTCTTGAAATTTTTTAATGTTTTACTTTGTTTTGTTTTAATTTTCTTTTTGTGTTGTTTTTGCACGTTTCAACCGATACTTTAATCTCAGCTTTTGTTGCTCTTTCTTTCAAAGAGCCTCTTAACTGGCTGCAGTTAAAATTTCAAATATAATTAAAGAAATTTCAATTTTTTTCATATTTTGCACTTGTGATTTTTTTCTGTTGTTTGTTTTGTTTTTGTGAGAAAATCTTGAGATAGTTTTTCATAAATTTTCTTTTTTCTTAAAAAAAAAAATTTTTTTTAGTCGTTTTTATTGTTTTATTTTAGCCGCAAACACTTGTCGTCACCGAATTAAGTTTAAGCTGAAATTCGATTCAAAAATAAAAAGCCAACAACGAAAATGTGTTTTTGCTTTTTTTTTTTCTTTTTCTTAAAAGAAACTCACTCTCGTTTCCATATATCAATTTGTGATTGTGTAGTTGTTTTTATTTCTTTCTGCTTTTTTTTGTTTTATATTTATTTTGCAAGCGAATGAACGAAGGCAACGAATCTGCCACCAAGCCCCACTCATCCACGAGTGTGTATTTAAGCTTGTGTTGGTGTGTAAAAAGCCCGTGTTTAGTTTTCTGTATGTGAGAGATTTTTTCTGTTTTTATTTTTTTTTTGTTTTTGCTAAAATAACAAGTTTTGTTTAATTTTTTTTTTTTTTGGTATTTATTTAAATTTTTATTAATTTTTTGGTTTTTACGTGTTTCTGTTGTTTTTACAAAATTGTTTTTGTAATTTTGAATTTTTAAATAGATATAAAAATGTATAACCGATATCACTTAATGACGTTCATTGAATGGGTTTACTTGTTTTGTTTGTATCGCTTAGAACTAGTGTAACCGCACACGAGATGTATTAAAAAAGTTTTTTAACTTTTCGCGTTTACTGCTGTCACTGGAGTGGATCAAGTTGATCAAGCGCAACCTCAGTTAAGCCATACTTTAACTCTCACACACAGTCCACACTCAATCAAAGTTTATCGTCAATAAGTCAGTTTGCCAAAAGAGCAACAACCAGCTCATCTATACATAAATATGTATGTACAGACATACATACATACTTGAATAAATAAATACAACACACGTTCACATAGAAATCAAAAAACGGCACACGATTGTTGGGTTGCGGTTGTACTAGAAAATGTCTCTTAATATTATCGTATCGTCATTAAAAATGTATGTACCAAAATGCAGCACCTTAAAGGAGTGCTTCCTTTATACATAATTACAAACTATCATTATTTGAACTGTTATATATGAAAGTGGTATAGGTCCGCTTAAAAAAAATCATAATTTCTTATTATTTGATCTTATTTATCATTTGGAATTAAAAAAAAAAAATTAATTTGTGTAAATTATAAAATTCTGTTATGTGTTCCGAATCCGAATATTTTATTCGGAATTGAAAAATTCAACATCTCATAACTAAACTGTGGTCCATGTTAGAATTTTTTTAATTTTGTTTTTACTTTATTTTGGGTGGGAAATTATGTTGGAATTAAAAAGACATAAAAATTTTCATTTAATAAGAACAAAAAAAATGTATTTCCACCTTTCTTTAAATCCGTGTGGAATACAGAACAGGCACGAATAAAAATCTCTTTTTAATTAAAAATTAATAAGTAACAAGCATACTTTAAATAGCTTACAAGTACTTTATATTATAAAATATTAAACATGTTTGTAGCGATGTGTGGCTTTCAAGTATGATTGTGGAGCCCTTTAGTAGCAGTATGTAAAAAAAATCCTAATTTTCCTTGAGAATGATTTCATCGATTTCGTTTGGCAAGAAAAATTAGGAAAATTGCACATAAAATGGATTAATTTCAGAAAACTTAACGAATTTTTTAAGTACTTGAAAAGGCTTTACATCAATCAGTTTTTTAATTGATGTAAAATATAAATTTCTTCCCTCTGCATCAGAGTTTTAATAGTTTACAGTGTGTCTGTGTGTGTGTATTCAGACCTTCAAAATCTTTAAATATTTAAACTTACTTATTTTTGAGTCACGAAACAATCTCACAAAAAAAAAATTGGCCCGTAATCGTAGTCACACTAAAGTCGGAATTTTTTTTAAAACGATTTTAAATTCTTGAAATTCTTAATAAAAAAAAATAGTCAGCTTTTAATTAAAGTGTACTTTTTTTATTTGTAAAAATTTAATTTCAAAAATATTTTACCAAAAAAATCCAAGTTAATTTTTCGTTAAAAAAAATTTCCATTAAGAATATTTACTTTTGCAGTTCAACAAACGCTCCCACCACATCACTAAATTACAGAAATACTATTTGCGAATCGAATAGAACAACTATAAATTATCAAATTTTTTAATTTGGAATATAGAACAGCAACGTTTGTCTTATTTTTTATGATTTAAGTCTTTTTCTGTCTGAACTTTTATCTCGCAGATGTTTTTTAAGTTTTAGTTTTGCTATTTGATAGTAATAAACTACTTTGCATTGACTAACACAATAAGAAAACGTGTATTGACCTACCCCTCACTCCCCCCTCCCACGCCATTATCTTTAAAACCATATTTTAGCAAGCTATATCTATGTAAAAGCATACTCGTTTTATATTTTAATTTTATTTATTTAAATAATTGACTCTGATTTTTTTTTGGCAAATCTGCTCTCATTAAAATAAAAACGACTCTTATTCTCTTATTTTCAAAACGTAAAGAATTTTGGGGTTTTTTTTATAAATTTGCTTTATGTAAATGAAGTTATGCCAAAAAAAAAAAAAAATTAAAACACTTGACATGTTTACTTACTGTTCAAGTCTCTGCCACCCACTTGCAGGCTATTGAGCATTCCAGTCACAAATATGTATGTACCTTAATACATACAAACATATGTTTTTGTATACATAAATATGCTTTTCAAATAGTGGCTAGATACTCTTAAATAATAAAAACTCTTAAGTTGTTTAATAAAATATTTAAGAGTTTGTTTGAATAAATTTTTTTCAGTTTATTCATGATCGTATCGTATATCCAGTTAGTAACTGGCTTCTGTTACACCTTCTCTTGTTGCTAAATAAAGCTAAATGAAAGAAAATACGAGTATTTGATTAATTTTTAACATTGTATTTATTAAATTTTGCTCATTTGTATTTAATTGAATTATTTTAATATTTTTTCTTTCTCTTTTTTACAATTTAAACCCAGTTGCTAAACCATTAAAAAATAATTATTATTTTAAATTAAAATTTTTAATAATTTGTTCAGCGACGACAGCATCTAGAGATTTGGCTTCTTTCAAAGAATTTAAAATTTCGATTAAAACTGTAAAGTAAAAAAAAAATAATATAATTTTTTTCGATTTTCACCATTAAAAAAATTTTTTTAAAACACACAACAGCCAAAAATGACCACTAAATATTAAAGTTTAGTAAATAAAATAAATTTTTTAATAAAATGTTTCAAGAATTTTAAGTGACGAAAGCGAATTTTTCATAACCCAAAGTTTTTTTGCTTAAAAGAAAAATTTTGTTACTCTAAATGATCTGAATTTCATTTGTTTCAATTTTAGTTTCTATAAATTGCCTACCAGAAATGTGTAATAGAAACTAACACATAACGCATGTTGTTATTCATTTGATCCATGTGTAAGAGAGATATACCAAATCACACGTACACAAAGTTTCTATCTCATTTTTCACAATGTGCTTAAGAACTGGATAGAAATTTTCTTCAACTCTGTGATAGATATATCTATCAACAATATAAGATCAATTGAATCGAGATTTTGTTACAAAATTTCATTTTATACTTACCTTTGCGTTCCTCATTAGACATTAACAGCGACAATATTGAAACCTGTTTATTTTTGCTGACTTCCACAAGCGTATTAGCGGTATTGATAAAATCTCTTTCCAGCAAATAGAAATCGCGTAATATTTTAATAATATCACTTAAAGTATCTGAGTCAAAACCAGCGCCCAATATTTTGCATAAATTTTTTAGAGGAATACTCTTAAAAATAAATAAAAAACAATAAATTTTTCACATTAAAATAACTGAAAAAAATAAGTATTTACTTTGAGATAATGGTATTTATGTTCAGCTGTTAGTTCCTTCCAGTTTGAGTAAAATTGTGCCGTTGAGTTGGGTGCAGCTGGTAGAGGACGCTTCAAAATGTAAACAAATTGTTAGAAATAATTTCAAAATATATATTATATATATTTTTAATTCTACACACCTTCGTTTCGTTATTATAATACTCAAATTCTATTTTATTAAAATATTCTTTATTTTGTACTGTTGGTAAATTTTCTCCCGTTATTTTCTTTGTTTCAAAAGATTCCTTCTCTTTGACTTCCTCACCATTTTCATTTTCTTTGGCGGCTATTGCCGTAGTTGTTTTAGTAATAAATTCTTTATTTGTAGCTGCTTTTATTTCCTCAAATTGACCGCAATTACTATTAAACAATTTATCAATGTCTTCATCCGATATGGTTAAATTATCATGATTTTTGCTTTCCTTAGGACCAACAACATCTGTTACAGCTAAGCGTTTCAGGGGCTTTGTAGAACGTTTATAGGCAGGTTTGTCGATGGGTAAAATATCAACAAGGTTTGCACGCAGTGGAGTAAAGTTGGGACCTTCTGTTGTTTTAACTAAAAATAAAACGGTAAAGTTTTATAACTGAAATTAATTTTTTTTATTTGCGTATATTTACCGTTTTTACGTAAACGTTCATTGATACGCTCAAGGCTACGTTTGGCTTCTATATTTTTTGGCTCAATTAGTAATACTGTGGTACAATCCTTTAGAGCATCCATATTATTGCCCAGAGATTCGTTAGCCGTCATGCGTCTGTAGTAGGCTTTCACTGCCAAACGATCAATTTCAATGGCACTCTCACAATCCTCGATACATTCGTCATATCTTTCTAATTTTAAGTAACACAATGCCCTATTGCTGTAATAAACCGCATCCTGGTCGTACATTTGTATGGCTTGTGTGTAGGCCTCTATAGCCTTGCTGTATTCTGCTAACTTTACATGCTTATTGCCACAATCTTTAATTTCATTGGCTTTCTTATGTTTCAATTCTAAAGGATCATTATGTGTATCTTGTTTTTCGTTTAATGGCGACTCTAAAGATTCAGACTTACTAGTACCATTACTTAATTGAATTGCAGGTGCAGAAGATAATGTAGTTGTAGACAAATTTTTGGAAATCATTTCCTTATTATGACTTCTTATGGGCATACTCTGTTTCAATTTAATTAATATTAATAGTATGTCAAGTTACCTCCACATGATTTTCTTACCAAATTATCTTTCACCATGTTGTTATCTGGCTGACTTTGTATTTTCTTCTCCTTATCCTTGATTTCTTTTTCCCAACTGTACAATTCATTAAGAGTATTTTTAACAACTTCAGCATTGTGTCGCACTTGAGCTTGTAATTCAAAAGATTTTTGCCCCGCATCCATCTTGACCTTTTTTTTATAGTTTACAAGTATTTTTAGAAATTTTATATGAATTCTATATTCTGGTGTTTTTTGTGCGCGGAACTTTAAAGAAATTTCTGTTGTCAAAACAACTTGTGCTTTTGAAGATTTTTCTTTGTTCATTTTTCTAAAATGTCAATGAGGATTATGTATTGACAGCTGTTTTTTTTTCATTTGGAGCGCTGCCATACCTAAAACACAAATTATCAAAAAATCGTTTTGTTTCTAGTGGCAGCATTAATTTTAATTTAAGTTAAGCAGACAGAGCTGCCACAAAATTATTTAGCAAAAATTAGCAAAATTTGTGTTGGTTTTTGTCTGTATTGAAAATATATAGGTTTTGCTAGTGCTACGTTTATTTTCAAGTATACAGTGTGGAGATAAGGCAGTGTTTCATATTTAGCTTAGCAAATATACAAACCTTAAAAAAAAGCGAATTCAGAAGCCTATAAAAAACGGCAAAAAGGTAGTCAAAATTTTAGCTTCTATAATTTGTTAGAAACGCTTGAGCTGAAACGACTTTCAGTTGACTTGAATTTGGAAACTTGTTTATAAAGATTTTTTTTATTAATTTTTATTTATAATTAGTTACTAGTTTTCTATAATAATAATTGTTTTTTACATATATCGTACACTTCATACAGAAGTATTTTATAAAGAGGTTGCTCATGTCACAACCATGTACTAATAATTATTAATTAAAAATAAATATTTCGCATATGCCGACAGTTTATTTGTTTATTTATTTATATGATATTCAGTTTATGACAAGATTAAGCTTAATTTGTTTTAATTGAACAACTTAATAATATTTATTCATTAAATAGGTTGTATTATAAAATTCAACAAGATCTTATAATTTTTTTTTTAATTTAAATTTTTATTATCAATTCCTGCTATAGACCGTTTTGGTCACTTTCAATATTTCCATGATAATTTTTGTTAAAAGCCACACAAGTATTATAATTTATGGTTTTTTTTTCTTGGGGTAGCGACCATTGTAGGAAAAATCGCTTTTTCTTTAGGAACAGCATTTGTGTAACTCATTAAGTTGATTAAATTAATGGCAAAAATAAATACAAAAAAAAAATTCTTTTGTAATGCTATTACACTCAAGGCATTTAAGAGACACACATTTATATAGACCCATTGCTTCGTGCACATGTACAACTTAAAAATTTCCATGAAAAGCAAAGGAAAAAAAGTTAAGTACAATCTAAAATTTTGTTTCTATTTTTGATCTTTTTTTTGGCTATTTATGGACCGATTTTTTGCACAGATACTACGACTGTCATTTCTGACAAAACTTTTTACCAGGTTTTTTTTTTTTTTTTTTTTTTTTTTTTTTTGTTAATTTTGTAGCTTAGACAAATTACGCAAAAAACGCACTCAGAAAATTAAAAATTTTTTTTTTAAAAGAGGGCTGCTATAGCGAAGGGTATTTAAGATTCGTGTTAGCAGAATTTAATTTTTATTATTTTTTTTTCTAAATCAATTTTAAATTTTATGCTTAAAATGTAAATACTCACACTTTAAATATTAGTTTTAAGTCAATTGAGTTACGACTATCAAGATATGCAATTAAATGTGTAAATCAGGTGTTGAATTTCTTTTTGCACTGACGGAATTTTACTAACAATTTGTTAAGCGTTTTGTTTTATTTTTTATTTTTCTTGTTAATAAAATATAATTTTTTAAATGAGTTTGTTTGAGTATGATTTATTTTTAGTTTTATTGCTGTAAATATTGTATGAGTGGTTATTTTTGAAAGTGGTATAAGTCCACTTTTTTTTAAAGAAATAATGTAGCGATAGTTTTTTTTAATAAGTTATGCTCTTATCCAAAAAAAGTTGACGTAAGCTTTAAAGTAAAATTTTAGAAAAAATTATATGAAAAATTTCGATAACGTTGACTTTAAAGTCTACGTTAATTTTTTTTGGATAAGGGGGTTAGTGTCTATATATAACCAAAACTACCACTAATTCATTTTTAAAAAAAGTGGACTTATACCACTTTTAAAAATAACGGCTCATTTAACTAATTGTTTCACTGTAGTATATTTATCACTTCATATAAATTTTTCTATTGCCTCCACTATACGTTGAAAGTAAATTAGTGTTCTCACACTTATTAGTTCCGTCCAATAGCTAGAAAGTAGTGCTAATTGTTCTTGTTATGCTTTACACTGCGCGAGTAATTTTTATAATATCCAGTTCCGACTTGATTAAGGTTAATTGAGCGATGTGCTTTTGCTTGTGCAGTGCCTACTGAAGGCACTGTTATGCCTATAGAAACGTGTATTCTTCTGGTATGGTTGCTATTGAATCTCATATCGTCATAACTAGAAACGGTTAATCTACGAGTTTTTTTTTTTTAATTCAAAGAAAGTGTTATTTTCAGAGGACTAATTCTTTGAAAGGCACAGTTGCTAAGACTTGTCAAAAATGTATTTTTAAACCCAAAAGAAAAGTATTTTAATTGGAAACCCTTTTCTTAGAAGAATATGCCCTTTTAAACATATAAAAGTATGTTGGCAGACAACATATACACCGGTGTATATTAGTTTACTGTACTGAGAGAATTTTGCTGATATACGCTCTGAATCAAACACTAGACACATTACACAGCACTGTAAACATCTAAGACGGTCGCCTAACCTAATCCCCGAAGTTTTTGATAAGTTGCTCGTGTGTTAAAGTTAGAAGAGCCGCTCCTAAGAGAGAAGATAAAAACCTGTTTACTTACTCTCGGGTACCTGGTAGTTTGGGCCAGTACAATTAGTCTTACAAAATTCTTGCTGACAATTTTCTTTATTAATCCAATGAAAAATTCATTATTTTTCAAGGAATGACATGTTTCAGTAGACTAATGAAATATTTAATTAATTTAATGATACATTTGCCAGTAACACCTTAAAAATATTTCATTAATTCATATAATTTAAGAAAAATTTCATTAAATCAAATGAAAAAATTCAATGGAAGCATTCCATTGGATTTATAAAACATTTTTCCTGCAGAGTATAGAGAAGGACATATAAAGTTCGCTTGGTACTTCAGCTTGAAAGCATCTTTGAAACTATATATCAACCATTTGTGTTTATCCTTCTTAAAAATATCCTTTACGATCATATACAACACTGCTTGTCAAGTGCTTTACACTAGCGTAAGTCGTAATAAGACCGATGTAAAAAAACTTTGTTTTTTCACATCAAATTGGATTAACTGTAACACAAGCTGTAATTCCAATGCTGAAATATTTAAAACGTATAATTAGTAAATAAATCATTTTATTAAACAAAATATTTACAAACGTTTGTGTGCTAAACTGGCAGCCCTTGGCCGATTAATATACTTTTAGCTTAGCGCAAAATTAATAAATAAATTAATTTGACACTTAAAATCATTTGGTTTTTATGTTGTTTCGTTAACAATGAACAAATTAAATGTTACATTTGTAAGTTTTAATATAAATTAAATACTTTGCATTAAATTAGTTCAGAAAGTTTTAGGTTTTCCAAGTAAACGTTTCATAATGTTTGTATTAGTATTCTACGCTTTTGCTGGAGTTGTCATATTATGGAGCATAAATCGTTGGCGCTGTAGATCCTTTATAAAATTGGCCTCTCAAGTGCCCTCTAACAAATGGCATACATTTCTCGCATGGGGTAAAATAATAAAAAGAAAAGGTAAAAAAGGAAATAAAACTTTTAACAAAAAAAAAAAAAAATAAATTCATTAAAAGAAAATGAACGCAGACTTTAAAGTAAAATTTATGAAAAAATTATGTTGAAAATTTCGTTAAAATCTACGTTAACTCGCTAGAGTAATGAATAGTAACGAGTACCCAAATAAAATTTGCCACTAAACATTTTAAAAATTCCTTTTAGATATCATGAAATCTTTAAACGAACATGCTAACAAATATGGACCAAATAGCGTTTATTGGATGGGGCCATATTCATATTTTCTTTCATCCGATCCAGAGGTTTTGAAAGATGTTTTCACTGCTAAAAATTGTATTGAAAAACCCATGGAATTATATAATGGTGTGGTTTCGGTAGCGGGCCAAGGTTTAATAACGGAAAATGGTAAGAAAACTGACCTTTAAATCAGATTTAAAATTTGTATTTTTTTGTTTAATTTTTTTTTTATAGATCCCCTTTGGAGCCAACATCGTAAATTGTTGAATAAGGCTTTTTCCAATAAAAATTTGATCTCATTTCTTCCTGAATTTCACTCTACAATCACTAGTTTCATGGATAAACTAGAGCAACGTGTGCAGAAACAAGAAGACATTGACATGCTGATATTTTTAAGAGAGATGACTTTGTATAACGCCACACGTAAGTACTGAAAAGTAAAAATAAATAAATTTTACATATTAAAGCCATATTTCAAGCTTTTTAAAAAAATTTATTTAAAATTCGAATATAATTAAAATTCACTGAGAAAACAACTTTGGTGATGAGAACTAATTTTGTTGTGGTAAACGAATTTTTTAATTATGACAATAGAAAATCGGTGTTACAGCTTGAAATATTTTTAATTAAACTTCACTGAGAAAACAACTTTGGTGGTGAGAACTAATTTTGTTGTGGTAAACGATTTTTTTAATTATGACAATAGAAAATCGGTGTTACAGCTTGAAATATTTTTAATTAAATTTCACTGAGAAAACAATTCTGGTGATGAGAACTTATTTTGTTGCGGTAAACGAATTTTTTAATTATGACAATAGAAAATCGGTGTTACAGCTTGAAATATTTTTTAATTAAACTTCACTGAGAAAACAATTCTGGTAATGAGAACTTATTTTGTCGCGGTAAACGAATTTTTTAATTATGACAATAGAAAATCGGTGTTACAGCTTGAAATATTTTTAACAGAACTAAAATTTTGAACTGTTATAACGAGTTTTGGTTGTTACAACTAAAAAAATTTAATTATCACAACTAAATAATTTTAGTTCTAATAACCAAAATGTATATTTATTTTCGTTTTATTAATAAATAAAATTTTTTTCATAGAAACAACTTTAAAACGAAACTTGGAAAAGACAAGCTTCAATTCAACATCTATGGCAAAATATTTTCAAGCGTAAGTTTAGTGGCTGAAACCGATTTAGCACTAAGCTTTTACTTATACGTTTTCTTTGCAGTTTTCTACAGTTTACAGCTGATGTTTGTCTACATCGAATTTTAACCATCGATTGGGTACGTAAACTAGCTGAAATTTTTATATATAAAAATGCTAGAGAAGGTGCTGTTATATTCGAAAATCTTATCAATGACTGTGTAAATCTCGCCCAAAAACCTAATCAAACCAATGCCAGTTATATAGCCAAAGAAAACAATGTTTTGGATTACATTTTAAGAGGAAGTCAACAAAATGTGATAGACGCAAATGAAATACAAGGCCATATAATACATCTCTTTATTGCAGCATTTGAAACCACATCATCAACATTATTTTTTGCTTTAATACTGCTTGCAATGTATCCAGAGTATCAGGAACAGGCTTATGAAGAAGTTAGTAAAATTATATCCATTAATAATGAGGAACTGACAATAGCTCAGCTGGATCAATTAACCTATATAGAGATGATATTCTATGAAGCCATGAGAGTTTTACCAATTGTACCGATGGTATTTCGGAAAGTTTCAAATGAAGATTTATTATTAAGCAACGGTGTAACTTTGCCAGTTGGCCAAATTATTGCTATTGATATTTTTGGCCTGCATCGCCGTAAAGATCTGTGGGGTCCCAAAGCAGAAGCTTTTAATCCTGATAATTTCTTGCCTACAAATATGCCTACACGCCATCCTTTTGCCTTTATACCCTTCACTAAAGGCCAGCGTTTTTGTATTGGTAACCATACTCTAGCTAAAGTGTTCCACTCATTTTATCAATCCTTTTAAATATTTTCCCGTTTTATAGGTTGGAGATATGGTACTTTATTTTTCAAAATCGCTTTGGCTAAATTAATAAAAACGTATAAATTTTCAACCGACTTAAAGCTAGAAGACTTAAAATTTGAGAATAATATTACGCTGAAATTAGTGGAGCAGCCAAGACTGCAATTGGAAAAACGTAGCGAATAGTTGGGAGTCATGAGGGTAATTCGTTTTACTTAAAAATAAATCAATAGAATACAAAAAATACATCTACTAAAGTGGTTTTTTATTTGATATTAGAAATTAGTTCTGAGAAAATTTTTTTGTAACGGGTAACATTGATCATTTGCTGCCAGGGTCAAGGCAGAAATAGAGCTTGTCAAATTACAGAGCACCCACAAAAGTGGTTTAATTTGTATGTTTATTTGAAGGAAATGCATAGCGCTCATTCAAAGAGAGACACTAATAATTCTTAATTCTAAAAAGAAATTTTGTATTATAATCAGTTTGTTTTGTTTTGTAAAGGGTGTTTTTTATAGACGTATAGAACTTTAAATTGCAATAAAACAACGATGGATTATTCGATTGACATGAATTTTATTTATCCGAAAGATAATCTTGTGGCATTACATTTTAAATATGATTTCTGGCATATGACCGCCACGGCTGGCTTGGATGTAGTCCAATTGGACGTCCAATTTTCGATGACTTTTTCCAACATTTGTGGCCGTATATCGGCAATAACACGGCGAATGTTGTCTTCCGAACGGTCAAGCGTTTGTGGCTTATCCGCGGTGTTAAATCACAAGATCTTGGAGGCCAATTCACAGGTCCAAAACGTGAAATTAGGTGGTCACCAAACGTGTCTTTCAATAAATCGATTGTGGCACGAGCTGTGTGTCATGTTGGGCCGTCTTGTTGGAACCACAGCTCCTGGACATCATGGTTGTTCAATTCAGGAATGAAAAAGTTAGTAATCATCCCCATTGACTGTAACGTTCTGGTCATCATCGTTTTTGAAGAAGTACGGACCAATGATTCCACCAGCCCATAAAGCGCACCAAACAGTCAGTTTTTCTGGATGTAACGGTGTTTCGACATACACTTGAGGATTAGCTTCACTCCAAATGCGGCAGTTTTGTTTGTTGACGTAGCCATTCAACCAGAAGTGCGCTTCATCGCTAAACAAAATTCGCTTATGAAAATCGGGAACAACGGCAATCTTTTTCGAAATAAAATTGCACTATTTGCAAGCGTTGCTCAGTCGTGAGTCTATTCATGATGAATTGCCATACCAAACTGAGAATAAATCACTTGACAGCTGTTAAATCGGTCGCCATCTTGAACAGTAATGCCAACGTCTATAAAAAACACCCTTTAGAAGGACATACCATTTTGATTTGTAGTTGCTTTAATTCCCCATCATTTTGTGGCCAACATTTTGGTGTTTGAAATCTTTTTTGCTGTACTGTAGATTTTAAGTATTTTATTTTTAAATAAAAGCAAAATAAAAAAACAATTATTTAACAAATTAAACGATAAAAAGAAAAAAAATTTAAAACAAAAGAAAACCCCAAAAAACGCAACATTTTAAAAGCCTTGTTTTTTTAAATTGATTATAATTATCCTGATTTTGTTTGCGTACGTATGTGTATCAAAGTGTGCTTGTTGCATCCTTTTCAATACCTACTCTCTCTTTCTCTCTCTTTATTTGGCTCATCTGATGTTTTTTCCCATTTCACATTTAATGTCAGCTTCAAAAATTGTGGCCAGACTATATAATTACAACAGACAACTTAAATGGCCTTTGTGTTTAGATCTTTTCGTGTGTTACTCTTTTTTTATTCTGTTTTTTAAATACGTAAATGTTACTTTAACGTACTTGTGTTCCTTTGAAAGTGAGTGTAGCATTATTAAAGTGAACTTGACCCAGAGTTAGTGGGAATTCTTTGTCTGTTTTCCTATTAAAATGAAACAATTTAAATAAATGACTTTTAATATTAAAAACAAAAAAGAAAAATAATAAAATTCTTAAACTCAATTCACACATTTTTGCAAGTACCTGTGAAATTTTGTTGGAACACATTAGGATATTTTGGATTTGGGCTGGAATACTAAAACATCATGTTATTTCTAACGAAAGTTTTAAATTTATTTAAGTTTTTAATAAGTCTGTCTTAATACGGAAAAATCCTTTAAGTCGACTTAAGAAAAAATTGAATTGTCTCAATTAACTCAATAGCTTTATTATTGTGGTTATGGGAAGCGAATAGGGAGGGCGATATATTCAATAAAAATAATTTTAAAGTTGCAGAGGACTAAAACTACTTAATAAGACATAAGCCGTTTTTCCATATTTCTGAAAAAATATTAAAGATTTTCAGAATAAAGAATGTTTCACAATAAACACTTTTTATTACAACACGTTTTTGTTTGTATAGGGTAGATCAAAAGTCACGCATGCGTGTAAAAATTTAACACTTTTTTTATTAATTATTATTTTTTATTTTATTTTGAACTACCGAGCAATGAACCAAATTTGTAGAAATTTACTTATCCAATGGGCATTCATTATCGAAAGTATTTTTGCATCTGAAATGCAGTTTAAGACTTAACACTATCAATAACACCAATAATAGTGCAGAAGCAAGTGAATATTGCTCGTGCACCGGAAAATGTTGAAGAATATATACAAGGTGGGCTAAAAGAAATCACCCTTTTGAAAGATGCTCTTATTTTTGCATATGGCGGCCAATGTCAAATCTGTTTTGACATGTGTGAATTAGACAGATGTAGAATACAAGTGAACAAGCCATGGAGTGATACACTGCCCAAGAACGCGGAATAATTGAAGTGGACGATTTTCCGACCAAAATCATAATGAACGACGAGGCTCATTTCCACATTCAGTAGGTACGTGAACAAGCAAAACGAGGAGCCATTACACTCGCTCAAAGTGACTGTTCATGCTGGAGGAGTCATCGGGCTGATCAAACCACAACATTGGGCGGTGTGCGCTATATGGCCATGTTAACCGAGTTTTTTCTGCCGCACTTGAACGAATTAGGACTGGAGGACATGTGGTTCCAGGAGGGAGCATCGGCACACATTTCATTTTCATTTAGAAAAAAAATGAGAGCCCACTTTGTAGAAACTTTAAAACGCCAAGTTGTTCTGGACAACTGAATATTTCTAGAACATCATTTCCATGTGATTTTATCACGTCATTTACATATGCATTCATACAAGGTTCAATTGGCCCAACAACTTTTGCCTGTTGCCTACCATCAACGACTTTTTTTTGCACTCCGGCATGACTTTTGTATTTATTGGAAACGAAATTTTTCCATCTTTCATTAAAATCCAATGTGTAAAAGGAAATAAATCAAGTTTAGCTTAAGCATGACTTTTGTATTTATTGCAAACGAAAGTGAAGGATAACGTAAGCTAAGCTCCAACTAAAGAGTGATTTTTTTGCTATTATCTTTTTGGCAACACTAGTTTTGACAGCTCACGCACGTTTTGTATCTTGTGTCACTGTCAAACATCTTCAGTTTGGTCTATAATTTAATCATGAATCGTCTTACAAACGAACAACGCTTGCAAATTATTGAATTTTATTACCAAAATGCGTGCTCTGTTAAGAAAGTTCATCGCGCGCTTCTTCCATTTTATGGTCAGTTTAATCGACCTACTGAGGCTTCTATTCGGGCTATTGTAACAAAATTTCGCATCAAATTTACATTGTTGGACATTAAACCACCAACACGCTTACGTAGAGTGCGAACTGAAGAAAATATCGCAGCCGTATCGGCCAGTGTTGGTGATGACCGTGAATTATCGATTCGGCGCCGTTCGCAGCAATTGGGCCTCTGTTACTCCACTACGTGGAAAATTTTGCGGAAGGATTTGGGTGTGAAGCCTTATAAGATACAACTGGTGCAAGAATTGAAGCCAAACGACCTACCACAATGCCAAATTTTTGGTGAATGGGCTCTTGAAAAGTTAGATGAAGATCCACTTTTTTATCGAAGAATTGTGTTCAGCGACGAGGCTCATTTCTGGTTGAATGGATACGTGAACAAGCAAAACTGCCGTATTTGGAGTGAAGAGCAGCCAGAAGCATTGCAAGAGCTACCAATGCATCCACAAAAAACAACCGTTTGGTGCGGATTATGGGCTGGCGGCATCATTGGGCCGTATTTCTTCAAAGATGATGCGAATCACAACGTTACTGTGAATGGTGAGCGCTACCGTGCGATGATAACAAACTTTTTTTTGCCCAAAATGGAAGAGCTTGACTTGCATGACATGTGGTTTCAACAAGACGATGC
This sequence comes from Thelaira solivaga, assembly GCA_947397855.1. NCBI lineage: Eukaryota > Metazoa > Arthropoda > Insecta > Diptera > Tachinidae > Thelaira > Thelaira solivaga. The sequence goes on from OX377614.1 coordinate 8,694,058, forward strand.
CACATGCCACACAGCACGCGAAACAATGGACCAATTGAGAGGCGAGTTCGGTGAACAGTTTATTTCACGCTTGGGACCAGTCAATTGGCCGCCCAGATCGTGCGATTTAACGCCTCTAGACTATTTTTTGTGGGGCCATGTTAAGGCTAATGTCTATAGGGACAAGCCCGCTTCGATTGACGCACTGGAAGCCAACATTGCCAACATTATTCGTGAGATACCGGCCGAAATGTTGGAAAGAGTATGCCAAAATTGGACTAAGCGGATGGACCATTTGAGGTGCAGCCGCGGCCAACATTTGCATGAAATAATCTTCAAACATTAAATTATATCGACCCAACTATCGATCCAAATAAATATTTCATGCATTTTTCTGAATTTTATGTGTTTTTTTTTTAAATTTCCGATAGTTCTTATAAAATTACCTTTTATAATTAAAAAAAGAAGTCACTTTAATCTTTTTAAATCTAGCAAAGTGGGGAGAGCTCTGGCTCGCTGTAGACTTGCTTTAGAGCTAGGTACCGTAGCCTTACCAAGAGAAGGTCATGTTCAAATACGTGGTCTTAAATTGGTAGTGGTGTCTGTTGCATATGGCAGCCGTTAGTTTGGGCCTACAGGCAGCAGATACTCACTAAAGGGCTGCACAAGCATACTTGAAATGACTTATAGGCCCTTTTGATTATAAAATAATACACATGTTTGAAGTTATGTGTGACTTTCAAGTATGCTTATGCAGCCTTTTAATACTCACATTAAGCACCGACATTTCATCTATTTATTCTACTTAATTTTGTATTTTAATATTTCAAATTGCAAGAATAATAGAAAAAAGAATAGAAAAGATTTGTAACGACAACATTTTTATTATTAAATTTCTATTATAACAACCACAAAACAATGCAACTTTTACAAGCAAAGTATTGAAAGGAATTGAATTTTCAAAACCAAAAATGTTTGCTCTGTCTACAGGTTTTGAAAGAAACTGGCGAGCGAGATCAAGGCGTATAAATAAAAATATATAAATTCGCTTTTTAGTTTTATTTACAATTTTTTTTAAACAAATGCCATGGCCAGGTTATTAAATTCTTATATAAAAACACTAAAAATGTTGCTTCTATTTTTTTTTTTAATTTTTCCATCTTTCTTAAAAATCAAATGTGTAAAAGGAAATCAATCAAGTTTAGCTTAAGCTCGTGTTTGGCACGTACCATATCAAATTCATTTAAGAACCCAAATCGAATAGCTTTCTGAGTAGTTTCAGCTTAAGTTAGACAAAAGAGAAACAGTAAATTTTATTTAATATTCGTAACAAACAATCGGTAAATTCTATTAATGTTGTTGGTTGGTTGACTTAATAACGCCATGATTTTCATGATGATGGATTACTGACAAAAATCATCTAAAAAATCTTAAGAAAAGAAAATAATACAAAAAAAAAAAAAGAAAAAATTAATTCATTTAATATGAATTTAGTTTTTTATAATTTTTCTTTTAAGTCATTAAGAGCACCCTACACTACAACATTATTGCATGTTAATACAGTAAAAAAACATTTAATAAAACTGTTTCAATTCAAAAATAATAAAATTTAAGAAAAAAAACAACACAATGATTGGACTTAGACAAAAGAAAGTGTGCTCTGTTGAACTTTCTAAGAGTCTAGAGAGAGAGAGAGAGTTATGGAGCATTTTTACTTACTCAGTATAGGCTGCAAAAGATTTTTTTAAATAGTGTTTTGCATACATAATTACAATAATTGCCTTGAAAAAATAACTTCGGTGGTGAGAACTAAATTTGTTGTTCATAAGAAATTACAATAAACGAATTTTTTTTATCGTGATAATAGAAAATCGGTGTTAAAGCCCAAAATATAAAAAAAAGAAATAAATTTTCAACTAAATTATCGATATCTGGTTGCTACAACTAAAAAGTTTGATTATCATAACTGAGTTTTCGATTGGTAACAAATTTAGTTCTCACAATCTAAGTTGTTTTGTGTGTGCTTGAGTTGTAAATTATTCGTTTAGAAAAAGATTTTGTTAAAGCTGCTCATTCCTCTTGGATTTCATTTCGCTATATGAGAGTTGTTTGATAACTCCATGGCTTTTTAAATAGCTCTCGCATGAACTTTAGCAATATTGCTGGCGTTAACCACCTACTACTACTTGCTACTGTCTAATTTTGAGCAAGCTGCGTCATTTAGTTTATATTTGGCAGCCATTAAAAGCAGAAAATTTTAACGAAATTGAAAAAAAGTGAATTTAATAAATAGATAAAAGAAAATAGCTGCAATCACAATAAAAAGCCAGACTTCAGACCAAATACAACACAAGAGATCATTTAAAATGCTGCAAAGAGTTGTAGGTTCAGATTCATTAAAAATGCAAAAATCGCAAAAAGGCAATGCAACAGGCAGACTTTGAAGACGACTTAAGCCACCTGAAAAGGCATTAAAAAGTAAGCAAAAATTTTATAGCATTTTTAGACAACAATGGTATCATCAAAGTAGAAAGACGTTTACCAAAAAGCGTTTTAAATAAATTGTTTTTAATTGAAAAAAAAAATTTGCCTGGAATTTTTTAATAGAAAAATCCTTAAAAAAAACTTTAAAAATCATAATTAAGATGAAACGTTTTCTTTAAACAATTTGTACTGTATTAAAAATTCTCCACATATTTGAATTTCAGAACTGATTATAACAGTGTCGAAAAATGTTTTATTTTGAATTTTGTTATTTTTTTGTTGATATTTGTGTCTTTAGGGCTTTTTATGTGCTTAATTACTGTTCACTACTTGGCATCCCATGGTGGTGGCTTTAGTTTTTCGTTTTTTTTCTCTACAAACTTTTTTTTTGTTGGTCTAAATGGTTGATCATTTCCGTTAGTGCTTTAAGCGTTATTTGACAAGGCAGACAAACCGAAATACACAAAAAGGGAAAAAGAATATCCACAACCAAAAGACAACTGTATAAAACAACGTCTTGATTTAATTATAAATGTCTGTTAATGTGCTTGAAATATGACCCTTTAACTTGAAAATTTCTTTAGAAATGCTTTTTTCTTCTTCTTTATTGTAGAATATGTTTTTAAGTTTTTTTTTTTTTTTTGTGTATGTTTTTGATCTTTTTAAAGTTTGCCCAACACAAGTTTTGCGTGAGCCAACCAACAACCATAATTTATTTAGGAAGAATGAAAAATAAAAAGAAAAGAAAAGAAAAACTTTAAAAAGTGTGATAGATAGTCGTAGGTATTCCTAACGGTTTTAAGGAAATTATAGGGTTAGTTTTAGAGTTTTGATATTCTCTAACAACTACACTGGGAAAACAAGTTCGGTTGCCAGAACTGAATGTGTTTTCAAATGAAAGTTTATTTGCGATAATCAAATTTTTTAGTTGTAGCAACCAGAATTCAATAATCCAATTTGAAATGAATTTTTTTTTTTAAATATTTCGAGCTGTAACACCGATTTCCTATTGTCACTATAAAAAAGTTCGGTTATTGAATTTTTTAATCGTAATAATAAAAAATCGAAATATTTTTAAGACTAAATACAAATTTTACAATTAAATAATTTATATATGTAATAATTTCTATTTTGGAATTTAAAAGTTTAACAAAATATTAATCTTTATTTGTGCTTAATTCCAGAAATTGTGTTGGTTTTAAAATTTATTCTTTTACTCATGATATTCTCATGAGTTATTTATTCAGTACAATAAGTACTTAAGGGGAGAGCATACCTATATGGACCATTTCATCAGACGCTACTCCGAATCCTCAGTAGGTTACTCCCAACGTTTCCTGCAAACATTAGAACCTTTATATTGTAAAAGCAATTGACTAAATAAGAATTATTAATTTCTGGAATTAAGCACAAATAAAGATTAATATTTTGTTAAACTTTTAAATTCCAAAATAGAAATTATTACATATACAAATACAAGTGCTCATTGTAGGAAAACCCTATGTTTTTCTTATTATTATTTTTTATAATTTTTTGTTTTTGTTTTTCATATACTCTTTAATTACATTCAGTAATACCCACCGGGCATTCAAATGTAAAAGAGAAGAGAAGAATAAAAATAGAATATATAGTTTTCAATATTAAAAATGTTGGTTGGGAAATTTATTTGTTTATTCAGTTCAATGCTTACTGAGTTTTTTGTTTGAATATTTGAATCTTTTTACTTGGAGTTTTTTATGCTTAGCTTTATTTATGCTTTTAGGGGTTTCACAAAAAAAAAAAAAAAAATAAAAAAATTCTCGCGTAAAGAACTTCCTTAATTAAAACTTCAATTTGAATTTGCGGCTGATAGTGAATGGAATGATCTTATTTTTTGGTTTAAACTTGAACAGTTTGAAATGAAGTATATATTGATCAAATGCAATCAATGGCCTACCCGTAAATATGCACTCTATTCAGAACAACTTGACTTGATAATTCTACTCTCATTAAACCAAAAATATTTTAAACATTTTCAGTAGACAAATAAAAAATAAAAAAAGCTGATAATTAAATAAACTAAAAGGGGTTAAAAAGTTTTTCAAAGCTGTTTCTTTCAGTCATTTACATTAGTTTCATTTTTTTTTCTTTTATTTTTTTGTTTTGTTGTCGAAATATTTTAGCAGTCAATGATCGCACATTTGACAGTTCATTAGCAAAATATTTTTGTAAATTGTTTTTATAATTAATTGTTACTAACTTTTGTTTTTTTTTTTTGAAACATTTTTTTCATATGCAGTAAAAGAAGCTGAGGCATAATTTGTTAAAAAAAAACAATTTCTAGCAATTGGAAAGAAGAAAAAAATTATTTATTTACAAGACAAGAAACTTAAACGAGAGTATTTTTTTAAAGGCCATATGTCCCGCTACTCAAAGAATCTTTTGAGCAGCCAAAAAAAAAAAAAAAATTAACGTAGACTTTAAAGTCAACGTTATCGAAATTTTTCATATAGCATCAGTGTCTAGATAGCGATGGCAGCTGCGCCCCCAGGTTCTGAGGTTAGAACACTACCCACTAATCTATTTCTTAACAATAAATTTAAAAAGTAAGATAAAAAAATATTAAAACCTATTAATTTATTAAGCTTAAGGTCGGATTATAAAAATTTATTTTTATATCGAATTGCGCAGTAGCCAGTGGCAGGTATTTCCAAGACGGCCAGAAAAAAAGCCACTCTTGGAGCGTTTGGGGAAGACCAACCTTAGAATCACAAATAAAAAAGTGAACTTTTACAGAAAGGTGAATAAATATGGTAGCAAACCTATCGTATCGCCAATAAGCAAGCAAAAGTCCCCTTTGGCAAGGGGTAAAACGCACCTTACTGAGCTGGATGGCTCCTCCTCAGTTCCTGATCGCAAAAAGAACTAGGTACTCAGCGGTACATTCAACCGGTGACTAAAAAGCCAGGAAGAACTCGCTGGTACTGGCTGTTATTTAAATTTTAAACTAATACGGCGGACTTACATTACAGATAAACCTAAATTAGCGAGGCAAGCGTTTTTTATTTGACAAAAATTCTCAAGTGCATGCAAACGGACATAATGCGGCGGCAACATTGAGCACTTGCAAAATCTAATTTTAAAAACGCGTTTTATTTTATTTTTTTTAATTGTTTCGTTTGTTATTTGTTTTCTTATTTGCGAAAAGTACTGACAATTAGTTCTATTTTGCTGAATCTAGCGTTTTTAATTCCGTTTTTTTTCCTTAGAGGGTTTTGTTAAACAAAACGATTACTGTTGAATACGCAATGTTGGTGCTGTAAAACACGCTACGTTTGCCGCTCTAATTTAGGTTGGTCTGTAGAAAGAAAATAAATAATGTAAAATTAAACTTTCCATTCCCTTTCCACAATTCATCTTCTCTACTCTATCTCTTGCTTATACAAATATATTTAATTTTTTTATTTCTAGTAGTCCAAAATTGAATCACCTTTTATTTGCATGTTCAAAAGAAGTTTATTTGTTTATAGATTTTACAAAATTTAAGCAGCTACCGACTGTCTGCCGTTAAAAAAAGAAAAAAAAAAAGGAAAAAAGGAATACGAATACAATTTAAAATTACTTGTAAGCGGTAGTTTGTTTTGGGTATGAAATTAAATATTACAACACCCACCTCTAAAATATAAACGTGCCACTTCAATTTTTTTAAGAAGGATGGCAGCAGTTCATTTATTTGTCTTAAAAAACAAATAAAAAAAATTTTAATACCCTTCTGAAGTTTACACACTGAAAAAGCAACTAAACTGACAAAACAACTTTGGTTGTGAGAACTAAATTTTTTTGCCAATCACAAATGAAGTTGCTAAAATTGAAGTTTTTAATCACAATAATAGAAAATCCGTCTTACAGCTTGAACTATTTTTAAGAGAACATAATTTTGGACTGTTTTATCGAATTCTGATTGCTACAACTAAAAAATTTGATTATCACAAAATAATTTTTGTTTATAAACAAATTTTGTTTTTACAAGCGAAGTTAATTGCTGTGTGCAGGGCTGTGACAAAGGAATTTGTTACCAGTCAAAAATTAAGTTGTGATAATTGAATTTTTTCAGTTATTTCCATAACAATTCGGTTTTACAGCTTAAAATATTATTGAGAGCATTATTACAAAATTAAAATTTTTTGCAATTGAAAAACTGGTAACAAATTCAGTTGTCACAACGAAAGTTATTATCTATTTGCTGTACGCTTTCTTTTTTAAATAATTTTTTTATTTTTTTTGGTAAGTACGAACCTGTTACTTTTGAAATGTTTTGTAATACGCCAACAAATAAAAAATACTAAACAAATCTAATCACACTAGTAACCAGACTTATGTAAAAGATAATAATATATAGTTAGGCTTTGCCAATATGTGTTTGTTTCATCGCCACATTGCTTGCAATTGGCTGCAATTTTCAAACCATAAATGTGTGAGAAACTCAATTTTATTATAGGGCAAATTACAGATGGTCGATTAACATGCAAACCAAACTAAGCAGCACATAAACTCCTGTTCCCCAATTTCATTTTGATTTGTTTGTAGAAGACGTACAAAAAATAACAAAAAACAAAAAAATAAAAAAACAAGGATGTTTTTGACTTTTGTAAAAGGAAGTAACAAATTTTAGAGTTTGGCGGTAAAACAGATAAAAAAAATTTTTGCAAAAATTTTTGCAAAAAAAAAAAGCAAAGAAAATGAAACTTTGTAATTAAACTATCAAAACAGAATTTGCTTGAAATGCAACAAAACTAAAAAACAAAAATCAAAGAAACTTTTTTATTATCAAATTGTAGTTTAACAATTTTTCAAATAAACTTTTGTTTGGTATGGTTTACATACTGCGAAAAAAAATTATTTGAAGGTACAATTTTAGCAAATCTAAATCCAAGAATTCTAGCACATTTGGTATTGTTGTTGTTGCTGCCACGTTACTGTGATCACCCCTATCATTATAAATGTTGGTTGGTTTACTTGGTCCCTATGACAGTAGACGATTGATGGCCAGCCATATACGTGATGCCTAAATGTTACTCAGGGTTTTGCTTATTTTTTCCGAATTTTATTTATTATTTTTTTTGGTTTGTTATCTCTGTCCTTTTTATTCATTGTGGCACAATGTTTTAATACATTTGTATTGTAGGCTGGGTAATACTATCACAGCAGATGAGTGGTAGTGAAGGATAATTTAAAGAATCAATTCGTTTTTTATAAACTTTCACAGCAAAAAACTAAAATTTCGATCGATTTCTTTCTATATCAAAAGCGTTCAATTAGGCTTTGCTTTCGAGGGAGTTTTTTCTTTTATTTGTAAATTTACCAGGTTTTTCTTAAAAATTTTCTGAAAATTAGTCGGTTTTTAGGTCAGCAAGAAATTTTTTGGAAATTTTTTTAAAGGGTTTCCTTTGTAAAATTAAAAAATATAAAATGCGTTTATATCAGTTTTAAAAAATATCATTCTTTTGGCTTTTATTTTATATTTTAATATATATAATTCGATTGGACGTGTGTACGACATTGTACTCCTCTTAAACAGCTAGACCGACTTAATTGAATTTCTGTGTATGCCTTTGGGTTACGTCTTGAAAGGTTTAGGGCCTCCCATCCGCCCGGCAGGTGGTGGCTGCAGTCGGTATCTGGCTAATGTAACTACTACCTTATTTTTACCCGGTCTTGCACGGTACTTTACTCTACGAGTATAAGTACGATTTCTGAGAGTAAGAAGATCGAATATACGTTTGCCGTTTGCCGGGTCAGCTAATACGAGTATAAGACTTTTGGTTTTGAAAACGAGAGGTTTTTTTAATTCTGATAACCGGGCTTTATTACAAAGATAAAAGGGTTGGTTGATTTACGTGTCAGCCTAAACGGCCTTCAATTAAAGTCGCAAGACTCCGTTTTGAACAAGATAAAAGGGTTTTCCAAAAAAGTTAATGTGCTGCTTACAGAAACAGAACAATTCATTCCTTTAAATTTTTTTTTTTTTAAATGAACCCTTTTATCCCAAAAAATTAACGTAGACTTTAAAGTCAACATTATCGAAATTTTTCATATATTTTTTTTTCACAAATTCCACCTTAAAGTTTACGTGAGTTTGTTTAGATTAAGAGGTTAGTGTATTCTTTGTTGTTCGCTTTCTGTAAGCAGCCCTTAAACTCTCGTTTTAATATTTATTAACGAACATAAAAGAAGTTTTTTTTTTTTTTTTTTTAAAGTTTTATAAAAGTAACCGGTTTTTAAGAAACCGAATTTAATTTTTTTTTTGATTTTTTAGTGTCTCTAAAATAATTATTTTAGTCACAATAAAAAATCTAAAAAAAATTTTTTTTATTTAATTATAATTAGAGATTGTATGTTCTGGAAACCGAGTTTTATAAAATAAATCGGGTGTTCTACTGTATAAAATATACTTTGGGTTGTGGTAGATATGATCATGAAAAAAGACTTATACTGTACACTCTACATCTCCCAAATTCCTTAATGTGTTTAAAAGATTTCCATGGGGAAACTTTCAATTATTAGTTTTTTAATCCCTTTAATACTCTGCCATGTTTTTTTTTTCTACCTTAAAAAACCGGACATAAGTAAGTTAGTTCTTTTATCACAATATTTATTGCTATTGCTGTTGTTGTTCTTGTATCAAGTACAATCAAAGTTTAAACTTTAAACAACAACTTGTAAAACTATATTTCTTCTTTGTTTGTACGAGTATTTTATTGGTGAAACCGATTATTAACTTTGGTTTTTTTTTTTTCGTTTCAGTTTCAGTTTTAGTTTAGTTTTTAAGCATGATCCTGAATTATATTCAAACATAGATACAAGTCTTGTTGTTGTTTTTGCTTTTGTTTGGCGCAATTTGCGATTGAAGGTTGGATTTCTTGTCTGTGCCTGAATCATTGGTTAAAGTTGGCTGGTTGGCCATCTGACTTGGATTCCAATACCTTTAATGCTTTTAAAATATCAATAGTCATATATCACTGGTGTAAAATTCCATCACGTATCAATCTGCAAATTGCTATGAACCGTCTAAATATCAGTGCGTAGGTAGTTTTTCCTTTTCTTGGTCGAAATATTTTTCATAAAATTTATTGATCTGATTTCTTTGTTGATCTTTTCTTTTTATTTTTTCTTCTGCTTGAATATATTTTTCTTTAGCATTTTCAAAAATTTATGATAAATTGTGGTTTCTATTCGTTTTGTATTTATGACCAGACTGATTTCTTGCCATAAATCAAAATTTGGTTTTTGGACAAAAAATTAAAAAAAAAAATCACACAAATTGCCTTAAGCAAATTTATGAGTATCAGTTGGAATAGGAGTATGAATGACTAAATACGATTTTTTTTCGTTTTCTAAAATTACTTAGATTTGGTCGTTTGGTGTCAATAGTTAAAGATTAAGATTAAATAAATTATATCTCCACTCCAAGACATTTTAATAAGGAATTTAATATTTTTTTTTAATTGCAAAATAAAATAATTAATTTTTTTTTTTAAATTTAAATTAAACTTAAAAGAATAAAATTTATTTGTTAGTGTTATTTCACCTTTTTCTTTTTAATTAATATGACTATGTTATTAGGCTTGAGGTCGATATTTAGCTCCAGCGTAGCGAATTTATAATTATATTATGAAGAAGCTACGCTAGTTGGAGCGAAATATCGATTTAAAAATTATTTTATAAAATAAGACCTCAAGCTTAATAAAATAGTCATATTAATTAGAAAAAGAAATTTAATTAATCAAAAATACTTTATTCCTTGGCCGAAAAAATTTAAATAAATATTGAAATATTGACAAACTCAATTTTAAATTTATTTTATTAAAACAAAATTAAAAAAAAAACATAAAAAATTAAATAATAATAAAAAAATTAATAAATTAATTAATTTTAGAATCCCCCTCCCATAATTCTCATGACACTTTTCTTTTTATTTAAACTCAATCATGTGAGATAATTTATTATTTACAAAATATAGAATAATTTTAATTAATTTATTTATTAATTCTGTTATAACAGAACCATCATTACGAAAAAATTATTAATTGCATATACATACAGCTCTTTCATCAAACACTACTCTGAATCTTCAGTGAATTAATCCCAAGTCTTGTTAAGTTTCTGTCCAAAAATTAAATTTTGTTAAATTTAGAAATGTTTAATTACAAAAAAATGATTAAAAACAAAACAAACTAAAAGTCGGCCATTTTCTAATCCAAACACTTTATTGCATTAAGATCAAAGCCCAATTTTTGATTTCATCGTTAATTAAATTTTTTCTAACAATACTATCACACAGCAATTGTGAATAAAATTGAAAGTTGTGCTTCGATTTTAATGGTATGAAACTCTTGAGGTTCTATGCGGGGGAAAAATAAAACTGGCTTAATGTTTTAATACATTTGTATTGTAGGCTCTGTAAAACTATCACAGCAGATGAAGGATAATTTAAAGAATCAATTCGTTTAGATTTTCTCAGATAATCCTTACATAACTCGATAGCAAGCAACTGTCATCAAAATTTTTGCAAACTTTTACAGCAAACGATTAAAATTTCGATCGAATTGTTTCTATATCAAAAGCGTTAAATTAGGCTTTGGTTTCGAGGGAGTTTTTTCTTTTATTTCTAAAATTATTGGGTTTTTCAGAAAAGTTTTATGAAAATTAGCCGGTTTTTAGGAACAACAGGAATTTTTTTTGGAAATTTTTTAAAAGTTTTTCTTGTTAAAGTTAAAAAAAAAAAAAATAAAGTGCGTTTAGATTTATTTAAAAAAAATATAATTCTTTTGTATTTTATTTTATATGAGTATGAAAGTTGTAGTTTTGCAAGCGAGCGGTGTTTTTAATACTGATAATCGGGCTTTATTGCAAAGATGAAGTTTTTTTTAAAAAAAAAAGAACAAAAAAAAGAAACATTTTAATTATAAATTATTATTTTATAATTATTTTTTCATTTATTTTATTATTTATTATGCATGAAAAAAGATTTTGTATATATAATTATTCTAACAGGCTTAAGTTCAAAATTCATAGCCTATCCCAAGTTTGCCTTTTGCAGGCTCAGCTTTACAGTTTTTGGTTTCTCAATTTTAATTTTGATTTTATTGTCTCCTCTCATTAATCAGTAAACGAAATCTGCACTTAAAAGTAAAGTACTCGCATTCATATCAACTTTCTTGGTGTTTATAAAAATTAAACTCAAAATTTAGTAATAAAATTGTGACCATAAATCTTAAGAATTAAAAAAAATACGACTTTTCGTTTTTATTGTGAAAAATGTTGTATCTGGATGTAGACAGAAAAACAATTCTTTTATAAAGTTACATTGAAAGCAGTTTGAATGGATTTAACAGAAAAAGCGTGAATTTAAATTACAAGAAATAATTCAAAGTTGAAGGAAACAGTTGGCAAGAGTGTTTGCAAAACACTCTAAATAATTTTTTAATCTTTTTAATTACTAAAATTCATATTGAGAAGACTAGGTTGATGTCATAAGCCAGTCTATGTATAATAAGTGTGTTAAGAAGAGTGGACTATTTCATTTCATGCTGCAATAAATCGATTGTTTTATGCACTGTTTGGTAGGTCTTGCTGTCTTCCTAAAACCATTTGTCGTCCAGATCTATGCCGTCCAGTTGGGGATACAAAAACTCGGTTATTATGTTTCTATAATGCATGCCGTTTACACACTAACACAAAAATTGAGTTAAAATATCAACAACGTATGTGATCATTTTGACACCATCCCGTTGTCTATTTTATTTTGACAACGAGTGTTTTAAATTTTTTAAAAACCGTGTACAAACCGACTACAGTTGCCTGTCAATTTAGAAAGAAAGCTTCGATTTTACATTTTAGACAACGCACGTTGCCAATTTGTTAACGAATCTTGTGGAATTGATAACAATATGTTGTCAAGCTTCCAACTTATTAACAAACGTTGTCAAATGCCAAAAAATTAAACCATCCGCTGTCAAAATGACTACAAGCGGTGTCAACAGTGTATCAATTACGTGTGTGCTCACTTAACAACCGTATGATGTCATTTTGACATCATATGGTGTAGTTTTGACACCATATGATGTCAATTTAACACCTTTTGTTGTCAATTCTGCAACGCTATGTTGTCCATAATACGTTTTAATGACACCATGCGTTGTCAAAGTGAGCACAAGCGTGATTGATACACTATTGACATCATTTGTGTTTTTTTTTTTTTTTGACAAAGGATGGTGGCATTTTTTCTCTGGGAGTAGTCACCGCTGATATGATGTTTTCGGGCCTGCGGTTACAGTGCCGTTTACAGCAGCAATGTTTTCAAAACACCGGTAAGTTGACGCACAAGAGCCTTATTGTTATTATATAATTTACCCAGTTTCAAAACACTTTTTTAATACATTGGGTGCACTTTTTTCACTGAAAATTCTTAGAAGTTTGTGAGCGGTCTCTATTTTTAATAATCGGACAATTACTAAGTTTCAAACTTGTTAATTGCACTTGACACTAAATTTAAAAGGTGTACTCTTATTGAGACACTCTATATTAAAATTTCTATATAAAATCAAAGAAATTAAAAAGTATTTGCTAAGAATTACTGTTTATTAAGATCCTGGCTTCAACTGTAAGCCACTTTGTCATGACGTTTAAATCTAACTTAAAGAGATTTTGATAGTAGTTCTCACAGTCAAATTTGGACTATATTCTCTTTGTTTTAATTTTATAAAAGTCCATTGCAATGATTTGTGAAACAGCTTGTCAATGCTGGTCTAGATACTCATATTATTCTTGGTATTAAAAGTTTTATTTCAAAACTTCCAATCCAGCTGTATTACATGACTGATTAATAATTAATAATGAAGGCACCATTTTTTATTTCCCTTCAAACAAAAGTATAAAAGATTATTTAATTATGCTATTGTTGAAAATTTATTTGCTCGGTCTCCAGAAAGTCTTTTTCACTGTCTTTAAATTTAATTTCACTTTATCTTGATTCATGCATGTTAAATAACAAACTTTATATGCTTGCAAAAAACAAATAGAGTGAACAATAACTGAATGTTATTGGGGGAGAGAGATTAAATTTTGCAAATTCATACAATCGACAAACGTTCATTTTGTGTTTCAATGTTTCTGTCCAAAAGTGCTCTGCAATACAAAATGAAAAATTGTTGGAGTCTTGAAAACTCTTTTGGGCTTGCTGTTGCTGTTGTTGGTGTTAAGATTAGCGTGATTGATGTGAATTGAATGTTTTAAAACTGAAAAAAAACGAAATATAAAAAAATCAGGCAACTTAAGGTTTTTAAATAAAAAAAAATCTTGTTCGTATCTGCTGGTATTTGAAACCAATACAAATGAAGGCATACATTTTTGTTGTATTTTTTTATATCAGAATACCACAAATTCAATGCGAATAGAATTGAAAGCTTTTGTTATAGCTGGCTGGCTGTCTGTCTGTCTTTTTTCCATGCTACACTAAACAGCTGCAATCGAAACCACGAAAATGGCGTCAGGGTCCAAAACGTCATGATGCTGTGCTGTGCCTTCAAGTTCATTTATTATTATTGTTGTAGGTAGATAACATTTGCTGCCTTTATAGTTGTTATTGTACGAGTATCTGTCTTAACTTTAAGCATCCATTGTGGATGCTTTATCATTTTTCGTAAATCTTTGCACGTTTTCTTAGTTGTGTTTAAAGCTTTTTTTTTTGTATTTTTTTTGTTTTCTGTAATTCTTTTTTGTATTGTTTTATTTGAAACCATGTTTTAAGACCTGGTTGGCCCTTGAGCCTTGTTGGCATGTAACCTCTTTGGCCAAGCAGTGTATGATTATATTGCATTTGACTGCAGAGCAGTTGGTGGGAGGAGAGAAGAGCTTTAAAGTATCGATACATGCACACTTTAAAGTAACTAATACTACAGTTTTGTGCAATACGAGGGTTGTATGTTAAGTTAGATGTAAGAAAGAGTAGTTGTTAATAATCAATCCAGGAATTAGAAAATTATAGTTCAATTGAAGCTCATTTGAACGTAAGCGTTCGTCTTTTCCACTCTAATAGTCGCCAACAATCGATCAGTTTATTGTTTGCTGGTTTTCCATGATTAGAACGCCACATGTGAATCTGGTATCAGGGCAGCCAACTTGGGCTCCACACAGTAATACATACGCCTCGCAGATATTTAGGGTATTCTATGTCATTATCGAAAACAGGGACTACCAGGTTCGTAGAAGATCATTGGATAAAGTGAAGAATATGAATTTTCGCAGCACTATACACTGAAAATATTCCAAAAACTTGCGACCACCGGTCTACCGTCTACTTTTATTTATTCCAAAGGTTTAACAATCAAGTAAAGCAATCCCAAACTTTTAAAAAATCTCTTAAGCATTAAGGGCTTTATTTTATTTAGGTTTCCTAAGGCTGGTATTCCACGGGCTAAGTAGTAATATCTACGCCTATCCACTGCTAAAATTGGCTGCAACGGGCCGTAACATAAGCCCCAAGGGGTTATTCCCTAACACACTTGGTTTACTTTTCAGTATGAGGTTTCATATCATTTCTGTTGAGATTCCGAATTGGCTCTAACTTAATAGAGATCTATGAGTTTTTTCAATTGCCGCATACACACTTCAGCTCATCAGCAATCTAGAGGACCCGTTTCTTTGTGTTGTTGAAGCTAAATCTGTTCTGGGTATCCGTTGCTTTTAACATTCCTCGTACATGTAAAAAAAACGATTTTTATTTTTATAAAACTCAACAACCAAC
Organism: Thelaira solivaga; assembly: GCA_947397855.1. Taxonomy (NCBI): domain Eukaryota; kingdom Metazoa; phylum Arthropoda; class Insecta; order Diptera; family Tachinidae; genus Thelaira; species Thelaira solivaga. The sequence goes on from OX377614.1 coordinate 8,709,305, forward strand.
TGATGTCTGTCTGTTGCTGTATGGGACGTGGTCTTGTCTGGTTTTATGTTTCTTTCTTCTTTAAGATTTTCTTATTATTGTTGTTATTTTTGTTTTATTTGTTTATTTTTTTAACTTTTAACCACCAACACAAATTTATTTTGTACTTAGTCAGTTTGCCTGTCCGTCTTTACGTCCATCACAATATTTCAAGTTGCCAAATGTTTCTCTTTCCCTTGCGCTCGTACTTTCGTCAAGTCTGTATTTCTCCCCCTTCTTTTCTTAAAAGCGTTATTTATATTTCTTCTTACTCACTAAAAATGTTTTAGGCCTTTTTTGTTGTCGTTTGTTGCATTTTGTTAACATCTTTTGAAGGCGTGGGAGCTTAATGTATGAGCAGCATATTGCTGGCATTTGTTGCTGTTTATGTTACTGCTGATTTGAGTGAAATATATTTAAAGCCATGATTGTTGCAGCCGCCATTTTGTGTGTGTGTGTGTGTGTGTGTGTGTTTTTGGGTTTATTTTCATTTTATTTTGAATGGTTCATGATGGCCCTAAGTAGGGATTTAATATGGTTTCATTTAAGTTTGTTGCAACAAACGCATTATGTTTCTGTAAATCTTGTTTATTTCCAAATTCATTGTGAATAAAAAAAAATGTTAGAGACAAGTTAATTGTGTTCACACATACGCGTATGTAAAGCGTAATTTGATTTTTAAAATTAAAAAAAGAACAAAGATTTCAAAGTAAAGTGACTAAAGACTAGTTTAGAGTAAGTTAAGCAGAAACCAAATCGGCCTATTCTAAAGCCCAAATAGATGCAACTTCTATAGAATATTCAAAATTATTTCATATAAAAGAAGCTAAAATTTCCATTGACTTAACTCGATATCGAATGCCACAATTTGATATCACTGAATGGTGTTCACCAACTCTGCTTTGTATCCTTGGTAAGCTGGTTGATGTTTCTTTGTTCTCTGCGACCAGTATGGTGACAGCCCCTCTCTAAAAGGTTTTTTGTGCTTCTTGTATGATCGAGTCGAGCTACACACGACCAAAAAATCAACATTGAAATTCATGCTGAGCTAATATCACCAACCAAATACTGGTGTAAAAAAAATTAGGCAAAATTATTCCAAGTTCTTGCGGAATAGAGCGCTCCATTGCTTGCTTGTTTGAATACTAAAGTATTTGATCAAAATCTCGCTAAATGTTGTGTTCCAAGTAAGCAATTGCCTCTCTTTAAAGAACTGTCTATTTAGTTTGTCATATTCCTGAAAAATATATTCAAATAGGCTTCATTTGCTTGAAATAAATCATTGTGAGTAGATAGCTAAGTCCTTTTTTCCCTCTGATGGGCAAGCAAAACGCACAGAATATAGGTCAAAGCTTCCAGTAATTCTTAACAGACTTAAATACACAGTAATCATCGTGTACAGCATCAATTTTAGCCAAGTGGTTATCCAATCTTAAAAATCCTATATGCAGTTTAGCATAGAGTGTGATATCAAAGCTGCTAAAGCTTAGAAGAATCTGTGCCTAAGTACGTTGGGGATTTATGAGTCTTCTTGACTGATATATGCTTACTGCAGTTCTTCAGTAATCTTGTAGACCTCATTTTTCTTCTTCGTGGAGTAAGGAATGCTTATGAGGACAAGGAATATCAGTGTAGCTAAAATATTCATAACATTCTGTTCTCAGCAGAGAATAAAAGACTTACTAGGTATGACTCGATCAGGAATTTGCATTGTCAACGGATTAATGAGTGGCTACTGCAGAGTATTGCAATACTTGGTAAATCTGAGGATCAGTCAAACGATCTCTGCAGGTTATATAACAAAGACGAAGAGACTGAAGAACATGTACTATGTCACTGGAATTATTTAATTTGGACCCGTTTATGTTGCTTACGGCATTATTACCTACAACTATCTGACATGACAGACAAATCACTTAAAGAAATCTTTGAATTCTTAATGCATACTAGACTAAAGGAGGACTCGCTCCAGCTCTTAATTTTAATTGTAATTCATGGGTGAAGTTATGGTTTAAGCTGCTGACTCTGGATTTATGAAAATGATATCTGCGTCCGTACTCCCTTATATTGATACCTAAATTATCGAAAAGTATGCAGCAGTCCCAAACTAACCTTGATCGAAGGGAAACCTTGGTAATTCATTTAAATCTGCTTGGATATCTAAGTGAATTTATGGTCTAGTATTTATCACAAGTGGGTCTTAATATTTTTTATTTAAATAAATTTGTTTCAATGCCAGCTGCTCTGTCTGCTACTTGTCAGTGAAATGAATGTCAGTCAATTGAGAAACCAAAGCCTGTAACTTTAGATCTGTCTTAGTTATGTGGATTTTACACTATAATACTGAGTAAAAAGACTTATAATAAGTAGTGTAAAAACAATAGATCTAAATCTAAGGATAGACATTTAACAGTCACCATTTTTATACATTTTTCTAAGCACTTATACTTTTGCTTGTATTGGGGCTGCATTTTTGAAGAAATAACAAAACAGCTGACAAAATCCTATGAAAATCTAGGATCTTGTATTAGATCTAACAAAAACTGCATATGTGTTTAAGATGTGTGTCCTTAGAAGTGATTTTTGGGGCAAATCTATTTTTAAAATTTTTTCTATGCAATCAGGGTTTGTTAATTGAAGGGGCGGCCTGACTAGCGGCCATCAACTAGAATTAGGGTTGTATTTTGTGAAGGTTTTCTTTGGTAAAACATATTTTTTTTTTAATTTTGTTTGTTTTGTGATAGTGTGGTCATAAAAAGAATAAATTTACATTTCAAGTGGAATAGAAATTCATCAAATTATCATGTAAATGAATCAATCATACGATTGTGCCATTTTTTTTAGTAATCATGGACCATAAACGAACCTAATAATTTTTCAGACTTTTAACTGACTATAAATTAAGATTTGATATGGGATTTCACTTAAATTTAATAAAAAATTTTATCATTTCGAAAAAAAACTTAAAACTTAAGAGAGGCATTCAGGGCAGCTTTATATGGAGATACTTGAAACAGTTTCTTTGCAATTAGAAATTAGAACTTCTCGAAGCTTAAGGTGAAGTAAAATTAATATATTTTTTTACAAAAAAATATCACTTGTATTTGGCGCCAATAATAAATAATCTAAATGTCAAATCCTTTTAGTGCTTTTCCTTCCAAGCGATATCATTTTAAACACCAAAAATTAAATTTTAATTTAAAATTTTATGCACAAAAACGCTAAAGCAAAAAAATTAAAAAAAAAAGAAAGAAAAGGTACCAACACAATAAAAATACATAAATTTTATGGAATTAAAAAAGGCAACAACAATATTTTGCAATTCGTTTAAAATTTTATTTGCATTGTAAGTCAAGACCACATGTCTGCCATGTTATTTGTCATCGCATGACAATTTTATTGGTGGTTTTGAACGGCAACAACAAATTGTAGCAACAACAATAACATTTATATCCATACAAATGACAGCGTACAACAACAACTTTGTATCTATTCTACGTTAAAAAAAAATAAATAAATAACAAATGAATGAATTAAATGGATGGATAGATGGACAGACAGATACTGAACTGAAAACAGACATTTGCATTTCAATACACAAGTTTCACATGCAGTTTGGAAAAAGGTTTGTCAAAAGTACGAAATGAAAGAATGAAAAAAAAAATGAAAAATAAAATAAAATACGAAAAACCATTTATTCCAATATGCAAACTTTATTAAAGTTTTTTTTATGCATGAGTGTTCGTGTGCGTGTGAGTGCTTAAAATATGTTTGTACCCACATAAAGCATAAGCAACACATGAACACATAAAGCACACTCAACAAGCACACGTATGTACATATGCAACTCTTAAAGCAGCAGCTTGTAAAAGAATATTTTCAATTTTAAAAGTGAATAATTTAATTTACGATAAAGTAAATGATTTCATTATCAATTCTAGGAAATTTCAACGGAGTCTGTGGTCTCGACTACAAATTCCATTGACAGTGGGAGTTTTTCAAACATCTGTGAGTAAAGCCTTAAGCGAGAGCTACACACATCAAATTTAATCAATCATTCATTTGTGTGTTTTTTTTTTTTGAATGGAAGTCACTTGTATACGTTGTCTGTGCTTTGGCGAAAATCAAAACTCTAGTTTGATTTTTTTTTTGGTACGCACACAAATGCATAATCTGATTGGAGTTTGATGTGTGTATCAGGCATTTTAGAGAGATAACAAAGTCTATTGTCTAGGTCGTTTGCACATAATTTAGTTCAAAAATATTTTCCCTTCCTAACAAGTTTTACGATTTAATAGGTTCTTCAGTTCTCATGATACCAGTAGTGTTAAAGTCATTCTTCAGTCCCCGATATTTATAAACAAACATATTTTCTATTTCTCACTCGGGCTACAGATTAACAGAGTCTTTGGTTGCCGTGGCAGCAGTAGTGTCAGAGTCATTCTTTAGTTACTCGAATTGTGGCTTAAAAGGATTTTCAGTTTCCATAAAAAAGTGGTGTTAAGGTCATTCTTTGGTCCCTGATAATTTAGTTTAAAAATGTTTTCCATCATTCACTCGGGTTATGGTTTAATAGAGCATTCGGTTCGGATGAGATCAACAGTGTTAGATGTGATAGCTTCCTCCTAAGACACCCTAGTGTTTGAGTCATTATTTAGTTCTCGATTTTATTGGAAAATTATTTTCTATTCTTCACTCGGTTTACGATTTCCATAAAAAAGTGGTGTTAGGGTCATTATTTAGTCTCTGAATGTGGATAATTTAGTTCAAAAATATTTTTCCTTCCTAACAAGTTTTACGATTTAATAGGTTCCTCAGTTCCCATGATATCAGTAGTGTTAGGCTCATTCTTCAGTTCCCGATATTTATAAACAAAAATATTTTCTATTTCTCACTCGGCTTACGGCTTAAGAGGTTCTTCAGTTTCCATACCAAAAGTATTATTAAGGTCGTTATTTAGTTCAAATATATATTCCATCCCTCACTCGGTTCACGATTTGATAATTTCTTCAGTTCCCGTGACATCACTAGTGTAAGAGTCATTCTTTAGTCGCCGATTATTATGGAAAAAATATTTTCTATTCCTTACTCGGCTTTGATTCCCATGACACCAACAGTGTTAGAGTCTTTTTTTAGTCTGCGATTGGGGCTAATTAAGTGCAAAAATATTTTCTATTCCTCACCCGGCTTAAGATTTGATTGGTTCCTTCTATTAGAATTATAAATTAGCCTCCGATTGAGCTTCATGCTTCTAAAATTCCATAAAGGCCACTAGCAACTGGAAGAAACAAAACTTATTAAAGTAGAATTCCTAAAGAAATAGGCTTTTCATGATCATCACAGCCTCATGCTTGGAAAGGTTAGGTAACTTGGTAATGAATACAGCATCCAGAATGAATGTTAGTTGAGGGCTTATTTAGACAGAGAGAATATATTTTTTTTACTATCCTTGTGATCCTTCTTTTCACCAGTTGTGGGGTAGCTGCCAGTTAAAACATTCTTTTAAAATTCTGTTAAAAACTACATTAATAATGGCATTGGCTAACATTGTGTGTGCATGTGTATGTTTTATATTGTAACATGCAATTTGCAATGGCAACAACAATAGCAGTGTACACACACATATATAATTTTATAGAAAAAATATATTTACTTAAGCATTTTTGGTTTAGTTTGGTTGTTGCTAATACCGCCACCAACACCTGAAAGTTTACCAACATGCAGTGAATATTTGTTTTTGTTGTTGTCTTACATAAAGTCTCCCGATATTTTCTTGGTTTGGTTGATTGCACAACCCAACGAAACCGCAAGTTGATGGACAGTTTGAGGTTTTTGGTTTTTCCATTCCATTTCATTTCTTTTGTTGGCGTGGCAAATGTTTTTTTCTTAAAAAAAAGAAACAGAATATAAAACCCAGTCCCGATCCTTAATGCAAATTTTTTTTTTTGTATAAATAAATGCAAGAAAGAAGTAAGAAATACGACAACAAGGGTAACAACATGCAACAACTTTTTGCAAAAATATTATAAAGTTGTTGTTTTTGTATGCAAAATAAATTTAAAATATTTTTTAAAGCAAAAGCTTTTTTATTTACTTTGTTTACTTTTGTGGGGAAAACGAACATAATTTGTCTATTGGTGGAAATAGTTGCCGAAAGGGTTTAATATGCGAGTGGTAGGGGAGTTAAATAGTTGGCTGTGGTTTCAAAAGAATGTTCTTGCATGTTAGACGGAATTGCATTAGGAATAACATTCCTGGTCTTTTTATTTCAATTTTATAGTTTTAGCTTACTGTGGCCGCTTTTTTTTTCAATTCCCATAGCTGAACATAAAACTGGCAACAGCCATACAAATATAATCGTTTTGCTTAATTAACTAAATGTATTTTTAGAAGCTAAAAATATTGTGTAAGAAAAGAAATAAAAAAAGAATTTAAAAATTAAAGGAAAATAATTTTTTCTTTAAATAAATGAGGAGAAAAGAACATGTCACTGGAGTAGTCCTTAAGGTACAAAGACCGGTACTTGTTCTTTCTCTAACAAAAAAATATTTTCCCTATCAATCACCAAAATCTTTTTAATATTTTTGTGCTTGAACTTTAAGCAAAAGAAAGACAAGAAGAAGTTTTCTGTACAAACTTTATTACTAAATAGTTTGTCCTCTCGATCGATAGTATGCCAATGATTTATTATAAATTGTGATCAATATTAATCGAGTGTTGGTCATCGTACCCAAAACACACACTCTACTGCAACTAACAGCCAACAACACAATAATGAAATAAATGATTGATGCTTCTATGATGAAGAAGACAACCAAGAGAACAACCCTTTTTCTTTAAATTCAGCTCATAGTCTTGCTTTTGGCCTTATGCCACATCTAGATGATCGCAAGCAGCTGTCCCCTATATCCTGATAAGACGTACACGTACATATCGAATGTGGCAAGTGTAAAAAATTTATGAATATGAATGAAATCTAAAACACTTCATCAGCTGGAGGTGTTCTGTTTTTCTTTTCATTATTTTCATTTTGTTTTATTATTTATTCTCTTGTTTAAAATAAACTTTTTGGAATATTAATTAATAGGTACCAGGTAAAAGATATTTTTGCTAAAGTAAATATAAATTAAAATAAAATGTTAATTTTATATCGTTACCAAAAGTGACCAACTAAAGAAATTGGCCAGCATATTGCGTTAGTGAAAATTTAATTTATGGCAAAATGCAAAAAACACAAAAAAGGGTTGGTTAGTTCAAATAATTTGTAAAATCAAAGCCTTTCATTGCAAAACTAAGACAGAACCGGGAAAATTTCTTTACATAACAGTTCATTTGCATTTGAAAACCTAAAAATACAGTAAAAGTTTTCTAAGCCATTAAGTCTTGTTGTTTATCGTAAATTCAAACCGCAGAATTTTACTTGATTCATTTAAAAAGAAATCGTTTTCAAAGTGACTCGATATTGATTGGCGTGAAGGTGAATATTGATTACATCATATTCAAATCAGTCAGATAAATGTTGGTCTTATTAAGAATTTTAATAGAAATTGTATCAACAGGGAGACCCCAGCATAATGTGTATGAGTATAATTGCAACAAAAATATGTGCCAGAATTGTAACAAACATATAAAAGCAATTTAGAAAATGTCATGTAGAATTAGAATTAGAATTACAATAAGGAGCGGGAAGAAGTCACCTGGTCACTGAGGCCAAAATAGACCTATTGTGACACTACTCTCAAGTTACAAATCCTCCCAGAGTCTAGTATTCATTAAGAATTCAGAAACTTCTTTGGGTGATTTGTCCGCTTTGTCTGACGGTTGTAGGTAATGTTGCGCTAAGTAGCGAAAACGGGTCCACATAAGACCATTACAGTGACACACTATGTGTTCTGCTGTTTCTTCATCTTCGTTACATAACCTGCAAAGGTCACTTTGACTGATCCTTATATTCGCCTAGTGTTTCAATAGTCTGCAATGTCATGTAACTAGTGCTTTACTTCTTGCAGTCTCTTTTACACTATTGTTATTTTGCCTTATGCTTTTTAAGCTACATAACTCTAATGCTTTGTTTTTGGTTTTATATCATTATTACATCGTTCATTCTGGGCTCAGCAGTATATTTGCTTCTCTATTTATAAGCCTTTATTCTTCATCTTTATCAGATCATTTCGAGTGCTGCCAGAATGCTCTTAGCAACAGACATCGATAGACACATGAGCATTTATGATAGCCTGTGTTTTCTTCTACCAGTTATTCAGCTAAAGTTTTATATAAATTTACTCCTCTCGCTTAGACAGGGCTTTATTGTTCACTTTTTTAGATAGTTGTTGCAATTGTTTACCTGAAAATTGATTTCTCCACCTTTTCTAAGGCTTCATTGTCTGGGGTCTTCTAAGAATTTTCTAGGCAGCAAAGCATTGCTACTCTTCGAGTTGTTTTATTATTATTTTTTTTTTTTCATCTTCCACAATAGCAAATTCAACACAAGATGCTTTTTAAGTTACTAGTTTTATTATGCTAGAGGACTTAGTATACATCCTTTCACTCCAAAGAACTAGAATTGCAGGTATAATCAATGCAAGCTCGTGAGATTTTTTTTAGATTTATTTACTACACATGACTCCCAATAATTTGGCCACCTACAGTAGGCGTCTGGTTTTATATTTTATAGTTTATCAAATCATCTAGTCACCCGCCACAGAATTCTTTTAGAAAAGTTTTTGTTTTATTAATTTTTTTTATGCTTTTGTTAGTTGGAAGCTCGTTTTAGATCTGCCAATATTCTTCAACTAAAGTTTGATTAAGGAATTATGGTTCATTATTTTATTATAATGTGATTTTTTAAGTCTTGCAAGTGATGGAGGCAGAAAAGTCATGTAAATAAAATCTGCATTCTGTGATGTGTTGCTGGTTGGTCATGATCATATCAGCAACTAAATGCAAAAAAAATAAAAAAATTATCAAGATTTTATACTAGATGGCCGTAGATGCATAAAAATCAAAGAAGGTAATCAACTTTTTGACATGTCGATGATAAATTTGTTTTTTAGCTGTTTTGAATTGATGAGGAGAACAAAAAGTTATTGCCTGTGCTTATGGATGGATTGATCATATCGCTTTAAAACAAAACAAAAAAAATATTTTATGGAGGAAGCTGTCCATAATATTTCATTCTGGGTTCAATATGAATATTTTTTTTTTCGTGTAGTTCATTTGTTGATGTTTGTTTGTTGTGGGGCTGTGTGGGCATTTCGGTGTGTACGTGCACTCAAGTGGTAGTGTGTGTGCTTGTGCTTAAGTGATGTATTGTGCAGTTTTTCACACATTTTGTATTGATTTCAAAATTATAGTAATTTTCACAATTTTCTAATTATTTAATCGTTTATTGATTTTTAATGTGCAATAATAAACTGTTGCATATTTTGTTTATATTCAGTTTTATTTTCATACTCACTCGCTCACATGTCCCACTTTTTTTTTTGGTTTTATTTGACTGTCATGAATGAATATTTTCATATTTATTTATTAATAAAATAAGGTAATAACAACAACAACAACAAAAAAGAGTTTCATCCCAATTAATAATCGCAAATTACATTGCGGAACGAACGCTTCAATGAGGTGTTGATTAAATATTGAATTTGTTAAAGTTTTAACAAGTTTAATTAATGTAAACACAAAGTAAACTGAACGAGTTAATTTTATATAATTAAAGTTTGATAGGAAATGTTTTAATTTATGGAAATTTTATCAATAAATTATTTGGAAACAAATTGTTGTCAACACACTTAAAACTTTTCAAGAGAATATCAGAGAAATTTTAAAAAATTTTACATCCAACATACTAGTTTGAATTAAATATCAAAAAGAAATTAATATTTTATTAATTTAAATTAATGTTTAATTATATTTAAAGCCTTAATAAAACTGAAAAATGCACGAAAGCTAAAATGCCTTGTCAGTTGCCAAAAAAAAACAAAAAAAAAAAAAAAAAAAAAATTATTTTCATGTCCAACTCGCTATTTGAGTTTAAAATTTTCAAACATGCTAAAGGCTATTCCATTAAAAAATGCTGTTGCACATTTTTTTATGATTTCGTTACGATTTTAAGTGATAATTTTCGTGCTGCTTAATTAAAATAGGACAAACTTGAAGCCAACCGCTTTAATTTTATATTTTCTTTTAAAATATAAAATTTCCTATCGAACATGTTGGGTATGAGATCGAATATTCAAAGATATTTGACTTTTTACAATTTTTTTTATATAATATGACTATTTTATTAAGCTTGAGGTCTTATTTTAAAAAAATTAATTTTTATATCGATATTTCGCTCCAATTTGTGTAGCTTCTTCAGGATATAATTATAAATTATAATTGTATACACAAATTGGAACGAAATATTGATATAAAAATTAATTTTTTAAAAATAAGACCTCAAGCTTAATAAAATAGTCATATTATTTAAAAGAAAAAGGTCAAATAAAACTAACTAATAAATTTTTTTATATATAGGGTCCGCCAAATAACTTTTTTTTTGAAAATGCTATAAAAACATCGAGTGTAGCTTCGGCTGTGTGGCACGTAGCTCCGTCCTGTTGAAATAAAATGTTGCTAATATCCTCCTCTTCAATTTTTGTGAACAAAAATTCGTTCAACAGGGCCCGATAATGATCGCCATTGACTAACGGCCACTCCTTGCTCATTTTCGAAGAAAAATGACCCAATTATGCCTCTGGACCAAAATCCGCACCAAACAGTGACTCGTTTTGGGTGCGTCGGCTTTTCAATGTATGCGTGCGGGTTTTCTGTGCTCCAAATGTGACAATTTTCCTTGTTTACATACCCGCCAAGATCAAAATGAGCTTCAGCTGAAAAGATGATTTTTTTTGGCAAAATCGGCATCTTCTGTAAGTCGATCGCAGGCCCACTTAGGATAAAACTAATTATGTGTCAAATCAGACATGAGCTAAGTGTTACCATTCACGAAATAAGCACTAGTTGAAAAAAAAAACGTTCGATGGCGTACCCTATATAAACTAGATGTTTTTGTATGGTCTCGCCCGGCCTAGTCCTGTATTACATGATTCGGTATCAATCCGTTTACAAACAAAATTTTAGTTGTTAAAAATCTCATGCAAATAAATAGAACTTTATGAAGTGGCTTATGTTTTTACTAGCATTATTAACAGAGGCGCCCCCAAAAATGGCAAATAAAATATTTCAAAGCATAATTTCAGGCTTAAATTAAGTACGGGCACACAGTTCGTTTTAGCAGTGGCGAGTGAAAATATTAGAAAAGTTGGCGGCCGGTCAAAAAGTATATGGAAAACATAAATTTGTATAGCGAACAAACAAACAAACAGAAAATGGATTTTTTTTTCTATAGAAGATGAATAAGAACAACATCACTTTGGGAATTGATTTTGTACATTGAAACTGAAATAATTGAATTTGAAGTCTTAACAACAAAAACCGTTATCGCCACTACTCCAACCGAATTTGTTGAAATCATTAAAAGCTACTCAAAATAACAGAATGAACAAAGGCTTTAGTGTACTTTTGTTGGAATTAACTGAATAATTAAATAGCTGTTTTACAGGGTCTCGTTTTTTTTCTCTCTGAGTTGAAATCCATTGAAATTTAGAGTTTTAATCACAAAATTCGGAAAAGTGGGCGTAAAAGTGGGCACGGCTCGTAAAAAATATATGGCTATCACATGCAACAAATTTCTCTGAACAAACAAACACAAAGTGAATTTTATTTACGTGTGTAGCTGCATAGATGAAGCGTTAAAAGGTTTAAAAATGTGACAAGCAAAAGCAGAGCAGCACTGATTAGTGCTCGCATTTGTTTTATACAAACTTTTGAAAAAATTTATATTTTAGAATCAGGCCACTTGATAGAATAAGAAATAAATTTACCTAATGCTTGCACAGATTTAAACGTTTTCCCACGTTATATGCTTCTTACGGGGAGTGGTTATGGTTGGGGGCTGGGAAAAACAATGCATATTTGAGATAGCCCAGTTAACTCTCTATTATGTAGTGACGATTTAATCAAAAAATATTTATTCATTCAAAAGATATTAACAAATTAAATTTTTAAGCTTAATACCAGGATAACAGATTCAGTTGTAAGATCTTGAATAATTAAAAAAAAATGCACAAGTAAACTATAGCCCTTTTGAAGCTCTATGCAAGTTTCATTTTAAAATATTAATCCGTGCAAAAGTTGTAGCAAAAAAAGTAAACAAAAGCTTAATGTTGCAAGTTCCGATTGATCTTTTTTTTTCCATACAAATTTTGAATAATAAATTTCCACATGTGGTAGAGTGGGAAATGGGCTGCATTTTAGTGCAAAAATTTTTTTTTCTCTTTTATTATTTGCTTATAAATTCTCTTTAAGTGTAACTAAATTTTAGAGTAAGTAGCTCTGGAACCATCCTCGTAGCAACATGAAGAATTGCTGTATTAACAGTTAAAGAAATTTTCTAAGAAATTATCTGTTATTATTAGAATTACATTGTAAATATACACCATTGAGAGTATTATTTTCATAAGCATACACATGCATAAGCTGTTTTAAATATAATTTATAACAGTAGAGAACAAAATTATAGCATTTTATAAATTATTTAAAGTGTTATTTGGGAATAGAAGATCTTGATTCACTATTTGAAACAATAATTATCTAAACAATTAATTTTTTCCTTAAAAAGTTCTTCTAAAAGAGCCGATTTGTGAACTTCGGCTGTGCCGAGTCTTATATACCCTTCACTGTGTCAGCACTTTCCACATTCTTCTAAAATATCAAAAACATACAAAAAAAAAAAAAAAAAATAAGGGAGTGACGATAAATATGACGAGTTAAATATGCTTTAACGTAACCCCTGAAGTTTTTTAGTATTTGTAAATAAGTTTTCATTATTAAGGGCATATTTATCAAATACGTCTTACGTCACTAAACAATCCTAAATATATATTTTTAGCAGTAGCTTAGCGGAGGTCGTCTGGATTGCCCAAATACTCAGAAGTTACTTTGGATTATTTTTAATAATTTTTTTAATTTTCATATACCCATGTGCTATTGCCCTGAGGGATTACAGAATGGGATATCATTTTAAAGAGAAGGTTGCCTAACTTTGTAATCTACTACCCAAATACTTTGAAGTTGATTTAGTTTATTTAAATTTTTTTTTTGAAATTTCCAGTACTGTTGCTCTGAAAGATTTTGCATCATAAAATAATAACTAAGAAATTTCCCGCAAAAGCAAATTTGTACACCAATAATAATTTCAAGCTCTGCTGTATGTCACTGAGAACGCCAATAAGAAAGTGTATATGTTTTTGGTTCTTATAACACAGTTTGCTTTATGAATTTATAATGCGTGTGCCTGCAATCACATGCACTCAAATAAATCCTTATCATTTCTACAAGAAATCCATGGAAGCCATTATAAATGACAATTTCAAATGAGCATTTCAAATTGTGTGTGTGTTTCCAATCATTAGCATACAAAATTAATAATAATAAAAAAACATAAAAACAAAATGGAATAGTCATATGACTTTCTGCACATATAAAAATTTGATTGGTTTGATACGCATTGTAGTTGCTTGTATGCGTGACATTTACAGCTACAGACATGACAAGCCTTTTCCTTGTAACAAATAAAACTTTACAAATTAATATTTTAAATATTTACATTCATATTTTGAATATAAAAGAAATATTGAAGCATTCGGATAATTCAATTGAAGAATTTTCTTTCATGTTCAACTTGTTCTTGGGTTATTATTTCTTTGGTATGATTTTGTTGTAAGAATGTCGTAAGATGATTAAAAATTTACTATCAGGCAAATTAATTGACATTTAAATATTGCTGTCGCATAACAGGACTGTCATTTGAATATGCGTGTTATGAGTAAAGCGTGACACATTATATTAAATATGTACATATTTGGCTACTCTAAAACATACTTAGTTGGTTGCACAGATGGAAAACTTGGTGTAAAAAAAAAGACCTACAAACAACCCCATAAAACAACTCCTACTCTAGCCTACTCAACCACAAAATAAATTGATGGCCGAGTATCTGTTAAATACGTTTCTTAACAAGGCCAGAAAAACCAGTAATTGGACTTGAGTTCTGCTCTTGATGGTGCTCTTAGGTGCTAGACCTAAAGGTTCTAATTTGATTTCTTCCATTGCAGCTGCTAGAGCTTAAATGCCAAACAAAACTAAAATGATCTCATATCGCTATAATCACTGAAATTTCTTTAGTAGCAAAAAGTAATATCCGCTTACCGCGTCCAGCTTTTATAATCTTCTAAAGGTCGGTTCTTTACTTTTTTAGTTAATAAAATTCACATACCCACTTATAACGTGTAAAACGTTTTCTCTCTCTTTCACTCTCTCTTAGCCAAATTTAATAGACAATTTTAATTACAATTCTAAAAAGAGTGTTGTCCTTAACACCATTTCTAAAATCTGATTTTCCATACCTGACAGTATGTAATATTGCAAGACTACCTTTTCACATGCACATAATTATGTGTATGCCTGTGTGAGTGTGAATTATAATGGTATTTTACAACCACTTGCATACAAGTGCGGTTACACTCACGCACACACACATACACTGATACTTTAATGGAAATTCCTGCATTCAAAGAAGTAAAGTCAGTTAACTAGAGGTTGTGCTGATTGTTAATACACACTGTTCACTGAGAACTGCATTACCTTTGTTGTGTGTAACTGCTTTAATATTTAGTACAACAATTTGCCACAAGATGACGCGCCAATGTTCAAAATGTATGGAAAATCAAGTTTTTTAACTGAAAAATCTATGGTTAGTTGGAATGTCTCAGATAACAATTAAACAAAATTCGAAATCAGCATTTTAATATTGAGCCAAAATATTTAATTTTTATTTTTTTGTTTGCTTTTACATAAAACTGTTATTTGGGTAAAGAATGAGAATAGAAAAATTAAGTGAAATTTTTTTTTAAATGAAGTGTTGGCTGGAAAGTTTGTTTAGGCGGTTTAATGTCCATTGAAATACTCGTTAGATTAGTTGTATTGCAAAATTTACAACAGTCTAAGAGATCTTATTACTATTGTCGGAATTGTAGTTCGAACTATAAACTTCAATCGTTAATTCAGGAGGTAAGCATAAAAGAGACACTGGATCTATAGGTTTACATATGCCTGTGACCTTCTATCTCTTTAAATTTTTCTTCAATAGGAACGCTTACTTGTGTAGAAAATGGGAAATAAATGATACGTCGTGAATGATTATTCTGAGCTCCAAGCTCTACTGCATATAAATCACTCATGGCAGAATTAACAAGGTAGAACAGCATACATCTCCTGCCATCTTTAGTAAACGTCAATATTTGTTTGCGAGCCGATGTTTTGTACCCAAACATACTTAGAAAGTGTAAGAGTATGAGTGGATTACATTGATATTTTCTCTTTAAGTAGTAAAGGGTGTTTTTTATAGACGTATAGAACTTTAAGTTGGTATTACTGTTCAAGATGGCGACGGATTTAACAGCTGTCAAGTGATTTATTCTTAGTTTGGTTTGGCAATTCATCATGAATGGACTCACGCCTGAACAACGCTTGCAAATGGGCACAAAACGAGATGGCCGTTGTTCCCGATTTTCATAAGCGAATTTTGTTTAGCGAAGAAGCGCACTTCTGGTTGAATGGCTACGTCAACAAACAAAACTGCCACATTTGGAGTGAAGCTAATCCTCAAGTGTATGTCGAAACACCGTTACATCCAGAAAAACTGACTGTTTGGTGCGCTTTATGGGCTGGTGGAATCATTGGTCCGTACTTCTTCAAAAACGATGATGGGCAGAACGTTACAGTCAATGGTGATCGGTATAGAGGCATGATTACTAACTTTTTCA
The DNA here is from genome assembly GCA_947397855.1 of Thelaira solivaga. Taxonomy (NCBI): domain Eukaryota; kingdom Metazoa; phylum Arthropoda; class Insecta; order Diptera; family Tachinidae; genus Thelaira; species Thelaira solivaga. Next base: position 8,725,252 of record OX377614.1, read on the forward strand.
TTCCTGAATTGAACAACCATGATGTCCGGGAGCTGTGGTTCCAACAAGATGGCGCAACATGTCACACAGCTCGTGCCACAATCAATTTATTGAAAGACACATTTTGTGACCGCCTAATTTCACGTTTTGGACCTGTGAATTGGCCTCCAAGATCTTGTGATTTAACACCGCTAGACTACTTTCTGTGGGGCTATGTAAAGTCATTGGTCTATGCGGATAAGCCACAAACGCTTGACCATTTGGAAGACAACATTCGCCGTGTTATTGCCGATATACGGCCACAAATGTTGGAAAAAGTCATCGAAAATTGGATGTCCAGATTGTACTACATCCGAGCCAGCCATGGCTGTCACATGCCAGAAATCATATTTATCTTTCGGATAAATAAAATTCATGTCAATCGAATAATCCATCGTTGTTTTATTGCAATTTAATTTTACGTCTATAAAAAACACCCTTTATATGTGTTTGACACATAAACATTTTAATGTTTGTTGTAGATTTGTCGCTACCGTGTATAATTCGGCCATCATATCACTGTTCTTCACAAAAACTACACTCATAATCAGAACCAAATTACGATACTCGATATTAAGAGAAATTTCAATACAATTTAAATAGAATATAGAGATATCGAATGCCGTAATTTGGCCTCACTAGTGCAATTCAGTAACTTTTATTATGAATATTCGGATCGAAATAAAACGAGTATAACGATATTTTATCGAATTCGGTATTCAGTAACTTTCTGACAAAAATATTCAGTACGTTGGAAATCGTTATTTGCGATAACTATTTATAAGCTGTTAGTTTCGTCGCAAAGTTACTGAGTACCGAATTCGATAAAATATCGTTATACTTGGTTTCCCGATATGAATGTTTGTAATAAAAGTTACTGAATTCTAAATAATACAAAAGTTAAATTTGGCAAAAATCTTTACTATTTTTTTTTTTTTAATTTTATAGTACTTCTAAGCAAGCTGCCAATGACAAACTGTCAATCAGAGCTATCAAGTCAAAAACTCATTGAGAAGTAAACAAAATATTGTAAAAAGTGACTACAAAAAAAAAAAGAGTTTTTACCTGCAAAACTTAATACACGCAAAGAAAAAATATGGTTGAGGCAACCATATTCTGGTGGAAACATAGTATGGTTGGATTTATGATTGCATCTAACGATATATATTTTTAAATCAAAGATATTAAAAATAGTTTTCAACTGCAGATGTTGCGGTTTAACCCCCGGTCAGAGCGAAAAAAAATTTTTTTAATTTTTTTAAATATTTACATACATATTTTATATAAACGTTTTTAAAAAATTTTAATAAGAATTTAAAAATAAAGTTTTTGTTTAAAAAAGCTTTTTTTTATATATTTCATTAATTTTTCTTTTCTATTAATTTGTATTTATTTATTACATAATACAGCGGGTTTAAATTGTTTTTTTTTTATATTTTAGTTGACTCTGTGAACACTTAGTTAAGAAGCATTAACTCGCCACTCAACGACTTCAGCCACAAAACTCAGTTGAGCTTGAACGATTAAGTTTTTGTTTTATACTCACTTTATTTATATGGTTGCAGAAGAGACAAAATAGAAAACAATTTACATTCAACTATATTTTTAATATTATTATGTTTGCTATGAACATATTTATGGTTTCAAGTAAAATTTTATCAAAAATAATATGATAATTATATGGTTGATCTAAGACGCTAAACATAATATGGTTAAAAATAACTAGAAACATGTTTATCGTGATCATGGTAATGTTTAGATGCTTCAAATTAATAATAATATTTTTGTGAAGAACACGCTATGTTTGCGGTGACCATATTCAGCCATCCTTTTTCTTTGTGTGTAAAAGCAAATTGTAAAAATACATTAAGAAACTGCAAAAATGGCTAAATTAGTCCTGATTTTCAAAAATGCAAGGCGACATCATTAAATTACAGAGATGGTTTGCTCGAAGTTGGAAAATTTTTTGTTAAAAAACTCTATATCAGCCAGCGGCTTATCATCCAGCTAGCAATTCAGCTTGAATAGGTTGCTAATAAATTAAGGGCCTGTTCAGCTAAATGCAAAAGAAAACTTCGTTCTCATAATTGTATTGAAAACAAAAAGAATACATGAAAATTTGTTTTTGTTTTTAAAGGCAGTTATGCGAACGAAGCTTTCGTTCGCATTTAGCTGAAGAAGCTACAGAAGTAGCTGTCATGTTAACCCTCCTTTTTTTTATTATAAAAAGCTTTTGGAGCATCAATTTTATTGCCTCTTCTTAGATGAGGACATTAGAATTTTGTTAGTCTTTCTTTTACTTTTGTTGTGAATAAAAATTTTTGCAATATTCATAAAATTCGAACTTCTTATTTGCATTTTATAATTTAAATAAATTAATTTAGAATTGAGATCATTTTTATAAAAAAATTAAATAAAATTTTTATTAAATTATTCGATCTTATAAATTTATTATTATTTAATATTAATCAAGCTTAAGACCTTAAAAAACAGTTTTTATTTAAAATTTATAATTATAAAAATATATATCCCTGAAGAAGACCTTCAAACGAAAGTCGAAATATCGAAAAATTTAAATAAATTTTTTTTTGAAGATCTTAAGCTTAATTAATATTAAATAATAATAAAATAAAATAATCAATTTTATTATTTATTTATAATTTATTTAATCATGAGAATAAATTCTAAAACTGAATGGACATGAGGAAACGCTAGCTGCATAGGCTATCGGCTCTAAAATAAATAAAAATGACTTTTATTTAAATTATAAAATTTTGCAAAATTTTTTGTTGGATAGAAGAAAATTTATTCATATAAAATACAAATAAAAGAATATATTTCTGAACCAATGCCACAGCATTAGCCAACTGAAATACTTCTTTAAGGCATTTTTGCTTCAACTTGTAGCTCCCAATTTTAAGCAAATTTTTTCTTGTAAATATTTCTTTTACATTGAAAATAGTTTTGAGAAAATTAAATATTTTAAATTAGTTTCTCACCAAAAGTTTCACAAAAGTGGTTTGCATTGCAATTTTTTCTTCTTTACCAACAAACAACCACCATCAAATATGTGACATTTTTGGAACGGCAACTTAAAGACTTGTGAGCCAGCATTAATACAAAAAAAAAAAAAAAAAGAGAGAAAAAAAAAGAAGAAAATGCCATGTTTGTTAAGACACATGCAAATTCTATAACCAATGAACTATAAAATGCGGCGTACACTAATTTAGAATCTTTCAAATTGGTTAGTTACGAGTTGTAGAAAAACAACTGACTGCAAAGACTAGTTCTTTTAAATGGTTGACTGTGAATAAGGTGACCATATTGTTTTCATATGTTATATGAAGCAAGAATGATGGACATATTTACAAGATTACGCCATCCTGCACATAAAACAGAAAATTTCTGATGTCACGCAATTTGTTACTACAGCTAAATAAGAGTGAGAGAGATACATTTTTAATTTTTTCTTCAAACAGTGGACAATCTACGTCATCTAACGGGAAATCATTCTTGCTATGAAATAACTTTTCTTGACGATCAGGACATTCCAAATTATTTGAAAGTATTAAAAGTGTTTCTATAAGATTTTACAAAGCTTTGAGCCAAAATAAAAAAAAAAAAACATTTAAAAATCATCGTTTTCAGTATTCCCAACTCTTACTTTTTGATTTTGCAAAGCATTAAAGCTGGTAACTTTAAATTTCGAAGAAAAACGATTAAACATCATCCCCATGATTCTCATCATCCTCAACAACATCATGATCTTCATGATCATGTTGTTTTGGGCAAAGTCGTCTTCGTATGCTAAAAACATCAACATGATGTTGACATTGAGTAAAGATCAAATGGGATTTACGAGTTGTATGGGAGAGTAAATTTTAATGAGCGCAAACATAAATTCAAGGCTGTATATGATCTTCATCTGCAAAACTTAAAAAAGAATGCAACTCTTGACTTGAAGCAAAATAAAAACAAAATAAAAAAACCAAATAAAAATTTCCTTTAGTTAAAAAAAAAAAAAAAAAAGGCAACTAAAGAAAATGAACAATTTTATTTTTCGTTATTTTTGGGTTGATCATGAGCACGACAAATGTCCAAAGTTATTTCATCATCATTCATTTAACTTGGCTGTAAAGTACTAGAGACTTTTTCTACTTTAAAAACTCGCTTACGTTGTTGTTACGTTGACATTCATCTGTTTCGTGCCCATCCATCTATCCATCCAACTCGTCATCTCATTGCACTGAAATCCAATCAAAAAACAACATGTCACTTGAACTGAACAGCGAAAAACTTTATTTGTACAAAAGTTTTTACCGACGAATTTTATGTTGCAGTTTTTCCATTGTCTTTGATGGCTGCTTCAAATAGTTACGTTACAGCCATACACGTTGGGGAATTGTGAGAATTTCCTTTACTAGTGAGCGCTGTTCGTTCTTTAAATCCGCCATTCATCACGAGCTGTTGTGGCATGTTGGCGAGTTTACTCGTATCTACGTACAAGTAGGATGTTTGCTTAATATCCAACAACAAATCATCATCTTATTTAACTACTCTGTATTTCAAGTTATTCGTAACAGAGTTATTTGTATTCAATTAGAAATTTAGCTGTTTTAAAAGCTTTTAATTAGGGTTACCAACTTTGTGTTGTGCGATTGGAAAGAATTCCTCACGATTATTAATTGTAAATTGTTTATGGTTTGTGTTAGAGAATGTTTGCCAAACAAGTGATTTTATAAATGTGTTAATCAATTGCATTTTTATTATAAATAAAATTAAAAATCAATCAAGGATGTCAAACTCAATTTATCGCTTAGATGAATTTCGGTAGCCTCCTTTAAAGAAATTCAAAGAATAATTTCTTTTCACATCAAAATGGTTTTCAATTTTATAAAATATTTAAAGAAAGTATTGAAAAATTATTGATTTTATCTAGATTGACTGGCTAAATTTAGAAGTTCAAATCTTTTAACTCGTTAATGTAGAGAGAGTGACATCAACTAGTGTTACAGATTCCAATATTGCATTTGTCCGCCTTCGAAGTATTTAATTTAGTCTTTAGTATTGAAATCATAAAAGTACAAGTTCTTTGCATTCGCAGGAAAACGATTGGAAATAATGGCTGGTTCATCGACTTCACAAGAAAACCTAAGCGAACGAAAGCAAAGCACATTTCTATTGAAAACAAAAACAAATTTTCGTGCATTGCTTTTGTTTTTAATACTAATGTGCTTTGCTTTCATTCGCTTAGGTTTTCTTATGAAATCGCTGAAAAGGCCATACATTTTTGAATGAAAAGAATTTGAGTATAACAACTGGAAGCGATTAGCGCAGTTTATCCTCTAGTCTGTTCAACTATTTAAGCGACAGTCTCAAGGAAGAAGATGGAAGGGTTCCTTTGTGATACCTGTAAAAGAGGAAAACGGAAGAATAGATGGTCCTAAAAAGATGCCAAAAAGAACCTGAGAAGTAATAGTAAATAGCAGAAAAGAGAACAAGAAGGAGAAAATTAGTGACGACCTACGGCATTTGCTATAGTCAACAATGCAGAAACCGAAATGGAGTTCATAGTGATTTCCTAGTGTTGGAGCAGAGAAGAAAACGAGTCTGTCACAACCTAAACCAATTGCTACTTCTAACAAAGCCAGATAGCATGCTTCGTCCATAGTGCAGTAGAGCCGTACAGATAGCACTCTCCGAAGTAAAACTTAGATAGATTCTCCAATGCAGGTCAAAGTTAAAGAAGGCAGTTTCCTTCTTTTCTTCGTAATGACAATTTCAGCAGTAGTTATTTGATTACCTACCAATTCAACTAGAATGATTATCAAAGTTACAGTGACCCGTTACTGCTGTTTTAATTAGGCTCTAGGGACACCAAGTAATTGTTTTTCAGTTTAGGTCCCATCATACTTATCCATTCACCCGTTTATCTGGACTGGGCTTTAAGCAGAAATATGCTCTCAACGTGCTGCTTGAATACCTACACAAGAAAAACTTATGTCGATGTTCTTCTCGAGAAAGCTAGTCCCTCTCCTTGCTAAGATAACAGCCTTTTCGTTCCCGTCAATAGTCCTATTTTCATGTATCTAGTTGAGAGTAGCCGCTGATTGTTTATTCATTCTATTGAGAGATGCTTGATTTCCTCGCATAAAGTAGAATGCCTAGTACTATTTTAATTCAACCAAGTAAAAGTATCCAGTAATCCAGCTATAAATCGATTGTTTAAGGTGCTATGCGTCATGTGGCATCATCTTGCTGAAACCATATATCATCCAGATCAATGCCATCAAGTTGAGGCCACAAGAACTCCATGATTATGTTAGTATGACGAATGGCATTCATAGTCTTCGATGAATTGAAGTATTCGAGTTTTTGGTGATACTCCCGTTTGCAGCAACAATGTTTTCAAGCGACCAGCCGATATGTTCATCCACAGCAGCATTATTGTTCAAAATCAATCCAGTTTTATTAAATTTTTTGACTCTTTTTCTCGACAGAAAATTCTATAAAATTTGCTAGTTAGTGACCTCAGCATAAGAATTATTACGCGTTGCTCTATTTTTAATATTTGGAATAAAAATATGTGACAGCTGCCAAATTTCAGAGTTGCATTTGTTGCTCATGGATTGCATGAAGATTTTCTGAGCTCAAAATTCGATAATTTTGTGTATTCACGAAGCCATTCAAATGGAAATAAGCTTCAGCGGAGAGATAACTTTATTAGGAAAATTTGCATTGAATTCTGTTTAATCCATTACCCATTTTTACTTCATTGGAAGATGTCTTCTTCATAATTCAATAAAAAACTCCCAACTTTTCCAAGCAATACATGTTTTTATTTTAAAATGAAAAAGACGCCCTTTAAAAGCTTGTCTGTTATCAGATAGATGGCTGGTAATAAAGTAATATTTTTCAATGCACTTAACTTTACCGACTGGTATTTTATTTTTTTTCTTTAATTTTTAAAATTCCATTTAAAAATTTTATTTATCAATTTAATTTCTTAAAAAATCCAAGTTTTGTACTACCAAACTTCGTGATTAGCAAGCAGAATCATATGAGTTGACGGTGAAGACGACTCAACGATCTTTTAAAGATCTACTGAATAATACGGAAATTTGTAACAATTTGCTCAAATTTTTTTTTAATTTCTCATGCTTTTCTTGAACTTCTGCTCCATGATCATAAATAAGACACAGAAATAAGAGAATCCAAGCGAAATCTACTCTGATTTGCTTTGAGCTACTCGATTTATATTGAGTAAAAAAAAAAAAAAAAGATTTAAAAGGAATCAGTCTTGCGACAAGTTGGTTTCTTTAGGTTTTTTTTTTTTTGTTTTTTAAACCCAAAAGACTTTGCTTTGCTTGCAATGCTGTAATAAAATAGAAGCTGAAATAATTCTTAAATTTTTGCTAGACATTTCCGGTATTAAAACGAATAATTTCTATTTTTTTTCATGTTCAAGTCGTACGAGAATATTTCACTAACAAGCAGTTTATGCATATTTTTTCTATTGAAAACTATTTTATTTTAAATTAAATCGCTTCACTTGTATTTTAATAAAAATTTTAGAATCCAAAAATGGTTTAGAATTTGAAATTTAACAAGCCTTTAAGAGAATTCATGGTTTGATTGGCAGTTTTAGTAAGACAGTAGTGGTCAGTTCCTGCCACAATTTTCAACATCTGTTTCATTCAGGTCTGTCTATTAACAGGAGTAGCAAACAACATTTCATCATTTCATTTATCCGCTTAAATTCCTTAAAAAACAGACCTTTTTCATTCATCCTAAGCAATGAAACCAAACAATCCTCATTCACTGGCATATTGGAACGTAGCATAAGCATGAGCATGTGTGTGTGTGTGTAGTGTCCATTAGTTCTTTTTCCGTTGCTTATTTGTGCATATTTTCATTTGGATGTGACATTTTAACCGTTTGACGAATGTGTTAAATGGCGGCCGCACTTCAAAGACATTCTCTGAGCGAATAAAGCAACTTGCAACAGCGTACAACTAACGAACTAAATTTTTTTTTTTTGTTTCTTCCACCGCAACTGAAAACTATCAGTCAGCTAAATAAATAGTCAAATGGCCAAAACGATAGTCGTAGTGGTTGAGCCCCATGAATGAGGAGACCTGCTCTTTCTTTCTTTTTTTTAAGGTTCAAGCAACAAAGTACAACAACACAGTTGGAAATACTGGCTTACATGCAAGTACATACGGCCGTACATACATAAATTTAAGTTTCTTTATGTATGACCACAATTATTGGCATTTGAGGAATTTGTGCAACACTGCCAACAACAACAACAACAGTTAGTGCATGAAGAATAAATGGTTCGTTGGTCTTTTTTTTTTTTAGATATTTTTCTTTTTGTTTTGCTGAAGTTGCGGTCTTTATTTCTTTTGTTTTTCTTTTGCGGTTTCTTGTTCAGGTTCTCAGGTCGGGGTCGACTTTTTTGTTGTTGTATTTTTTCTCTTTCATGCAAACATTTCTTATTGCATGAGCTTTAAGTAAAATGTGCGTGCATTTCTTGCTTTTCAAGGGGTCAGCTTGACAGGAAATCTTTAAACGAAATCAAATCAGTTTCGCTAAGCTTTTTTACTATTTTCGTCAAATTCTGTTTTTTTTTTACATTTGCATTTACTAATCAAATTGTTTTTATTTTGTTTATTTAATTATAATTATTGTGGCTTTTTTTTTAATAACCAGTGATGCCAATTTTTATATAAAATTTTTTTTATTTGTATCTTTTCTCTTCTTTAGGGTAGATTTCCATAGAAATTTTATTCAAAGATTTAGGTTTTTGTATTGTTAGTTAAAAGTGTATTGTTGCAAAGAGCATTTACAGTTGAGGGCAAAAAAATCATTGAAACCCCTAATGGCCTTTTATAAAGAAAAAAGTTAGTTTACTTTGATTTATTGGCAAAACATATCGCTCAAAAACTGTTTTTTTTAATTTATTCTTTAACAAAAATGATTTTTATTTTTAGTAATAATTAATTTCTCTAAAGAAAACGTCCAAAGGAAAGTCGATATATAAAAAAAAAAAAATAAATAAAAATCATATTTTAAATTATAATAAAAAATGTTTATTTAAAAAAAAAAATTTTTTCACATTCTTTCCCATAATTTCAAAAAAACAGTTCAACATATTAAATTTAAAAAGGTCAGAAAATTGTTTTGTTTGTTACTAGAGGATCGCAATTATTATATCTTGCTGGAACAGTTTTGTTAATTCATATCCTAACATTCTTTTACAGCTTATGCTAAGCTTGTTATAAAATTTATATTCTGCTAATTAACCACCACAACTATTTTTGAGGCCACAACTGCTTTCTTTAGCCTAACTTTTGTATTTTAGTTTTCTAAAATTGTTGGCCAATTTTCTTAACCCCATTTATTATCGACATCATCTTTTTCAGCATCTTAGTGTGTGTGTGTGTGTATGTGATTTTGCAGTCTTTTTCATTTTGATGTCTGCACGTGCTGCAGATTACACGTTTCAATGACTTCAACGACATTCGATGCTTTTCTTTGCTACACGCTACTTTATTATCAACTCTTTAATCTTTTGTACGAGTTTTCCATTTGTTGGCAAGTCAGTCAGTTAGTCAGTCACTAATTCATTGATTCATTTATTCATTCATTCGTTCGTTCGTTCGTTCATGTCGCCATTTCATCATTTGGCAAGCAGTTGAACTTTCAGTTGAAGCCAAAAAAAAAAAAAAATTAAATTTTTGTTGTTGTCGTTGTTGTAAATGTTGGCTCAATTTGTTGCTATTGTAATTTAATTAAGATTATTCAACACCGAAATCAAAGAACACACAAATTGAATACTTTATTTGTATACCCAGCAGTTCTCAAATCAATTTAAAAAAAAACTAAAGTCGGTAGTTTTTTTTTTTAAACGACTGTAAATTCAGGAAATTCGTATTAACAAAAGTTAGTTCTGAATGATTATGTCTTATTAGTCATGAGTTTTCAAGGTCTATACTTGGTTTTAAAATTAATGTTGGCTTTAGTTTGATAACATAGAGAAACAAAAATTTACAGCGTTTACATTAAATAAACCCTTAATAGTCAATTTAAATTTGTTAGTGCCCTTAGCAATTGCTACTGCTGGGTATTTTAATTTCCCTCACATCATGCTGAGTGGTAAACACAGCCAGTATTTCAATATGAGAATATTTCTGGGCAAGAGTTCAGCGGATTAAAGTGAAACATGGTCGGGAAAAATTAAAAAAAAAAAAGTTAAAAACTTGTGTATCACAGTAGGCAGCAGCATCATTATCATCATCAGCATCAAGATAAATTAAGTATTTCAGGAAATTTGACCCACTACACAGGGTTGATGCAAGTTTTTTGTTTGTTTGTTTTTATAAATTCCCGTAATTTGTGGTGTTCTTTATAAAATTAAAGTCAATTGTTTAATAAGATTTATTAGCGTTTTATTTTGCAAATCAATGAACATTCACGGATAAATCTAGATACTTTCTTAGCAGAAAATAAAAAAACAAAATAGGAAATACCCGTAGTAGAGCTTCTAAGTAAGCTGCATAAGTTGATCGGAATGTATGTTATATAAGAATGTGTGAATCGCTGTAAATCAATAGGTAAATGTCATTTGCGTTGTCCATGTAAGTCAGTAAGTCCTATTGAATGCCGCCTGCAGTTCTCAATACTCTATTCACTACGGCAGGGCTAAAAGGTCGCAACCGCACCTGACTCATATTTCTAAATTCGTCTTAGTTATTCTTCATGCAATATTCTATAGGTTTTATTAAACTGATTATCTCTCTTGGGTCTTGCATAAGTCTGACTGAATATAGTGATTTCCTGTACCAAACTTTCAAGAAAATTCATTGGAAAATATAATTTTAATAAAATAATTATAAATTTATAATTATATCCTGACGAAGCTACACAAGTTGGAGCAAAATATCGAAAATTAACCGTTTTAATTAAAAAGAAAAAGACCAAATAAACTAAAAAAATATATAAATTTAATTGTTAAGCCATTGCAAAATAAAAGTAAAAGTGGGCGTGGCGTTATATTATACAGCCTATGTTACTCGCTGCTAATCTAATTTTATATTGATGAAAACAATTTTAAAAACGGTTTAGTAGCTTTAGAGTTTCTCTATTATAACCAAAAAAAACAAACTTCTAAGCTTCCTACGAGTAGTATTTAGATAAAGTGACTATTATGATTTTCAAGGAGAGTGTGGGGTTTTCTTTTTGATCTGCCAAGAAGCTTGAAAGATTTCTGTCTTAAAAAAGAAAACATTTTTGACTAGAGAGCAGCATTCATTTCATCATTAATTTGCTGTCTGTAGGGACCTACACCAGATGGCTGTATTACTTAGTAAATAATTTTTTTTTGAACCTGCTGGCTTGCATGAACTTTAAATGAAAACATCAAATGCCTACCAAAAACTAAGTAGTTGTTCCTATTTTTTTCTATTAACCACTCAGACAGTTTGTATTAGAAAATTTTAAAATATTTGCAGGCCAACAAACCATATTTTTTTCCTTTGGCTTTGCTATAACCTGTACTCATTTGTGTAATTATAATAATTATGTTTTACAATAAAACACACAAGATATGTATGAGCATGTAAGTATTCACAAGAACACACACATGCATACACATTTGAAAAGTTTTACATGGAGGCAGGTAGCAGTAGATACTTGGCCAACAACAGAAACCAACATAAACAGAAGGTTTGTACTAGCCAACTGTCGAATGGTGTTCGTGGATTTGAAACATTATGAACAAAGCCGACATTGGTGGTTAAACACACTGGTATTCATACACACACACACATGCAAACTAATAAACAAACACACAAACCCAACAAGAAAAACATTTTGGTATGAGAAAATAGTCCTTTACATCTCATGCTTGAATGATTTCAAACAAGTTACATGAACAACACACATACACACACAGTAAGCAAAAAAAAAAAAAAAAAAACTTTGCTTCCATCAAGCACGTCTACCAAAACACCAACACTAACACACATTTAACTAGGCATACAAATAGTGAATGACATATGAATTTGTAATGAATGAAGTACAGGGAAGTACAAGTATTTGTGAATCTACACACACATGCACTCATACACATATTACATAAATAGAAAAGGAGGCGTTAACATGCAGCAGCTAAATGTGACTACGGAACTGACACTAATTATATGCCGCATTATTTTTCTTTAAAGATTAAATTTTTGTTGGTTAAAACAAAAAAAAAAATAAATTTTTTATGGAAAACATTAAGAGTTTTCCTCATTTTCCGTTTAATGAAATTTTATTGTTGTTTAATTTAAATTTTCGAAAGATGATCTCTCTTTCTCTCTCTCTCCCTCGCCCCCTAAATTCAATTCAAGTCAATGGTAACAATTAGAAGGTCATAAGCATCGTTGTCATTGCATGTTTCTAAATGCGGATATCCATTTTCTGTTTATTAAAAGGAACTAAAATTTTGTACAACTATTTTTGTTTGTCTATAAAAATTTTTAAGGTGGACTTGAAAAGAAATTAATTGCCCAACAATTACAGCCAATAAATGCTGATAAACTATCTATCATAAAAGTATAAAGCAAAATTATGCAAAATAGGACCACCTACATTCCAGAAATAAAATAAAACAAGTTTGTGTTAGAGGGGGTTTGAAATAAAAAAAAAATTTTTTTTTTGAAAATTTTTTATAACAGAATTTTCATTAAAGTAAGTTAGTGCTGTTTTAAGAACTAGACAAGAGTAAATTTAATTGGATTTTTGTATTTTTTATCAAAAAAAAAAAAAAAGACCGCTTCTTTGAAATCAAAGAAGCTTGAAATTCAAACCTAAAATATCTCAAGAATAAAGACAAAGGGCCACAAAAAAGTGGGCTTTTATTAAGAGCTGACTTTTTTAACTAAGAATTATATGAATTAAAGATACCGACTTCAGGGTGGTCCAAAGTTAATAAAAATAATAATGCTTGAGGTCAATTCTAAAAAACAGGTACAACTACAACTTCGGTAGTGACAACTAAATTTCTTACCCATCAAAAATTTAGTTGTAATAATCAAATTTGTGTAAAACTAACAACGATAAAGAGACGAATAGTTGGTTGTCTTCGGAATACTTTTGGCTGTAACATCGATTTTCTATTATTACAATTAAAATATTCGATTATCACAACTGAATTTGGGATTGTTACGAAATTTGGTTTTCTCAAGCGAAGTTGTTGTAAAGAAGGGTCCATAAAACTTTCAAAGCATAACTTGATTTAATTTAGATTTTAGGTCGGTTTTGTATAATTAATTTTAGAAAACTAATAACGTTTTCTTCTCTAAAAAAATGTTCTCTATATTCTGCAATTCAATAATGTTACGTTTTGTTCTCAAAGGTGCAGTAATTGTTTATTTTTTTTACTCAATTTATAAGTGAGGATAAGCAAAATCCCTGTTTCACAACAGTGTCACCTACTTGTTTATACAATTAATTTATTTAATTTTTATTTATAAGAAGCAGGAGATTCAACATGTTCTTGGTCAAGATATTCTTCCCTTTTGAAGCAAATTTTATTTGTTTTTTATTTTAGCCACAAAAATTTTTTTTTTTGTGCCAATTGCTTATCTCTAGTCCTAACGTTATCATGCTTTAAAAACGTTAAAGCGCTAAATGCTACATGAAAAATTTTTTTTATGGCGCAGTTTTAGGCAACCTGTTAAAAGTATTACCTAATTTAAAGGCAAAAGGTTTTTTGAGAATAGAAAACGTTATAAGTGTTAAAATCCACAGATCTCTCTTCATTTATAACACATGCCGAAATGACTTGGCTTAGATAGATGATATGGAAAGACGGATAAATTTTACGAAGGAGTTGAAAGACAGAGGGCTGCACAGTAATGAAAATGAATGTAGTTAAAACTAAAGCCCATTAAGATTCTAAAACCATTTTCACAGCCACTGCACTTTTCATTTGATGTTCGTACCATTAGTGCACTAGTGCACATGAAAAGAACATTAAAGGGCGTTAGAGAACAAATATTAATAGAAAATTTAATGTGCAGTAGAACTCCAATACACATACACATACACACGTTCATATTTTTGAAGTCATTGTGCATGATAAAAGATGTGTCTGCTTAAAAGCTTTTTTAAAATCAAGTTTGAAATTAAAGAAAAGAAAAATAAAAAACGATGTCAAGCGTTACAATATGTTTTGGCATCAAACAACTAGTGTGTGAACATTGACAAATGAGTACGAGTGTGGTTGTTTATACAATGGAAACACCACAAAGTCAATCACATATTTTTTTTTTTATAACAAAAAGCTGATGTGTTGATTATGTTGGGCTGTATATGCTGCATAAGTCCTGCTATGCGTTGTGCTGCCTTCTGTATAAAAAGCTTTTTTCACACTTCAACAGTTTTGAATACGGACTAATGGCCTGTTTATGGGAACAACGTTCGTTACTACAGCCATCAAATTAATTTGTTCATTAGTTGCGTTCTAAGGCAAGGAATTAAGGCATGAAGTCATGGTCAAATAGAATTAAATTGCTGCTTAGTTCATACACTAAAAAATCAGCTTCTTGCCTTAAGCTTTGTCCTGAAGGCCACTGCTTTTCAAATGCCAACATCATATTTTTAATGATATTAAAAAAGAGGCTGAGATAGAAGGGGTTTATCTACTTTGCGATAAGCTGTTTCAACTATTTACGTAAAGTTAGCTCATTCGTGGAGCTACTGATATCTGTAGCATCAATTTCACTTTAGTTGATGACAAGATTTCCAAGCAGGGATTTAAAGTTAAGATTTAAAAATAATTTTTTTGGTATAAAAAATTAAACTTTAAAAATATTGATACAAATTGGAAATATTTAAATGCTTCTGAGTGGGCATTAAATACTAAGTCATTTTAAAACGACTTTGATTAGAGATTTTTAAGGTACTTTTAATTATAAGAAAGTATTTTTTATGGTATCAGAGAACAAAACTTAGCTTTAACCCTGTCATAAATTCGCATTGTCACGGGATTCCTGACTAAACATTGCAGAGTTTTGAAATGAATATGAGGATCACTCAAAATGAACTCTGCAAGTTATGTAACGAAGATGCAGAGACAACAGAACACATATTGTGTCACTGAAGTGCTCTAATTTGGACCCGTTTTCGCTACTTAGGGCAATATTATAAACAATCTTCGGACAAATCACCCATAAAGTTTCTGAACTCTAAATGAATACTGGACTTTAGGAGGATTTTTAACTTGAGAGCAGCGTCACAATAGGTCTATTTTGGCGCCAGTAACCAAGTAACTTGTTCCCGCTCCTCATTCTAATTCTTATGTTGTAGAAGTATTGAGTCTTTATTTTCTTTTGAAAAATTGTTCATCGCTGAGACGAAGGCGTTCCTTTCCATTTCAATTTCAATTTTAATAGTGATACTCTGAAAACTATATTAAAGACAAGCTGTCAACGAGCAATAATTATGATGTTTTGCTAAAAATTTCGACTAATATGTATATGGTCCGCCATCTAACGTTTTTTTTCTCAACTAGTGCTTATTTCGTGAATGGTAACACTTAGCTCATGTCTGATTTGACAGATAAATATTTTTATCCTTCCGCTGAAAGAATATGGTTGTGTTTTCGCTTCGCTAAGTGGGCCTGCGATCGACTTACAGAAGATGCCGATTTTGCCAAAAAAAATCATCTTTTCAGATGAAGCTCATTTTGATCTTGGCGGGTATGTAAACAAGCAAAATTGTCACATTTGGAGCACAGAAAACCCGCACGCATACATTGAAAAGCCGACACAAACAAAACGAGTCACTGTTTGGTGCGGATTTTGGTTCAGAGGCATAATTGGGCAATTATTCTTCGAAAATGAGCAAGGAGTGGCCGTTAGTCAATGGCGATCGTTATCGGGCCAAGTTGAACGAATTTTTGTTCACATAAATTGAAGAGGAGGATATTGGCAACATTTGGTTTCAACAGGACGGCGCTACGTGCCACACAGCCGAAGCTACACTCGATGTTTTTATAGCATTTTCAAAAAAAAAGTTATTTGGCGGACCCTATACAACTTAAAGCCTATTTTATTCTCAATCTTCGGCTACATTCGATGTTTTGCGCCCTGTTTCAAAAAAAAAAAAAGTTATTTCGCGGACCCTATACTTTGTAATTTAGTGCGGCTTTAAGGACGTCTTATTGACTTCCAGAGAAATAGCAAAGCTGTCACTTAATAAAGTAATTGGCTTGTATAAAGCCTAGAACTAGAATTCTAAACTTACTGCTTTATACACTTCATTCGTTAAGAATTGGAGTGGAATGTAAATGGTTTCTGCAAAATGCCCTAGTGCTTTCTTTTTTTTTTGTTCGTTGATTTTGATTAAATTCCTTGAAAAATTCGTATTATGTGCCACAATTTGTTTGAAAATTTGTTAGAAAAACATTCTGTCTTTGTATAAATTTGTATGTATGTTTGAGCACGATTGCATGTGTGTGTATGTGCTTTTCAATTGAAATCCAATTTACAATATTGATGCGGTTGGTAGTTGTGTGCTTTGTATAAAAGGATTTTCAAACATATTGTGTCGCTAATGATGTCGTTAGACGACAGTAACGTAACCAAATAGAAATGAAAAAATAAGTAACTAAAATTTGTTCATTCGAGTGTGTAGAATACAAGAATGCTCTCTCTATACATTGTATGGGGTCTTCTTTCAAAAGCTTTTTGTGTAGGTTTTTTTTATTCAAATGGGTTATTTCAATAGTGACGCCTTTTAATGCAACGCATACAACATCCGTATGTGAGTGTGTGTATGGAAAATTGAGCGGCATGTGTCGTGTCATCATGTATTGTCTGTTTACACAGTGCGTGTTTTGTCTATTACCAATTTTATTTTCATTATTAGGGAGTATTTAATCATAATCCTCTTTTCTTTCAATAATTGTTTATTTATTTTATTTATTCAAAATTTTTCTTTATGTGCAAAAAGTATGTGTTTGAGTGGATATGTAGATTGTATGTATGTGTGTGTATTTATTTATTTTATGCCTCAAATATTATTGGTCTTTTATATAAATACATAGACACGTATCCACTTAAAATTGTTTTTTTATTTTGTTTATTTAGTGTAAAATAAAACACTTGCTGTAAAGGTCTAAAGGTCCTTTCACATGTTTCCTACAATCAACATTCATTCCATAAATTCTATGAAATTTTTTATTAAACTACAAAGAGAAAACTTTATTTTAAATTCTCTTCATTGCTTTGCTTAATGAAGTAGGAAGTCAAGTTAACTTTCTTGCAGTCAAAGTTTTCTTTATAAAGATTTTCTTGAGGTTAGTTTGAAGGATATAAAGAAATTGTATGTGTGTGTGTGTGTATGTGTATTTGATTTCTTTTCAAATTAAACATTCAATTGTTTCAGTTTTGGTTTCTTAAGAGGAAATAATTAAAGTTTTTAAATTTATTTTATTTGTTTATTATTTTAAGAAGACTTAACTATTATATAATTTAGTGAAATAGTTCTAAAGTTAGAGCCTAGTAAAGTTCAGAGTGGTGTCTTCTTTAACTAGTGGGTAGTGTACAAAGCTCACAATCTGGAGTTAAGACTTTTGTCTACACCCTGGGTGTTGGGTTGTACAAAAGATCTTTTAGATAAAAAAAAAATTCACACAGAAAACAACTTCGGTTGTTAGAACCAAATTTGTTACCAATTAAAAATTCAGTTGTGACAACCGAATTTTTTAGTTGTACCATTTAATATTATGGTCTAAAATTTAGTTTTCTTAATAACATTTTTATCTATATTACCGAATATTTTTTATAACAACAAAAAAAATTCAATTACCACAACCAAATTTTTGATTTATAAAAAATTTAGTTGTCGAATCAGTCTTATGGAAAGTCTTAATACATTTCGTATACAAATTTCGAAAAAATTTTTATCAAATGATAGAATTTCCTATGACATTTTAATTTTTTCGCTCTACTAAGCCAGCTTGTGGACTTAAAATCCTTTTTTTTTTGTATATCGTATAATAATTTGCATGAAGAAAATTACCTCGGTTGTGATAACTACAATTAAAAATTTTAATTGTGATAATTAAACTTTATGGTTGTATCAACCAAAATCCACTCAGCAATTTAGTTGTTTTAAGAATATTTGAAGCTGTAATACAAAACTCTCTATTGTCACAGTAAACAAAAATTTATAATCACAACTGCACTTTGGGGTGTTAAAAAAATTCATTTCTCACTACCGAAGTTGTAACTAAAAGCTTTCATATTTTTTAAACAAGATGGTGTATTGCTTTTTCAATAAATTTATGGCCTAAAACCTAAATTGAATATAAACTGAAATAGTGCTTCTTAAGTAAAACAGTGTATCCTTAAAATTGATGTGTGGCAAATATTTTTTTGAAATTTTTTTACTGATTTCTCTGGGAGAGTAGGGCTGAATCAACGACTGACAACGATTGAAAAATTTTTGGTTTTTATTAGAAAATAATTAGAAAATTTCTATTGTGTTGCCCCGATTTGCCTTATGAATTTGTGCATATTTTTTGTATAGGCTGTTCACAAATAGAATAAAATCCGTAATAAAAATTTATTACATTTTAATGTGAGAGATTTTTACAATTAAGTATATCAAAAGCTTACAAAATTAATTTTCAGCGCTATTCTCTATTCCGAATCTGAATATTTTTTTTGGAATTGAAAAATTCAGCAGCTCATAACTAGTCTGGAATCGATTTTAAATTTTTTTTAATTTGTTTTTGCTTTATTTTGAAGATTGGAAAAATTAAAAAGGAAAAACAAAAATTTTTATTTATAAAATTATAAAAAAATTTCATATTTTTTCATTCCATTCAGAATAAATACAGCTTATATACTTAATTTTTATTTCTGTCCAAGTATTTAGACATATTTTAATAATATTTATTTAATCTTCATTTGAGCTTAATTGTTTTGTAAAATGCATAGTTTTTTAAATAAAGATAAAATTTTATGATTTCAAATAATTTAATATGTTGAAACATATTTTATGATGAACCACCCTAATCTATCTGATTATTACTTTAAGATTCAACTCATATGTAAAATTGGTTAGTATAAATAATTTCATGTTTTTTTTATATAATTTACTTAATCAAACGAACAAATTTAATGGACAAAAATTACTATTATTACAAAAGTGTTAAAATCCAAACTAATTACCAATCAATACTTGAAAATTATAATTATTTGTTGTTGTCTACTATTTTTATTTTATTTTATTATTTCTTTTTTGAATATAAAAAAAAATATTTCGTGAGGAAATTAAATCTAAATTCAATAAAAAGTTTTTTTTATTAAGCCATTTATATAACTTTTGATTACCTTATTTTTATTTAATTAAAATATGTTTGTACATACAGAACATGACATACACATATTCATATATCTTTAGTCCTACTCGTACTACACAAACCAAATCATGATAATAAATGTTAATAAAATGAAAAGTTATGAAACTGTGAATTAACATACAAATTTACATATTCCGAAGTTTATTGTTAGAAAATTTCTTTTTCAAATGAAACAATAAAAAAAAAATAAGATATAAATAAAACAGAGTTGCCACATAAATTAATTCTAAAATTACAAAAAAAAAATGTTTTTTTTTCTAGGAAATCGAATGCCACGATTTGGAGTTTTTCTTTGCAAAAGCAAAATATTTATTTCTGCATATTTTTTGAAAAATAAAAAGTTTTGATATTAAAATTTTTTTATTATAATTTTCACTGTAAGTAAAGTGACTCCATTTGTAATTTCTGCACTGTACATGGGACGACACCCTATAAAGTATATATATTCTGAATCAATTAAATTGGCTATTTTATTAAGCTTGAGGTCTTATTTTATAAATTTATTTTTATAACGATATTTAGCTCCAACTTTCGTAGCTACGCAATTAAAAAGAAAAAGGTCAAATAAACTAACTGAATCCTTATGAATAGAGGAGTTAAATAAGTAATGTCCATCTGTCTGAAGTGCCTAGAAAAGTTTAGTCTACCAATCTGTTAGTTGTTGCTGTTTTTAGGGTGATCTTGAAATTAACCCCGATGGGTTCATAAATGTCTGAGCTATGAGAAAAAAGCCTCTACTACCTCTATTTTTTTTACCATTTTCTGCTTGTTTTTTTTTTTTTTTTGTACGTATTTTGTCTAAAAGGTAAAACAGATAAAAATACGTGGTACGCAGTTTTGTGCCAAAAAACTGTATAAAAACTCAGAACAATCGGTTAACAAATTATAATTTGGTTTTTCATTAATTTCTGTTTTTTTTTTAATGGAAATTTTTAAGCTGTAGATGGGCTTAATACTTGTGCATACAAACACGAAAGCAGTCAATCGGTCTTATAAAAACGTGTATGCTTTTTAAATGGCTTGTGTAAAAGAACTACAAATACAGAAATCTTATAGCAAGAGAAAAAACTTATTTATTAAAAATTAAATTTTTATTCAAATATTTTAAATGAAATTAAACTTAAACTCTCTTATCCAAAAAAAATTTAGACTTTAAAGTCACCGTTATCGACATTTTTCATAAATTTTACTTTAAAGTCTATGTAAATTTTGTTTTTGGATAAGAGCAAAAGTATTTACCTTCAAAAAAATTATTATTTAAATTTTTCGATATTTCGACTTTCTTTTGAAGGTCTTCTTCAGGGAAATTTATTTTTATAAATAAAACTTAATTATAAATAAAAATAAATTTCCCTGAAGAAGACCTTCAAAAGAAAGTCGAAATATCGGAAAATTTAAATAAAAACAATTTATTAAGATCTTCAGCTTGATTAATATTAAATAATAATAAATTTATAAAATTATTAAAAATTTTTTTTTTTTAAATATTTAAAAATGTGTAAAATTGAAAATATATAAATTTATTGACCGCACAGTCGAATTTCACTTGTTTTAATTATATTTGATATAATAAAAATTACGAAAAACAAAAGGTTTTAAATTTTATTTCTTATATAAAAAGAAAATTTAAAATTTTAGAAAATAAAAATTTTTTTTGTGAGAATAAAATCAGAAAATCAAGTTGCTAGATAGAAAGAAAGAGAGAGAGCTTGGCTTTTAATTTTTTTTCTATTTTCGTCTACAAAATTTTAATTTCTTTTTAAGAATTAAGTGTTTTTGTTAAAATTTTTTTTAGACAAATTGATTGCTAGTGTTATAAAAATTCATAAAATCTGGTAACTTTATTAAATGTCATCTGCTTAAAATCTTCAAGTTGTTGGCCAATTATATGTTTTTATTTCACTTGAATGAAATGAGTGAAATTATCATTTCAATTAAATATTTATTAAATAATTACATCGTGTATTACAGCAGGTGCGAATTCAGAGGAGACAAGAAAAAGCGAAAATTTCTTAGAGCCGTAAAAAATATTTGTTTTTTTTTTTTAAATCTATTAGTCAATATTTCATTTTATATCCAATAATTTTGAATTTAAGTTGAAACCTGGATGCCGAAAAAATTAATTTTTTAAACAAGTTTGGCTTCTTATGAAGGTTTTCGCCAAAAGAAATTAAAAAGTTAAAAAAATTAACTTTTTATTTATAGACTTCTTTCTCTGGTCACTTGAATTTCAAATTATCGATAACTGTTTGTAAACCAAAGCTCATGTTATCAAAACAGTTTGTTTTTAACAGGCTTCTTTCAAATTATTTAGGTTTTCAGCCTATTTTACAATGCTTCTAAATGGATTTCAATGTTCTGCCCGTTTTCTCCAATTTAAAACATTCAGATTGATGGGATGTTTTAGGACCTGTTCTTTCCAGCGCAGCTTCGAACGCCCTCTCAAAACAGTTTACCTAATTTTTTACTATAGCTCATTGATCATTTAAAAAAAATTAATTTTTTACTTTTAAAAGATTTTACAATAAAATTTAAAAATGTAACCTATTTATTCTTGATGAATTGAATTGTTTATATAAAAAAATTAATGTAATTTTCTTTATTAAGGTAAGTAAATACTCATACGTACGTACTTATTTATTTGTATTAAAATGTTAACGCCCCTGAATGCGATCAGCATGTTTTTATTTCTTTAAAATAAAAAAAATAAAAATAAAAATATGTCAAGCGACAATATTTACTTTAACTCCCGCACCTTAGTACATGGACACATACAAATATTTACCAATATTATTTACTATAACATTCTAAACAACATTTGCCATCCTACATACCCATGTGTGCCTTTCATAACACATGTGTGTGTAACTTTAGGGTGGTTACAGCAAACCAACAAAAAAAAATGGCCTTTATTTATTTATATATGAATTACATACTTTCATTTTAAAATACTAATTGCATTAAAATTCATTTAAAAATTAGAAAAAAGAATAAACATTTTAAAACAAAAACAAGTTAATTTCGGCTTATACGAGTATACCCTTCACTGTGTTAGCCAAATATTCATATTTTTAATTTCTTCTGAACAAAAAAAAAAACAATATGAAAATATTTTTTTATGTTTTTATGTTAATCTTCAACTAAATAATTAATTTCAGTTATAAAATTCAAATTAGCAATAATAACGAAAAAAATCCGTTCTGGAATATTTACTTTTGAATACTCAATTTCTAAATACAAAAAAAAAAAAAAAAAAATAAGAATTATGTGAAAGATATCCTTCCAATGTAAAGTAAAAATAAATTAATTTTCATTTCATTTCAAACTTTTGCAAAACATTTTTTAAGCCAAACAATTTGACAGAAATATTATATTTGAAAGCAAATAATCAAAAAATTACCTTTCAATAAGATTTCTGTATTCCTAATACATTTAAGGAGCTCACAGATGTACATACACACGTTTGTGTAAGACCGGTCCTGGTTTCGTGTTACGCACATAAAAATTTCCATAAAATAATAAAGCAGAAATTAATGTAAATAAAATTTCGATAATATTTATTTTGAATTGTTCTCAAGTATTTTTAAACCGACTCAATGGCTGTCTTTTCTGATGTTAAACCTGCGTACATCTTACACAAAAAATCCATTCAGCTAATGTTAAAAAAAATAGAGCAAGTGGCGGTTTTTGGCTCAAAGTTCAGTCATTTATAAATCGATAGGACTAAATTTTAATAGCAACCAGAAGACAGCAGCAACTAATAGTTTGGTATGCTAAGCTTTTCTGTAAGTTGCTTAAGGACTTCAGAAAGTTGATTTCAACGACTACAAGGACAGACAGACATTCTCAAATCTACACTGCTATTTATAGCAGTGTAACACTTATACGGAATCACAAGCTTATATACCCTTCTTACTTGCTTACAGCAGAGTTTTTTTAAAAAATAGCAAATTGGATCATTTTCTTTAATTTTTAAATTTTGCTAAAAGTTCTTTTAAGCAAAAATGCTGTCGAGTTTCGTTAAAAAAAAGTTCTAGGAAAAATCGTTACCGTATAGCGAGCATTGGAAAAGTTATTTGCCGACTTGTGGAAAGTATGCTGCTTTTTATAAAAAACTACACAGGTCTACCGTGATTTTCAAACTAAAATTGATACACGTTATATTCAATACCCTAATTCTACGTATACTTCTCGAGATTTACTGTTAAATAAAAAAAAGTGTAGGTTACGCCATATAATTTACCATAACTCTAGAACTAGTTGTCTGATTAAATTTATAAAACAGGCCAAAGATTGAGAATAAAATAGGCTTTAAGTGGTATAGGGTCCGCCAAATAACTTTTTTTTTTTGAAAATGCTATAAAAACATCCAGTGTAGCTTCGGTTGTGTGGCACGTAGCGCCGTCCTGTTGAAACCAAATGTTGCCAATATCCTCCTCTTCAATTTTTGTGAACAAAAATTCGTTCAACATGGCCCGATAACGCCATTGACTGTAACGGCCACTCCTTGCTCATTTTCGAAGAAAAATGGCCCAATTATGCCTCTGGACCAAAATCCGCACCAAGCAGTGACTCGTTTTGGGTGCGTCGGCTTTTCAATGTATGCGTGCGGGTTTTCTGTGCCCCAAGATCAAAATGAGCTTCATCTGAAAAGATGATTTTTTTTGGCAAAATCGGCATCTTCGGTAAGTCGATCG
The DNA here is from genome assembly GCA_947397855.1 of Thelaira solivaga. NCBI lineage: Eukaryota > Metazoa > Arthropoda > Insecta > Diptera > Tachinidae > Thelaira > Thelaira solivaga. The sequence continues at coordinate 8,749,393 of OX377614.1, forward strand.
CAGGCCCACTTAGCGAAGCGAAAACACAACCATATTCTTTCAGCGGAAGGATAAAACTAATTATCTGTCAAATCAGACATGAGCTAAGTGTTACCATTCACGAAATAAGCACTAGTTGAAAAAAAAAAGTTCGATGGCGGACCCTATATAAGTTTCAATTTTTAACCACTCTTGTACCCTGGGCCTAGTGAGAAGAGACATTTAACTTTTTTATTTATACGAATTCAATTTTTTTTATTCTTAAGATTTGAGTACAGGAAACTAGCTATTACATTGGTAATAATTACTTAAGTTTTTTCTTTTTTATAGTTAAGATTTGGATACTTATTGTAATTTTCTTATAGAAAGATTCAATAAAAAAATAGCTTTTTTTAGTTTGTGAGATATTCACCAAGTTAGAGTGTTAAATAATAATTTCTTTAATACCTTGAAATTATTTCATTAATTCACACAATTTATAAAAATTTTTTATGTAAAATCATTTTCTTGAATTTATGAAATATTTTTTTCCCAGTGTACAGGTTATTTCTTAAGAATAATTTTAAATTCTATCACTTCGGCAATACTTTTTAATTTGTAAGCACTCGCATATTAGATTTTAATGAACTCATTTGTGCCACCGTGACTATTATCAACTTTAATATGTTTTTAATGCTTTCAAATTAAAATTATAAAAAAATAAATATTAAATAGTGATTAACACTTCCGTTTATCATAAACAATCCTGTTGACAATAAACCAACACAGATGTCAATTAACTGTTTAAAATAAAATTAAAAAAGAAAATGGAATTAATTCACAGTAATTAATATTAAATCACACACACAGTTAAGTAAATATTTTCTGTTAGGAAAAATAAGAAAATAAAAATCTTCTCATTTATTTTTATAAAAACATACACTCAGAAAAATATTATGCTTAAAATTTTTTTTTTGTAAGGTAAGCCCTCTTGTAATAAGAATTAATATTCGTGTTCAAAGGCTTTTGCAGAATATTCCAGTACACTGAAAGAAAAATGATTCTTATTGATTCAATTATATATTTAACAAATTGGGTGAATTAATGAAATATTTTTTAATAATAAAGAAATTATTGCTTTAAATTATTACAGTTTCATATGAAATTACAGAAAATAATTAAATTAAATGAATGATTTGCTGAAATTTGTATAACAGTAGTCTACTAAAACTTATCATTGATTGAAAACTATAAAAATTGTCATTGAATTAATGACAAATTTTCAGAGTAATTACAAATGAAATTCTTTCAGTGCATGGTTTTCAAAACTATGGAATATGGAAAAATCAGCCTTTACTTTCTTTAAGTGCTTAAGTAGAATATAAATATTTTCCTTAAATATCATCTTTTATTATGTTTGCATTGTAACCACTCACTCACTCATTTATTGATTGATGTTACAGTTGAATTGAACGATTTAATTTGTTTATTAATGGCCTACAAGAAGCAACAACTTGACAGCAAGCGCCATTACATTGAAATTATATAAAAGAAAACAAGCACACGTTGAAGAAAAAAAAAAAAAAAGAATGAAAATAACAGGCACATTTTCCACACCAACCTTCTTGTTTTATTAAACTATTTAATTTCAATGAAATTATCTTTAATTACAAAATTATCAATCATGTTAATAAGATATTTAGCAGCAATAAAGTAGGACTACAAGAAAACGGAAGTTAGTGGCGACCGCTAAATCATCGATTATGCTAATTTGTACAATATTATTTGATTAGTGAGATATTTTACTAAAACAAAATAAAATTAAATGAAGTAAATGTTTAGTTGTTCATCTTAAGAACGTTATCAACTGCATCAAGTGCTTTGTAGGCACTAGGAGTACTAGCTGGGAGTTTTAACTGAATAAATAAATGCAGGTGCCTTTAAGGTATGAAAGGAAATGGGAGTGGGCTTTTGAAGACGGATATCATGCAAAAATAATTACAAACTATTCGCTTCATAAAGGAAAATAATTAAAATATTAAAAGAGTATTTCCTAAAATTACTAAAAAGTTAATGAATAAAATTATTATCATATTTTTTACATGGTTAATCAAAGTTAGCTAATGACAATTATTATGGTAAGTGTATTAGCTAAAAATATTTTAAAAGTAAAGAAATAAATTTATTTAAAACTAAAAATTTAACTTAAACAAATTACAATTTACGATGACAATTGATCCTCCTTCTGTAGGTATTACTTTTTACACAACAGCAAGTTTGTTTATCAAAAAGCTTGGTTGGTTCTCCCACCTAGAAGTACAGTCGCCAAGTTAGGTTTTGTACCACCTACTCACCACATCAAAATAATAATGAGTTGATCCATATCCATCCCTAACCCTACCTGCTATAACTCAGATAAGGCTACCGTGAAAGTGCGTTTCAAAAATTATATCTGAGCACTGATAGAGAAAATAAACAACTCTTTTCTTTTACTAAGATACTCGACCGGTAACCAGTAGTCAAAACCATCAGCCTGAAAATATCCTTTTTACTTCTGCTTAGTATTTAAGTCAATCTTTTACCATCATAACCAGTCCACATCAGCCGTGCAATCTTTTTATGTATCGAGAGTCTGCCATCTGGTACATGCCTTCCTTTGGTGGTAATCAAAACCGCCGCTGCTAATGCTGCTAAGCGGTAAAGTTACCCGTTACTGATACATAACATAGAAACCTTTAAGTTAGAGCGGCCCAGGTCAATTTGTACAGCTCGTCATTGTCAATAAAGCCACCCACTTTGCGGTTGTGAGAACTAAATTTGTTTCCAATTCAGTTATGATAGTCGAATTTTTTAATCTTGAGAATAGAAAATCGGCTTACAGCTCGCAATATTTTCCAAAAAACTAAATTTGGGGTTGTAAATATTATCGAATTCTGGTTGCTACAACTACAAAATTTGATTATCACTTATGAATTTCTTTTTTGGCAAGAAATTTCGTTCTCACAACCGAAGCTGGTTTTTGTGTAAACGTTTCAAAATTTAGAAAATTTTATTAAAAATTTATTGAAATTCTTAATGATGAAAAAGTTTCTGATTCTATTTCCCAGAGTATTGCAAATAAATAACAATAAAAGAAACGTAGTTCAAATAGGTTTAAAAATGTTAGAACATTTAGCATTGCTTGGTACTCCCAGGTTTTTCACGGTTTTATAAATACAAAGCAGACCCAGAAGTAATTCATGTTGTAAAGTGATGGAATACCTAACTGTTTAATATACAGCTATTTACGAATGAGTATTTTTCGCTTAACAATAGACACTTAAAAATAATCCAAGGCTGCACGACAAGCAACCATGCTGGCAACTACTACATTTAATTTAAAATGGCCGGCATACTCCAACATTTTAGACAACAGTATTCATTTAAATGAGCATGTATGCATGTTTAAAAATGTATTTTAAATAGACTTTTTATGTCTGTTCGCAGACAGTGGGACATCATAAGTAAAAAGCTTAAGATATAAATTTTTAGTATCGTTCATGTGTAATAAACTTAATAATCAAAAGACTTAAAACATGAACTTCAGTATGGCTTCTAATGGACACGAGCTTCAGTATTGTAAGACAACAAACTTCAGTATCGCTTTTAATAAAAGATTTTAGACACGAGCCTTACTATCACATATAATCAAAAGACTGAAAACACGAACTTCACTATTGATTCATGAGTAAAAAATGTAAAACTACGAATTTCAGTATTAAAAGACTTAAGACACGAACTTGAATAGCTTAGAATACGAGCTTCAGCATCGCTCATAATCAAAACATTTGATACAAAAACTTCAGTATCGCACCTAATAAAAAATTTTAGACACGAGCTTTACTATCACATATAGTCATAAGACTGAAAACACGAACTTCACTATTGATTCATGAGTATAAATGTAATTAAAAGACTTAAGCCACGAACTTCAGTATCGCTTATAACTAAAATATTAAACACAGATGCTCTTATCCAAAAAAAAATTAACGTAGACTTTAAAGTAAAATTAAAAAAAAAAAAATTATATGAAAAATTTCGTTAACGTTAATTTTTTTGGATAAGGGGGAGCAATTTTAAGCAGCAAATTTTGAATTCTTAAATTACGTACTATCATATTACGTAAATATTTAAAAAATTACTTTATGGCACTTATAACACACCTCGTAGTACATGAACAGATGACTCTTGATATTTCTGTCCAGAAGTACAAAACATTCTGTGCATACACTACATAAATGTGGGACACTAACTCCAGAAGATTTAGATAAAATGAATCACATAACAATTACAAGACTTATGACGAGTCTTATATTGTTTTAGTTTCGAATTTTATTATGAAAGTAGATCTTATAGGTTACGCTGAAGTTATAGTCTATGATAATAATAAAAACGCGTTCAAGAGATCCTTCCCTTAAAAGCCTAAATTTATATTCAAAAACTGTTTGAAAGTTAAAAATTACTTGTGAATATTGCAGCATTTAAAATACTTTTTTTTTGTATTTTTATGGTTTTTACACCCACTGTGCCTTATTAAATATTTACTAGGCCAGTCGTCTTATCCCTTTTGCTTCTTATTATTCAAACAATGTTATGCACTGCCTTTTTATTTTTATTAAAAGAAACTTAAACACATGATGGATGCCATTATGAAAATATCAATATCGTACATAAAACTTTATGTTTGCCAACACCCAAAAAAGTACATTTTTTATGGGTTCTTTTTTAATATTTTATTTTGAGCAAAACTTAAAAAACCAAAAAAAAAAAAAAAAAAAATAAAGAAGAGAAAATATAATTTTATATGGGTTTTTTATATATAGACTTTTTATGTACAATTTCTTAGCAACATTCGCATGACTAAAATCCATAAAAAATTGTACTGAATGGCAAACTGAAAAATTAAATATGAGTCGTACACATACACTGCTCATGCAGTGAAAAAATCCATTTTAAAAATTCATTTCTATACATTTTAGAATCTTTAATACTCTACACGCTCGTGGCGCGCTCGTCTGTATTGGAGAAACTTCAATGATGGCGGTAAATAAACATGCGCAAAATTTTATATTTTATTTTATTTTTTAACTCCCTCCCCAATGCTTTAAAAAAAGGTGTTCGTTACAAAATGTATACATTCACGAAAAAATAAATGTTTTTATTTGTAGTTTTAGTTGTTGTTGCCTGGCCACTGGGGGGTTGTTTCTAGACTTGTGTATTAAAAATTTCGTTCACTGTTCAATATTCTTTAAGGTGCCTGCCTGCCTGCCTGCCTGCCTGCCATTCATAATTTTAACTTTGATTTTATTTCACTGATAAAAAAACAAAATGTTGTGCCTTTTTTTTAGTTTTTCTTCTTGTTGGAGCTTGCCAAGCCAAGCCAGCCTTAAGTTCCTTTTTTAGTAAATAATTTTTTGGTTTCTTTTATATAAAAATGTTGTTATTGTTGCTGTTTTTCTTGAAGGGTTTTGCTGAGAAACGGATTTTGTTCTTGCGCACATGATAATTGTTTTAAACTTATTTTAAGCATATCATTATTTGCGAGAGGGTTATGTGGGAAGTTTCTTACTTAAATGAAAACAAATTTAATTGTGTAACAGTCAATAAAGATTATTTTGATTATGTTGTGAGTCTGTATATCTTCAGAATATCTTTAGCCATTTTTGTTGTCAGTTATGTGACGTAAATGAGCGATTATAATAATTATTTGCCACCGCATAATTTAATCGTAGTCCCCGATTTTGACACATTTTTATCGATTAATCAGTATACGAGTATAATGAGAAACCCCAAAAAAAAAAAATTAATGGATTTTTAATACAGTATTCAATAAAAGTGATTTTGCTCCTCCTAACGGGTGTAAACTAACAAGTATTAAGGGCCTGGTCAGCTATATGGGAAGGAAAGCTTTATGAGCATAATTGTATTAAAAACACCAACAAAATTTTCGTATACTGTTTTTGGTTTCAACCCAATTACACGGATCAACCTTTCATTAGCTGAACAGGGCCTTAATACTTCTTAGCTGAACAGGCTTACAGGTTTTGTGGCTTCCATGAGGAAGCTTCAAACCATAAGTTTTGCAACTTTCCGACTTTAGGATCTTATAGGCCAAGAGTTCTGAGAGATTTCTATTTGGTTACCAGAAAGGTAGGAACACCACGAGGTCTAGAATTGAAACAGTGATTACATGAGCTGTACAAACGATGCTCTGGGTTGCGTTACATTTTGTTTAATAAAAATAATGATGAGGATGGGTGTTGTTAAATTACCTTTAGCGCTATTATACACTTCATAAAGGCTTTATGGGTCTAATAAAAAGGAAGTTACGCCTTTTTTAAGCAAATTTTTCACCTTCACTTACGTTTAGGTTTCGTGGTCGTCTGCTACTTAGAAGGAAACATTTAACAATCAAAGTGAAATAAGTCTACTATAGGCTATGCCATTTATTTATGTTTTTTATTTTTCGAGAAGAAATTGTTCTTTAGTTCAGTTTGTGCTTTAATTTGTGAAGCGAGTTCATCACAATGGATCGTTATTGCACAAAGCAATTGACTGTGGCTGAGAATGTGCAAGAACATCCAAAAACATCAATTCATCATCATTCTCAGGAAGTGAACATTTCTCGCACTTCTTTGAGAAGAATTTTGCATAAAGACCTCGGTATGAAGGCTTAGAAAAGTCAATTGGTTCAACAACTCACATGACTCATGCTCAATAGAGTCATAAATGCGAAGCTTAAACTTTTTCTACTAATTGACTTTAAAAAGGGAAATAAAAAATAAATTATGTCAAGTCATACCTTTGCTATGCGTAGTCTACTTAAGTGAGTAATAGGCACCCAGATTACGCCATCCTGCACATAAACTTGAAATTTTTTGCACATGTAGTAAAAATGACTGTTCCTATTGGCTAATAATTTACAGCTAAATAAGAGAGAGAAATGTATTATTTTTTTCGTCAAACAGTGAACAATCTAGATCATCTAAAGGGAAATCATGCGCTTGGCGTAATCTTGTATTTCTATTATTCTTGGGAGGCAGTTGCACTTTATTATAAATTTTTTTAAATAAAATTTTCAATGCTTCTAGTATAAAAATTAAAAATACATTTTTTTCTGGTATAAAAATTAAAAAGTATTTTTTTTTTATTAAAATAAAAAGGTTTAATATTTTTATTTTAGAGCAGATTTTAAGGCTGCCAGTATAAGTGGCCTTAAAAACTATTTGAATATCAATAAGAAAAAGGAAAATATTTTACAAAATCTTAAAAACATGTTACAATACCATGATTACATACAAACGATTAAAGTCGATTCGATTATAAATGTTTACAAAAATAAAAGCGATATTTTAAAATCAAATATTGTTGTAATAAAACAAGAAAAAAAAAAAAATAAACAATTGAAATGACTAATTGCATATTTGCATACAACATGTTGTACATACACCAACAATTACATGTTCGTTCATACCATGCAATAACAGCGCGACAATAATAACAAAAAAAAAAAACTTGAAAATTTTATTTTGCATCCTAGAGTTTTTGGAAAATGTACACTGAGTGCTAGTTGGTGGGTACGAGTGTGTGTTAGTTTATTTCAACTTTTTTTTAATGAACACCTTTGTGTACCTGAAACAATTTATTTTTTTTTTAATAGTAAAAACGTTTCACCAAAAATTGTACAAGCGCTAACAGAAATGCAGAAAATAGTCAAGCGATTGGTGGTAAAACATTTTCTTTGGATACAACTAGTTCAGCTGATCTCGAACTCGATCTCGAACAAGGTAAGGCTGATGCAACTTTAAAATTGAAATCATAGTAAGTGTTGTCCTGCATTCCAAATTAAAAAATTCTGCGTTTCATTATACGATTTTTTTAAAATTATTTAGTAGGCTTGTGTCCAACAAGTTCTGCTGAGATCTCAAACAATGTCAAACTCGAACTCGCAAATACTTAGGGTCAGGCAATTTTTTTTATTGAAAAGTTTTTCCAAATCTTATTAAATAATAAAAATTTGCGGTTCAAATAAAAAGATTATGAAAGAAAAATATTCAATAGAGGATATAGAGTGTTATTTTAATTTTAAGTTTGCATCCCTCTTATATATATATACGGAATACAGAACAGAGCCGATTATTCCACTAGAAATCAATTAGAAAAATTTCAATATTCACATGGTTTTATTTGTTAAAAATTTTAATTTTATAAATAAATTATCTGATTTTGAGAACTAATTAATATTTAAGCTTTTAATTCATTTAACAAAAAAATATTTTTGACAAAATTTTAATTTTGTAAAGCGTTTCCATTTCGTTAACTACCCTCTTTTGTTGTGATATCTGCCTTGCGGCAACTTTTTGTAAATGGCATTTTCAAACACGTAACAAATCAACGATATTTCGCTGGTTGTTTATATTTTATTTTTCACGAATCCATCAATTTATGTTGTTGTTTTTTTTTCTTGCTTTTCAGTTTAAAATTTACATATTTATCCATTCACTTACGACACTCACCACTTAATCGTAGACAGTAAAAAAAAAATTAAAAGCAGAAATACAATCGGTGCATATAACACGATTTAATAACGAACTACAAAGCCTTATATATTAAGAAAAATCTATGAAAGCTTAGAAACCATTTAAAGCCACAAACAAATTTTTTAATTTAATTCTTGCTATTGATTTTGTAGATTGACTTCATATAAAATGTGTGCAGAAATTCAAGTTTACTTGAAAAACTTAAAATTAACATTTCCCAGCTAATCAAATAGGTGACAAAAATGATATGGTTGATATAGAGATTAGAAAGGTTTCAAAAAGAAATGTTACAGAGAAACCTGGAACAAGAAACAATAAAATTAAATGGTCAATAATATTAGTTTGAAGGAATATACTAAAATTGCAATTTTTTTAATTGTAAACTTATAGCCATTAGGGTAAAATAAGATGCTCAGGATGCTTTATTAAGGAAAACAAAAGAAGATAAAGTTTAGTTGGGTTCTCAAATGTGCTTCCTTTGTGATACTGAAGAAGGATAGTGGTAACGATATGTTAAGGAAATAAGAGATAGAAGAAGGTAGGTCTCTATTATTATGGTTTTTTAGTTAGATTTTATAACAGAAATTTAGTTGTAAGTTAATGCAAGGAATGGAAAAAAATACTGACATTAGACTACCACTAACTAATTGTAAAAATCATTAGTATTCTGAATTTTATAAAAGAATTTTTGTTTTGAGATTTTTTTTTAAGTATGAGAATTTTGAAAAAGCAGCTTCACACATTTTATCATAACTTTAAAACGACGTATATCAAAAAATTTGAATTATATTAGTTTGAATTTGCTTTTAGATAATTTTTTACTAAAACTATTATTTTTCGAGTTATTGAGAAAATGTTACAAATAAAAATAATTTTTTTTAAAGAATATTTAAATTAAAATCTTGTTTATTTGACCTTTTTTATAATTATAAAATTACTTTCCTTGAGAAAGACATACGAAGGCGTGTCGAAATATTGGAAATTAATTTAATAATAATTAAAATATATAAAAAGACCTAAAAGCTTAAAAAATATTTATTTATTTATTTTCGAATATTTAAATTTTTAAAAATTCACAAAAAATAGAAAACGCTTACTACTGATCTAGTTTGCTATATAGTTTGCAAATCGTATTTAATATAAATAAATTGCTTTACGAAACATCAAAATCAAGGGCTAAATAATAAGTTAATAACTTCGATTGTGAGAACTAAATTTGTTAACCATCTGAATTTTTATTCAGTTGGGATATTGAAATTTTTTAATCGCAACAATAGAAAATCGCTTTTACAGCTTGACATATATTTGCAAGAAATAAATTTTAAACTGAACTATTTTGATTATCACAACTAAATTTTTGTTTGTAAACAAATTTAGTTTTCACAACCGAAGTTGTTTTTTGTGTGTAAAAATACCCAGTTTTGAAGAAAACAAATTTTTACACTTCCCCTTATTAAATTTGGTGTCATTAACATAAAACCACATTAATTTTTATCATTTCTAGTAAGTCTGTATTAAAATTCTCAATATTGATAAATATTGATGACTGTTGACACTGATTTGGTATTATGGAAGAACGCTTGCTTTCAATATTGCCGTGTGTTTTTTTCATGAAATAAACTTAAAAAATTCATTAAAAATTTAAAACAAAATATGACAATTGTTATTAAATACCAAATTATAAGTGAATTGAGGTCTGCCCCCCAAAAAAAAAAACTAATGTTGCTTTAAAATTGACGACCATGTTTGACGACTTTGCCGACCCCAAATAAATTTTCGAAAGCTCCAACATCAGTTTTTTTACACTCTCTAAAATGTTACAAACTTTTTAACAAAATAAAAATAACTATTGTAAACTTTGTACGGATTTATTAAAAAAGAAAAAAAAAACTAAACAGAAACCTCACAAAACAAACACACAATGCCTTCCCATTACATTGTTGTGCACATTTCCATAGAAATGTGCGAAGATTATACGTTTCAACAAACACGAAATTGTTCACGAAAACCTCGAGCTGTATAAATGTTTGTTACTGTTGTTGTTATTACTGCATTGCTGATGTAATGTTATGTTGCAGCAGCAAGTACAAAAACTACTGGAAACTACAAACATAAAACGCATTAAGAGCGGCAACTTTTTCTTTTTTTTTTTCTTTTCTTTCTCTTAGCGAACGTTAGTTTCATTACAAAGTGCTGGGGAAAAACTAACAAAAAACAAAAATTATTTAAAAAAATTTTTTTAAGTTAAAAAAAGAAAATTAAATTGTACTTGAAAAAGTAACAAACACTAACACATTTATGTTTCCTTTTAAAAGGATCTTTATTTTTTTTGTTGTAATTTTTTGTTTGTTTCTTGGATTAGGTGTTCATTAATAAATATTTTAATTACAGGCTGGAATTAGAGGAAGAAAAACTGGAGTTTTATTCTCTTTCAAAAATATCTGATGGAATTCATTCAAAAACAATTTTTACGTTTTTTGTCTAAGAGATGTTTACCGAGTATTTTTTATTCAACTGCCTATACTGGAGAGCTTAATATCTCATTTATTATTAATTTGCTAAGCAACTTGTCTTTAAATGTTTTACGATGAGCAATACTTTTTTACCAACCCCACTTTTTTAAGTTAAAAAATTTTTCCTATGGCTACTAAAATGTTTGCTGGGCGCTATCCTTTTTTTTTTTTTTTAAATGTTTTTAATAATATTTAAAAATAACCATAATCGTTACTTATTCATACTTACGAGTGTTATATTGATGTTTTACGATTAAAGTTCTTCTTTCTTGTAAATTAAAAATATAAAATATAAAAAATAAAGAAATTATTAAAAGTAGACGCGCGTTAGTAGGAATAAGTCAGTTAGTGGGTTTGTGTGTGTGTCCCACCATATTTAATAACTTTTAAACGGAAATTCAATTCATTGTCCAACATGGCTGCAGCCATGTTTTAATCAAATACGTGACTTGATTTCATTTTCGTTTAGTACGATACTCATGCATTTTATGCCCAAAACAAAAGGCTTTGAAATCAGCAAATGTTTTATTAAAAAAAAGCTTTATTGCTATTGAATTTTATTTTATTTTGCAGTTGTTTTTCAAAGGTTCTTTTATAATTAAAAAAAAGTTTAGTTTTTATAGTTTTAGAAAATAATTTTTCACTTACAATAAACATTTTTTTAATATTTTTTATTAAAAAAATAAAAACATTTTGTAACAAGAAACAAATTAAAGACGCCTGTTAAATCCATTAAATTTATTCAGAGTAAAAAATCTGCAAGTACAAAAAATTATTTAAAAACTTTTGCTTTTATTATAAAGGGTGTCCGAACAAGAACGTAAGATTTAAATTTGGCGCCATTCGAAGTGTCATTGCTTGACATTTGAACAATTGTTATTGTTTGCTAGTAGAAGGTACGAGGTTAGTAAAAAATGACCATGGACAGCGAAGGGATTTCGTTAATTGGGTATTGGAGAAACAACATGAAAATGCTGATTTTGCCGATAAAATCATTTTCAGTGACGAGGCCCATTTCCATCTTGATGGCTTCGTCAATAGGCAGAATTGTTGCATTTGGGAGAAGCAAATGCATCCTCAACGTGTCACTGTGTGGTGTGGTTTTTGGGCTGGAGGAATCATTGGACCTTTTTTTTTATGAAAATGAGGCAGTTCAAGCTCAAAACAGTCAATGGAGTTCGGTATCGTGAAATGATAACCAGTTTTTTCTTGCCTAGCCAGAGAAACAATTCAATTGCTGCATCAGTCATTTATTTAAAATTTAAATCTTGCGTTCTTGTTGGGACACCCTTTATTTAAAACGTAATCTTTTAAACTGCACAATAGATCTTAAAGGTCGCGGTGCGATCATAGCCCATAATGATAATACCAAATGAGCTAATAAATAAACAAAAAAATAATTACATCAGGACCACACACGGCAAGTTTAGTTCGGCAATTCTTGATTTTGTAGGAGAGAGAGGAAAGAGGAATGGAAAGGGGTACAAACTTTATCGTACTTCGCAGTTCCTTTTTGTTCTCTCTTCATATCTTTTATAAAAATGTAAAAAAAAGAAGAAAAATAAGCTTGAAGGCTGAATGAATGACTGAATAAGAATGCTAAATTTTAAATGAGAATTGAGAAAGAATTGCATAACTAAACTTGTTGTGTGTGGTCCTGGTCTTACTGCTGTTCTGTATTTCTTATGGGAACATTTTCTTCTAAAGTAAAACTTTCATTATTGCACAACTACTCTGTGCTTCAGTTGCGGATTTTTAAAATTATTTTTTTTAAGTTTATTTTGGTCTTCTTCTTCTTTTTTTCCCCTACTATCTCCCTGTATCCTTTCACTCTTCTATTTCTATTACTATCCGTCTTCATTTTCTTCTTATACACAGTAAACAACTGCGGCTGTGACAACTAAATTTATTTCCCATCAAACATTCTTATAAAATTATTGTGTTCGTGATATGTGTTCGTTGTGATCTAGTTAGTAGTGGTATATACGGCTCTACCATCCCTGAATAATAAAAATAAATCAATTTTTATTTAAATCGATTTAAATTTTTTTAAACAAAACTAATCCTTAGAACTTTTTTGCTGCTCTGCAAAGAACACCCAGAATTAAGACAGGAAACAAACCTGCCTCCAGTCTATGGGAACAACCTGATTTGAAGAAAAATTTATAAAATACAAATCTCTTATGGCCAAATTCATAAACAATATTTTTGCTTAATAAAATCATATTAAGCAAAAGTGTTTTTTATGAATTTGACAGTTAATATAAAACAAAGTCGGGTTTGTGCGAGCCCTTATAGCTTGAGAACGGTTTAATGGATTTTTGTATTATCCCCTATCCCAAATAGTATAGTCACTATTATGGCCACTCCTATTTTTACGCCCAATTTTTAAAATTTATCTAAATGCGGGGAGCTACTGCAGTAAATTGATTAAGTTTTTTGTTAAATGTTCATTATTTTTCGTTTGTTTTTTTTCAACGAATTTATATGAACTCTGGATTCGACTTTTTAAAGCCCATTTGACCACTTTTACTTTGTAATAAAACAATTTAAGTTTGTTTTTATTGACAAAAATTTTGTTTTTCCCAAAAATTTATGCGCAAGGCAGATGATAAAATTGTTTTTATAACGGCCACGCCCATTTGAACAATTTTTTTTTTTTTTAATAAAAATTTAAATTTAATTTAACTAATTATGCCTTTTATAATGTAAAGTATTTGGGATCTGGGGTACAAATAACTAGTGCATTATAAAAAACAATATTTATAATGATTAAATTACTCGTAACTTAACTTTATTTAAAACCGGTATTTTGTAAATCGTAGTGTGGTTGTAGTTTTGTTTTAAGTTTTCTATAAACTTAAATGTAATTAAACTTAATATTAATTTTAATTTATTTCCGTATGGCAGCGTTTTAATTAAAAACAATAATTAATAATCAATTTGATATGTGTCAAACTCTCATTTGGTATTTAATGGCATTCTTGGAAAATTTAAGCCAGTTTGACATAAATTTAATGCCCATCGAGAGTGATTTTAAAAAAACAGCTCGATAAATAATTTGTGAGGGTTATCACTTCCAAATGTTAAGCAAATTAGAGATTTAAAATTAAATCAGAGCTGGAAGAGATTTTTTATTCAAACTCAATAAAACTTTTTTAAGATAAAAATTACTGTTTTAAAATGTATTAAAAATTTTAAAGAAAAAAAAAATATTTACATGGTCAGGAAAAACCAAAAAAAAAACCGCCAGGCTTTCTATTTCGCTCCCAAATGAAAGCCATAGGCAGCCAGTGATTCAATTTCAACTGAAAAAGCTGTTCACTATCTTTTAACTTATCGCTCGGATGCTCTTTAATTTTTTAACGTAAGCCAACTGAATATCCAATATTGCTATCAGCGTTGCCAGGAGTTAGAAAAAAAAAAATTTGCCTTAAAAAAAGGCTAGAAAAAGCTAAATCACTTACAACAACAAGCTAAGAAAAAGTCAAAAAGCTATCGCTTAAAATTCAAAATAATAATTATGATTTTTATAAAAAATCAAGAAAACATCATACAATGACAAAACCTAAAAAATAAGCTCGTTTAAACATGCTTTCCTTTTTGGTCATAACTTGCTTAGTTTTCAAGATATCGACTTGATTTCTATTGTGTTGAATAGATAAAGGTATTTGGTTTAATTTGAAATTTTTTTTTTACGAATAGTGCAAAAAAATTTTTTTTTTTTCAAAAATTACCATGGACTACCCCCTTTGCTTTTTTTGAAAAAATGATAAAAAAATTTTTTTGCACTATCCTTAAGAAAAAAATTTCTTATTAAAGCCAATACGTTTAGTTATCTAAAGCAAAGAAATCAAGTCGATTTATGGAAAACTTAGCAAGTTATGACTAAAAAGGTTACCCTTTGCTTGTTCTTTTTTGAAAAATGAGGAAAAAAATTTTTTGCGCACTATCCGCACATATCAAAATAATGTTACTTTAATTGATTTTAAAAATAAAAGCAACTTAATTGATTATTGTGCAGACTAAATATAAATTTAATGCAATTCAAGTTCGAAAGTTATAGAAAAAAAAAAAAGAATTTATACAAATCATACATTTACATTGACAAAAAAAAAAAAAAAAGAAAAACCATTTTAAACAAAAATAATTTCAAATTTTATTTTTAATAAAAAGAAAATTTTATGTTGCCTGTTAAAAAATCCATTTTCTATGCATTTTGTGTTAGTTTTATAAACAAAAATATCCTAAAGACAACAAATAGACTTTTTTCTTCTTACAAAGAACAAAATGTTTTATTATATTGCATTTCCCAAGCCTGTGACAAATTAATTATCACATTAAAAATCTTATTTATAAGTAAATGAGCTTAATTACATTAGAAATTCTATTATGAACTTTGTGCTACTAAAGCATAAGTTTTCAATCGATTTGGTTTCATTTTTATTTTGTTTACCAGAGTTTTGAATAAACTTTGTCGTAATCGCAACTTAGAAACGCAGCTCAACTAGCAGACTTTTAACGATTAACAGTGAAAGGAATTCGAAATGGAACTTGTGTTGTGTGATCAAAAGTGGCCAGAAGCTAGAAAAAAGGTTTATTACCCTAAAAACACACTAGAAAAGGCTAAATTACGCCAAAAAAAAAAAAAAAAAAACAAAAATAAGCTAGAAAAAAGTTAAAAAACTACAGCTTAAAATTCATCATTTTCTTAATTCTTTTTTATACAAAAAAAAAAAAAAAAATAAAAAATACATGCAATATAAAAAGCTAAGGAAAATAAGGCTTTAAATACTTAAAAGTGAATTCAATTATTTTTCAACTTCAATATTAAAAAATAATATTTAAAATTCCTTCAAGTAATAATTAATTTTTTGATTATTACTGGGATTTCTATTCTTATTCAAAAGCGATAACTAAATATTAATGGAACAATTAATTCATCAATTAGGAATAAAGTGCATTTTTATTTTACAAGTTAGAAGCCAAATACTTTTCTTCACTTATGAAATTACCTTCGTTCGACTAATTTATCAATTTACACATCAAAGTTTTACGAAAATATTGTTTTTAGCTAATTTGGTTTCAGTCTCAGCTTGTTTATGTATTATTTGTTTTTATTTATTTATTTTGAAAAACAAAAAAAGGCTAGGAAGAAAATTAGAATCTAAATCAAAAATTTTGAGTCTACATGCCAGAAAAAAAGACTAAATTTAGCTTTAAAAAGAATAAAATGGCATCGCTGAGGGTTATGCATAAAATCTATTAGCTTAGAGCATGCCTTAGAAAATTTCCCTTTTTGTGCAAAATTGCTCCCTCTCAAAACGGCTTTTTTGAGACTTTACAAATAAAAAATTATTCTGAAATTAATTTTTGAATGTATTTTCCAAGTATATAAAAAATTCAAAAAATAAAAAAAAATTTCCAAAGAAAAAAAAAAATTTTATTTGCTAGTGCCTTGAAACAAAAGTAAATCAGTGCTGTTCTGTATTTCGAATCCTAATATTTTATACGGAATTGAAAAATTCAGCACCTCATAACTACTATGTGGTCCATTTTAAGATTTAAAAAAAATTTTTTTGCTTTATTTTGGGTGCGAAATTATTGGTAGAATTAAAAAAACATAAAAGAAAAAAATATAATTTTACTTTTTTTCAAATCCGAATGCACGAATATTTTTAAAATTTTTGTGCAATTTTGTAATTAAATAGAATTTAAATTAAAAAAAATTAAAATTTCCACCGTTTTAATTTGTTAGCGTGACGAAGAGCGAAATTTTAATTAACAGAGAATTTTTTAAAATGATGATATATATTTTTGTTTATTTAATTTCTAATAAGATTTTAACATTGGGAATCACCCTGTGTGTTTCACTTACGATCATGTAAACAAAAGTTTAATTAATATATAAAAACCAACAACAAGCTAATGATAATTAAGCGAAAAGCACAAGATATTATTAACGTTTATGGTTTATTAATTAAAAATAATAAAGCAAAATTAAAAAAAAAAATCTTTCTTTTAATACTCTGACAAAATGAAAATTACGAGCGCTTCATAGTATTTTTTTTTTTACATTTTCACTCACTCTGAGAAATGTATGATAATTTTATGTGACCATTTCTCTTGTGTAAAAATAAAACTTGAATTGAGTCACCTCGAAATCATATATAAATTTTTACAACTTAAACACCAGATTAATTTTTATCGACCCTTGAACGAAGTATAATCACTGTTATTGTTTGTAATTTCTTAATCAATTAATTTCTGTATTTAATGTAGAATAAATGTTCCATATAAATATGAGCACTTTAAGTTAAACCCGCATTATTTTCTGTGCTAAAAGTGACTCCAGACAAATCACAATGGTTAAGCAATATCACAGAAAAAAATTCTTTGCAGAATTTTATTTTTCGCTGTTTCTAATTGCCGTAATTATTTGCTATCCATTTTTGATCATTTATGGCATTTGCTTAAGTTTGTTAAAATATGTGCAAAATAAAAGAAGAAACAAATCAATAAAAGACGAGGTAGCGGTGGTAAGTAAGTTTGTTAGTGAATGTTAAATAAAAATTTTTGTAAATGATGACTACAAGCAAAGAAATTTGTTTATTCATCGATATGGAAATAATATTTTGTGTAACTGCTAGATAACTGGTTCTGGTCGAGGTCTAGGTCGTATTTTAGCCATAGAACTGGCCAAAAGAGGTTGTCATGTGGCGATAGTTGATGTGCAACAACATTTGGCAGAGGAAACTGCTTTTCATATCGCTAAAACTTATCCAGTTAAAACAAAATCTTACAAGGTAAACATCATGTTAATCATAAATTTTAAATTTTAGTTTCAATTACTAGTGCAAGAGGCAGACAAGTAGTTTTAGTGTTGATTATTTACGTTGCGTGATTACTTAGCATACAAAACTTGACAGAAATTATTTCATTAAGATTTCTCACACAAAAAAAAAAACAAAAAAACTTTAATTGTGGGAATATGGTTTTTGTTCTGTTGTGAAACTTTAAAAGTTGTGCTTTTATGCAAAAGGGCTTTGAATTATTGAGGGATTTTTTACAAAAATTAAATTTTGAAAAATGTTGCTTTTAAATTATGAAAAGCACAGCTTTTAAGTCATTTTTAGGAGACCACTATCTATCGTGTAAGCCCTTCCTCATCTGTGTTTTTATAAACATTCGTTATAGATGGCTGCCCAGATTTCAATTTTAATGAATATTTTTTTAGAAGGCTTTCCTATGCCAGCTTCTTAGCACTCACAAAAAAAAAATAAAATTAAAATTTTTAATAATTTTACAAACAATTTTAGTAAATTATTCGATCTTATAAATTTATTATAAGTAAACATTATTCAAGCTTAAGATCTCAATGAAAAAAATTATTTTTGTTTTAATTTTTCAATATTTCGACTTTCTTTTGAAATTAATTTTTAAAAATAAATGAAGAAGACCTTCAAAAGAAAGTCGAAATATTGGAAAATTAAAACAAAAACAATTTTTTGATTGAGATTTTAAGCTTGAATTATATATACCAAGAATAATTTTACAAACCTCATGCCAGCATCTTAAAATTTCTTATTTTCTTTTGCAATTAAAAACGATGTAATGCAGGTGGATGTGACTGATTACCAACAACTAGTGGAACTAAATAAAAACGTCACTCAGGATTTAGGGGATATAATGATCCTTATAAATAATGCTGGCATATTAATAACCTCATCCATAGAAGATCCTAAGCCTGAGGAGATACAAAACATGATTAATGTTAATTTTGCCAGTGTTCGTTTTGTAAGTACAAAAAAAAAAAAAAAAAACTAATTTTAACATCGAATTGAATTTATTTGTTCGTTTTGCAGACCAAACAAATTTTTCTACCAAAAATGAAAGCCCTAAATAAAGGCCACATTGTCAACATCAGCTCTGCTTCAGCTTTAGTGCCATTATGTCTATATGATGTATATGGTGCCACCAAAGCGGCAGTGCGCTCATTAACTTCTAGTCTACGTACTGAAATAATTACTGAATCTAAAAATATAACAGCCACCACTGTAATGCCCTCATTTTTGAATACCAACGAATTTGTGGAACGTTATCTAAACGTTAATAATATTACAAAATTATTTCCTGTGATAGATGGATCTTTATCGGCCCAATATATTGTGGAGGGCATGTTGAACAACGAAGATGAGATGACAATACCAAAAGTATTTTTATATCAGTACAAACTAATTGAGTAAGAAATCTGAATTAAGAAAAAAAATTTTTAAATCTAAATTTTCTGTTGCTTTTGCAGACTTTTGCCAGTAAAAATTAGGGAAACCTTCTCGTGTATTCTTCTTTCCAAGAACTGGTCTGAGCTTCATAAAGAGCAAATGGCAGCAGTTAATCTATGAAAAATATAAAAAGCATTTAAACAATTAAAAAAAAAAAAAGAAAATTTCGAAAATATTGTGGGTCGAGCTAGTCGTTGCTTAGTTTTAGTAAGCACTGTTGCATTGCTTACCAGGTAATGAGTGATTACTATCACTCAACACAACTTTGTGTTTTCAAAATGGTACATCAGAAATTAAATTCTCAAAAAGTTAACAATAAAATTTTGTTTTTAATTTTTTAGTTACTCAAATTATGACTCCCGCTGTATTTCATTTTATATTTCTACAAACTTACAAGCTGAAAGATGCCTGACTAAAATTCTTGCAAGAAAACTTAACAAAAAAATCGTTGTAGCCGCAAGAAGGTGCATTATTAAATATGGCGGCCTTTAGTTACTTGCTGGCTACCTTATCCATTGTAATGGGTAAGTTGCTCATGTTTGGTTTCTTGCATTTTTTTTACAACATTTTTTTAGTTGTTGTTGTTGTTTATTTAAAATCATAAAATAAAGAATTTTTTTTTCGTTTGTACCAGTTCTTTGTTTTTGTTGGGTTTTGCATTTAATGGTGTTCGTTTTTATGGCAACATGCACACTAGCCCACAAACGCATTTCATTTTTTTTTATGTTAAATTTTTTTTTTAATTTTCTTAAATAGAAACTTTTTTATGTATTTTAAAATATAATTTTTTTTTTGGAACATAGAAAATGAATTAAGTTGAGGAATGGTTATATGCTGGAGTTAAGCTTTCTTATTCGGGTAAAACTATTTACAGGAAATAAGAAGTAAAATCAGTCACTACAAAGCCCCATTCAAAAATAAATAGTATTCAAAAAGTTATGGAGTTGTAATTAAAAAGACAAGATTTTTTATATAAAATAAATTTAAGAGTCTGTTGGTTTCTCAGAAAGGCAAAAACTATTTTTGATTGCATTGTCACTTGATTTTGAATCAATAGCGAAGATTCCAAGAAATGTTTTACTTATTGGGATGCAATATCGTAAGGCTTCAATATGTGATCTCACAAGCTAAAAAAATGCTTCCATAGCAGCATTAAAAAAGTCTTAGTTTTGGAGAAACTTTTTCAAATGCTCTTTATGATAAACGTGAGCATCTTTAAATAAACACAACATAAAACTTAAATGTACAAAATTCTATCCCAAGGACAAACCAGTTTCAAATGGAAATTTATTGCTTCCATGAAGCACTAACGTAAGAGGGCGTTCAACAAACATTTGTACAGATAATAACTGTATGCCTGCTTTGTTGTGTACAAGCACACATTTCGCACACATAGTATTTATTGAAAGTGGAAATAAAATAAACACTCAACCCTTTATACATTAAACAGTTTTTTCGCAGAAGTGGTTGAGTGGCTTGATCCCTGTAAGTTTTATGAGTTAAATATAAAAATTAAGTAGTTTCTTAAATATTTTTTATAGAACATTAATTTAATGCATCTTAGAATGCATAAAATAAGCATTTTGTGAAAGAAAAAACTATGACTTATAGCGAACAAAAATCGTGCTTTATGAATGCGCAACTGCAAGTGATTCTTTTTTGTTTTCTCCCTTGCAAAAATGCTTCCAGGCAAGCACTAATTTTTACTGGACTACTGTATAAGCAACTTTTCTAGTCTAAAGAAGGCTATATACGATTTAGCATGAAATTGTGGTTCAATTTGAGCTCCAAAAATTACACAGAATTAAAATTTTATTTTTAATTATTTTTTTTGTGGTGCCTGAGGTTTTATAGTCAATTTCAATACCTTCGGTAGTAAGCTACTATTGCTATAAATTAAATTTTTTATTTGAGAGGTACATGTACATACAGTAAGTAAATCGATGCGGGCAGGAGTTAAATTGCTCAAATGACCGGCCCCAAAATAAGCTGTTCAACTAGTTCGTTCGTCGATTGGATCATTGTTTTCCATTCTGTGTAACATGTGGCCCCATCTTGCTAAGACCACATGTCAGCCAAGTCCAATTATTGCATTTTTGTAATTGTTATCATCACAAGGTAGCGCTGGGCATTCACAGTAACGTTATTGCCTTGATAATTCTTGATCATTGGCAATACTAGCAGCTACAGCTGCAATATTTTTTTCTGTCCGCACTCTGCGTAGGCGTAAGGTAAGTTTGATGAGAAATTTAGTTATAATATTCCTAAAAAAATGTCTCAGAAGGTCGCTCGAACAGATCATAAAATGGAGAAAGTGAATCTCTTAACCGAACATGAATTTTGATAATAAAATTGTTCGTTTGGAAGTCAATTCATGGTTAAATTATAAAAAGCTGTTGCCAAAAAATCACTCTTTACAAACAAAATCTCAAGTTGTGTTTTTAATTGCGATGACTGCAAATAGTACAAGCAAAATTTGTCATACATTATTAAAAACCATTTACAAGTTCTGATTTTATTCACAATTCAGTGTTAGTGGCACCGACATCACTCTCTTTTTATTTCTTATGAAATACGACTAAAAATCTCACTTTAATTGAAGAGTCAAAGAGTTAAAATGTTTCACAAAAATATTCCTCGTTGTATTTTACCTAAGTTTGCTAAGCATTTCATTGATCCTTAAAGCTGTTGTATACACTCTACAATCATTGAAAAAAAATTTAAATTTTTTGTCACAGTGTTACGAGTATAAGTTAGTTTTATCTATTTTTTTTTTAATTTAAAAAACAAAACAAAAAGACCTTTTTTTAGTTCCAGGAAAAATAAAGAAATAAATTAATGATGAAAATTTATTAATTTACTGTGTGTTTAAGTGACTTTATTTGACCTGAAAAATAAAAATACCAATAGAAAAATATTTACCCTTTACAACAACAAAGTATGATCTAACACGTAAGTATATTGTCATATAACACAGAATTAAAGCATCACTAGTTTCCTAATTTTGTTTTTTATTTTATATTCAAAATGTTAAATGTTCCGGAAATCGTCTGACAAAAATCTTAAGACACACCCAACTTTCAAAACAAAAAAAAAAAAAAATTCAATAAAATATTTTGCATCACATTATCAACAATAGAACAACAACAAAATACATAAAAAAGGAAAAACTGTATTTGTTTTACAGAAAAAAATTGGAACATTTAAAAAAATACTAAAGGTGCCAGATGATGATGATGACGAGTTTCTGTTTTTTTTTTCTTTTTGAAAATCTTAAGAATTCAACAATAAAAAATGAAGCGCTATCAAAGGATCAAAAGGATATGCAAAGGGTCCCAGCCAACAATACAACCTTTTCCGCTCTTGTTTCGCTCAAGTATGAGTACACTCACGCGTATTCTAGAAAAGCTGCTAAGAAAAAGAAAAGTTTATAAGTGTGCGTGCATTTGTTGTAGCGCATACAACGAAAGTGGTTTAATCTGTAAACTCATTCTATTCATTCCGAACAAATAAAACGAAAACACACTCGTACAAGTACTTGGGCAACTACTTATTCAAATGCTGTTGGCAGAAGTAGTCGTCGCTAAACTACGTGCGATATTGTACTCGTATGACGATTGTGTAATTATACACTTTGGGTGTGAGCTTCTTGAATCCAATTGTTCTGTTCAAATATAGATTCTTGTTTTTGTGTGTTTTTATTATTCCTCGTTTTTACTTTTTTGTTCCGTTTTTATTTATTTTTTTTTTTTAATTTGTATTTTGGCGAATGTTTTAATTGTTTACAATTTTTCTTTATTTATTTTCTTTTTTTAATGTTGCACAGTGAACCTTACACTAAGCAATATTTGTTTCTATAGTAATCGAAATGAAACAAGTTGCCAGTTAAAAAATTTTGTGTTTAAGATTTTAAATTAGGAAGAATTTTTTTTATTAAGACACGAAGGCTTATAGTTTGTTGCGCGATATTATGAATCCCCAGCATTGGAATTTCAAAAAAAATTTAAATTCTAAAGGTGAATAAATAAAACAAATATTATATCCTTACGAAAAATTTCCTTCAAAATTATAATATAATAAAATTTGCTTAATAATTTCTAGAATTATTTAATACAAATAATATGAAACAATGAAATGATTAAAAAGTAAAAAAAAAATATTTTTAAATGTAATTTTAAATTTAATTTTAAAACTCTTAATGATTAAAAGAACCAGCAGAAACTTGATAACAATTTGTAGAATTACCCTATTAAGCTCTCTAGTTAATTTTACTTTAATAAATTCAAGCGTATTTCTAGCTCCCATATATCCTTTATTTTGATAACTAATTTTTAACTACAATTAATATTTGTATTCAATAGGAAAATTTAATAACAATTTTAAGCACTATATTTTTAAGCTTTATGATAAATTTCCCTTAAATCCAGGCAAGGATATCCCGCTATTCCATATATCCTTTATTTAAAAAAAAAATTTTTTTTAACCAAAACTCACATAAAAAAGAAAGTTAACATGATTTTTTGTATTTAATTTTAAGTGGTTTAAGGATATACCTACATATGTATCTGGCATATATTTTTCTTTTTAATAATTAAATTTTTAGATGATATCAATAGCTATTTGAAGAATTATATTTTTAAGCTTTATGAGAAATTTCACTTAAATCCAGGCAAGGATATGTCTGCCTTTCGTATATCCTTTATTTCGAAAAAATAATTTTAGCTACAACTATGATAAAAAAAGGGAGTTGCCATTAATTTTGTTTTTAATTTCGTTTTAGGTGCTTTAAGGATATGCCTGCATATCCTTATGCTATCTTATCTTTTATTTTAAAAACTAAATATTTTAAAAGCAAAAGACTCAGAATTAATTAGTATTTTCTTTATGGAAAAATTTTTTTTCAAATCAGTTCAAGGACTCTTATGACTCTCACATATCCCTAATTTTGAAAATTGCATTTTATTTAAAATTTTATATAATGGAATATGAAAAAATTTTTCTGTTTTTCCTTCTTCTTGTTTTTGACTGTGTAAGTCAACAGAAATTATCATGCGAGTCGCTAATTTTACTCATGTTACCACATGAGACCTTACAATGTCACATCATGTTTAGTACACAGTCTAATGACATTTTTTGTAAATTTTACAACATTCTTTTTTAATATTTTGGGGTTTAATGAGGCCTTTTGATGGAAAAATAAGCACTTGCGAATTAGTTATTTTAGTAAATTCAGGTTCTTGTTGTAGAAGGTCCTAATTTTTTGTATTTTGTATATTTTGTGATATATGACGCAACCGTAACTTAAAGCTTAGACTGAAAAGTTATCAAAAAGTGAAAGCCTTAAATTGAATTTACTTCGAGCCTCAATAGTCATATGGGTAGTTGAGGATTCGCGCTTAGAATCCTGGAGTTGTTTCTTAGACAATCCATTAGTTTGGCGAATATTCGTTTAAAAAAAAAAGGATTTTTAATTAATATTTACAAATCCTTATTTGGACTAAAAGAAACTGATGTGAAATGTTTGGTTTTTATAAAATTAAGGGCCATTAGTAGAAGGTGCCGTTAGTTAAAGTTACGATTTTATAAGTCAAATGTCAAAAAGCTTTTGGTTGAAAATTAAATTACAAATAACGGATAGTTTGTTCTTAACCCTAAATTTGGTTGCAAAGTTTTAAACCAAAACTAACTTTAGTTAGTGAAAGTTGTAATAACGGACCTTAATATTGCAAATTCGCGTATTTATTTT
Source organism: Thelaira solivaga (assembly GCA_947397855.1). NCBI lineage: Eukaryota > Metazoa > Arthropoda > Insecta > Diptera > Tachinidae > Thelaira > Thelaira solivaga. Next base: position 8,774,471 of record OX377614.1, read on the forward strand.
CCGAATGCAAATGGTACAAGAAATTTTTTCGAAAAAGTTCAGTACACCAAAACAGTGTCTGGGATTAGGTGAAAGAGATCACTTCATATAAGCATCATAATTTATGCGAATTATTGACAGTCCGAAAAAACATGAGACTTAAGTGCGAGTAATAAAAAATTAAAACCTTTAAACTGATGTTTTTTTTTTTTTAAATAAATACTTTTAGAGGTCGACTCATTACAACAATTCTATTTTGTTCTACTTTTTTTTTAATCTCTAAAAGAGCGTTTGAATTCAGCAGCCAGCACCTTTTGTTTATTTTTGTTACACCGGAATTTTTTTGTATTTCGTTTTTTATGTTTTGGTTCCTGTTGAAATCCCGTCATTTTAAAAATCAGCACAAGTGTGTTTTTATTTGGTTTGGTTTCTTATAATTTTGCTAAATAACTGCCGTTTTCTATTGTTTAGTTTTGCAACAACTTCAACATGTAACAAGATGAACAAGTCCTTAACTTCAATACTTTTCAACTTGAACAAAACACACACACACACACACACACAGGCATTTATATGACCATATTTATTATCGTTTATTTATTCAATTGAATTTGTTGTTAATTTTTTCTTTTTACCAACAATTCAATTCATCATGTAGATTTTTTGCTTTTCTTTTTTTATTTGCGCTGATTTCAAGTGCTTATTCATTCATTTATTGTTTGCCTTTCAAGTGGCATTTTGCTGGGTATTTGTTTATGTAGCCTTTATTGTCTTGTTGTTGCTTGCCTAAATTATTGGTTTGGTGGTGTTGAAATTCCCCCAAAAAAAAAAAGAACGTACGATACGTCAATTAATCTGATTTATTTAGAATATATAATTATTATTTTAGAAAAAAAAAAATAAACTGACTTTCAGTAAAGTGTTTTTGTTTATTTGAAAAACAAATTTCAGACGGCCAGCAATAGTTTGCTAATGAGTATCACTTGATTTACTTACAAAACTGTATACTTTTCAGTGAGCAACATACGAGTATACCCGCTGCATTACCCTAAAGTAGTTAAATAATATCTTGATGTTAATGAAATAATATTATAAATATTGGCGGTTATCTTTAATCTTTTTTTTGCAGATTAAATTTTTATAAACTGGAACCAAATTACAGTAATTCAATTTCGAACGAAATATTTATTTAAATTGTAGTGAAATTCCGATTAATATCGAAATAATACGTAATATGGCCCTGATTTGAAGTAAAAAGTTTTTATATGAAACTTTGTTGGGTTTGTTATTAAGCAGAATCAAATTCGAAATTAGTTGAAAAATACGTTATACTCTTCACTGTAAATAAGAAATTAAAATCCAATAAAACGATTTCATTAAAATTGTTTCATTGATTTAATGAAATATTTCACAAACTATGTGAATTCATGAAATATTTTCCCTGTCTTCTTACATACTTTTTTGCAGTGCATAAAACTTATTTTTTTCACCGACAAAAATTTAATAACTAGAGATGGGCTCCTTCTCATGCATGGCATACTGTAATTTTTGAATCTTTTGCAATGTTGCGTAATGCTGGAAATCATAAGAAAAAGGTGACAAAAGCAAATACTGCACCCTTGAAATTTTTTTACACACACTTTTTTCCTTTTTTTAATTTCTTTTAAGGGGTGGTAACATAAACATGATCGCTCTTCATTGAGCATATTTTTTGTTAAAGATATTTGAGATCTTTATGTAACTAAAGTAAGTCTTGGTGTTGGTGTAGGTACTGGAGGTGTTGCAACATATGTTTGGCCATTTCCGTTAGTTTTCTACTCTCATCAAATTTAACAAAGATTCCAGCAGCTACAGCTGCAGAAAGCAAAATTTTTGCTTTTGATTATGGGCTTTTGTTGTTATAAAAGGTAACCCCCCACCAAAAACAAGGTACATTTTGGAATTAACGTTTTTGTTTTACAACTCTTTACTAAAAGTATTAGAAAAAGCACCTGTGAATTAACTGCTTTAACTCTGCAACAAACTCCGGACGCAATAAAATCACTCTATTGGGTTATTAAGAAAGTAATTTTGGGATTCCTCCCAGAGGACTTAATTGTATTTTTTCAAACCCAACTTCATATTTAAGCCGCATAATGACAGTTGATACAGCAAGGCTTAAATAAACTGTTATATATGAAAATGATGGAAGTCCACTTAAAAAAAGTAATGAGTTAGCGGTGATTTTAACTAGAATCAATGCTGACTTATTTTTTCTGCTGACTTTCAAATATAACAGGTCAGATACAAAAAAAGTTCAATAACTTTTCTACGAAGTTGGTTGGTTTATGTGGGGGCCTAAACGGCCTTCAATTAGAGTTGCAAGACTCCGTTTTGAACTTTCTAAGAAGTAGTTTTTTTTTTAAATAATGAGAGCAATAAGCAATATTTCAATGCTGTTCAAGCTAGAAAGAAATTGGAGCACAGTACGCCAGTGCCAGAACTGGCTTGCAAAATTTCGATTCGGCAATTTTGATGTAGAAAATGCACATTCTGGAAGGCCAGTTGGAGTTGATGAAAACACGATAAAGCCATCAAATAATTGAAGCAAATCCGTGATTAACAACATGAAATAAATAAAAGCTTAAATTTATTGAATTCAACATTTATGATCACTTGCAAGCAGCGTTGCTATTTTAGCCTTGAAATTTATGATTTAGCCTCTAGCCTTTTTCCTAGCCTTTTTTCATTTTCAAAATAGCTTTTTTTCTTTTTCGCAATTTTTTTTTTGGGATAGTGAGAATTTTTTTTTATCATTTTTTTAAAAAAAAAAGCAAAGGGGGTAGTCCATGGTAATTTTTGGCGAAAAAATTTTTTTTCGCACTATCCGCAAAATAAAATTTCGGATTAAAGACAATACAAGGCAAACAAATCCAAGGCGATATCTTGAAAACTAAGAAAGTTATGACCACAAAGGTAACCAGTTCTACCAAAAAGTGGCCGGAAAGAGGCAGTTGTAGAACTGGTTACCTTTTTGGTCATAACTTTCTGAGTTTTTAAGATATCGTCTTGATTTCTTTAGCGTTGGATAGCTAAACGTGTAGTGGCTTTATTTAGATTTTTTTTTTGTAATTTAAAATTAAAAAAAGCAAGTTTTGACGAAAAAGAAAGCATGTTTAAAATGATCTTATTTTCTTTAGGTTTTGTCATTGTATTACATGTTCCCTTCTTTATTTTTTTTTTTTAAATCATAATTATTATTTTGAATTTTAACTAATTTTTAAAAAAGATAATTAAGCTGTTCATCATGTGTACACAAGGAGCTGGAATTATAACAACAGACCTTCTTTTTTTTCTAATAAAATTTAAATTTTCTTGGCTTCAATATGCTGGAATTTTTCAATTAAATTGAAAACAAAAAATAGGGAATAAAAATTTTTAGCATTTCAAATCAGTTAATAGATTTTTGGCCATCCTGTTTAAATAGAAAACAGAAAATTTATGTTAAACCGGTAGATACAATTGGCTATCTTAATTTATTTCAAAATCAATAAAAAAAAAACAGGTACCGAATTAGAAATAAAAAATTAGTAGAAAAATTATTATTTTATTCTTCAGTGTTGTTAAATTTTGTAAAATAGATTGAATCTAGAGAACTCACAATTATCGTAAGTGCCCACAAGTCGTTTTTAGATTCAAATAGAGTTTCAGAAAACCAATAACTTTAAAATTAAAAAAAAATTAACTTGTAAGGAAACAAGATAAGTGAGTTCAGGTGATGAATTTTATGGCGGAAAATTTTTTTAAGCGTCTTGGAAGGGGTGTTGATATTGATAACCAAAATTTTTTTTACAACAACCATTTCAAGCGCAATAATTTGAGATGTTTTTTTTTGAAAGCCATATGTTCTTTAATCTAAAAGATCATTTGTATAGCCAAACACCCTGGCTCCAGGCCAGCATAAACTTGCGACCCTTAGACTGAAAGGATGATACTCTACGCATTGGTCTAAAGGAACGCCCTCGTGGTGCACAATTTCAGCTTTAGTCTTGGCTGAATCTGTTTACTTTGAATGTTTTTGGAAGTTTTACTTTATTATTATTTTTTTTTTTAATTCCTTTATCTATTTCATTTATTCTAAATCGATTAATCTTAACATTTTCTACAACTCAGATGTGAAATTGTACCAAACCAAAAAAGAAAATTGTAATTGTAAACATTGGCTTTCTAATACACAAGACAGCCAGAAAATACAAATCAAATTGTGTATTGATGAGGGCTCTGCATGAAGAGAATGGACTTCACTGCTTTCAGATTAATTTTAGCGTTTGAAAGAATGAATGAAGATCTTTTGTAGCCACTTAAATCTTACTTTAAGCTTTAACATTAACCTGCTGTTGTTTTTTGTGATAAACAATTTTATGCTTGGCTTCTGGTTAATTACCACTTTCGTTACAAGGCTGATGAGCATTAAGAAAATAAGAAAAAACTAAATAAAACTGAAATAGAAAAACAGTAAATCATGTAATGAAATGAAAAAGCAAAAAAAATGAATTGATTCTGAAAAGATCAACTTCTAGTAAGAGAAAAGGAAAAACTGGAAGATGAATAGACAACAAGCGCGTGAATGGCAAGAAATCTATGAATGAATGCTAAAGTTTAGGCTGTTGCTGTGCATGAGTATTTAGTTTAGCAGCATGATGTTTTGTTTTCCGTTTTTTATGTGGTTTTCCAGCAGTTTTAATAACTTCAAAGTTGGATTTAATTTTTTAATTTTTATTTCTTTGTTTTTATAGCGGCATCCCTCCCAGCAGGTTTTTAAAATTTAGGAGAACAGCAATTGCTCAACAACTAACTGTGGGGGGTTATTAAAGCTATATAGTGGGCCTTATGAAGCAACAACTACTGGCAAATAATTTAATAATTCTTTTTTTTTTTTAGTGGCAAAAGGTAGTTAAACACATGCACATGATCTCTCAATAATGTTATTAGATTTATGTGAAAAAAAAGACACACAAGTTAACAATTATTATTAGCGTAGTGGGCTATAAGCGCCATGCAACCTTTAAGACCTATTGAGCAGCTCAGTTCAGAACTACAATTGTGAAAACCCCTTCGGTTGTGAAAACTAAATTTGTGTGATAATCGAAATTTTTTAATTTTGACAATAAAAATTCGGTTTTACAGTTTGAAATATTTTTAGCAGAACTAATTTTTGGGGTGTATTATCGAATTTAAGTGCTACAACTGAAAAATTTTATTATCACAAATGAATTTTTGATTGGAAACAAATTTAGTTCTCACAACCGAAGCTGTTTTCTGTGTGTACTTACGAATCTGGTGACTGCTGTAGGACTAATCATGCTCAGGTCTCTTGGGACCAGTGTCCCACTGCCTAAGCAGCTCATTCTTTGTCTTGCCATTGCTGGGCACTCTTACAGAACATGCTGTAATGTTTTTCATCTTCCAAGTTAAAAAATTTGCTGTGAAAAAAAAATTATTGCTGCACAAGAATGGTTAAATTCAGAGTAAATAAGAAATATAACTGAGAATATTTAAAGCGACCACTAGTTTCGTGGGACCACATCAGAGGACCCAAGTGAGCCCCAGCTTCTATTTTTCTTATTGGGGCGCCCTGTGTAACCTAGTTTCCTGTGTCCATTTCAATTCTATTTCATTCCACCAGCCTCTACTCCCACCTTCACAATTTTAGTCTGTTTATTAGATAACTATCCACCAAATAAAATCGCAAATTTTTGTAATTATTTAAGAATTTTGTATTGTTGTTTTACCAAGTTCAACTGGAGTTTGATTCTGAAGCAATTTTTGTCTTTTTGGCAAGCAGAGAAAGAGAAAAAAAAAAAATAAACAAAAGCTGGGGCAAAAATAATGCACTCGATATACACAGATCGAAATTTCTACTTGAATTTTACTAATATTTTGAAGGCTGCAATTTGCCTCCAATTTTTTTTTTAAATATACACAACTTGTCGCTTCATACGTTTTTAAATTTATTTTTTAAACTTATTTTTTTTATTAAAAAAAAATTGTCATATTGATTAAATATTTAATTAATTTAATTAAGACTTCATTTTTTTAATTAAACTATTTAATTAATATTTTTTCTGTAGCAAGAAGATTATCTGACTGCAATTAAAAATAGTATGAAAAAGTTCTATGCATCCCCTTTTTATAGCCCTCACTGTAACTGAGTTTTTTTTGAAAAGTTTTCTTATTTTTAATTTTTTTTATTTGTTTTAAAACTTAATTATAGACATAATCATACGTTTATATTTAAATTTATGCCAAATTAATTTGAGCAACAACAGCCAATAAATATCAGTTAATAATTTTCTTTTTCAAGGTCACCAGGCAGTTAGACAGACACAAGACCAAGATTTTTTTTTTACGTTTTCATATTGACGTGTATAATTTACAAAACGATAGACAGACAAACAAACAAATTATGGACTGATACTTAATTTTTTTTTTATCATTTTTGTTGCTGCTGCCATAATTTCTTTGCAAATATTTTGATAATATTGTTGAGGTTGTTGTTATTTGTGTGATGTTTTTTTTTTTTTTTTTTTTTTGCTTAACAATAAAAAAAAATATTTAAAAAAGAGTACAAAATTATACATTTGCTGGTGATTATAATTTTATATAATTTAAAATTACGTGCGTTAGATGGTGGTGATGGTTCAGGCAAAAATAAAAAAAAATAAAAAATATTAAATTGAACAAAGAGGCTTCAGATACCCTTGCAATTCTAATAGAAATTATAAATTTAAGCAAAAAAAAAATTATTTTTTTCAACAAAAAGTTAGATAGAATTTTTGCTTAAAGATTTTTGACCTTGATGGCCACTTAAAATCAGATTTAAGAGACAGACTTTTAAAAGAGAAAGCATCATTTAAGGTTAAGAGCCTGTTCACATAATTGTAGTGAAAATAAAACCAAATTTTCCTGTGTTTTATTCCAAGCTTTTATTCGCATTTAGCTGAACAGGCTATAAATGCTGACATTTGAAGGCGATCAGTCTTTAGCCTAGGAAGTCACTCAGACATTCAGTTATTTAAATTATTAAATTTTATTTATTCAGAAAAAATCTGTAAAATATGTTTAAGATATTTTCATACCAGATTTTATTTAATTTTATAAAAAAAAGCAGATTCTAATAAACTGAGTAATAAAGTATGTATCCTTATACATACTTCTTTTGCATCCAATTCTTCAGCTCACTAAATAAACTATTCTTTCAGTTCCCTTTGATACTGTTTAAGCCTCTATTCTGACAAGTGCTTAAAGTCTCTTTATTAGACAAACCATCATTAAAACTAACTTATACTTCCTAGCCAACAGCTCTATTGAAATCATAACTGTTATGACAAACGTAGTTTCTTTTGACTCTGTTGTGTTCTGTTCGAACAGCTCAACCTCCACCAGCATCGATGTCTTCCATCGTTCTTTGAGATTTCCTATATTTTAATAGGGATAAAGTTAGCGTGATATTAACCTAGAGGTCGCTTCTGTAATATATCACTCTCAGATAATGATATTCTAGAATACCATAACTGCTAGGGCAAAATCGTCAGTTCATATATAGTTGCTAACATGCCGTAATTAAAATCTTACTGATCTCGATCTTAATGCCAAAAGAAGGATTCATCAGAGGTTCTTCTTAGTTTGTAATCTGGACCGTGTTACATGTGCTTTACATAATATTTTCTGCATGTAACATGTTTTATATCACAGTAAGCCTTTACACTTATAGTAGATGAGAAATTGGTGCAGCTTCTACAATCATACGAAGAGAATGAGCTTGTATTCAAATGACTACTGTAGAAGTTGTCAAGACGAGGAGTGTGGCTAAACTGTGTAGTACTTTCTCTGCTTTTGTCCACTTTACTTTAGGTGAAGCTACTGGCAAGGCCTTGTTTATCTGTCGACTGCAAAGCTCGGCAAACTATCTAGCTTCATTAGAAGTAGCAATTGTTTGAAGGGACTGACTCCTTTTTAATATTTCTTTTTCTACTTTTACTATTTCCTTACTTCTCCTTATGCTTCCGCCTCCTATTTCTACATTTCTTTATCGATATCGTTTTTCATTCTTATACAAAGGCAACACATTAGAGGATCTGGGTTAGGTTAGGCTACATAAGGCACCCAAATAACAAAAACAGAAGATGGACTCACTTTAGTTCTCTGATGTGCTACCTTTATAAGAGGAAGAAAAGAAGAATAGTTCTTGAAAAGTGAAAGGAAATAAGAAGAAGAAGATATTGAAGCCGCCCGTTAAGCCAATTGCTATTTACGCCTAACGAAGGCATGAGATGAAGCAGTTAAACTCTGCAGATAGTGCTCTTCAAAATGGATCTTGCATAGCTTCCTCCTGCTTCTCGTCTTGACAATTTCTACAGTAGTCAGTCGTTTGATGGGAAACCCATTCTCCTAGCATGGTTGCCAAAATTGCAGAGTTCCAGTAAATCTTTCCAGTAATTGTTATTTAACCTAAGCCAGATCATCCTCGATATATTGCACATCCGTTCGTCTATACAGCTGGACTGGGCTGTTAGCAAAAATATGCAAACTGAGAAAAGGATGCCGCAAGGCGTTTTTAGTAAATTTTTTTGGCTTTTCTAATGCAAGCGCTCTACTACCAACAAATATAACAGAATTGAATTTTCCAGCTCTGATTGCACCCCTTTATTACTCGTGTTGTACGTTTGAAATGTTTGTTTTGTGTCACTTATGCTCTAATAAAAAAATATTTGCTACTCAGACTATTTTTTCCAGCGTTTCTTTTTTTCGGTTTTTTTTTTTTGGTTTTCACAATTTCTCATCAAATTCATTTTAAAAACTTAATAAGGAAAAAGCTTTCATAATCCATCAATAAAGAGTCATGTGTGTAACTCGGTGTGTATATATTTTTTCAGCACTCATCGTAAGATGTATAAAAATGAGTTTGTACATGCTGGCCTGCCATTGTCATAAATTTTACTAAATTAAGTAAAATTAAAATTAATAATGTCTTGATTTGTGGTTCCGTGATGATTTTTTTTTTTTTTTTTTTGTTATTTGTTTTATTTATTTAGTTTTGTGTTCACATTTAATATTTTTTATTTTTTTTGCATTTAAATCAGCGCAGACCAGCATATAAGCTTGCGTAAATTGAACATAACGTAACATAAATGAGTTGAACTAGTCGAGTTTCTCAAAGCATTTACATACATACACTCAGATAATAATTTTGAAGAATTTTTATTTGTTTTTTTTTTTATATTTAAAAAAAAATTATGGCTTTTTAAAAAATCTTTAATAAAAAATATTAAATATTGAATAAAAAGAATTAAAAACTTAATGAAATTTTTTAATCTAAAATTTTTGGTTGGCTTGTAAGATTTTCTATTCAGTGAATTCTAGTTAAGCTCTTCATTTCCTATACCCGCCAGCTATTCAGGTAACTACTGCAGTGTGTGCCTTAGCAATTACTTTATGGAGCCCTTTATGTGAACCCCTGTAAATACTCTTCGCCGGTTTTTTTTTTTTTTTAATTCTTAATAATTAACATGAACTCTTAGCGGTCTGCTGCTAAGAGTTGTGCCGCCAAGTAATCGTTTTGAAGGAATTTTTTTCGTGCTCGCGACACACAATTCAAATATGTGTTTCATTTTCCCAATTTTAAATGCTTAACTAAATTTTTACAAAGTTAAGTTAGACTACATAGAAAGCAGCAATAAAAAACACACAAAAAGGCTTAATTGGGTCTCTTGATAGCAACAGAAAACTGCCAGAGAAAATAGGAAGCAGTGGAAAAATTAAATGAAAAAGTAAAGTGAGAGAAGTGAAGAGTTAAAGGTGAAATTTAAAAGTTTTGTCACTACCTAAAGCAAAGCCCAAATCAACGCATTCGATATCGAGTAACTCGTGTTGAAATATTTAAATTTTTTTCATACAAAAACACTAAAATTACGATAGTTTTAATTCGATATCGAAAGCAGTGATTTGGGTCCAGTTCAATTTGTAACAAAGCCTGATAGTAAATACAATTCAGCAAAGCCCTATAGGTAGAGCTCTTAGAAGTTAAGCTCTTGCTGATCTTCCAGTATAGGCAAAGTCAGAGAAGGTGTTTCACAATTTGATTCTCGTCCTTGTCCTGAGTACTTCTATAGTTGTTATTTAATGCCCAGCCTATTCTTTATTACTGTCACCACATTTCTCAACTTTGTTCTGTAGAGCCCTGGTAAATCTGATCTGCGATTGCTATCTAATTCAATAACGATTTTAAATTAAATAAAAAAAAAAAAAAACATTGAAGTAGTTATTCATGTTTCCGTAGCGCGTTTCATTTACCTTTACGTATTAATTCATTTTTTCACATTACCGAGTAGTTGACTCTTAAGTCATTAAAATTTAATATGGTTCATGCCATTCATAAAAACATGCTTGACTATACGAAATATAACCCGGTTTACTTTAAAAATTTTTATTGCTGCAATTTTACCATAAAATATGTTACACATTTAAGAACTTTAATCAGTTTTTCGTTAAAGCTCCAAAGGGGATGCATAGAAAACAAAAGAGAATTGAAATGCTGTGTTCTTTCTATCCTACAAACTAAGAACTAAAGCCATAAAAAGTGTTTAAACTGGGACTAATCCATATTCCGTAAATTAAAAATTTAATTTTATTTCTCATTGCTGGCCTCCTTGAAAAATGTAATCCCCTCTAATATCACTGGAGGATTAAAATCTTAATTAATTAACATTTTTCCATGAGTGTAAACATTATTTATAGTTAAATTTTGTACGTACCAGTAGCCACCAACAATATGAGAAATGATCAAACTGCCGATACATTTGCATCAACCTTTTTTCTCTTTATTTTTTTTTTTTTTTTGTTTGTTTTTAATTCGCTTTAAGAACAATTGTCTCAAATACAAAAAAAAAATTAAATAAAATGAAACGAATAAAAAAAATGCTAACAAAATCAAGTAAAATTGAATAAAACAAAATTGTCTACACGAATGAGGGCACAACACTTTAACAGATACAAAACAATAGACACCAGTTTGTCTCCTTCATAAAAATATGAGTGAGAAAACAATTGTATCAACCATCGATTGAAGATGAAGAAGCACAAGGTTCCCAGACTCTGACAAAGTATGTAGAAGAAGCAGCAACAGCATACAAACAATTCAAATTAAAGAAGAAAAAAAACGCACAATCATCATCACGAGCATAATGATGCTGATGCTGATGCTGATGATGATTATCAACTTGACAAAACAAATAAATACGATTTGTCGGTAACGTTCAATGCTTTTGGATTTTTATTGTTTTTTTTTCTTTTTGTTGAAAAAAAAAATATTTTTTGGTTGCACTTGATAGAGACTTCAAGATTTTTATCAATTTGAAACAATGATGAACAGGATGATCACATCGATGACTGACTTACTCCCTTCATGAGCTGAGTGGAGTTGGTCATTCGTTTGTTGTTTTGAGTTTTGTTACACACACACACACACACACACAGCAGCAACATCTTCTGGCTTATAATTTTGATCAAGACATTTCATGCTGAAAGATGATGAGGACGACCAATAAAATTGTGTGAACATGTCAGTGTCATAATTTGATGATCAACTTAACTTAACTTGTTGACTTTTAATTTATACACCTTCTTCCTCACCCTGCCAGCTCGGCACTTTTTCATGCCGGAACGATTTAAAAAAAAACGTTTTTTAATACAAAAATCAATTGTTTAAGCAATTTTTTTGTAAAAAAAAAAAAAACTAAAAACTCATAAAGTGATTTATGTTTAGTTTACAGGCAATTTTTAATGAAAATCTACGTTTGACAGACATTAAATGCAACAGTGGTTTCAAAAGTATCTTATGGGTTTTCAATAAAATGCTGGGGTTAAGGAAAAAGTTCAACGAAGGCGAAGTGACCAAAGAATGACGATAAATTGTGTTATTAAAATGAACTGATTAGGGCATCACTTCCTGCGGAAAAATCCTTCTTTGCCTTCTTAATGAATTCTATAGACTTAAGGAATACAATAGGCCTACTTAGATCACAGAGAGCAAGAGATTCTTTCCCGCTCATAATTCTAATTCGAGTAGGATCAGTTGATTGTTGCTGCAGCTTTAAATGAAAAGCCAAAGAGCAAGATAGACGGAATATAAAGCAAAAAGTAAATTAAAAATAAATTTAACAAGAAAACTGATTATTAAAAAAAAAGAAATTTTTGATATTATCCAGGCTGCACGCACTCAATTCTCGACTTTTTTTTAACAGTTAAAATTATTTTAAAGCATTTATGTCACATTTTTCTTTCAGTGTAGAAGAAATTAAATTTTTTCTATGGAAAATGATTTTTGAATTTTTTCTCTTTTCGAAAACTGTAATTTAATCTGCGCCTGCTACAACAGTAAACTCAAACTCCAGACGGGATAAGTGATTTTAGACTTAACCAGTGTAAGATAAGAAATATTAGGATCAGTCAAAGCAGGATCTATGGTTTGCTTGACGAAACCTCAGAACATGTATATTGTGACTATGCGGTATTAGAGTCTTGTAAAGTAAGACTTCTGGCAGACTGCTTGTTGAGTAGATGGACTCTCACTGTAGAGGATAATTGGCGTCGTTCGAAAATTAAATCTTAAACAGTAAATTTATGGGCTATAAGGATGCTGAGGGTCACGGTACATATGACCTATTTGCTATATTTTTATTTATTTATTAATTCTCTTAATTTATAATTATAAATTAGAAGGTAAGAGAAAAAAGGGGGAGCAATGGCATTTTACTATAATAATTCCGCGTATAAGCAAAGTAAACATTCTGGTATATGAATGGTGTTTGTTCTCGCTAGATGATAACGAACTTCTGGTTGCCAGAAATTGAGGGTATGGATCTGGTTTTAACAGGATGGTGTTACTTGCCATACAGCCAACGAAACACAGGCTTTTTAAGCGAGAAATTCCATGAAAATGTTATTTTATGTCTTGGTGATGTTAATTGCCCTCCACGATCATGTGATTCGACAACGCTGGCCTTCTTTCTTTGTAGATATTTCAAAGAAAAAGTGTACGTGAATAAGCCAAAAATAATTCGAGAGTTAAAAGATGAGATGATTGAGAGCATAAACGACATTGAACTTCAATTATATCTCAGAGTAATTCAAAATACGGACCAACGAATAGAGATAAGCCACTGAAATCGTGGCTAGCATTTGCCATATTTCTGTTTCTATCATATTAAAAAAAATATCAAGATAATTTACAATTCATGTAGCGCGTTTTGTAAGGACCACCTAAATTATATATTTAGAATGTTTGGCCAGGAATTTAGCACCAACGAAGAGAGATAGAATTTTTCAGTAAATGCATCACAACCCACTGTGCTTGAGAAATACAAATTCATGCAATTATTAAGTTAAATAGTTTTAGGGAGCGTCTTTAGTTGAAAAATTCAATTAAATCAATTAAAGGGTTGTGAGTTTTTCTTTTGCTGCTGCATTTCCGAATGAATGCATAACAATTTGTTTTTCGCTTAAGTTTTATCTGTAGCGGTAGGAGTGCTGCCTTCATTGACAATGCCAGCCAACATCTGACATTTTCATTAAGCCCCATTGTCAGTTTAAAGTTTTCTTTCTTTTGCTAGTTATTCCCCCTTGCAATTCAATTTAACCTTAACGAGTTTAGTTTTCAATGATAATTAATTTGTGTCTTGCAATTTATTTTAGCTTCTCTTTTAAATATTTAATAAAATGACAACATTGCGTTGTAGCAGCCAACAACTACTGAATTCAGCGGGTAAATTGTGTTGAGTTTTTGGCATGCTGACCTTTTAGAGGTCAAATGAATTTGTCGCTGTTATTTAAACCAACACAATAATGAACGCATTGTGGTTAAGGTCTTTGTGGTGTTCAACTGCTATTAATATTTTTGTTGTTGTTATTTTTATCCCATCTGATTTTAGTTTTGAGAATTTTGAAAAATAAAAATTTAATGAAAATTAAGAAGATTCTATCGAATTAGTCACCCTTAAAGAAAATCAGTTGCTTTAATCGAATTTTTAGTTGTGATAAAAGAACAGTGTTAAGCAATTCCTCAACAGTTTCGATCTTTTCTTAAAATCACTAAGTGCTTGTCATGCACCCTGCAGTGAGAGTCTTTTTCAAGTTGTTCTTTTAAGATGAGAGACATAAAAAAATTGAGTTCTCTCTATCCCATATTTCTTATTAAATTTTTCCAGAGATTTTAATCAAAAACCAGTAATCCAACACCTTCAACCAATTTCGATCTAAAATCGGGCTTAAAACTTTTCTGTTTCCAATTATCCTTGTAGGCGAATGTGGTCTTGAAGTTGGGCCTGAAGTTGTATTCAGTTTTACAGTGCTCGTTTAAGCTTCCCAAATTCACACTAGTTTCAGCAATTTTTTCAGAAACAAAACAAGATTCCTTTGCGTCTTTTAAGATTTTATGAACTGCAACGCTTCTTTTTTAACTTGAGACTCTTCTGTTTGCAAATTAACAATGTAGTGGAATATGAACCTGAAATTGTGCCTGAAGTTGTATTAAGTCTGACAGTGATTGCAGTTTCAGCAGTTTCTCCAGAAACAGAACTAAATGAACAACCAGATTATTTTACATCTTTCAGGATTAGTTACTATCTAAATTGTCACGCTTGTTTTTGATATAGAAATGAACTGAAGAAAGATTAAGTAAAACTTCAAGGATAGCAGTCAAACACACTCAAGTTCAGTGCAATTTATAGCGGCTTTGTGTAGTGAATAAAACTATTTTTGTTAACTGATCAATTAAATAAGAAAAAATTAAAATCATTTTGATAGTACGACTTTAGCACTGAACTTGTATTGAAAAAGAGTGTGTATGGCCTCCATTAGTTATTTACTTATTCCATAAAATGCAATATTGTGGTCAACTGGGTGTCAATTTAATTATGTTTTAGTGTTGATATTGTGTGGTTTTCTTGGAGACAACTGAATTGATTTGTTTTTTATTTTTCTTATTTAATTTTTGTACGTTTAACTATTTTAATGCAATTATAACAATTTAATAGTTTCACATTTGAAAACAGCAACAACACAAACTTTAAAAAGCTTTAGCTAAGCGCTTTAGAACTCATATTTATATAAGTGACAATAAGTCACTGAGTGTGTTTTGGGCTGTGTATGTCAATGTGTGTTACTATATCCTCTGGATTGATATAAATTATTGAATTAAATACTCGTTAATTCAACTTGTATGAGAATTGTCTTTAATAAAGAAATTAAAACAACAAAAAGCAGCAAAAAATAGTTTTATTTTGTTGCATTTGATTTTATACGGCTACTGTTGGTTTTTTTTTTTAAAGAGTCTTACCATATGATACGGCAATTAAAATAAGCCAACCAAGTACCCAACGGAAGTTCCGGCAGTTTGAGTGCTTTTGATCTCTGGGTTAAATGTGGGACTCTTGCAACAAGTTCTTCGTTTTAAAATAGACTTCCTTCAATTGTGTGAGATGTAGGAGTGAAGTTTATATTTCTATTTCTATAAAATCTAGCAAAGGAAAGAAAGCAAAAATTAATAGTTTTAAAAGCAGTTTAGGCATGGTAGAACTTTTTAGTTTCTATAAATTGTTTCTTTTTAAAGGACTGTGGTTCTCAGTAATTGTCGATACTTATAGAAAAAAGACCAGATTACAACTCCAATAACACGAAAACAAGCTTTTCAATTAAATTAACCCATAACAATCCGGAATAAAATAATCTTTCAATTATAGGCTAAATAATTTTTTTCAGACCTATTAAATTTCTACACTCACACCCCAGAGCTGTGGCTCTGAGGTATTTCAGCAACTTCAAGATGGGACACAGATAATTTTAAAGGGGAGGTCGTTTACATTTATAAGCTGCCACCCAAATACTCAGAAATTACTTTGGATTATTAAAAAATTTCTTTTGAATGGTAAAAACCCCTCAGTGCCACAGCACTGGGGTTTATTGAATTAAAAAATTTTGTTTAAAAATAATCCAAAGTAACTTCTGAGTTATTGGGCGTTAGATTACAAATCTAGACAAACTTTCCTTTAAAATGATATGTGTCCCATCCCGTAACCTTCTATGGTTCGTCTGGAAGTCACTAAAATCCCTCAGAGCAACATCACTAGGGTATATGAAAATTTGAAAAATTTTTAAAAATAATCCAAAGTAATTTCTGAGCACTTGGATGGTGGATTACAAGTTTAGACGACCTTCCTTTAAAAACTATATGTATCCCATCCCGTAATCTTCTATGATTCGTTTGCAATTTTTTACAATAAAGTGAGAGAAAATTTTATAAAATAAAATTTATTAATAAGGAAGAACTTTAAATTTGTGCTTGTGGCGGCCATCAGTTACTATGACGGCCATCATATTTTAATTATGATTACAGAAATTTCTTTAATGAAACAAAAATATTATTAAGAAAACTAAATTTTAGATTGGGTTGAAAAATTTTGGTTGGCCATAATCATCGCATTGCCACCTTTAAAAACTATTGTGCACAACAGAATAATATAAAATGATGAACTATAAAATTTGATTACGGCAACTAAATTTCTGTTTGACAACAAAATTTAGTTTTCACAAGCAAAGTTGTTTTTTGTGTGTAGAAGATATTTTCAAAATGAAACAAAATTTTTATTTAATTTTATTAACAAACATTTCTGGTTAATGGCGTTCCAATTAAGTCCCAATTTAGACGAAGAAACATTTAGAAGGGAAACATTTCGTTTGCAGGCAAATTACGGGTGGAAAAGAGAGAATCATTTTTGTGTTCGGTACTCGGCGATACACTTTGTTCACATATTCTTTGTTGTAATTTGCTTTACTTTTCTTTTCTTTCATTGTTTTGTGGGCAAATAATAACAATAATAATGGAATGTTGCCGGCAACATGTTCGTCTGTGTGACCGCGAAAGAAAAAGCAAAAGAGAATTCAAGATGTTTTTCTTCCAAATGTTTTCTCATCTAAATAGGGACTAAGTTGAGGGAAGCTTCAGTAAAAAAAAAATTTCCTTGAGAAGGACACACGAAGGCGTGTCGAAAATTATAAAAAGACCTAAAAGCTTAAAAAATATTTTTTAATTTATTTTCCAAAAAAAAAAAAAAATTTAAATAAAAAGATTGTGAGATGAATGAATTATTTAATTGATTTAATTACAAGAAAAATCTCACAGAGCCAACAACTGTGGTTGGGAGAACTAAATTTGTTAACAATTCAGTTGTGATAATCAACTTTTTTAGTTATAGCAACCAGAATTCTATAACAAAGTCAAAAATTTTATTCTCTGAAAAATATTTCGAGATGTTATATCAATTTTTTATTGTCACAATTAAAAAATGTTTAATTATCCCAACTGAATTTTTGGTTGTCGCAATCGAACTTTTTTCTTTGTACAAGATAACTAATAATAGGCCTCTCTGTTCTCTAGTGTGTTTCAATTTTTATACCTCATAAAGAGGCAAGATCAACGGGTTAAGGAGAGCAATAGAAGGATGCCACAGAGAAAACAGAAAACAGCAGTAAAAGAAATTGAGAATTACAAAGAAAAGGAGAAAAAAAAAGAAGTAGAAGAAGAGTACTTCACAGCCTAAACTAGTACTTGGGGGCCCATGTAATCAAAAATACAATGAAATTTTTTAAGCCGCTTGTTTGCATTATTAATAATTTTAATCGTTATTTGTTATTCATTTAAAAACATGAAACACTTTAAATGCAAACAAAATACACATTCTCATGCATTGGCTGCATTCTTTTCAAAAAACAAACAAAAAAAAATATCATAAAATTCCATTAAAATTTAACAATCACTTCTTTTAGAAGAAAAAAAAATTCATGCAAAAATATTTACACAAATTAGCTGATCTCCTATAGCGTCTGAAAATAATAACAAACAAAAGGACATTCTAAAGAAATGCAGATGGCAACACAATAAGAATTTTAGTTTTCTATAAAACAAGCAAAATCAAATTGATTTTGTTAAAGTGCACTTCAGTTTACACTTTAATCCTCTTAGCAGCAAAAATTAAAAAAAAACACACACTTTTCATTAAAGTATTAAATATTATTCCTTGCACAAGGATTATTTCTGAATTTATAAAATTTAAGTTTGATAGTTTGCAAAATTTTATTTATGTTTTTCTTCTTTTCATATTTTTTTTTTTTTTCTATATTAAGGAAACATAATGAGTGAATTCATTTATTATCTTTTTGGAGGCGTAACTTTAATGTTGTGAGATCTGCTTTTATTTGCAATTTTTTTCCGTGTTCTTTTCTATTTTTGGCAAACATGTTTTTAATGCTGGGCCTTAATCATCTCTGTGGGGGTTTAAGGGAAAAAAGGACAATCTGTTTTCACAAATGTGTTGACACATGATCACTTGTTGTTGTAATTATTAAAAATAAAACAAAAAACAGCCAGTCAAATCTACTGAATGAGTCATATTTCTGGAACTAGAAAAATACTAGAATGTGTAATAAATGAGGGGATCTCTATAAAAGTATCCGCTGTCATGAGAAATTCTTTTATTTTGAGCTGCATAAAATGTCTGATAAAGTATGCAATATCAGAACTGACTCCAGACTGCCTAATTTTTTATTTTTATTTTAAAAGTGCTACGAAATACATTTGCTAGAAGCTGGAAAACGACTTCCCCTGCATCAACTATGTCAGCTATCCTACCTGAAAACTATTGAGTTTTTTAATTTCATATTCACCATGATAAAACTAAATTTGAATAAAAAACATACCATTTGAATTATGTTGCCTTAGGAGCTTTTTTTCTTATAGTGCTAAACTTATTTCTTATTAGCATTCTGCGGCGTGACCAACAACTTTACTAGTACCCTTCTATGCAAGGAGAAGAAGCGAAGTCTACAAGACTACTGAAGGGCCGAAGTGGGCATGCGGCAGTCAAAGAGATTCATCAACCGCGAGCGCCTTAGGGCAGATATCGTTTTAAACTTCAGAAGAAATGACATTAAACTCTACATTGAGCTGCACACATGAGTAAAATCGGTGCAGTACAAGACGGCTCCTATCGTTTCTGTCGGCAAGGACAGGAAACGTCAGAACATATTCTCTGCGAGTGCCCAGAAGAGGCAAGCTGCTTAGGTAGTGGAGCATTGATTCCATAAGATCTAGTCAAGATTAGTCCTACAACAATTATGAGATTTGTAAGGAGTCTAGGATTGCAGTTAGGAACTGGGTTGCACAATAAATCTTAAAGGTTGCGGTGTGATTATAGCCCATAATGATAATGATACTATCATGGTTAGTCAACCGAGAGCCGTAGTGGCATTAACACAAAGAAAAAAGCCCTTTTTGAGCCCAAAAATACTCTGAACAGGCAATACTCTGCAGACAAGCCAAGAAGCTTCGCGGATTTGTGTTGTTAAAAAAAAAAAAAAAAAAAAAAAACAAGCTTTTTAAACTCCTACAAAATATTTTTTTGTTGACCACGCCCACTTTTTTTTGCTAACTTTTCCATAGAAAAAATTACAATAATTTCTGTTTTCAACAGAATTTCGTGAGGTACGCTCGGTCTGTCCAGTTGGACAAAGGTCTGCCTCTTTTGTATCTAGTACTTTCTCAGCTCTTGGAAGAAGATATACGAATAGAGTACTACTTTGAGTTCAATGATTCGAACTAAAGCCACTAGTTTTTACTTTATTGTTTCCTAAACTTAATTTAGTACTAAATATGTTTTTCATTATTATAATTTTTTTTAATAAACAGATAGATTTATGTCTGCACAAAATATTCTCCCATAGGATTTTTGAAAAAATAAATTTCCTATTTGAAGCGATTAAATTTTCAAGCAATTCCTAATCAATAATGCACTTGTACATACAATTCTTAAGCCATAAAGGCCGATTACATGCGCAATTATTATTATTATTATTTTTGCCATGAATACTCGTATACAAGCAAGCGGAATTTGTTGTCATTCTCTTTTAGGCGGCAATAGGAGCTTGTTCAACAACTCTCACAAGCCAAATCAGGTTAAGAATGTCTCCAAAAAATTCCAATATATAAACCGACAAAACTAAAGCTGCTTATGATCATCATCATCATCATGGTCCTCAACAGCCAAATAGCAAACAGTAACATCATTTTTTGATCATGACAATGACAAAAGGCGTGTATCACTTATACAAAACAATGTTTTACCAACATCAAACACAAAACCGCCATCACAAACCACCGACTACCGATTACCAAGCCAACTAATAGAGAAAGAAGATCACGCACGCAAGCGCAAACAACAGCAAAACTCCAAAAGCAAACAAAAATTCCTTTCAAGCACCAACACAACAAATCGAGATTATTGTAACAAATAAATATTTGTTGAAGCTCAAACACAAGCTCAAGTTAAAAAACAAAAAGGAAAATAATAAAAGCTGCAGAGAGGGGAAAAAAGTTAAAAACAAGAAATAAAGTTTGTCGAACGTTGCAGTGTGTGTTGACAACTAAATAATGCGTTAATGTGTTTATTGCCCAGGCACAATGATCAGTTTTTGTCTCTGGGGAACAGATGCTGCAGATGCACTTCATATTTACTACTGGTAGAACATTCTCAACTATTGTATCGCTACCTTCAATTTAGCTTTACGATTAACAAGAGCACACAGAGCACATGATCAGTCCAAGCTATCGATGGATGACTAGTTGGACGTGCGAGGGATGCTTTTTAGTATTTGGAATAATTTTATGGGATTTCAAAATCTATATAATATTGCAAATGTATGCGTGTATACACATGTCGTTATGTATGTAAACATTATTCCAAAATCAATAAGGAATGTGTCTTTGTATGTGTACAACTACAAAAGAAAATTGTTTGAAAATATCAAGTGGGCAGCTGAGAAAGTTTATTTAATTCAAATATAAATTTTGTCAAAGCAAATTCTAAAAACAAAAGGCTATTTGTCAAGAAATACTAGCAGCTTTACTTAAAAAAAGCTACCAGATTCAGGTTCTAAGGGTTAAATAGAATTGTAACTCCTGAAAATTTAACACTGACTTTCAATCAGATACATTAAGCAAAAGTTTACTCTGAATTAGAACGAAGAGTGATAACAAGTCATTTGATCACTGTGACCAAAATACACTTATTTTAACTAATTTCAAGTTACAAATTCTCCTTGACTCTAGTATTTATTCTTTATTCTTTGTCCGGCATATCCAACTGTTGTAGATAATGATGCCCTAGTAGCCAAAACGGGTTCAAATTAGACAATTACAGTGACACAATATGATCTTTGTTGTCTCTTTATCTTCGTTATATAACCTGCAGAGCTGAAAGTGATGATATTTGACGGCATAAGCTATTCTATAATTAGATAATCTAATTGGGAGGCGCTAAAAAAGCATAAACAAACTTTTATATTTTTTTTGGTAAAAATTGTGGTTACAAAGAACCACACAAAGAACACCACTGGGAATGCTGATCGGGACAGCAGTGTTTTGTATAAAAATTTCAATCTCTCGTTGATTAGATAGGAAATTTCTATACATGCCGTAACTTAAGGAAGAGAGAAAAGTACCCAAATCTACTAGCACGTTCTATTCTTAAGGAAATTGAAATAATTAGCCTCAGCCATATAAGTTTGACTGCTCAAGTTTTTAATATTCTTGAAAACTAAATTATTATAAATCATAACATACACATGTGCCAAGGATTTTTGTTCAGGCCATAATCTTACTATTCAAAAGGAAGTAGGTGAGGGCTTTACCCTTTTTTTGCTGGGTAAGAAAAAGTCTGCTGGAATTCTGCTGCAGAAAATGCGAAAACACCTATTCGTTCTGCGGAAAACATTGCTTCTATACGCGATAGTATGGCAGAAGCTTTACTAATAGTTCTTACGGCCAGAAATTGGTTTTAACACAAGGGTGCCACTTGCCACACAGCCTACGAAACAATAACTCTTTTGAAAGTCAAATGCAATTTCTGTGTTATCTCATGTTGAGGCGATGTTGATTGGATATCATCAAGTGATTTATTTAACTTTTGTTTTTGGGGATACTTGAAAGAAAAAGTTTAAGTCAATCAAGAACTAAAAGATGAGCTAATTCAGCACATTAACTCTCTTAGATCATTGAAAATATGGAACATCGGATAAAAGTATATCACCAGAGCCGTTGCGAGCATTTGGCTGCTATTTTGTTTCACTTATAATTATTATAGAATAAATAATATTAAGATAAGAGTCTCTCAAACCTTTTTGTTTTATTTACAAATCCCATGCTGCGCTTTTTGGACCATAAGCCCATATATTAGTTCCCTTTTATTCTATAATGCCTTTCGTGTTAGGTACGGGGACTCTAATAAACAATAATTCTAAAGAGCGTAGTGATCTTTCTTTTAGCTGCATAATTTTTTGCAGACGTCAAAATTTAATTGTTGTCAAGGAAATTCTGGGTTTTCAAAAGCTGTTTCCGAGTATTTTCTATTCCTAATTAAACACATTTCTTGCTAATAACATGAACGTTTAATTCTTGTAGAAACATTTCCTATAAATTTTTTTATTTTAAACAAAAACAAAAGAGAAACTCCTTTTAGCTTAATATTTGTTTAAATATCTAAACAATTGACCTTCGTAATGCATTTAAAAATTGTATTAAAAAACAACAACAGCAATAATGTAGAAATAAATAAAACAATAATGACAGTAGCATGAAACGATGTTAGGTGTCAAACCAATCGACTTGGGCACACAACACATGTTACAAGATGCGACGACCAGGCCAAGACAAGTAAGTGGCCAACATTTCGATATCCCAATAACCAAGTACGAATTGATTTCATTGAATGTTGTTTTGTTCTTGTTGTTGTTATTGTAACATCAATAAAAATCATACTAGAGGTTTTTTTTTGTTGGTCTTTCTTAATTTCTTTGCTACCGGCTTGTAAGCAGACAAAATGCTACAACAACCATTTAAAAAGCTCATCTGTAGCAAAACACAAATCGCATAAACATTAAACATTTAGAAGAGAAAAAGAAGCAGAAGCAGAAGAAAAAAAAAACAATGTCATTTCAAACGTTTAAGCATGCGCATAAAACATGAGCGATATAAATTTTTAACATACATTTAACACAAAAACAACACAACACTGTATATATTGTTTCATGTTGTTGCTGTTGCTGTTGCTATTGCAGCAACACAATTCATTCTGCAATAAACAGAAATCTATTGCCGCTCACACTTTACCTTAAGATAAGTTGTGTGTTGTTTGCTTTTTCCGTTTTTATTTCCATGTTTTTGCGTTCCATGATGGTTGCTTAGGAAATCAAATAGATTCACGCCTAAATTCGCCTGGGAAATATTATAAGGTCTATACACTCTTTTGCCTCAAAAAGGTAACACTTTAACAAAATAATCACAAAAACAGAAAACACAAATAGAAAGGAAAAAAAACCTACTGCAATGATATCAAATGAATGCTTACGACATGTCTAGTGGTTTTTGTGTTAATACTGCTGCCCTACAGTCCAGCTATTAAAAAACTTAGGAGATTGAAAGGGACTTGCCACTGCTTTAAAATGAGATTCTAGATTCAAAAAATCAAAACCAACTAAGTTTTTTGTAGCTGAGATTAACATTTGAAAAATCTAAGAATCAGTAGCCGAGAACTTTAAAAAAGAAATTTCAGTTGATTGTGCATGATTAAAAATTTTTTTTTACAATCAATCAAAGCACACAAACGAACAATTTGAGTAAAAATCGTGCACAACATTTAATTAAATCCTACGCGAGACATGATTAGAAGCATATTCAGTGCTGTTCTGTATTCCAAATCCGAATATTTTATTAGGAATTGAAAAATTCAGCACCGTATAACTACTCTGTGGTCCATTTAATTTTGTTTTTGCTCTATTTTGGGTGCGAAATTATTGATAGAATTAAAAAAATTATAAAAGTTTTCATTTAATAAGAAAGAAAAAGTTTAATTTCACATTTTTTCAAATCCGTGTGGAATACAGAACAGCACTGATTGTTTATTTATGCTTCTCGACACGATTTTATAAAAAAAAAACAAAATTCAAACACAGGCATTAGTATAAATATGCCTGAATTAAAACATTCTACGATACAAAGCCGTATTTCAATGTACATGCACACAAGCAAAGCAAAAACCCCACTAGCTTACTACGCCGTACTTTACTGAAATATGTGTGATCGCTAATTTAATGCCTTTTTGCATATTTCTGTTTTCCATTGTGTCTAGCAGCATAAAAAACAAATCAGTTTTTAATCGTGCCTCAAACATGATTATTAAATCATATCATATCATTCGTGTTCCATAGATTAGTAGGTAGTGTACTAACCCAACAAGCTGGGGGTTGCAGGTTCGATTCCTGTCTAGAACCTGGGTGTTTTCTGCAGACAAACCAAGAAACTTTGTGTTGTGAAAAAATAAATTGTGTGCATAATTTTTTGTGCATTGAATAAATCACACACACACACCAGTTTCAGCTCTCTGATTATCAGTTTCAGCTTAAAGTCCAGTGAAAATTTTAAAAAAGTAAAAGAAAACAAGGAAAAAATTTGCTTGAGGTTG
This sequence comes from Thelaira solivaga, assembly GCA_947397855.1. Taxonomy (NCBI): domain Eukaryota; kingdom Metazoa; phylum Arthropoda; class Insecta; order Diptera; family Tachinidae; genus Thelaira; species Thelaira solivaga. Next base: position 8,799,055 of record OX377614.1, read on the forward strand.
AAATTAATATAGAAATTTTGATATGAGTGTCCTTGTTGCTAGGAAAATAGTGAGATATGGCAACTCGATGCATATGTTTTATACAAGCTTGTTGTCTTCAATTAAATCTATTGGGAGAAGTGCATATAAATTTTCTAGATTAAGACTTCCTGAACGAAAAAAAGTGAAGCAGCTGAAATATCTTGCAAAATTTAATATTTTCCTTAGCGTTTTATTATAATCAATTCAAACTATGGGAATTAACGTGTGATAACTTAATTTTAGTTAATTTTAAGTTCGAATGAATAAAAAATAAAATTTTATTCTCACATTTACAATCAGCCAGGAGTTAACTGATGTTCAAGTATTGATAATAACTTTCACTAGTAGTAGTCGTTAATTAACTAAAACGGTCACATTAAACAAATATTTGTCGCAAAAAGCATAACCACTTTTTCGTTTGCCTCTAAATTTTTATATTTTTTAGAAAAAATGGCTTAAATTAATTTAATTTTCTTTTTAATTCAACATGTTTGCATTATTGTATTATTTGAATTAATTTTATGTAATAAAAATCATGTCAGACTAACAAAATATTAGCCATAAAGTAGTGGTCACGTTTATTTCAACAAATATTTTGTAATATGACCGTAGCCTGAGTTTGAGCTTTAATATCGTTTCCTTCATTTGTAAAAAATATTATATCCATTTGCTTTTAAGTTATAAATCAAAAACTTAGTGAATATTATTTTAAATTATAGAGTGCACACGATTCGTTAATACCAAACGCTTTTTATATTTTACTTTTTGCTTAATTTTCCATTGTATAATTCATGCCACATGTTGAATAAGTGTCCATAAGTTACATTTTTATTATTTGCACAAATCAAAATGCAAAAAAATTCAAAAGAGCCTTTCAAATGTTTTTACTTGCTGGTTTTTCTTTCACTCAGAATACATAATGAAATTGAAAAAAAAAAAAATTAATTTTTCTAGCCGTTAGATTTCGAGAGAGAAGAAGAGAGAGAAATGTGCTAAAAACAAGCAAGAAAACATATTTTTTTTTTATATTTATTATCGCGAAATCGTATTTTTTATTAAGCGAATTTATACCACTTTCAAATTTAACAGTTCATTTATTCGTAGAATTTCATTCCGGTGAATTCTTTTCTATTCTTGATGTTGGGGGAATTTCTCAGATATTTTAATATCACAGGGTGGATCTAGGTCATTTCATTACTACATAATCTTGGCGAATAGGTGGTCAGGCTGGCACGTAAATCAACCATTTTGCTTTTAGAATGTCTTTCTAAAGTAAAGTTTGTCATCCAAGCTTAGCGTAAACTTACATCCGACTACCCAGTTTGTTTGAATTTTTTCTTTTTTTGGTAGCTTAACTTCAATTTTTCTTAAGCTAAAAAACAAATTCGAATTAAAGCCAATATGTTTGTCTATTCAACGCAGTAGAAATTAAGAAAAATAAGCAAGTTATGACCAAAAAGGTAACCAATTCTGCTACTGCCTCTTTCCGGCCACTTTTTAGTAGAACTGGTTACCTTTTTGGTCATAACTTGCTGAGTTTTCAAGATATCGACTCGATTTCTTTTGATTTAGATAACTAAACGTATTGGCTTTAATTAGCAATTTTTTTCTTAAGCATAGTGCGAAAAAAAATTTTTATCATTTTTTCAAAAAAAAGCAAAGGGGGTAGTCCATGGTAATTTTTGGCGAAAAAAAAAATTTTCCTACTATTCGAAAAAAAAATTTTCTAATTAAAGCCAATTTGGTTCTCTATATAATGCAAAAGAAATCAAGTTGATATCTTGAAAACTAAGCAAGTTATGACCAAAAACGAAAGCATGTTTACACGACCTTAATTTCTTTAGGTTTTTCATTTTATGTTCTCTTCTTGATTTTTTATAAAAATCATAATTATTATTTTGAATTTTAATTAAAAGTTTTTTAACTTTTTCCTAGCTTTTTTTTTGTGATTGATTTAGGTTTTTCTAGCATTTTTTTAGGCAATTTTATCTATAAGTCGTTTGCTTGACTTCGGTTGTGAGAACTAAATTTATTGCCATTCAAATATTTAGTTGTGATAAAAGAATTTTTTAATTGTCATGATTGAAAATCGATGTTAAAGGCCATAATATTTTCAAGAGACCTAAATTTTGGGCCATATTATTGATTTTTAGTTACTACAACTACAAAAATTTTATTATTACAACTGAATTTTTGTTTACTAAGGAATTTAGTTCCTACAACCGAAATTGTTTTCCGTATGTGAAGGCCCATTTTTTAACAATAATTGGGAAATTTGCATTGGCCCGTTATTTTTGACTCTACAGCTTTATAGATCACTGAGCATCTGTACATCTGCTCACCTAATTATTTCTATAAAAATATTGTTGAACAAAATTAGAGAAATTCCGGCCTACATTCTTCATGAATACCAATGACCTACCAAAATCTCTTTTATAGTTCATTTAGTTATTTTAGAACTCAATTAATTTAAGAAAAATATTTTTATTATAATTTATTCGATTCAAGTTTTCTAATGTTTTGTTTTAGTTATTGATAAAATTTTTCACTTTTTATTACAGCTTCCGGTAACACGAATTCATTTAACACGAATTAATTTAATAAAACTAAAAAAAAAAGAAGAAAAACAAGCTGTTGTAGTGAAATGTTTAAACATTTTGTCACGTGCTTTATGTTCCAAGTGCAACGCCCCCATCTAGAGTTTCCGTTCACCCCTCTAAAATTTGAAAATCACTGCACATACATTTAATAATTGGCTGCATCATTTACGAGAGTGTTTATTAACAATAACGTTATGAAATCCCCATTGAAATGTATACACACACACACACACACTCGCTTACACTTATCATTAAAAACTAGGCATTTGAGGCATTTATAAATACAAAAATTATAATAACATGAGGGTTAATTTAATTAACTGTGATATTTTTTTTTTTTTAATTTTTCCTTTCATTTCCATCAAAGCATTTGCTACAATTATAGTCATACACAAACTATAATAATCTGTTTAAAAAAAAAAAAAAATTATTAAAAAATATGTAATTTGGAAGTATTAGATTACATCTGACATGCGTACGCAAGCGCTGTTTTGTATTATTTTCTTTATACATTTTGGTTTGCTTTTATTAGTTACTTTACTGTTACGCTACTGCCACAGAAATAATTTTATGCCAAACTGTTTTTGAGTATTTTTTTTTTATATTTTTTATTTGCTTTATGCCGCCTTTAAAAACATGACAGTTACAAATTAAATCATTTTCAACACCTATTTTGACAGTTCATAAAATACATTTGTCATAAAACTCTTCAATCCTGCGACTCTCTGCCTACGACTTACTTGTGTATGAACATTTCGATTCTCTAGTTGGGCGAAAAGATCACTGCACAGATAAATCTGTATTTGCAAAACTGCTACTTGGCAAATGAAATAACTAAAAAAATCTCAAACCCTTTAAATACTTTAGTGTATCGTAGACTTTTAAATATTCTCTTTTTTTTCGTCTTTTTAAAGACGATTTATAATGGTCATTGAAAATTCAGTTCAAACTTGTATGTTCTGTCTGACAGTTTGTCCAAAAGGAGGTTGATATGACAAACAAACAACAAATCAAACAAACAAACGAAAAAAAAGAATGGAAATGATTTGTCCTTTGGTATTTTATTTTCATCTCTGTGGCAGTTTTTTATATTTCTGTTTTATATTTTTTGTCTTGTTGCCAAGATCTTCACTTGAAGTTTTTTGCCACAGCTGGATTTTATTGCAAGAATCAATTTTTATTGAATATAATGATACGAAAAGTATTCGATATGATGTTGGCACCAAAAATCACACACTCAAGCTGCGAGGACCCTATACTGTATTTTTATCTCTTACCAAATCTCTATCTCTATCTCCACTTCTATCTCTTTCACTATCTCTATCTCTTTCCCTATCTCCATCTCTGTCTCTATATCGATTTCTACCTTTACAGGCATCTTTACTCTGCTTATACGAGCTTCACAAGAAGACTATATGAGGTACCACACATATGTGACCTCCACCCATCTCCGTCGCTTTAATTGCTGCTCAATCCAACTTCAGTTACTTCTAGTCCAGATTAATATTTTGAAGAAACTTAACTGATTAAATAAATAAGAAGTACGTCAACAATAAGAAATGACAAAATTAAAAATTTGAACAAAAAGGAACTGAGAGAGCTATGGTTTTGTCTGTCCTTTACAACAACCTTGCCATGAAACTGCACATGTGGAAAAGTTCAAAATTAGCGCAATAGTAAAGGCTAGTTTACGATATCTCTATGATTCAGCAAACCTGAGTAGCCCAAGTACAAAACCTGACTTTAACAGAAACACAGCCGTTTTTATTAAAAAAGTCACTAATTTTATTCCTTTAACATGCAATTGGCTTCATATGTTTATATAAGAGACTGTTCAAATATTATATAACTCATCAGGTGGAGGGAGCGTTAGTGCTGCTAGACAAGTCCCGTACAATATAAGAGTGAATGACAAGGGGCAAAGGACTAAGAACAGTAAAGTTCCATTACTTGTGATTGATTGTATTGTCTATTATATTTTACA